>CM061552.1:199437642-200691677 GCA_030864225.1 Capsicum baccatum var. pendulum | reverse complement strand
TCCATATCCCTTGCTAGTTTCCTAACCTTAAACCTATTTTCTGCAATAACAAAACCAAAACCAAGCATAAAAACACCAAATAAATCTAAAAGTAAAACTAAAATAAATAATTTCCAAATACAAGTCCTCGACAAGGACACTAAAAACTTGACAGCGCCCAAGTGCACATGCAAGTATACATGGTCCACCAAGTAGTAAAGTGGCATTCAAGAAGCCAAGTATCTATCCATAGAGACTTGATTCAGCAATAATTCTATTTTAGTTCACAATTTTGATTAATTTGGTGCAAAAGTAACCAAAAGAGAGTTTGAAAATTGTAATTCAAAACTAAAATAAACAATGCGGAAGGTAAAGATCTTAAAACAATCAATAGGAGATAACCTAGGGTTAAAGAACTTGGACAATCATACTATGTATTGAATTTCATCAATTAACTCGCTTATCTTGGTTGTAGATTCATAAGGTTAATTGCACGATTATGGCTTCCCAAACTCTAATCCTTTACCTAAATTGAACCTTACAACTACTTCATTGAGCGGGGATGTAATGATCTAATTAGGTTATTTCAGCTATCATCCTATGTTTGAATCATGTAAGGCTCCTAAGTACATCCCTATCCTAGGTGCTAATTCAATTCGTTATTTTATAAAAGAATAAAAACCATACTTTGTTCATCTCCATGTTCTATCCCCTATTCCTTCTCCTGAGATCAAATGGTAGACAATTGATTTATTCTAAGGGTAGAGAATCCTTAAATTAATTAAATCAAAGATGAACACACAACCAATAATGATAAGTAAAATTAATGAACTTTATTTAAAACAAAAGTAATCATGTCTTTGGCTTTAACTCCGGAAAAGGGCGTTTAGCCATGCATAGTCATAATCGTAATACAAAAATTATAATAAACGACTAAAAACATGAATGAACTAAATAAAAATAATAAAAACCTAATGAAGAAGTTATAGCAGCCCTTTGCTGTAACGACCCAAAATCACCTCCTGGGACATCACACGGTGCTTAGGGCTACAAGTAGCCCCAAGCTAACCCTTTGAGCCTATCACTTCCCATAATAACTCATTTAAGAACAAATATACAAAACACTGCACTGTCATATCAAATGAAAGGAAATATGAACATAATACTCGGTCCAAATGACCACAAAACTAGAAATCTCAACATAACCACAGTCTGATAACTTGTCTGACAAAGCCTCGACTACTCCATGAACTAGAGAGCCGTTGGGACAGGTCCCCAACTAACTCAAACTGGACTGAAAGTAATAACATAAACACTCAAATACTAAAATATCTGAAGATAGGCCCTCGAACCATGAGGACTTACCACTGGAGAAATGTAGACAAAGGTGCTCGAGAATCACTGACGAGACTAGGACTGAGCACCTGAACCTACATTATAAGACAATGTAGCACATAGACGTATATGTGGATCAACACTTGGGAATGTACTGAGTATGTGGGCATGTATGCATTTACATAAAACAATATCAATACTCTTTAATCAAATTATGCATGCAAATAGGAATGACTGGCTTGAATAAGTCTAAAATGTAAAGCTCATAAATCATGTAGAATGAAGCATGTAACACAAATATCGTGAGTCATTATACTTTGGCTTTAACATCTGTGCTCTCCTCTTATTCTCATTACTCATAGGATGAAGGAATCTTTAAACAATACTTTCAACTCATGCATATATCTCGTGGAGAATAAAACTTCTTTATTGCTCAAAGACTTATAAATATTTTGAACTCAAACCCTTGGAACTCGAAATCATGTGACTTTGGTTTAAAAACTGATGATCAACTCTTATTAGTGGAGAAAACTACTTCCTTCTTTGGAAAATACTCAAAAATAATTCGTTCACTTTAGAAAATATCTCATCTCAAAGCTGTAGGAAAAATATTCTATCTCAATGGAAAATACTTTAGTTTAGGGAGGTTCTCTTAACCGACATAAACTATGTGAGCTACATGGAGTCTAACGTCTTGTCCTCCTAAGGAAGAAACCTCACATTGTGGAGAGGCGTCATACTCTTTCCAAGGAGTATAACCTCAACTCAGTGATCACTTATCTCAGCCTTGGGCCCAATCATCTCGGCCTTAGGTCCAAAATATCAAACCTATGGTGGCATGTAGTTCTAGGGTAAGAAACCGTAGTAACTTACCCAACTCGGTGCTAAATACTACTCCCTTTAGTTTATCTCGCTCATCTCATAAAAATTCACTTTCAAAATAATCTCATGGCTCATAAGAACTCAACAATCAAATTTATAATCTCATGTAGCAGAGTGGATTTCAAAACTCTATGACCATCAGGTCAAAACATTTCTCAATAATCTCAAATTATCAAATCATGGGTGCTTATAGCACAAAAGTTCATAAAATTACAAGTCTCAAGTAGGGCTTAGTTACACATAATTCAATCTCAGGTTAAAACTAATCAAAATGCATATTAGATAGCATATAGATTCATAAATCATATAGATATCTGGATTTACAGCAATTTAACTCATAATCTCAACATACTCATATACTTCAATTTCTAGAACATTAAAAATCTTAAATTCTCAAGGAGTAACAACATAAGGTATAAACTCAACTTCAATTTCTTAAGAGAACATGCAAAATCATGCTATTTGACTTTCAATTTATGGAAAACATCAAGATATTGCAATCGATAACAATGGGTGAAAAGCCCTAATTCAACATCATGTAAAATCTCATAGATTGCAAAAAATTATAGTTTAAATAAGCCTTTGGGCACAAGAGTGAAAGTATTACCCTTGTTTAAAACCCCACATACCTTAGATTATGAAATTGGATGAACAAGCTTGCTTCAAACTCTTATTCTTGAGAAAGGGTTCTTGCAACCCTTGAACTTGGGAAACTCAAATCTCAATTCAACTCTTAGAATCTATGGTGAGTTCTTAGATTTCTTGGAGAAGGGTTTTAGATTTGACATTGAGGTAGAAACCCTAGATCTCTTGTGTTTTGGATGATGAATGAAGCTATTTGCTTTGCTTAGAATATATCTAGTTCATAAAAGAGTGGAAAAGAGCAAAAATCCCTTTTAAAAATGAGCTAAAAATACTGAATGGGGGATGCGGCGGTTGAAGCGATGGTCCGTCGCTAGTCTGACGGTCCGTCGGATTGTCCATCGCATATTGGTCAGAAAAAAAACATACTGCCTTGGTCTAACGGTTGAAACAATGTTCTGTCGCAGTCTTAGCGGTCTGTCGAATCGTACGTTGCACGTTGGTCAAGTGCACTTGGGCTGCGACGGGGGATGCGACGGTCTCAATGACGGTCCATCATCCTTGCCGTTGCACTTGGGATAGGAAAGGGAGTTATTTCCTTGGTTGCGACAGGCCGAGCGATGGTCCATCACAGACTCGACGGTTCGTTTGATCGTTCGTCGCACCTGGGCTGTTTCGATAACTCTCAGTAAAAACGGCTATAACTTCTCAACCAAATGCCGGATTTGGATGAAATTGATATCGTTGGAAAGCTAATTCAATTCTCTACATAAAAAAAGTCAAATTTAAGAAAATTCTATATGGTTTAAACACCAATCACTTGGGAAATCACTTCTCAATCTTTTGAGGCCAGAATTATGCTTCACTTGACACACTCTAAGGCTCAAACTATAAGAGAACTTTGTGGGGTCTTACATTTTCTCTCCAAAAGATGCTAAAAGATGTGTAAAAACGCCATACACATGTATTTATAGTATAGGAATAAGCCTATTTCGTGTTGGATAAGAAACCTTCAGCAATTGAGCCTGGGACTGGGTGGGACATCGCCCTGGGAAGATCCCGACTCTAGATGGGGCGTCGCCATGGTTAGATCCCCACTCCAGACAAAGCTACGCCTCCAAATTTCCTTGCCTCTCTGGAAATTGCTCTCCAAAATTTGGTTAAGTGTTGAGTCTCCCCTGTTAATCCCTTGTCTTATGGCATCTTTCCCATGAATTTCAAGCCTTATTAACATCAAAATATCATCAGATTCAGCTCCAAAATCTTCCTACACAATCACACCACACGAATTAAGAGAGAAACACAAAACTAAATCCATAATGACGAATCAAAGAAGAGCTAAGCTAAGCTAGTTCTCATTGATCTTCCACTTATTGTTCCAGTTGTACACTCATTCAAATTGATCTTTCTCATTACCAACAATTTATTCCACTCATAATCACCCATGAAAACCATTTGGAACATATTAAACAAAATAGAATCCACTATAATCAACTAGACAAGCATTTAGCTCAAGCTAGTAACTCTAGTTTTCCTTATTGAACTCTAAATGAATCTTTTAGGTACAAACTTGTTTGGAACTCACTTTGAACATCATAAACACATGCTTTAACACTTTGATGCACATTTATATCATTACCAACACATATAGTTTAGAACCATCCTCAAAACAAGGCTAAAAGGGCTAGTATAATGACGCTAGAATGCATAAATACACCCAACATCACCACCCCACACTTAAAGCCTTGTTCTTCCTCGAACAAATTTTCACTATAAGTATCATGAGATAGAGATTCTACACTTATACTACATGAAAGACACTCAAGCTAGCACTACAATGATTACAAGGAATGCAAGTTTCTACACTAAGCATGTTATTTACACAATGGATAGCTCATGAACACTACTTCAAAATATCCTAGCCTCACGAATTGAATCACCTATTTGGTAAACTCATGCTTATCAGTCAATCAAGGACATCATACAAATCACCCACATTCTTCAAATATGTGCCCCTCACAACAAGAGAATTACCCTTAATCACTCACAATTAAGCAATTCATAACATGATGGGTACAAAAATCAAATTACACTTACTCTCACAAGGAATTCACAAGTTACACACCATGAACCATAGGCTTTCCCTTAGTGTAGTGCTCCACTAATATTAGAATGTCAAGTATAGGATCAAATAGGACTTTTCTGGGTTGTAATGTAGGCTAAGGAATGGGTAGAAACTATTTGGGAATTGTGACTAACTCTCTAAGAGCTTTAATACACTACATTATACATTTAAAACCAATCTCTAACAACCAAATTACACTCTTTCATCCACCCATCATCTTTTATTTTTTCCCCAGCTCTTTCAAGTATTTTCACAAACACATGGTGAGTGTATTGCTTATTCCTTCAAGATTCAATTATTTTTTTTTATACAAACATGGGAATATTTGTAACATCATTTATATTACTCCCAACCACCACACACCAATTATATACACCAATAACTCTTACCTTGGGGCATCAATTTCACTTTTTCTTCTTCCATTTCTCAAACTCCTTTCTTAATTATTTATTTTTTTCTTTTGATTATATCACTTAGGAGCTTCTTGGATGAAGTTAAGGTCCATAAAATAAGGGATTAGGCTATTTATGAGGCTACCAAAGAAAAGTCTAAAGGCTCAATAAGGGTTAACTAGGATTATCCACAAAGGGTAGGCAAAAGAAAATGTAAAAACAAGGCTATCAAAGAAATTCCTAAATCATCTCTTAAACCCACACTTTTTATTCGCTTCACACACCGGGAAAGTTCTAGACATCATATGCAACAAGGAATATACAAAAATCTCACACCACACATGACACATGCTCAACTCATATAAGATCATCATAAACTCCCAACAAACCAATAGAACAAATTCAAATTTTAAGCCAAAACGTACAAGATTCACAAAAATGAGCCTAAGAGTCTCAAAAAATAGCAATTCACTCAATCAACATGCTTTTATAAACAAACCCACTTGTATCATGTAATTAAAAATAGCACCAACAAGAATATCTTACACCAAAAAAATTTAAATTGAGCCAAAATTTAGGAATTTCCCTACCCCACACTTAAAAATCTACTTTGTTCCCAAAGTGAATTTAAAAGAAAGAGATAGAAATACTCTATGAGGCCTCTAGGCCTAGTTAGTAGCATCTTTTGCATTACAGGGATCTGCAGGACCCCACACTCAATTTTTTGCTATGCTCTTTAGCTCAAGTTTATGGTACTCAACTTTCCATCAACCTATAGCTCAACAAAAAACACAAACTATGTGAAATAAAAACTAATAAACTAAAAGAAAAAAATACCTACTTAACTTAGGTCGCCTCTTAAGAAGCGTCTGATTTAGTGTCACAGCATGATCCCACTAATGACTTAGTCATTCTATTTCCTTCTCTTCCTCATGCTTGTTCTCCATCTTATTATTATTTTCACCCCTCTTGGGTATGAATTCTCATATGCAGTAATTTTCTCAACTTTAACCTTTTCAGGCTCATCAATTAACATCAAATCAGGCTTTGATGGTAGAAGCTTAGGCTGCTCAATCAGGTAGTCTAAAGAGGTATTTGGTGGTCTAGCTGCCCCATACTTGTCCCCTTCAATAACATTGATCATACACAAATCTTTATATTGGGATGTTAGTGTGGGTGCTTTGTATATATCAAATACCATCTCTTCATCCTCTACCCTCATTTTGAGCGTTCCTTTTCTAACATCTATTAACGCTTCTCCAGTTGCTAAAAATGGACGCACCAAGATGATTGGTACCTATTTATCTACCTCAAAATCAAAAATAATAAAGTCAGTAGGAATAATAAATTTACCAACCTTTATGAGGACATACTCAATCATTCCTTTTGGATATGCCATGGATCTGTATGTTAGCTGCAAAACCATGATGGTCGATCTAGGATTTTCCAAGCCCAATTTTTTAAACAAAGAAAGGGGCATCAAATTTATGCTCGCTTCTAAATCACTTAATGCATGGACCGCTGTGCTTCCAATTTGGACAGGGAGAGTAAACTTACCCATATCTCTCAATTTCTTGGGGATTTTCTATGTCATTACCTTACTATACTCTTCAGTGAGTGTTATCGCCCCGCATCCTGCAATTTCACCTTATTATCCACCACATCCCTCAAGTACTTTGCATACTTAGGCATACACTGTAAAATATCTAACAATGATAAGTTAATTTAAAGTCCTCTGAATGTATCAAAGAACTTCTTGAACATTGCATCCTTCTAAGCTTTACATTGCCTCTGAGGAAAGGGTAGTGGCAGTGTCTTCTTCACTTCTAGTTCAACAACTTTTTCTTTCAAGTACTCAGACTTTCTTGATTTTTCAGCAGCTTTTTCAGAAACCTGTTGGGGATTCAAATCTGCACTACCTTCTTTGTTGCCTTGGAAGGTTCTTCTTGAAGCTCTTTACCACTTTTCAAAGGGATTTCCATAATCTGCTTTGGATTTTCTGTATTTGTTAATAAACCACCTTGTGGTCTAGTATTCATTGCTTGTAATAATTGCCCCAACTATAACTCTAAGCTGCTTGGGGCCGCTTGCTGATTTTTCATATCTGCAGTCAATTGTGTCTGACTAGCTAGGAGTTGCTTTAATATCTCTTCCATATTTCAAGTTGACTGATTAGTTTGGGCTTGTTGTTGCAGAATTTGTTGCTTTTGTGCATTCCAAGGCTGAGTCTACTAATTCATGTTGTAGGAATTATCATAATTTAGCCTTTAAGCATTGCCCACATACATCACCAATTCTGGATTGGAAGCATACATAGTTGCTAAATGACTACAATTACTGCACACTTGACACCAACTTGTAGCTTGTTGGATGGTATTGACTGTCGCTGCAGGTTGCGGAGCTTCCAATTTTAGGCTGTTGAACTGAGTGTTTATCATATTTTATAATATTGTGACCTGAGTTGATAAGACTATGAATTGGTCCACCTCCAACACCCCCGCAATTATTTTCGTGGCACTTTTAGAATCTGAATGCCATTCTGGATTTCCTTGTGCTATGTGGCTCAATAATGTGTACAGCTCATCATAAGTCAACTCCACTGCTTGACCATCTGTGGCTAAATCTTGCAAAAACTTCATATTGTGATCAAGAGCTTCTATAAAAGTATGAGCGAGTACCTCATTGGATTGTTGTTATGTGGACAATCTCGAAGTAGGGCCTTGAATCATTCCCAAGCGTGATATAAATTTTCATCAGGCTTCTATTTAAAGCTCATTATCTCACTGTGAAATCACGCAGTCTTTCCTGATGGAAAGAATCTGATAAGGAACATTCTCGCTAAGTTGTCCCATGATGTGATTGAATTGACCGATTTCGTATTTAACTACCTTTCAGCTTCCCAAAAGTGAATGGGGAACAATGTTAACCTTATAAAATCTGTACTCACCCTAGTTGAAATGAATGTGTCTGTAAGATCAATGAAGTTCTGCAAGTGGAATTGTGAATCTTTATGTGAAAGCCCTTTAAATTTGTCCACTACTGATAAGAAGTTGCACCATGTTGTGTTTTAACTCGAAATTCCCCCAGCAGCCGTTCTTTGAATTGGGGAAGTCAAGTTCATCAAAAGTGGAACTTCCACTTCCCTAAATGTCTTGCGTGTTGCTTGTTCTTCATCCATTAGAGTAGGAACTACTTGGTCTTCTTCTATTTTCAAAAATTGGTGACGAATTGTGTCTATCCTTCATTGATGGAAATGTTGTTCGGGTTTGGCGCTTGGTTCAACCAAATCCTTATCCCTTGCCAGCTTACTAACCTTAAAACTTGTTTCTTGCAATCACAAAACCAAGACCAAGCATAAAAATATCAAATAAATCTAAAAGTAAAACTAAAATACTCAATTGACAAATACACGTCCACGGCAACGGCGCCAAAAACTTGATAGCGCCCAAGCGCACACACAAGTATATGTGGTCTACCAAGTAGTAAAATGGCCTTCAAGAAGACAAGTATCGATCCCATAGAGACTTGATTAAGCTATAATTCTATTTTAGTTCACAATTTAGATTAAGTTAGTGCAAAAGTAACCAAAAGAGAGTTTGGAAATTGTAATTCACAATTAAAATAAACATTGCGAAAGGTAAAGATCTTAAAACAATCAATAGGAGAAATTGAGGGTTAAATCACTTCGAAAATCATACTATGTATTGAATTTCATTCATTAACTCGCTTATCTTGGTTGTAGATTCATAGGGTTAATTGCACGATTATGGTTTCTCAACCTCTAATTCTTTACCTAAATTTAACCTTACAGCTACATCGTTGAGCGAGGATGTAATGATCCAATTAGGTTATTTAAGCTATCATCCTACATTTGAATCAAGTAAGTCTCCTAAGTACATCATTGTCCTAGGTGCTAAGTTCAATTCTAAATTTTATAAATAAAAACCATACTTTGTTTATCTCCATGTTCTATCCCCTATTCCCTCTCTCGAGATCAAAAGGTAGACAATTGATGTATTCTAAGGGTTGCGAATCCTTAAAATAGTTAAATCAAAGATGAAAACACAACTAATAATGATAAGCAAAATTAATGAACTTAATTTAAAACAAAAGTAATCATGTCTTTGGCTTTAACCCCAGAAAAGGGCGTTTATCCACACATAGTCATAATCATAATCACAAAATTGTAATTAACGACTAAAAACATGAATGAACTAAATAACAATAATAAAAACCTAATGAAGAAGTTGTATAAGACCTTTTATCTCCAAAATATGCTAAAATATTTGTAAAAACGTGATACAACATGTATTTATAGTGTAGGAGTAAACCCATTCCATGTTAGACAAGAAAACCTCCAGTTATTGAGCCCGGGACTAGGTGGGGTGTCACACTGGGTATATTACCGCTCTAGGTGGGGAATCTCCCTAGTTAGATCCCTACTCTAGGAAAGTCTGCGCCTCTAAATCGCCCCACCTCTCCTCTGGAAATTGCTCTTCAAAATTTGGTTAAGTGTTGAGTCTCCCCTCTTGATCCCTTGTCTTATAGCGTATTTCCCATGAATTCCAAGCCTTATTAACATCAAAATATCATAATATTCATCTCCAAAATTTTCCTACACAATCATACCACACGAATTAAGAGAGAAACACAACACTATATTCCTAAAAATGAATCAAACAAGAGCTAAGCTAAGCTAGTTGTCATTATCTTCTACTTATTGGTCTAGTTGTAAACTCATTCAAATTGAAATTTTCTCATTACCAACAAGTTATTCCACTCTTAATAACCCATTAAAACCATTTATAACACATTAAACACAATAGAATCCACCGGAATCAACTAGATAAGCACCTAGCTCAAGCTAGTAACTCTAGTTTTCCGAATTGAACTCTAAATGAATCTTTTAGGTACAAACTTGTTTGGAACTCACTTTGATCATCATAAACACATTATTTAACACTTTTATACACATTTATCTCATTATCAACCCATATAGTTTAGAACATCCCCAAAATAATGCTAAAAAGGCTAGTATAGTGACACTAGAATGCATAAATACACCCAACATCATTGGGTCCTTTTTTTTTTCTTACTAATTTACTTTCAATGCTTAATCTCATAGGAATTCACTTACAAATTTGTGTCCCAAAGTTAATTTATTCAATATTCACCTCCCCCTCTCCAACTTAGGGTTTTATCCTCAAGTTATATTTTTAAGTTCAAGGAGGTTATGGTTCAAAAAAGGGATAAAAATTGTATGGCTCGTATCTTATAATGTGTTTGCCAAAGAAAGGTCCAAAGGCTCGAAGTGGGTGACTAAGGATGACATTTATGCATGGGTAGGACTTTTAGGCTAAGTGGGCTTCCAATGTCACAAATAAGTCCTAAGACCATCTCACCAACCTTATACAATCAAAATTAGCCTTGAGAGACTAATGGGGAAAGTTTTTGATGACACAAGTATACATGAGATATAGACAAATACACTCACCACAAATGTCCTTAGACATACCAAGGAGGCTTGATTTCCCCTCATGTTAGAGACAAACATGAAGTATCTATCAATATTTATAAGACAAAAATTTTGGAGTCACACAAAGATAAAAAGTTTTGTTACAAGGTTGCTCACGTCCATGTCCTTGATTTTTGAAAAATTTTGAATAGAGGGGGTTGTTTGCTTTACATTTACAGCATGCACAATTTCTTAACTATGGCACCGACCCACATTTTTCTCATATTTTGGCTTTCATCTAGGCAAACCAACCATATGGCTACTCAAACTTTGCCATAGGTATAAATGCGATCCCAAATAAAAAATGCCACAGGTACTCAGAATTTCCCTGTATTTGTGACCTTGATGCCATGGGAACTTATACTTTCCCTGCATCCATGGCTCAAAACCCAATCACTACACTTTTCTCTTAAGAATGTCATCACTCATTCTATCATAGGGAAAAGTTTGTCCATAATTAAGAAAACAAAGGTAGCCTCGCACACCTCTAATTTAGGGACTTGAGGTGTCCTCACTGAAGCTAACTTAAGAAGTACAAGGGTTAAAAGGGACTCCTTGAAACAACATTGATAACCATGTTGAAATCTAGGTATAGTAGCGTGATCGCGATATGGTTGGTGTGATCTCAATGCTACGATTGCGGTACCTAAGGCATTCTGCTCCTATATTTTGTCCTATTTTTCTACATGGCTGCTTCACCTTTAAGCTTGGTTTTCCTTTGTTTTTGTCTTCCAACCTACCTCAAGCACCAAAATTACATGAATTATTTAAAAATAAAATGGCACTAATATGAAAATGATGGGTTGCCTCCCATCAAGCACCTTATTTATTATCGCGACTCGATGTTTTGTTAGCCATTATTTGTGTCTCCACTTAGAGAATTTGAACCTTTTACCCAACTTTTAATCATTTCATCTTTGAGGCTCTTTGGGCAAAAGTAAGGGCACAATGAAGCATGTTCGATCGTGCCATTTTGAAGACTTGAACCTTTTTCCTAACTTTACATCAAGCTTCTGAGTAGGCTCATTGGGTATTGGCGAGAACACCAAGAATCCACTTGCTATCTGGATTTTGCATTTAATGGACTTCAAGTGGTGGGCTTACTTTTTTCCTTTTTGAATGAGAAACTCTAAAATATAGGGATTTTTCTCCTCATTTCCAAAGTTCGTCATTTGCTTAAGTGGTTTGATTTTCATCACTATCACCAAGTATAATTTTAAAAAGTAGTTTGAGTGAGGTCTTCTCCCTAATTCTAGAGTCTCATCTCTCTTGGAATTCTCACCCCAAAATGGACTAGAGTCCTCATAAGGGATTTTCTTTATTTCTTCTTTTGTCTCTAGTACCATTTTCTCAGTTTTGGCATCTTCACTTATACTAGGTTCGGTTGGTTGGGAAATCACCGCGGATTCTTCAACATCAAGCTCACCATAATCCATGTGGCTTGACATCTTTTCTTTATCAACTTCATTGTGAAGAGTGGGTATGTTCATGATTTGTGAGTGTCGACCTCATTACCCATTTCTTCTATCCTTTTGATTTCCTTTTTATATGTCCCCATAGATTGATGCATAAGATATATATTATCCCCCGTTTTATTCACCCGATCCATGATAAGTTGAAGCATTGCTTCAACACCATTGTATCCGGTACTTTTGTTCTTCCTTTTCTTCATCATAAGACCTATTAACCTCATAAGAAGAACTAGTATTTGGATTAGTATAAAGAGTGGAGGGGCATTTGGACAATCACTCTAATGTCTATCTCGACCACCACATAAAGAACAATCATACTCCTAATAGGATTGAGATGGTGCACACCTCTCTTTCCAAGAAGCATATTTACAATCTTGCCAATATTGGGGTCCATCACACTATGGACAAGGATCATCAAGATAAAATTTCCAACCACCAAACCCACATTCATTCTAAGATGACATAGTAAAAAATAAATAAAAAAAAATCTACCTAACACATGAAACAAAAGAAAATCACAAACAAATACTTACAAGTTTGAATTCAAGCAAGTAATCTAGAATTCCAAACTATCTCAATACGCCAAATTATTTGTGATCCTATTACACATAACTAATAGAATGTTGGGAAATATTAGGGAGATAATTTACAAATTGGGTGCCATTTTGATAACTGCAGGGAGAAATGCGACACGAGGAAATTACCTTACACATAACTCTCCAAAAAGTTATAATGTTTTTGATAACGCTCAACTTACACAAAAATTTAAGTGCAAGGTGGTCATTGTCAATATAAACCCCAAAAGAATCTAGGTCGAATCCATGAGGAACAATGTGAGTGCCGATTAACTAAGTTCAAAATTAAAGTTACTTGCTAGATTCAAATATGTTATACAAATATTTTAGGGGTTTTTGAATGTTTTCAAAAGGGTAAGACAATTCTTGGGCTTCTAAAGGACTAACTTGAGACTAAGAATAATTAGAGAGTAATCAATTAGAAATGGATTTTGGGATTATGCTTTCCTAGAGGAAAGTTATGTATGGGAACATAGTGATTCAGTGCAGGTTCTAATCATTAATGATGTGGTAGGCTAGGTTGAAAGTCCTTGAGGCTAGCTTGTCAACAGAGTCTCAAAGATGTCACTGATTGAACCTTTTAAGTACCTAACGAGTGTGTCAATTAAATCCACCCAATACCTCAATTAGGAACACCTATTTTTAGGATGATACCCAAGGTATAGTCAATCTCACAGTCACTTTTATGTCTAAGATAGTGAAAATTAACAAACTATGCCCATAAATTGTCTACTATTGACTTGGTTCCCGCATCCCTCTTTCAAGAATGGTTTGAAATTTCAAGAGCTTTGGATTTTCGCCCACAAACCCTTTTGGGTGTTTGGGGCTTTCTCCCATAAATCCCAAACAATTTAGTCAAACAATAGCAGAACCCATCATTAATAACCTATCATATACACAAATGAATCACAACCTACACACAATTTCACCCTATTCTAGCATAATCCCAAGAGGAATAACTAGCTACACAAAATAATGAAAAGCAAGATATACCCAAAAAATTGCCATTGATTTGATTTTTGAAAGTCTAAGTGAATGTTACTTCAAACTTTGAACTTGAACAAATCTTCAATGGGAGTTTGCTAATACTTCACTTGGAAGCTACTCCAATGTATTCTTCATCCAAAATTATTACAATAATTATCCTCCAAAAATAGATACTAAGGAGTAGAAAAAGTTCCTATAATTGGGAATGGATTGATGATCCCCAAAGAGATAGGTTTTGATTCTCTTAAGGGAAATTTGGGAACAACTGTGTGCATTTACATCTTTGACCTTGGCTATTTTTTCCTCTAAGCTGCGATCGCAGGAGTAGTTTGCATTCGCGGCTACCGCAATCCAAACCACGCAATTATGGTATGTTAACCTACTTGAGCAACTATAGTCGTAGACCTCAGACTATGATTGAGGTGACTGAGCCTATGTTCTACTCCAGGTTTCAAACTATACTTCTTTCCTTCTTTTGATCTTTTTTATCTCACATCCACATATTTCATCTTATTACCTCTGTGCCTACAAAATGTGGATATTATTGCATTTAATCAAAAATATGTCTCATTTATTCATTCAAAACATGGAAATGTTCACGAATGTTGAGTGTGAATGAGTGGTAAATTCACCACTCATCAACACCCCCAACTTAAAGCTTTGCTTGTCCTCAAGCAACATTACCTCTTTACCATGAGACAATACACATTTATGCCCACATAAGATGACACAATGATCACAATGACATCAAGCTTAGTTACTACCTCAAGTAGCTCTCCAAACATGGGAAAATCTATTCTCCCGACACCCTCTTAACATAAAATGCAATGAGTAAGGATGAAAAATACTTCAAAGAGTAACCATGCAACAATCGGTGATACTCTAGAATTGACTCACTTTTTGACATCAACTACAATATTCTCCTTTTGCCTCTTTTATAGGAAGATGACAAAATCACCCGACTTAACTTGTTTACATACCTCCTCACAAGAAGCAAAAATTCCACGCCCCAAGCTACCAAATATGCTAAAAGGAATTTATGTGGAAAACTCTCTCCCTCACAAGAATTCTCTATGCTAACAAGTGTCATACCATAGGCTTGCCCCTATTTTCAATCGCCGCTATAATGAAAGTAAATGGTTGGAGATCTCGAAGGGCTTTTTTTATCTAGTAATGTAGGTTTGGGGTAGGGTAGGAAATCATTTAGGAACAACAATGCTATACCCTCCTTGAACATCTACATCACACTATTTAATGCACCTCTTGACTATGGGTCACTTCTTTTTCTTTTACAAATGCCTACTTTTATTGCCTTGGTTCACCTATTTTCTTTCATTTCTCTCATTTTTTTCCTTGCAAATCTCATGCAATTATTTCCTTTGTTGGGTCCTTTTTTTTCCTTATTAATTTTCTCTTAATGCTTAAGCTCATAGGTAATCACTTACAACTTCGAGGCCCAAAGTTATTTCCTTCAATATTTATCACCCCGAACTTAGGATTTTAGCCTCAATTTACATTTTTAGGTTCAAGGAGGTTATGATTCAAAAGAGAGATAAAAATTGAATGACTCAAGGCTTGTAATGTGTTTTGCAAAGAAAAGTCCAAAGGCTCGAAGTAGGTGACTAGGGATAACATCTATGAACGGGTAGGTTGTTTTAGGCTAAGTAAGCTTCCAATGTCACAAAGAAGGCCTAAGATCATCTCATCAACCATATACAATCAAAATTATCCTTGAGAGACTAATGGGGCAAGTTTAAGATGACATAAGTATACATGAGATATAGAAAGATACACTCACCGCACATGGCATGTAGACTTGCCAAGGAGGATCAATTTTCCCTCACGTGAGAGACAAACATGGACTACCTATTAATATTTACAAGACAAAAATTTTGGAGTCACAAAACGAGAAAAAATTTTGTTACAATATTGCTCACGTCCATGTCCTTAATTTTTGAAAAATTCTAAATGCAGGGGGGGTTGCTTTGTATTTACACCATGCACAATTTTCTAACCATGGAAACAAACTAACCCTTTGTCTCATATTTTGGCTTCATATAGGAAACCATCCATATGGATACTCAGATTTGCCAATGGAATGAGTACGATCCCAAATTCATAATGTTATAGGTACTCAGACTTCCCTTGCATTTGTTATCATGATGCCACAGGTACTCAGACTTCCCCTATATCCATGGCTCAAAAAACCCAATAACGATGTCTTTCCCTTAAGAATACCATCAATCAATCTATCATAGGGAAAAGCTCATCCAATATCATCACAAACAGAATAAAGCAAAACTAAAAATAAACTAACAAATATTCCATGAAACGTGGGCACTATCCGAGTACCCAAAAATCATAATACAAAAGCAAATCAAAAATATACAATCCAACATAAAGCATCCACAAATTAAAAAATAACACATCCAAGAATATCTCAAAACCAACAATATAAGATGCATACACGGGGAAAACGTTCCCCAACCCACATCTTGTAGTGTCCTCACTGCATTATTATGTAATGCTAAAAGAGAAAAAACGTGCTCCCTGTATTTGCATCACAGGCTTCTATCTCTCTTAGGATCTATGCCAGATCAACATTATCCACACTAGACTACTTAATTAGGGCCTCATCATCACTGTTTACCCTCGACAAAAGTAGTCACTTCTTGGTCTTGAGCACCTTGAAGATGACTTTAACCCCTATCCACATCTTGGTGAAGAATTTATCTCTTTCCTTCTATCGCTTCACCATCTTTTCATGCAACTCTTCTGAGGTCCCTATGTGAGTCTGCCAAAGCTGAATAGGCTTCCTCCAATCTAGAAATAGTGGTTTTCTACTATTTCTGCTTTTCCAGGTAAATTTCATTATTTGACTGAGCTACATATGAGTGGCGAGCAGTAGAGGACTCTGCCGGTCCCTAAGGAAATTTGGACACTAACTCCTTAATCACCAGTATCTCCCCTGAGATCTCCTCAAAAGGGTTTGTCAAAGAAGGTCTACAAGTATCTGTGTCCTCCTGGGTTGACTTACCTGAGTCGAACTTTCTCTTCTTGCTCTAACCAAATGCACCCTCACCCCAGATTTTAAGTGAAAAGGTACGGGGGTTTGGATGCACCCAGGTATCTGTAACATATTCCTTCACTTATGCCCTTCTACAAAGCTGAGTAAGAAGTGAAGAAAAGAGAAAAAGTGTACCTCCCTGATTCTTGAAGTACCTCTTCACTAAAATCACTATTTAGCCCACGTCTAGAGTAATGCCAGCTAAGATATAAGCCACCACCTAGCTCACAAGTTTATGATAACAGTCATATGTGTGCACGACGATACTCTATAGAAAATGATAGTCAACCAAAGCATGGCCTATACTGTGACGTCGTTCATAGAGATGCCTTTTTTAGTGGTGTCCTAGGGAACTTCTTTGCCAGGGCATAATATGTTTGCCATCTAGGTCCCTGGCTCACACCCCTTTTCCTAGAACTGAGCCATGTCTGCATACGGGAGCCTATATATTTCATTGATCCACTCTACTCCAAAGTACACATCCTTTCCCTAAATTGTCATCAGTGGGTTTGTGAGAGAGACTACACTAAGGTTAGCATAGAACTCATGCACCCATTGCTCATTAGCAAAGAAGGGCTCCAGTGCAAAGCATATCCACCTGATAGCACTAAGCCTAGCATGTCATCCCAGGAGTTTCTCCTCCACTTTGTCTAAGCAAATACACCTTTTCGGCAGTAAACTTGGTCTTTCGCAGGTCACTATAGTAGAGTTGTGGCATTCTACAGCCATGAATCTGGTATGGTCAAAGTCTTCTATTTTTTCGGCCTAGTACATGTGATCAACACAACAATGACCATCATTATTATTTTCACATCAAATCCATGCTAGATTAATAAGATAAAACTCATGTGGTGATTTCATAGTGGATTTTGGGGTAAGAAATGGGTATGCAGAATTTTTGGTCTAAGCAAGAAATTGGTCTCAGTTATGGCGATTGTGGACCCTTAACCACATCTCGGTTTCAATAATCGTGATTGCAGTATTTAAGACCATTTTTTACTAAGTCTGTAACAGCACCAAACACCAATTTTTAACCCAAATTTGTGTTCTAACTTGCAAAATAGTCATCATGCTCATGAAACTTAAACTCTGAATACATGAGTATGCCCTCAAAACTCAAAGAAACTAATGTGGAATTGATTGGACTATTTAATCAAACATATAGTGTACACATGAATTCTATCATATTTAGGCCTAAATTCAGGTATTCAAGCTTCCCCGTCAATGTGTAAACCAACTAAAATATCCTACCACACAAATAAGTCCATTCCAACACAGATTAAGCATTGAAAATACCAACTCAGGCCTAGTCCTAAATCATAAGTTTTAGGCTACTAAGACACTCAATTCAAGGGAATTAAGAGACATACCTTAGCATAGAATGCATGAGGATGCAATGAGCATCTTGTGTATGCAAATTTTTGAATTTAGGGTGCAATTTTGAGAAAAAATAAAGAGAGGAGCATAGGGAAGACTGGGCAGTCGGATGGTCTTTTAAACTGATTTGATCATAATGGCGGTCAAAGTTTTATGATCGCAGAAACTCGACTACCGCGATCGTAGTGACACAGGCTGCGATCGTAGTAACTGAGGCCAATTTTTAGGTCCTCTATATTCCTCTGCTCAGTCCAAAACACAATAATTTCCCACTTTCCCTTTTCTAAATTTCCGTCAACACTCCTCATGGCACCACAATTTCATATATTATGCATAAACAAAAATAAAATCTATTCTACTATGCATAAACAAAAAGATACGTTACACTTTCTTGGCGTGATGGGTTGTTTCTCATCTTTGGTGGCAATACACCTTTAAAACTATTACTGTTGTTTCCACTTAAAATATTTGAATCTCCGTCCGAACTTTCGGTCACTATGAATTAAGCGGCAGAGGAACAAAAGATTCAGATCTTCCAAGATGAAACATGATAGAAAGCGTGACATAATGATATAGCTTCCATCTTGCCACTTTGAAAACTTGAACCTTTTACCCAATTTCACATTTTTTATTCGGCTCCTTGGGTATTGGTTGGAACATCAATAGTCCATTAGTTGAACATCAGAAATAGAGCTCCTTGGCCTTTGAGTGTGGGTTTCTCATGTGCTCATTTGGAATGTTAAACTCTAAAATGTAGGGATGGAGCTCCTTCTCCCCAAAATCCATCATTTGCTTGGGTGGATAGACTTTCATCAAATACACTAAGCATAATGTTGAAAAATAGTTTGAATGAAGTCTATCCCTTAATTCAAGAATTACATCCATCTCGGCATGCTCATTTCAAAATGGATTAGAGTCTTTATAAGAGATTGGCTTGGCTTCTTCGTTTGACTCTAGCACCATTTCCTCAATTGTGGCATCTTTAACTATTTTAGGTTCGGTTAGTTAGGAAATCACTAAGGACTCTTCGCTACCAAACTCACCACTAGTCACATAGCTTGGTCTTTCTTCTTAATCCTCCTCATGTTGAAAAATGGGCAAGGTAATGGTACCATTTCCTCTATCTTGGAAATCTCCCTTCCAAATGCTTCATTGGATTGATGCATGTGGTGCCTATTCTCCCGTATTGTAGTTACCCAATCCAAAATATTTCTAAGCATTGCTTCAAAACTATTGTACCTGATATGTTGTTCTTCCTTGATTTCATCATGAGACCTATCAAGCTCATAAGAAGAACTAACATTTGAGTTAGCATAATAATGGGATGGAGCATTTTTACAATCACTCCAATTTCCATCATGACCACCACATAAAGAATAATCATATTCCTAATAGGATCAAGATGGTGATTCTATCTCTCTCTGGGGAGCATGTCTATAATCTCTCTGAAAGTGGGGTCCATCACAATATGGACATGGATCGTCAAGATAGGATTTACAACTAGAAATATTATATTTATCCCAAGATGCCATAGAGAAAATTAAACAAAAACAAAAATCTACCTAACATAAAGAAAACAAAAGAAAATCACAAGCAAATGTTTACAAGTTTGGATTTAAGCAAGTAAGCTAAAATTTCAAGCTAACTCAATATGCCAAATTTTTCCCCGGCAATGGTGACATTTTTTATAATGCTCAACTTACACATTAATTTAAGTCCAAGGTGGTCATCGTCAATATATTTACCCAACTTTGAGTTGGGGTCGAATCCATGAGGAACAATGAGAGTGGCAATTGAATTAGCTTGAAATAAAGAAAACTTGCTAAATTCTAACCTAGAATACAAATACGTAGAATTTGGGGGGTTTGAGTGGGTATCAATGATAGTGTTTATTTACGGATGTTTAAAAGACTAATTCGGGGCTACAAATAATTTGAATATAATCAATTAGGCACAAATCTTGGGATTATGCTTTCCTACGGGCAATTTATGCATGGGTATATGACAATTCAGTACAAATTCTACTCGTTGATGATGTGGTAGGCTAGGTTGAAAGTCCTTGAGACAAGTTCATCAACTTAGTCTCAAAGATGTCACTCATTGACCCTTACAAGTACCAATCGAGAGTGTCAATTAAAACCACCCAATACCTCAATTAGAAACCCCTATTTTTAGGATGATACCTAAGGTATAGTCAATATCACAATCATTCTAATGTCTAAGATAGTGATAATTAGCAAACTATGCCTATAAATAATCTAGCATTGTGTTTGTTCCTACATCCCTCTTTTGAGGGTGATGTGGGTTCCAACAGTTCAGCCAAACCCCTCTTTCAAGGATGGTTTAAGCTTTCAAGAGCTTGGGATTTTCACCCACATACCCATTTGGGTATTTGGGGCTTTCACCCACAAATACAAATTAATTTAGTCAAGCAATAGTCGAATCCATCATCAATAAGCTATCATATTCACAAATAAATCACAACCCACACATAATTGCACCCTATTCTAGCATAATTCCAAGAGAAAGAACTAGCTACACATTGGAGAAATAATCAAGATATACCCAAAAATCTCCATTGATTTGATTTATGAAAGGCTAAGTGAATGTTACTTCAAACTTTGAACTTCAACAAATATTCAATGGTAGTTTGCTAATCCTTCACTTGGAAGCTACTCCAATGTATTCTTCACCCAAAATTAATACAATAATTGTCCTCCAAAAATTGGAAACTAAGGAGTAGACAAAGTTATGCTCAATTGGTGATTTCCTTTATGAGTAGATAAATCTTTTAGTCTTGGGATTATGTTGAACTAAGGTTAAATTAGTTGTGGGTTGTGATGTATTTGTATATCTGCTAGTTAGTTAATAATAATTTCTACTATTGTTTGATTAAATTGGTTGGGATTTGTAGGTGAAAGCCCCAAATACTAAAAATGGGTTTGTGGGTGAAATCCCCAAAATCGTGAAAACTCAAACCATCCTTGAAAGAGGGTTTTGGGTGAAATTTTTGATCCCACATCATCCTTGAAAGAGGTATGTGGCAACCAAGGTAATCAAAGATAGTTAATGAATTGAGTTTACTAATTCTCACTATCTTAGACATAAGAGTGAGTATGAAGTTGACTACATCTTGGGTATTTTCCTAAAAATAAGGATACCTAAATGAGGTACTAGGTGAATATAATTCAAACACGTGTTAGGTCTCCAAAAGGTTCAATAGGTGAAATTCTTGAGGATCGTGGTCCCTATGACCCCGATCGCAGTAACTGAGACCATTCTTGACAATTTCTGCAACTTCACCAAAACTCTAGATTTTAACCTCAAAACGAGTTCCAATAAATTAATAGATCAACATGATCGTGAAAATTATACCCTAAGTTCTCAATTTTGCTCTTGATAAGTGAAGAAATCTACAATGGGTTCATTGGAGCATTCAATCAAACACATGGTGCACACATCAATCAATCCTATTTAGGCCAAGATTTGGATAATCAAGACTTCCTCGTTGGTGTGTAAACCAATTACAACAATTAAACACAAAAGTAACCACATACAAGCATGGATTTTAGCATTAGAAATACTATTTTAGGACTACTCCTAAAATACAAGCTCCAAGCCTAAAACATACATAAAAATGAGGGAGTTGTGACCACTTACCGGGTTACAGGATGCAAATGAAATGAAATTCACAACTTGGACACTCAATACACAATTAAGCTTAGTTAAATTTAGAAAGAATTTAAAAAGGGGTGTGGGTACATGTGGTAGTCGGATGGTCTTTTAAACTGCTTTTACTGCAATTGCGGTCCTATTTCAGTGATCACGAACACTCGATTACCGTAATTGCAATGACACAGGCTATGATCGCAGTAACTTAGATCAATTTTTAGATCCTCTTCATAGTCCAAAACACAATAATTTCACACCCTATCTTTGTCAATTTCAATCAACACACCTCATATCACCATAATTTCATGGATTATGCAAAAACTAATATAAAACCTACTCTATCATGCGTAAATAAAAGGATGTGTGCCACTTTTGTGGCATGATGGGTTGCTTCCCATATTTTATGGTAAGAGACCTCTTTTACTATCATTTATGTTTCCACTTAGTATATTTTAATCTCCATCCCAATTGTCGCTTACTATATGTTGAACAGCTTAGGGACAGAAGATTCAAATATTCCAAAGTAAATCATAATAGAGATGAGGACATGATGATAAAGTTTATATCTCGCCACTTTGAAGACTTGAATCTTTTACCCAACTTAATATTACATTTCCTATTTAGCTCCATGGGTAATCGTGGGAACATTAAGAGGCCACTAGTTAAACATTGAAAGTTGAGATCCTTGGCCTTCAAGTGTGGGGCTTCCATGTTCCTTTTTGGAACGTCAAACTCTAAAATATAGGGATGGTTCTCCTTATCCCCATGATACTTTATTTTCTTAGGTAGATGGAATTTCATCACATTCTCAAATTACAATGTTGAAAAATGGTTTGAATGAGGTCTATGCCTTAGTTCTGAAGTTACTTTCTTATTAGCATCTTCTCCTTGAAATAAACTAGAGTTGTCATAAGAGATTTGTTTGGAATCTCATTTTGACTCTAGCACCATTTCCTCAATTGTGGCATCTTCAACTATGTTAGATTTGCTTAGTTGGGAAATCACTGAGGACTCTTCTCTACCAAACTCAACATTGATCACATAGCTTGGTCTCTCTTCTTGGTCATCCTCATGTTGAAAAGTGGGAAAGGTAATGGTATTTGAAGGGTTTTTTTCCTTTGGCATTTTCTCTATCCTGATAATCTCCCTTCTAAATCCATCATTGGATTGATGCATGTGGTGCATATTCTCTCTTATTGTAGTTACCTAATCCAAAATGTTTTGAAGGATTGCTTCAAAACTATTGTACCTAACATGTTCTTCTTCCTTGATTTCATCAAGATACCTATTAAAATCATAAGAAGAACTAACATTTGGGTTAGAATAATAAGGGGAGGGAGAATTTGGACAATCACTCCAATGTCCATCAAGACCACCACATAAAGAACAATCATACTCCTAATAGGATCGAGATGGTGATTCCATCTCTCTCCAGGGAGCATGTCTACAATCTCTCCAAAAGTAGAGTCCATCGCAATATGAACATGGATCGTCAAGATAGGATTTCCAACTAGCAAAATCATATTTATCCCAATATGCCATAGAGAAAATTAAACAAAAACAAAAATCTTCCTAATACAAAGAAAACAAATGAAAATCACAAGCAAATATTTACAAGTTTGGATTTAAGCAAGTAAGCTAAAAATTCAAACTAACTCAATACGCAAAATTATTCCTCGGCAATAGCGCCATTTTTTATAATTCTCAACTTACACATTAATTTAAGTGTAAGGCATTCGTCATCAATATATTTACCCAACTTTGAGTTGGGGTTGAATCCACGAGGAACAATGTGGGTGGCAATCGAATTAGCTCAAAATAAAGGAAACTTGCTAAATTCAAACCTAGAATACAAATATATAAATATTGGGGGGGGGGGGGTTGAGTTAGTATCAAAACTAATGGTTATTTACGGAATTTTAAAGGACTAATTTGGGTCTACGAATAATTAGAGTATAATTAATTAAGCATGGATCTTGGGATTATACCTTCCTAGGGGTAAGTTACGCATGAAAACGTGATCATTCGATGCAAATTCAAATCATTGATGATGTGGTAGGCCAGGTTTAAAGTCCTTAGGACTATTTTGTCAACATAGTCTCAAAGATGTCACCCATTCACCCTTTCGAGTACTAAATGATTGTGTCAATTAAAGCTACCCAATACCTCAATTAGGCATCCCTATTTCTAGGATGATACCCAAGGTATAGTCAATCTCACAATCACCCTTATGTCTAAATTAAAATTAACAAACTATGCCCATAAATTATCTGCTATTGCCTTGGTTCCCACATCCCTCTTTCAAGGATGATGTGAGTTCAAAAATCTCACCTAAACCCCTCTTTCATGGATGGTTTAAGCTTTCAAGAGCTTGGGATTTCACCCGCAAACCCATTTGGGTATTTGGGGTTTTCACCCACAAATCCTAACTAATTTAGTCAAGCAATAATAGAACCCATCATCAACAAGCTATCGTATGCCCGAATGAATCACAACCCACACATAATTGCACCCTATTATAGCATAATCCAAAGAGGAAGAACAAGCTACACATAAGAGTAATAAGCAAGATATACCCAAAAAAAACTCCATTAATTTGATTTATGAATGACTAAGTGAATGTTGCTTCAAACTTTGAACTTCAACAAATCTTCAGTATTCTTAACCCAAAATTAATACAATAATTATCCTCTAAAAATAAAAACAAAGAAGTAGACAAAGTTCAAATAATTGGGAATTGATTGATCTCTCAAAGAGATAGGGTTTGAGTCTCTTAAGAGAAAATTTGGGAATAGCTGTGTGCTTTTTCATGTTTGCCCTTGGCTATTTTTGTGATAAACCGCAATCGTGGGAGTTGTCCATATTCGTAGTCTACCAAAGGGAAAATTAGGCATGGGTATGTGTAGATTTGGTATACATGCTAGTTGTTAACAATATGGTAGGCTAGGTCTAGTGTTCTTGAGGCTAGCTTGTCAACAAAACCTCAAGAATTTCACCTATTGAACTTTTTGGATACCTAACAAGTGTTTTAATTATATTCACCTAGTAACTCAATTTGGTATCCCTATTTCTTGGAAAATATCCAAGATGTAGTAAACTTCATACTCACTCTTATGTCTAAGATAGTGAGAATTAGTAAAATAAATCCATTAATTGTCTACTATTGCATTGGTTCTCACATCCCTCTTTCAAGGATGATATAGGTTCTAAAATTTCACCCAAACTCCTCTTTCAAGTATGGTTTTAGTTTTAAAGAGTTTGAAATTTTCATCTACAAACCCATTTTGAGTATTTGGAGTTTTTACCCAAAAATCCCAACTAATTTAATCAAACAATTGTATAACCCACTATTAACTAACTAGCATATACACAAATACATAACAACCCACAATAATTTCATCTCATTTAAACATAATACCAAGACTAAAAGATTTAGCTACTCATGAAGAAAAGAAAGAAACATATACCAAAAGAATTGTTCAAGGCATCCATTCTTCACAGATACCAAAATCCAAATCTCCAAATCAAATTACAATTCTTTCCCAATTTAGGGTTTCAATTTCAAATTCAAAGTATTTCTAGTATCTAGAATTCCCAAAATGTAAAAGGGTTTTAAACTTTTAAGGAATTTGGGATCGGCTACAAAAAACTACAAAACTTCCCCTGGGCCTAATCTCACGTTGCCACAATCGTACTAGATTCGTTGTGATTGCGACTATCATGACTTTGGGTAGATCTATGCGATCACGATTGATGACATTCTTGACTGACCGCGATCGTGGCCCTCATACCGAGATCACGGTAACTAAGGCCTATTAAAGATGGACGTGTTCAACCCTTTTAACCCTTGTACTTCTTAAGTTAGCTTTAGTGGGGGCATTTCAGGTCCCTAAATTGGGGGTATGCAAGGATACCTTTGTTTTCTTAATTATGGACAAACTTTTTCCTATGATAGACTGAGTGGTGATATTTTTAAGGGGAAAGCGTCATGATTGGTTTTTGAGCCATGGATGCAGGGAAAGTTTGAGTACTCATGGCATCAAGGTCACAAGTGCAGGGGAAGTCTGAGTAGCTATGGCATTTTAGATTTAGGATTGCATTTATACCTATGGGAAAGTTTGAGTAGCCCTATGGTTGGTTTGCCTGGATGAAAGCTAAAATGTGAGACAAAAGTTGGGTTGGTTCCATAGTTAGCAAATTGTGCATGGTGCAAATGCAAAGTAAACATCCTCGTCCATTCAAAATTTTTCAAAAATCAAGGACTTAGACGTGAGAAACCTTGTAACAAAAAAATTTCTTTTTCTGTAACTCTAAAATTTTTTGCTTGTAAATATTGATAGATACTCTATTTTTGTCTCTAACGTGAGGATCAACTGAGCCTTCTTTGCAAGTTACATGCCATGCACGATGAGTGAATTTGTCCATATCTCATGTATACTTGTGTCATCTAGAACTTTCTTTATTAGTCTCTCAAGGCTAGTTTTGATTGTATATGGTTGGCGAAATAATCTTAGGCCCTCTTTGTGACATTGGAATCCCACTTAGCCTAAAAAGCCTACCCTTTCATAGATGTCATCCCTAGTAACCCATTTCGAGCCTTTGGACCTTTCTTTGGGAAAAACATTACATGCCGTGAGCCATTCAATTTTTATCCCTCTTTTGAACCATAACGTCCTTGAAATTAATAATGTAACTTGAGGATAAAAGCCTAAGTTAGGGGTGGTGATCATTGAAGGAAGTAACTTTGGGCCATGAAGTTGTAAGTGAAAGGCTACGAGCTTAAGCATTGAGAGCAAATTAGTAATAAAAATAAAGGACTCAACAAATGAAAGAATTGCATGAGATTTTCAAGAAAAATAAATGAAAGAGAATGATTAAACCAAGGTAATAAACGTAGGAATTTGTTAAAGAAAAAGAAGTGGCCCATAGTCAAGAGTTGGATTAAATAGTGTGATGTAGATATTGAAAGAGGGTATAGCCTTGTTGTTCCTAAATTATATCCTACCCTACCCCAAACCTACATTACAATGCTAAAAAGAGCCCTTTGAGATCTCCAACCATTACTTTCATTATAGTGACGATTGAAATAGAAGAAAACCTATGGTATGAAACTTGTTAGCATAGAGTGTTCTTGTGAGGGAGAGAGTTTTGCACTTAAATTCCTTGTTGCATATTTGGTAGCTTGGTGTGTGGAATTTTCCTTCTTGTTAAAACTCATGTAAGCAAGTTGAGGCAGGTGATTTTGTCATCTTCCGAAAAAAAATCCAAAAGGAGTATAGTGTGGTTGAGGTCGACAAAGTGAGTCACTTCTAGAGTATCGGTGATTGTTGCATGGTTGCTCTTTGAAGAATTTTGCATCCTTATTTACATTTTATTTTAAGGGGTGTCGGGAGAATAGCTTTGCCCGTTTTTGAAGAGCTACTTACCATAGTAACTAAGCCTAACGTCATTGTGATCATCGGGTCATCCTATGTGGACATAAATGTGTGTTGTCTCGTGGTAAAGAGGTAATGTTACTTGAGGACAAGTAAAGATTTAAGTTGGGGGTGTTGATGAGTGGTGAATTTACTACTTATTCGCACTCAACATTTGTGTACATTACCATATTTTGAATGAATAAGTGAGACATATTTGTGATTAAAAATTCACTAATATCCACATTTTGCAGGGACATAGGTAATGAGATGAGAATACGTGGATGCAAGCTGAAAAAGATCAAAAGAAAGGAAGAAGTACATTTTGAAGTCTTGGAGAAGAACTTAGGTTCAGTTACCGTGATCGCGGTCTGAGGAATGCGATCTCAATCAATTAAGTAGGTCAACATACTGCGATAGCGTGGTTTTGACCGCGGTCGCAGTAGCCGCAGATTCGAACAAATCCCTCGATGTCGACTTAGCGAAAAAACAGCAAAGGGAAAAAATGTAACCTTAAGAGACTCAAACCCTATCTCTTTGAGAGATGAATCAAGTCCCAATTATTAGAACTTTGTCTACTTCCTAACCCTTTTAACCCTTTTTAGAGATTTAATTTGTATTTTTTATCATAACTAATAAAATGTTTGGGAAATATCTGGGGGTTTTGAATGTTTCCAAAGATAGAATTATTTTTGGGCTTCTAAAGGACTAACTCAAGGCTACAAATGATTAGAGCATAATCAATTAGAAATGGATCTTGGGATTACGCTTTCCTAGGGTCAAGTTATACATGGGAACTTGGTGATTCGGTGCAAATTCTAATCGTTAATGATGTAGTAGGCTAGGTAGAAAGTCCTTGAGGTTAGTTTGTCAATAAAGTCTCAAAGATGTCACTCATTGACCCTTTTGAGTCCTAACGAGTGTGTCAATTAAGGCCACCCAACTCCTCAATTAGAAATCCCTATTTCTAGGAAGATGCCCAAAACATAGCCTACTCTATATTCACCCTTATTTCTAAGATAGCAAGAAGATAGTAAACTACATCCATTATTGTCCACTATTGCTTTGTCCACCATAGCCCCTTTTTAAGGAAGCCATGAGCTTTTAAGAGTTTGGTATTTTCACCTACCAACCCATTTTGGGTGTTTGGGGTTTTCTCCCACAAATCCCAACAAATTAACTAAAGCAATAGTGAAACCCATCATCAACAAACTAAAATCTACACAAATACATCACAACCCACACACAATTGTACCCTATTCTAACATAATCTCAACAGGAAGAACTAGAAACTCATAAAGATAATAAACAATTATAGATCAAAATCTCCAACAAATAGATTCATGAAAAATAATGAGAATGCAAACCACACTTTAAATTCTAATGAATCCTCAATGGGATTCACCGATTCTTTACTTAGGAGTCACTCTAATATCTACTTATCTCAAGATTAGTACAAATATTGCTCCAAGATCTAAGTGATAAAACCCTAAACTAAGGACAGGATAAAATCTCTAGAAAAATGTGGATGTCCCTCCCAAAACAGAAAGGGTTTAAGCCTATAAAAGGAATTGGGTTCGGCTGGATGAAATTACCAAACTATCCTTGAGAAAATTCCCGCTTAGTCGAGATCCTAGATGCTTTATTGCCATTGTGGCTACTGCAACCGCAATAAGGACACCATGATTGTGATACTTCAACCTAGCTTGACTAGCTATGATCGCAGCCCACAAACCGCGATCGCGGTAACTGAGGCTAGTTTCTGCTTTAGGTCTTCTAGTTGCTTTTCTTCTCTCCCTTTTGATCCTTTTTAGCTCGCATCCACATATTTCCTTCTCATAACTTGTATGCCTGCAAAATGTGGAAAATAGTGTATTTAATCACAAAGTTGTCTCATTTAGACATTCAAATCATAGTAGTGTGCATAGAAGTTGACTACATCTTAGGTCTTTTCCTCATTCTCACTATCTTAATGGAGAAACTCTGTGGATTTACAAATTTTCCCTTGCCTTTTTTTTAAGTCGCAATTGTGGGAGTTGTCTGTGTTTGTGGAAATCACAACCGCAGTCAGAACCATATGATCGCAGTATGTTGACCTTTTTGACTGACAACAATCACAGTCATCAGACCGCGATTGTGGTAACAAAGGCTATGTTTTTCTCCAGGTCTTCAAGCTGCACTTTTTTCCTTCTTTTAATCTTTTTTAGCTCGCATCCATATATTCTCCTCTCATTACCTATGTGCTGAACAATATGGATATTAGTGCATTTAATAACAAATATGTCTCATTTATTCATTCAAAATATGGTAATGTGCACGAATGTTGAGTGCAAATGAGTGGTAAATTCACCACTCATCAGCACCCCTAACTTAAAGCTTTTCTTTTCCTCAAGCAACATTACCTCTTTAAGATGAGACAATGCACATTTATGTCCACATAAGATGACCCAATGATCACAATGACATCAAGCTTAGTTACTACCTCAAGTAGCTCTTCAAACATGGAAAAGCTACTCTCCTGAAACCCCTCAACATAAAATGCAATAAGTAAGTATGAAAAATACTTCAAAGAGAAACCATGAAATAATCACTGATACTCTAGAAGAGAATCACTTTGTTGACCTCAACTACACTACTCTTTTTGCCTCTTTTATCGAAAGATGACAAAATCACCCACCTCAACTTGCTTAATTGTCTTCTAACAAAAAGGAAAACTCCCCACACCAAGCTACCAAATATGAAACAAGGAATTTAAGTGCAAAACTCTCTCCCTCACAAGAACTCTCCATGCTAATAAGTGTTATACCATAGGCTTACCTCTATTTTCAATTGCCACTACAATGAAAGTAAATGGTTGGAGATCTCGAAGGGCATTTTTTTAGCTTATAATGTAGGTTTGGGGTAGGGTAGGATATCATTTAGGAACAACAAGGATATACCCTCCTTGAACTTCTACATCACACTATTTAATCCAACTTTTTACTATTGGCCACTTTTTTTCTTTTACAAAGGCCTACTTTTATTACCTATTTTCTTTCATTTCTTTTTATTTCAAATCTCACACAATTCTTTCCTTTGCTAGGTATTTTTTATTCTTACTAATTTACTCTCAATTCTTAAGCTCAGAGGCATTCACTTACAACTTTTTGGTCCAATATGCAAGTAACCATGCGGGCACGCATATCAATAACTATAGTCAAGTGCGTGTAATGAGAGATCCAGTTGCAAATGATGTTCAGCCATATTTGGTCCTCGATTATGAAGTACATTCATAGCGATGCCCTTTTTGTAGTCGTCCAAGACACTTCCTCACCCGAGCACAACTTTTCTGCCATTCAACTACCCGGATCACAACCCTTTGCCTTAAAATCAGCCATGTTTGCATCTGAGATCCCATTAGGGTTTTCACCCACAAATACCAACTAATTAAATCAAGTAATAATGAAACACATCATCAATAAACTACAATCTACACAAATACATCAAAACCCACACACAATTGCACCCTTTTCTAACATAATCCCAAGAGGAAGAACTAGCAATTCATGAAAAAAATAAACATATAACAAAAGGATTGTTCAAGGCATCCATTCTTCACAAATACCAAAATCCAAATCTCCAAATCAAATTACAATTCTTACCCAATTTAGGGTTACAATTCAAATTTAAAGTATTACTAGTATCTATAATACCTATAATGGGAAAGGGTTTTAAGCCTTTACGGGATTTAGGGTCGACTGATGAAAATTACAAAACTACTGCTAGGTCTAATCCCTCACTATCGTGATCAAGCTAGATTTGCTGCGATTGCGACTACTGCGATCACGGTTGCTGACCTTCTTGATTGGCCACAATCGTCGCCCTCAGACCGCGATCGCAGTAACTGAGGCATGATTCTGCTCCAAGTCTTCCAGCTGCACTTATTTTCTTTTCTTTTGATCTTTTTTAGCTCAAGTCCACATCTTTCCATATCATAACTTATATGCCTGCGAAATATGGATATTAGTGTATTTAATCATAAATATGTCTCATTTATATATTTAAATCATGGCAATATGCACGAATGTCGAGTGCAAATGAGTGGTAGATTCACCACTCACTAATATTTGATAACACTCACCTATACCATGCAATTTGGTAGAGGACGGTCGTTGTCAATACCTCAAATTTTGTTGAGGTCGAATCCACAAGGAGTGAAAAGTAGAATTCTAGTCTTATAGGTCTTAACACTTACTAAGAAAATGCTCAAAGTACAAATAAATTAAAAAGTATGATTTAAAATGGGGGGTTTTGGTTTTGGGAAAGTGTGTGTCAATAGTAACTCAATTCCACAAACTACACAACAATTTTAATTTAACTTTGATATAAAGAGAATCTTAGTATTATGTCTACCTAAGGGCAAATTAAGTATGGGTATGTGTAGATTTGGTATACATGCTAGTTGTTAACAATATGGTAGGCTAGGTCTAGGGTCCTTAAGGCTAGCTTGTCAGCAAAACCTCAAGAATTTCACCTATTGAACCTTTCAGATACCTAATAAGTGTTTTAATTATATTCACCTAGTACGCTAATTAGGTATCCCAATTTCTAGGAAAATACCCAAGATATAGTCAACTTCATACTCACTTTCATGTCTAAGATACTGAGAATTAGTAAATTAAATCTATTAATTATCTACTATTGCCTTGGTTCCCACATCCCTCTTTCAAGGATGATAAGGGTTTCAAAAGTTCACCCAAACCCCTTTTTCAAGGATGGTTTGAGTTTTCAAGAGTTTGGGATTTTCACCCACAAAACCATTTTGAGTATTTGGGGCTTTCACCCATAAATCCCAACCAATTTAATCAAACAACAGTAGAATCATTATCAACAAACTGGTATACTCAATAATACATCACAATCGACAACTAATTACACCTTAGTGCAACAAAATTCCAAGACTAAAAGATTTAGCCACTCAAAAACAAAGAAATTAGATATACCAAAAGAATTGTTCAGGGCATCCATTCTTCACAACTACCAAAATCTAAATCTCCAGAGCAAATTACAATTCTTGCCCAATTTAGGGTTTCAATTTCAAATTCAAAGTATTTCTAGTATGTAGAATCCCCAAAATAGGAAAGGGTTCTAAGATTTTAAGGGATTTAGGGATGGCTGCTAAAAATTACAAAATTGCCCCTGGGTCTAATCCCACGTTGTCGCGATCGCATTAGATTTGCTACGATCGTGGCTACCGCGACCGCGGATAGATCCATGCTATCATTGTTGCTAACCTTCTTGACTGGATGTGATCGCGGCCCTCAGACCACAATCGTGGTAACTAAGGCGTATTTCTACTCCTGGTCTTCCATCTGCACTTCTTTTCTCTTCTTTTGATACTTTTTAGCTCAAGTCCACATCTTTCCATCACATAACTTGTATGCCTGTAAAATATGGATATTAGTGCATTTAATCATACATATGTCTCATTTATATATTTAAATCATAGCAATGTGCATGAATGTCGAGTGCAAATGAGTGGTAGATTCACCACTCATCAACACCCCAACTTAAAGCTTTGTTTGTCCTCAAGAAACACTACCTCTTACCATGAGACTATGCACATTTATTCCCATATTGAATGACCCAAATGATCATAATGACTTCAAACTTAGTTAATAGCATAATTTAGCTCTTCAAACATGGGCAAAACTATTTTCACAACACCCCTCAACATTAAATGTGATATTTCAAGGATACAAGAGACTTTAAAAAGCAACCATGCAACAATCACTAATACTATAGAAATGACTCATATTTGACCTCAACTACATTATACTCTTTTTTGCCTCATTTTGCGGGAGATGACATAATTACCCACCTCTACTTATTTACATGCCTCCTCATAAGAAAGAAAATTCCACACACCAAGTCATCAAATATGCAATAATGAATTTAATTGTAAAACACTCTGTCTCTCAAGAACTCTCGATGCTAACAAGTATCATGTCATAGGCTTGCCCCTATTTTCAATCACCACTATAATGAAAATACTTGGTTTGAAATCATGAAGTGATTTTTAAGCTTCTAACGTAGGTTTGGGGTAGGGTAGGATATCTTTTAGGAACAAAATGGCTATACCCTCCTTGAACATCTACGTCACACTATTCCATCCAACTATTGATCATGGGCCACTTCTTTTGTTTTTATTCTTTACACATGTGCCTACTTTTTATTTCCTTGGTTCACCCAATTTATTTTTATTTCTTTTTCTTGCACCCTGTGTGCTTCTCTTTTCTTTGTTGGATCCTTTTCTTTTTCTTATTCATTTGTTCTCAATACTTAAGCTCATATGAACTCACTTACAAATTCATGGCCCAAAGTTACCCATTTCAATAATCACCATCCCCAACTTAGGATTTTAGCCTCAAGTTGCAATTTTAAGTTCAAGGATGGTAGGGTTCAAAAGAGGGATAAAAATTGAAACAATGTGTTTGCCAAGGAAAGGTATAAAGGCTCAAAGTGGGTGACTAAGGATAACATTTATGCAAGGGTAGGCATTTTAGGCTAAAGTGGACTTCCAATGTCACAAAGATGGCCTAAGATTATCACCCCAACCAAATATAATAAAATTAGCCTTGAGAGACTAATAGGGCAAGTTCTAGATGGTACAAGTACACATGAGATTTGAACAAATAAGCTCACCACACACGGCGTGCAAAATTCACCAAGGAGGCTCAATTGCCCCTTCCTCAAGATATAAAAATGGAGTATCTCCAAATTTTTACAATCCAAAAATTTTAGAGTCACAAAAAGAGAAAAAGTGTCGATACAAGATTGCTCTCGTTCGTGCCCTCGAATTCTCAAGAAAACTTTTTTGACAGAGGGGGATGTTTGGTTTACATATTAACCATGCATAATTTGCTAACTATGGTACCAACATAAGCCTTCGTCTAACATTTTGGCTTTTACACAGGCAAACCATATGGTTACTTAGAATTATCCATAGGTACAAGTGCGATCTCAAATCCCAAAATGCCATAGGTACTCAGATTTTCCTTGTATTTATGACCTGAATGCTACGGCTACTCAGACTTCCTCTGCATCCACATCTCAAAACCCAATCACAACATTTTCCCTTAAGAATGTCATTACTCAATCTTATCATAGAAAAATGCTCGTCGGATATCATCACGAATAAAATAAAGGAAACGCAAAAATCTAATAATGAAACAAAATAACTAATCTATGCAAATGTGGGCACCATCAGAGTGCCCAAAAATTACAACCTAGAAGAACATAAAACATCTAGAAATATCAATAATATAGGCCCAAATCAAATGAATGCGGAGACAGGCACCCCTAACTAAGTAGCTATCAGTGTCCTTACTTAATAAACATTAGAGCTTAAGAAGAGATAAGGGTGCTCCCTAAAACCAAATTAAGAATCGCTCTCATCAGTAGACTCTACATCATTATCAACATCCTCAGGACCAGACTACTCAGCTAAAGCCTCATCGTCACTCTCCACTCGGGAGGAAGGGAGTTTATCATAGGGTTTAGGACTCTCTTTAGGCCTTTCAACCCCTTCCACATTCTTCTAAAGAAATCATCGCTCTTCTTCTCTCTTTTTACCATCTTATCATATGTAATCTAAAGACCTCGATGTGACTTCAACAAGGATGAGTAGGCTTTCTCAAGCCTAGCAATGGTATTTCCCTACTTCTTTTGGTCTTTTCAATACTTCTCATAATCAGATCAGGACACATACATTAGGCGGGTTATGGAGGGCTCCTCCGGCTCTTAGGCCAAACATGACATGAGTTCCCTAATGGACCCAATATCAACTCCAATATCCTTAAGGGGCTCGGCATTGGATGGCCTACAAGACTCAGGATCCCCATATGTCGACTTTCCCAAATCTATCTTCCTCTTTTTGCTTTTGCCTTGTACACCCTCTTCTTGAATTTTCAAAGGATAGATGGAAGTGCCAGGGTGCACCCAAGTTTCTCCAGAGAATTCCTCAACCTCAACTCTTTTGAAAAGCTCAGTAATCAAATAGGGAAACAAAATGTGTGTCCCACCATGGTTCTTGAAGAATTTTACGTCAGAAACCACGAGCTGAGCAATATTTAGTGGAATGTCATCTAAAATGCAAGCAACTATCTAAGCCCGCTAATCTAGGACTGTTTCCATGTAGGTGTAAGGGGACACTCAACTTCATATGATGTTCAACCAAATCTGAGCCTTGCTAGTGAAGTCATTCATGTGGATGTTACTCTTAGTTGCTGCCCATGACACTTCCTTTCTAGGTCAAAGTCTTTTAGCCAACCAACTTCCTGGTTCGCACCCGTTTTCTTCAAACTCACCCATGTCTGCATTTTGGAGCCCATAGATATCGTTAATTCACTCTTCCTTGAAGTGCACCATTTTCCCTTGGATCTTGATAGTCATGTAGGATAGATTCGAGAAAGACAATATGCTAAAATAGGCATAGAATTCACCGGATCCATTACTCATTACCCTTGCAAGGATCCGGGGCGATACACTGCCACCTTGTGGCCACAAGCCTGTTATGAAATGCCAAAAGCTTTTCCAGCACATTCTCTAAGCATATTCCTCTCTCCGGGAGTATCTTTGTCCTTGGAGGATCACTATAGGAGTAAGTGTGGTACTTGAGTGCCATTAATCAGAAGTGGTCGAATTTATACATGAGATTATCCTGGAAAAAAACAAACGGCACAACCTTATTAATTATTGGTATATTCTTGCACAAACTATGCTATGTTTTCTACTAAAACTCATTGGATGGTTACTTAGTGGTGTTTGGACAAATATTAGAAGTGCAGAATTTTTGGCATAGGCAGAAAATCAGTCTCAATTACCGCTGTTGTGTTTTCAAGTTAGGCAACGACCCTATTTTTGATAACGCTCACCCATACCACATGAAGTAGTATAGGACGGTCATTGTCAATAGCTCAACTATTGTTGAGGTCGAATCCACGAGGAGTGAGATTTAAAATTCAAATCCTATGGGTGCTCTAACTACTAAAAAGATACCCAAAGTGTATAAAAAAACACATAATATAAAATGGGGGGGGAGTAAGAATTTGTCAATGCCGAGTCAAACAACACACTATAAAAACACTTCATATTTAGAATTCAATTTAGGAGGAATCTTGGGATAATGTCTACCTAAGGGAAAGGTGTGCATGGGATCATGGCGGCTTACTATGACTTCTAATTGTTGCATACATGGTAGGCTAGGTCGAAAATCTTTGAAGTTAGTTTGTCAACAAAACCTCAAAGATTTCACTGCTTGTCTTTTTCGAGCACCTAAGAGGGTATCAATAATAACCACCCAAACCCTCAATTCGAGCATCCCTATTTCTAGGATGATGTCCATGACAAGACTCACTCTCTATCTACCCTTATTTCTAAGATAGCAAAAAGAAGTAAGCCACACTCTTAATCGTCCACCATTGCTTTGTCCCCCCCTATATCCCTTTGACACGACACGACTGGGGGCCTTGTCATAATAGGTATGCCAAGTCCATCCTGGACCAAGGACCACCCCCTGTTACCCAACCCAACCACCATTAATGTACCTTCAGTTGGTTGACTACCAAATATATAACAAGATAGCATAATTGGACAAGGACTGACTTTGGGATAGGTCTTTCCTAGACCAACCCAACCAAGTCATCCCATCCATCAAATCGTACCAACCAAACCACCAAGCCAAACCAATACTGATTTGAGGGCCATAAACCAGTCTAAAACCAAATGAGTTCCAAAGCATAATATAATTAATCCCAAAATGAAATAGGATGGAACTACCAATAATATCGTCAACCGGTATCAACCCTAATACCAACACCAATGCTAAGGCTGACACTAATACCAATCCCGCCCATTCCAACCTATAGGAATACCATAAAGCCTCTAACCAAAAAAGTAAGAACATCTAGTTGGGACATTCCCCCAACCATAGCAAAAACCATTATCCAAAAATAAATTAATTTTTTTAAGAATATCCATAACATGAAATGGAGTCCTCCGAAAAGATGGAAGATCACCACTTTAATCCAACAGTTATCCCCGAGTCAATCACTATGTAGAAGGAGTAGAATGGTTGATTCCTGTGTCGCATGGGTATACAGCCGCTAGAAGATGGGTTAGCGGGTGAACACTAGCATGAACACAGGATAAGGGTAAAATAATGCCATTCACAGAACCAAGTAAAACCATGCATATTCACACAAACCATAAACATGTATATCCATGTCGGGAAAGGGGACTGGGTTTAGCATGCCATTAAAACCTTTCCCTGGGTTGTGTTGCTTTGCCGTCCTAAATCACCCACGGGCTATATGGGTTAAGCTCTCCCGACTGAAAGGGAACCAGTGCGAGAAGCCGCATAACCAGGGAATAAAAAACTGGGATGACTAGTACATCCCACAAATATAAAGTGTGACATTATGCACACGATCACTTGAATCAAAACTCACATCAACAAATATAAGTTTCCAGTTTTGGTCCCCTCGGGACCTCAACCTTCCATGGCTTTGCTACACACCCCGCCATTATTGACCAATTTAAACCATTACCAAGCAATAAATAAATCCATTAACCATTTATTAACCAAGGCCATTAGTAGTGATTTCGTCATACCAACTATACTTGCAAGTTTTGTCCATAGCCAACTATTTATAAGTTTAACGTATTCCATGTACCCTTTATGATTTCCAATTAACCAAAAACCTGGCCACCAAGGCCATTCCAATCAATTTAAAACCATTTAAACTTTTCATATCATTTAGGGTTCCATTACCAAGTTTAAACCACGCATAAGTTCCATTGAAAAACTAATATTATAGGAAAAACATTGTTAAAGGCATTTTATCAAACACATTGGGGGTGGGCTTCCAAAACCAAAGTCCATTACCAAAGAACCATTCCCGTGCAACCAATTATCCAAAAGCTCCATTAATGTATATAAAAGCATAATTAAAATATGAAAAAACCATAACAAAGCACTTATAACCAAAATACCCAAATCATATTTGAAAACCCAAAAGCATACAACATTCAAATCATATAAACATTGTATAAAACCATGCCCTTTAATCAGAACTCACAATGAGGAAAGAGAACATGCCTTAATTGACAAAGAAGATAAAGAGAAATTACCAACAAGATCCCCAATTTAGTCCTCTAGTTAAAACCCAAGCTTCCTTACCCAAAAGCCCTTAAGAGAATTATAGAGTGTTTAGGAGGAGTTTCTAAGTGTTAATGAATAGAATAATAAGGTAAATAGCCTCCCAAATGAGTTAGAAGTCATGGGGCCTTATTAGGGTAAGTGGGGAAATGTCTAGATTACCCCCACTTAAGTTGCATAAAATCTCATCATAGGGGTACGACTGACCCTCATGAGTCATACTCTTTGATACGAGTGGTACCCATCACTCGTATCCTAAGCCTCAACCCTTGGACCTAACACTGTCTAATGTATGACTCATCCTACCCAACTCTTATTGATAGCATACAATCTGTAACATTCTCCCATATCCCTGGAAAGAATAGAATTCAGGAGGTTTGAACACTGACCACCATATGAGTCTTGGGTACAACTCGTACCCTAGCTTACGACTCTTGGTGAGCCACTCATACTTAGATCCAACTTAAGTTACGAAGTCTAAGGTTAAGTGTAGGAACTAAATAATCTGTATCTAACCATATGACTCGTACCACTAATTCATACCCATTTCAGTGACCAAGATCTATTCCACCAACCAACACTGGTCAGTATACAACTGGACCATACCATTCATACCCCAACATATGGCTCGTACCTATGAGTCGTATTGGGTACAGAGGCCATAATTCAAGGAAATTTTCAGTCTCCCCAAATAGGAACATTTGTCCCCAAATGACGGATATGGTAGGGGTAACCACACGCACGAGTTATTTACATTATAAAATATATTTCCAATCTTTAACACAGTTTGAAAACAATGAGGCAAAGATGTTAATCTTTCCTTTAACAAACTCAGAAAATAAAGATGTGTCGAAGACACATACCTTCCATACGAATCCCAAGAGCAGAAATCATATGCGGATACTTAGACTTCATGTCCTCCTCTACTTCCCATGTAGCTTCTTCCACCTTATGGTTCCACCATAGAACCTTGACCGAAGTCGCACCCTTGGTTTGTAACCGACAAACCTTCCTATACAAGATCTCAACTGGGACTTCTTCATAAGATAAAGAGTCTGAGATACCCAACCCCTCCAAAGGAATAATCAAAGAAGGATCACTAAGACACTTCTTCAACATGGAGACATAAAATACCAAATGAACCGAGCTCAATATAGAAGGTAACTCCAAATCATAAACAATATTACCAAGCCTCTGCAGAATCTCACAAGGACCAATATACTGGGGACTGAGCTTCCCCTTCTTACTAAACCACACTACTCCCGTCATGATAGATACCTGAGGAAAATCTTATCCCCAACCTCAAACTCTAAGTCTCTATGCTTAACATCTGCATAGGAATTTTGGCGACTTTGGGCAACTTTAAGCCTATCGTGAATCACCTTCACATTCTTCATAGCCTAGTAAACCAAGTCAGGACCAAACATATCCACCTCTCCAAGCTCAAACCAATCAATAGGAGATCTACACCTCCTACCATACAATGCCTCAAAAGGGGTCATACTAATACTAGAAAGATAGCTATTGTTGTATGCAAACTCTACCAAAGGTAGGTGCTCAACCCAATTGCCACCATAATCAACCACACATGCCCAAAGCATATCCTTCAATGTCTGAATAGTACTTTCTGCTTGCCCATCCGTCTGAGGATAAAAAGTAGTACTCAAACTTACCTTAGTACCAGTCCCTTCTAAAAACACCGCCAAAAATAAGACAAAAACTACATACCACGATAAAAAATAATCGAAACAGGTACCACATGCAGCTTCACAATCTCTTGAAGATATAACTTTTTATAATCCTCCGCCAAAAAGGTAGTCCTTACTGGCAAGAAGGACCTTCTGAGTTAGAATCATTAACCCAGACTAAGTGATAAAGATAACCTTTAGAGATTAACCTCTGAGCTCTAAGATAAGAAATAAGCCTCCCCCTAGGAGCTAGGGAACCACCCTTCCACTCTATAACTGGTTCATCAGGGAACCTAAAGACAATCTTACGGGTTTGAAAATCTAAGGATGCATAAATAGAGTGTAACCAATCCATCCCCAGAATAATATCAAAATCCACCATATTAAATTCGAACAAATCCACCAAAATTTACCTACTACCAATAGATACCACACACACCCTATAGACTCTATTAGCAATAATTGAGTCACCTACCAGGATCAAAAAGAAATATAAAAAACAACCTCAAGATCAAAACCAATACATACAACCACAAATAGGGTCACATAAGAAAAAGTAGATCCTGAATCAAGCAGACAATACACGTCATGAGAAAAGAGTAGTAACGTACCAGAGCCATGATGGCAGATTGTATGTTTAGCATGAGCAGCTAAACATATAATCTGTCTAGAGCATGAGCTAAACTATGTTCATATAAGAACATATTACTTTAATCTGGTATGCAGTTACTTAATATAATTATGGTTATATATCTCTTCTTATAATGGAGTTTTAATTCAAGTATGAGGTTACTGTTGACTGTTAAAGTGTTTGAGGAAACCGAGTAATCTCCGGTGTAGACGTTGGTCAGCCTGAAAATAGGTCGTTAAGCCTAGGTGTGGCGTGTTAAGACCTTGTTGGTGGTCCCGTCGACTAAGATAACACTTAGCAGTCCTTGGTGTAATGCCATTAAAACTTGTTAGAATTTCATAAGCCATAGATATAGATTCATAATTAGATTTCGTCCCTGCATATCTGTTTACTGTCAATATGCCTGCTTGTTTGAACATGTATGTTTGCTCTGTCGGCCTCTAGACAGTATGTTTAAAATGATGAACAATCATGTCAAAAATACTGTTAACCTCGGGCTCGTAAATCTAGCTTTAGGTGCTAGAGTAGTTCCCATGAGACGATAATATACGCGGTATATAATCGCTATTTCTCTGGTGTTTTCCTTACTATTCATGTTCTTTGTTTTAACGTTTAGAGTTAAAACATCCATGATGTTAGGATCATTTATATCCACAGAGAAATTGGGATAACAATTAAAGTATACCGGGCCGTCGGTGAGGTTACTTTGGATTACTCCTAAGAGTGAGTCGTCAAAGTTTAAAAGACGAGCATCTCTTAAGATAGCACAGACTGGGATATCGAGTCCCTGTCGGAAAAGCGGCTTAATAGCAACTTGAACAAGTCCAACATGCAAATAATTAAATTGATTTTTAAATCTATTAATATCTAGCTCATTGAACAGTTGAATAATTTCTAATGAATTATTAATGGCAACCGTAGACTCAGAGGTCTTAATATTATGTTTTTTCAAAAAACTAAATTTTCCGATTTGATAAATCGTGTTGAATGACTCTTCTGGAAAGTCTTTGTTCCAAAGGCTCTTATTTGGGATGATATTCTCCGATGCAATGATTGGCATTTTGAGGCTATCACCCAACCTGTTAGAATTTATTCTGAAAAATCTCAGATCGAACGGGTGATTCAACACCCGGATAGATCTATCGATTTGAAATTCCTTGGATTAGACCCGTCTCGGCACTCGTCGTTTCGTCGATCTATCTCCACTCGTGCCTCAACTTCCAAACCCCGAGAGGGAAGTGACGAAAATGAACCTGATGACAAGGGAAAGATTAGAGGATTTGACTTCTCTGGCCCAGTACCTAAAGTCTATTATCAGCAAAACACCAGGGGACCCGAACCCGAAAATCTTTATGAGCCTGGGAGCCCAACGGCCTCAGAAATGGCTCCTCCTCAACGGGTTAGAACTGACCCTAGTCTTCTCGTTATCAAAACTGATAATGAAGAATATACCCCAGACCTCGCATCCTTAAAGGTCCGATGGAATCATCCAAAGGACACTCTTAAGAGAAAATGGTACCTAAGTACCTATTCCAGCGAGCAACAAAAGGAGTTAGGAAGGCTATGGGTAGCCGACATGAAAAGACTCCGATGCGATATGGAATTCTTCTTCTGGTTAGAAAAAACTGGAAAGATAGAAAACCAAGTTGAACCGCTTAACGTGATGGTTACCAGATGGTATACCCAACGGAAAACGGTTATTGAGTCAACTACCCCTCCTCTGGAAGGTCTAAATATTCCTTACTCTAATGAAGTCATCAAGGCTTCACCCTTCAAGACTAACTCTGGCAGAGGAACTATGACTCCTCAGTGCAAAGATCTTGATAGAATAATTGAGCAAAACAATTATACTAATCAAGCCCTCCATACCATTTCTCAACAAATTGAAGAAAATAAAGGAACTAATCTTACAGTTCCATTACCAATTAAGAACACTACCGGTTCAAAACCTCTTTCGAATCCTATCTTCAAGATGCCTGAATTCCAGAAAGAAAAATTTCCTGATCTCAATGAAGACTTCAAAATCTCCGAAGAAATTTTGGAAAAAATCAATTCTAAGCTTGCAAAGTTTAAGGTAGGAGAATCCAGTTCTCAAAAGAATACTCTTTCTAAACTTACCAGCGAGAGATACACTCTCAAGAAAAACTATTACAAAAAACCCTCTCCACCTGATGTCCAATATGAAGAACATCCTTACCTCTCCACCTGTAATCACGATGGAAGAGGCATTAATGAATGGAATATTGATGGTCTGGCAGAACACCAGATCTACAATAAGCTCCATGAAATGGCTGTATCTATTACTGCCTACAAAATTAAAGGTTCCTCTGACAAAGGAGCGGCCACCATGATAGTCTCAGGTTTTACCGGCATGATTAAGCATTGGTGGGACAACTACGTCTTAAACCATAGTCGTTGCAGAAAGTTCCAAGGCCATACTTTCCTTTATGCTTAAGTTGCTTCTTAAGCTTAAGGTCAGTACAGAGGTCAATTCCAGTGGAGGTAATGAAAATTACTAGGTCACCGTAAGTAAGTTTGTTATAGGGTATATGACCGTCAAACCGGGTTTTGATATTTGTTCGAACTTTGTCAGCGAACAGAGGGGGAAGACCGCTGATAAATCTTTCTTTACAGAAATTATTATTGCAGTCTGGTCTGATCAAGACTTTGACCAGGAAGGTATCTTTGTACCACCTAAAGTCTGCTAGACTTTTACAGCGGAGGTTATTCAGAAATTTCCCACTCTAAGAAATTTTCTCTGCCCAATCTCTGCCCAATCTCTTGTAATCCATGTTTTCCTAAAGCTTTCAATAAAATTTGTAAGTTTGTTTAAATACTGGTTTTATTTCGCATAATTTCCGCATAATTTTCATATAGTATTCACGATCCGTTTTCTGGTGTGAATACTATATGAAAATTATGCGGAAATTATGCGAAATAAAACCAGTATTTAAACAAACTTACAAATTTTATTGAAAGCTTTAGGAAAACATGGATTACAAGAGATTGGGCAGAGATTGGGCAGAGAAAATTTCTTAGAGTGGGAAATTTCTGAATGCCTTCTCTAGAGAATTACAAAGCCTTATATAGGCGAGGCTGAGAAGTAAAGTATATCTAAAGTATACAGATGGACGGCTTGGATGCGGCCGACAGTTTTAGTGGGCTCAATAGCTTTAAAGCTGGCCATGTGCTATGCTTTTGATAAAGCAAAAGTAGATGCTTTTCTTTTCGAAAAGTCATAATGTTCTGTCATCTTTAGGATACAAGGTAGGGTCCTTGATTCCAATCAAGAATAGTAATTTGCCCTTTGCAGAGATAATTCCGGTTCTTTGAACCTCTATCTCTTTGAAGGGGCGATTTCCTATTCATCATAGGGATCTAGGTAGGCCATAGCTATTCCTTTTGGATCTAGCATATCGCCGTTATCCTCACTGCTTCCTGTAGATGAAGCTTCTCCAATTAGCTGAAGTAATTTTTCAGCTTCAGTCGAATGTTCTTGACTTTCTAAATCAGCCAAGGCCTTCTTTAACCTTTCTTTCAAAGCCTTTTTGCTTACAGAAGAGCTAGAGGTAGCAGCTTGTGATTTTCCCTTTTCAGGAGTCTTGGAGGCCGTGTTTTTGGGAGTCCAGCCTTTAATCTTTATCTCTTTGGATAAGTACTTAATCCTGTGTTGTTCTTCTTTCGAGAAGTTCCAGGAGATGATATATGAAACTCTTTTCTTAATGAAAAATTTACACATTTGAATGTGTTCTGGTAGAGTAGAGCAACCTTCCTTGATTACGAAATCTGGAAGTCGATTGAGAAACTGCTGGGGAAGAACATCTTTAGTTCCTCCATAACATATCCACCATTCATAGAACCACCTGGGTATGATGGCATCTACCAAGGCAGGGCAATATTTTACAAACCAAGTATGTCCTGGCCGAACAAACAGAAAATTAAACCATGCTGACTTATAGTCATACCAATTGTACGTCTGAGGCCTATGCGGCATCGATAAGGCAATGGGGGTATGTAGGTGATCTACAAACCAATTGAAAGGGGTAAAAACCCGCTTGATGGTAAACTTTGAGTAGCTAATGTGGTCTGGATTACGCTCATCCATCGAATGCTCTACTTCAATAGAGTCGGTATCGACCAGAATAGCCTCATAAAATCTTCTGGTTTTAAGAGGATCTTCTGTATCCACAAAATTGTTGTTTGTATATACTGGCTTTATTAGCTGGCTGAGAGGATATCCTTCATAAGCCTTGTCTAAGGCGAGGACTGGCAGAATGTTAATAGTAACAAATTTAAATTCTTCCTTGCTGGGAGACGATGGTGTAGCTTTAGCTACATTAGGGTTTACTGCTTGTGCGAAGGTCTCTGGGGCCTTCATTGTATAACTTTGTTTCGTCTGAACCGAAGAAGAACTGGTTGAGGGCCCTTTATCCAAGGGCAAGTTAGTCTTCAGATCTACCAATTTTGTGGGCATTGGTGGTGAGAGCTTTGGAAACTGTATTTCTGTCAATGCAGAATATCTGTTTTGTAGCGGAGATTGTATCTCCGGTCTGAGTGCAGGTCTTTGGGGAACCGTTGGCCGCAGTGGATTTGCGGATGCTGAAGGAGAGTCAAAAGGTCTTGCCATTTGAGATTGTTCTTGCTTGGGGCTTTTCCCCAGAGTAATTGGTCTCATGGCCTTGTAAAAATTCTCTTGTTAGAAAATCGGGGAGGGAGTTATTTTCTCCTTTAATAAATTCGATTTGAAAATCAAAGCTAGATAGTAGAGCTTGCCATCTAGCAAATATTTGTTTGGAAACGAGATTTTTAACATCTTTTTGCAAAATCTCTTTGGCTGATTTACAATCAACGCGGAGAAGAAATTCCTTATTGATAAGGTCATCTTGAAATTTTGTGATACATAGCACTATAGATAAAACTTCCTTTTTAACAGTGCTATAGTTTTTCTGAGCGGTATTCCATATACCTGAAGTGAAACGAACTAATTGTTCGGGAGAGACATCAGATATCTTTTGCTTAAGAATACCACCATAACCTATGTCAGATGCATCGGTTTCTACAATCATGAATGCTTCAGGATTGGGGATGCCTAGACAGGGGAGATTTTGGACTAAAGATTTGATCTTTATAACAGCATTGGATTGTTCGGAACTCCATGGTACAGGATTTTTCCTAAGACGTTTATAAAGAGGTTCACAGACCTGCCTAATGTGGGGGATAAAATCAGCAACATAATTGAGGCTTCCTAAAAACCTTTGTAGTTGGGTTTTATCAGTAATTTCATTAGGAAATTTGGATGAGAACTCTATGGTTCGACAGATGGGTTTATGACTACCTTGATGCAGATCATGTCCTAGAAAACGAATGGAAGTTTGAAACAATTTCATTTTCTTAGCACTGACCACCAAGCCATTAAGTTTTACAATCTTAAAGAATATATTAAGATGCTTAAAATGGGAATCAATGTTCTCAGAAAAGATCAATACATCATCAATATAAACAATTGACATATAAGAATATTCATTGAAGATGCTGTTCATGATATTCTGGAATTCTGAGGGCGCATTCTTAAGCCCAAAAGGCAAGACATTCCATTCGTAGTGCCCAAAAGGGACGTTGAAGGCAGTCTTGTATTTATCCTCTTCGGCGATTTGAATTTGCCAAAATCCCGACTTCATGTCGAACTTGCTATAAAGATTGGCTTTATAAGTTCGTTTAAGGAGATCCCTTTTGTTGGGGATCGGATGTCGAATCCATTTAAGGACAGCGTTTAATGGCTTGTAATTGATAACCAGCCTAGGAGTTCCTCGTTCCTTTTCTGCACTGTTATTGACGTAAAATGCAGAACAACTCCAGGGCGAATTAGAGGGTCTAATGATACCCTTCTGAAGAAGATGGTTAATCTCTGTTTTGCAGATTTCCATCATTTCTTGATTCATTTGGATTGGTCTGGCTTTCGTAGGAATATGTTTTTCATCGAAGCCAGCAATGTAAGGGAGTTCGACGAGATGTTTCTTGCGTTCCCAAAATGCATTAGGCAGTTCGGAGCAAATCTCGTTTTCGAACTTTTGCTGAAGGAGTGTGATCTTGTTGACCATCTCTGGGGTTTTTAAAGTTTGCTCAATATGTTTGAGCTGAACTTCCTGTTTAAGAAAACAAATATGAGAAGATAAGCGGTTTATTTTAAACACAGTTTCTTCTTTGATTCGTTGCCCGTCATTTTTAGAAAGTGGACGGAGTAAAGGAAAGAATAGCTCGGTTCCTAAAAGGACTGAGCGAATACCATCATAGTCGCTTTGGTAAGGGCGAATTTGGTTGACAAAAGGTATTCCGAGAATGATATCTTCGATTATATCTTCAGAAATGACAAAATTACTAACGAGGCAAATGCCATTGTTGCATATATGAGCTTTCTGGAGCTCATAAGTATTTGTCATTTTCTCTCCAGTTGCTGAGTATAATTTAGTTTTACTCTTCTGGAGGTATTTGGTAGGGATAAGGCCTTTGACAATACAATTACTGTCAGCGCCGGTGTCAAATAGAGCGACTCTGTTGAGAACAAAGTCTTTGTTAATGACAATCTTAACAACGATGTGCTCGCTGTAAGCTTTTATGGCGGAAATGGCTTTTCCTGAAGAGGACGGAATGTCAGATGGGATGTCCATTCCAGGGAATGAGTCTGGTTCCTTTAGATGATCCATGGGAGTGATAGGAAGATATCTTGGGGATTCAGGAGCCTTTTTCGAAGGTAAGGCAGACCTAACAACTTGTTCTGTGAGAATGTTAAGTTCCACATGATCAAGTCTGGTTTTGAGGGTTTTGATTTCCTTTTTTAAGTCGGAAATTTCTCCCTTTAGGTCAGAGATGGAAGGTTCTGAGGGGGATGATTGAAATTTAGCCATAACCCTTTTCATATCGAAAGTTTGAACAATGGGTTTGGCTTTCGGGAGACTTTCTTCCTGAGAAAGTAAGCGTTTGAGCTCTTGAAGATATTTGCTTCTGAGCTCGTCATCAGAAATATGTTCTATAATGTCAAACAGGATTTCTTTGGGTCTTCCGGTTATGACATTAATGGTTTTGGCTGAACAAGTACAGAAAGTGCCATTGCACTCGCAATCTTGTCCGGATTGAGATTCATCAGACTCATAGGCGGCGTTGATAAATTCTTCGTCGCTATAGTCGTCACTATCAGAAGAGGGTTCAGAGGCGGTCGAAGAATCATCCTCCATGATGGAAAATAATTTTTCTTTCGCTTCTTCAGAAAGATCAAGTTGGTTGATCTTCTTCTTTTTACTGGACTTGCAATCTTTCGACCTATGGCCAGATTTACCACATGTCCAACAAGTATCTTTATTACTTTTGGAAGACCTCCTTTTGGTCTTTCTGCTAGGTTTGTAGGACTCTTTTTTATAAGTCCTTTTGGAGGGAAAAGATTTTTTGAAAGTTTTCTTCTTTCTTTTCTTATCCGACTTGAGGTCAGTAAAACCATAGTCGTTGCAGAAAGTTCCAAGGCCATACTTTCCTTTATGCTTAAGTTGCTGCTTAAGCTTAAGGTCAGTACAGAGGTCAATTCCAGTGGAGGTAATGAAACTTACTAGGTCACCGTAAGTAAGTTTGTTATAGGGTATATGACCGTCAAACCTGGTTTTGATATTTGTTCGAACTTTGTCAGCGAACAGAGGGGGAAGACCGCTGATAAATCTTTCTTTCCAGAAATCATTATTGCAGTCTGGTCTGATCAAGACTTTGACCAGGAAGGTATCTTTGTACCACCTAAAGTCTGCTAGACTTTTACAGCGGAGGTTATTCAAGATTTCTAGACTTCTGTCTTGGAAGAGTTTAGGTTCTCCCACGAAATGTCTAGCTATGTGATAGAGAAGAGTGGCACAAGCATCTTCTTGTGCTTCTTGTACCGTGGTTTCTTTACCATCTTCAACTTTCACCTTATTTATGGTAGTTGTAGTATTGTATATGAGGTCTTTTTCTGCCTCGGAGACGTAGTTGTCCCACCAATGCTTAATCATGCCGGTAAAACCTGAGACTATCATGGTGGCCGCTCCTTTGTCAGAGGAACCTTTAATTTTGTAGGCAGTAATAGATACAGCCATTTCATGGAGCTTATTGTAGATCTGGTGTTCTGCCAGACCATCAATATTCCATTCATTAATGCCTCTTCCATCGTGATTACAGGTGGAGAGGTAAGGATGTTCTTCATATTGGACATCAGGTGGAGAGGGTTTTTTGTAATAGTTTTTCTTGAGAGTGTATCTCTCGCTGGTAAGTTTAGAAAGAGTATTCTTTTGAGAACTGGATTCTCCTACCTTAAACTTTGCAAGCTTAGAATTGATTTTTTCCAAAATTTCTTCGGAGATTTTGAAGTCTTCATTGAGATCAGGAAATTTTTCTTTCTGGAATTCAGGCATCTTGAAGATAGGATTCGAAAGAGGTTTTGAACCGGTAGTGTTCTTAATTGGTAATGGAACTGTAAGATTAGTTCCTTTATTTTCTTCAATTTGTTGAGAAATGGTATGGAGGGCTTGATTAGTATAATTGTTTTGCTCAATTATTCTATCAAGATCTTTGCACTGAGGAGTCATAGTTCCTCTGCCAGAGTTAGTCTTGAAGGGTGAAGCCTTGATGACTTCATTAGAGTAAGGAATATTTAGACCTTCCAGAGGAGGGGTAGTTGACTCAATAACCGTATTCCGTTGGGTATACCATCTGGTAACCATCACGTTAAGCGGTTCAACTTGGTTTTCTATCTTTCCAGTTTTTTCTAACCAGAAGAAGAATTCCATATCGCATCGGAGTCTTTTCATGTCGGCTACCCATAGCCTTCCTAACTCCTTTTGTTGCTCGCTGGAATAGGTACTTAGGTACCATTTTCTCTTAAGAGTGTCCTTTGGATGATTCCATCGGACCTTTAAGGATGCGAGGTCTGGGGTATATTCTTCATTATCAGTTTTGATAACGAGAAGACTAGGGTCAGTTCTGACCCGTTGAGGAGGAGCCATTTCTGAGGCCGTTGGGCTCCCAGGCTCATAAAGATTTTCGGGTTCGGGTCCCCTGGTGTTTTGCTGATAATAGACTTTAGGTACTGGGCCAGAGAAGTCAACTCCTCTAATCTTTCCCTTGTCATCAGGTTTATTTTCGTCACTTGCCTCTCGGGGTTTGGAAGTTGAGGCACGAGTGGAGATAGATCGACGAAACGACGAGTGCCGAGACGGGTCTAATCCAAGGAATTTCAAATCGATAGATCCATCCGGGTGTTGAATCACCCGTTCGATCTGAGATTTTTCAGAATAAATTCTAACAGGTTGGGTGATAGCCTCAAAATGCCAATCATTGCATCGGAGAATATCATCCCAAATAAGAGCCTTTGGAACAAAGACTGTGCTTCGGTCTTTGTTTGCTTCCATTAGGGTGGTTACCCCTTTAGGGCTCGTAAATCTTAATATATTCTTTAAGATTATAAAACTTAATGGCTTGGTGGTCAGTGCTAAGAAAATGAAATTGTTTCAAACTTCCATTCGTTTTCTAGGACATGATCTGCATCAAGGTAGTCATAAACCCATCTGTCGAACCATATAGTTCTCATCCAAATTTCCTAATGAAATTACTGATAAAACCCAACTACAAAGGTTTTTAGGAAGCCTCAATTATGTTGCTGATTTTATCCCCCACATTAGGCAGGTCTGTGAACCTCTTTATAAACGTCTTAGGAAAAATCCTGTACCATGGAGTTCCGAACAATCCAATGCTGTTATAAAGATCAAATCTTTAGTCCAAAATCTCCCCTGTCTAGGCATCCCCAATCCTGAAGCATTCATGATTGTAGAAACCGATGCATCTGACATAGGTTATGGTGGTATTCTTAAGCAAAAGATATCTGATGTCTCTCCCGAACAATTAGTTCGTTTCACTTCAGGTATATGGAATACCGCTCAGAAAAACTATAGCACTGTTAAAAAGGAAGTTTTATCTATAGTGCTATGTATCACAAAATTTCAAGATGACCTTATCAATAAGGAATTTCTTCTCCGCGTTGATTGTAAATCAGCCAAAGAGATTTTGCAAAAAGATGTTAAAAATCTCGTTTCCAAACAAATATTTGCTAGATGGCAAGCTCTACTATCTAGCTTTGATTTTCAAATCGAATTTATTAAAGGAGAAAATAACTCCCTCCCCGATTTTCTAACAAGAGAATTTTTACAGGGCCATGAGACCAATTACTCTGGGGAAAAGCCCCAAGCAAGAACAATCTTAAATGGCAAGACCTTTTGACTCTCCTTCAGCATCCGCAAATCCACTGCGGCCAACGGTTCCCCAAAGACCTGCACTCAGACCGGAGATACAATCTCCGCTACAAAACAGATATTCTGCATTGACAGAAATACAGTTTCCAAAGCTCTCACCACCAATGCCCACAAAATTGGTAGATCTGAAGACTAACTTGCCCTTGGATAAAGGGCCCTCAACCAGTTCTTCTTCGGTTCAGACGAAACAAAGTTATACAATGAAGGCCCCAGAGACCTTCGCACAAGCAGTAAACCCTAATGTAGCTAAAGCTACACCATCGTCTCCCAGCAAGGAAGAATTTAAATTTGTTACTATTAACATTATGCCAGTCCTCGCCTTAGACAAGGCTTATGAAGGATATCCTCTCAGCCAGCTAATAAAGCCAGTATATACAAACAACAATTTTGTAGATACAGAAGATCCTCTTAAAACCAGAAGATTTTATGAGGCTATTCTGGTCGATACCGACTCTATTGAAGTAGAGCATTCGATGGATGAGCGTAATCCAGACCACATTAGCTACTCAAAGTTTACCATCAAGCGGGTTTTTACCCCTTTCAATTGGTTTGTAGATCACCTACATACCCCCATTGCCTTATCGATGTCGCATAGGCCTCAGACGTACAATTGGTATGACTATAAGTCAGCATGGTTTAATTTTCTGTTTGTTCGGCCAGGACATACTTGGTTTGTAAAATATTGCCCTGCCTTGGTAGATGCCATCATACCCAGGTGGTTCTATGAATGGTGGATATGTTATGGAGGAACTAAAGATGTTCTTCCCCAGCAGTTTCTCAATCGACTTCCAGATTTCGTAATCAAGGAAGGTTGCTCTACTCTACCAGAACACATTCAAATGTGTAAATTTTTCATTAAGAAAAGAGTTTCATATATCATCTCCTGGAACTTCTCGAAAGAAGAATAACACAGGATTAAGTACTTATCCAAAGAGATAAAGATTAAAGGCTGGACTCCCAAAAACACGGCCTCCAAGACTCCTGAAAAGGGAAAATCACAAGCTGCTGCCTCTAGCTCTTCTGTAAGCAAAAAGGCTTTGAAAGAAAGGTTAAAGAAGGCCTTGGCTGATTTAGAAAGTCAAGAACATTCGACTGAAGCTGAAAAATTACTTCAGCTAATTGGAGAAGCTTCATCTACAGGAAGCAGTGAGGATAACGGCGATATGCTAGATCCAAAAGGAATAGCTATGGCCTACCTAGATCCCTATGATGAATAGGAAATCGACCCTTCAAAGAGATAGAGGTTCAAAGAACCGGAATTATCTCTGCAAAGGGCAAATTACTATTCTTGATTGGAATCAAGGACCCTACCTTGTCTCCTAAAGATGACAGAACATTATGACTTTTCGAAAAGAAAAGCATCTACTTTTGCTTTATCAAAAGCATAGCACATGGCCAGCTTTAAAGCTATTGAGCCCACTAAAACTGTCGGCCGCATCCAAGCCGTCCATCTGTATACTTTAGATATACTTTACTTCTCAGCCTCGCCTATATAAGGCTTTGTAATTCTCTAGAGAAGGCATTCAGAAATTTCCCACTCTAAGAAATTTTCTCTGCCCAATCTCTGCCCAATCTCTTGTAATCCATGTTTTCCTAAAGCTTTCAATAAAATTTGTAAGTTTGTTTAAATACTGGTTTTATTTCGCATAATTTCTGCATAATTTTCATATAGTATTCACGATCCGTTTTCTGGTATCAGAGCCATGACGGCAGATTGTATGTTTAGCATGAGCAGCTAAACATATAATCTGTCTAGAGCATGAGCTAAACTATGTTCATATAAGAACATATTACTTTAATCTGGTATGCAGTTACTTAATATAATTATGGTTATATATCTTGTCTTATAATGGAGTTTTAATTCAAGTATGAGGTTACTGTTGACTGTTAAAGTGTTTGAGGAAACCGAGTAATCTCCGGTGTAGACGTTGGTCAGCCTGAAAATAGGTCGTTAAGCCTAGGTGTGGCGTGTTAAGACCTTGTTGGTGGTCCCGTCGACTAAGATAACACTTAGCAGTCCTTGGTGTAATGCCATTAAAACTTGTTAGAATTTCATAAGCCATAGATATAGATTCATAATTAGATTTTGTCCCTGCATATCTGTTTACTGTCAATATGCCTGCTTGTTTGAACATGTATGTTTGCTCTGTCAGCCTCTAGACAGTATGTTTAAAATGATGAAAAATCATGTCAAAAATACTGTTAACCTGTCTTCTCAGGCAACTCCGATTGCTAGTATTGAAAATGATCTTCAAAACTGGAGTATTCCAGAAGAGTCATTCAACACGATTTATCAAATCGGAAAATTTAGTTTTTTGAAAAAACATAATATTAAGACCTCTGAGTCTACGGTTGCCATTAATAATTCATTAGAAATTATTCAACTGTTCAATGAGCTAGATATTAATAGATTTAAAAATCAATTTAATTATTTGCATGTTGGACTTGTTCAAGTTGCTATTAAGCCGCTTTTCCGACAGGGACTCGATATCCCAGTCTGTGCTATCTTAAGAGATGCTCGTCTTTTAAACTTTGATGACTCACTCTTAGGAGTAATCCAAAGTAACCTCGCCGACGGCCCGGTATACTTTAATTGTTATCCCAATTTCTCTGTGGATATAAATGATCCTAACATCATGGATGTTTTAACTCTAAACGTTAAAACAAAGAACATGAATAGTAAGGAAAACACCAGAGAAATAGCGATTATATACCGCATATATTATCGTCTCATGGGAACTACTCTAGCACCTAAAGCTAGATTTACGAGCCCTAAAGGGGTAACCACCCTAATGGAAGCAAACAAAGACCGAAGCACAGTCTTTGTTCCAAAGGCTCTTATTTGGGATGATATTCTCCGATGCAATGATTGGCATTTTGAGGCTACCACCAAACCTGTTAGAATTTATTCTGAAAAATCTCAGATCGAACGGGTGATTCAACACCCGGATGGATGTATCGATTTGAAATTCCTTGGATTAGACCCGTCTCGGCACTCGTCGTTTCGTCGATCTATCTCCACTCGTGCCTCAACTTCCAAACCCCGAGAGGGAAGTGACGAAAATGAACCTGATGACAAGGGAAAGATTAGAGGAGTTGACTTCTCTGGCCCAGTACCTAAAGTCTATTATCAGCAAAACACCAGGGGACCCGAACCCGAAAATCTTTATGAGCCTGGGAGCCCAACGGCCTCAGAAATGGCTCCTCCTCAACGGGTCAGAACTGACCCTAGTCTTCTCGTTATCAAAACTGATAATGAAGAATATACCCCAGACCTCGCATCCTTAAAGGTCCGATGGAATCATCCAAAGGACACTCTTAAGAGAAAATGGTACCTAAGTACCTATTCCAGCGAGCAACAAAAGGAGTTAGGAAGGCTATGGGTAGCCGACATGAAAAGACTCCGATGCGATATGGAATTCTTCTTCTGGTTAGAAAAAACTGGAAAGATAGAAAACCAAGTTGAACCGCTTAACGTGATGGTTACCAGATGGTATACCCAACGGAAAACGGTTATTGAGTCAACTACCCCTCCTCTGGAAGGTCTAAATATTCCTTACTCTAATGAAGTCATCAAGGCTTCACCCTTCAAGACTAACTCTGGCAGAGGAACTATGACTCCTCAGTGCAAAGATCTTGATAGAATAATTGAGCAAAACAATTATACTAATCAAGCCCTCCATACCATTTCTCAACAAATTAAAGAAAATAAAGGAACTAATCTTACAGTTCCATTACCAATTAAGAACACTACCGGTTCAAAACCTCTTTCGAATCCTATCTTCAAGATGCCTGAATTCCAGAAAGAAAAATTTCCTGATCTCAATGAAGACTTCAAAATCTCCGAAGAAATTTTGGAAAAAATCAATTCTAAGCTTGCAAAGTTTAAGGTAGGAGAATCCAGTTCTCAAAAGAATACTCTTTCTAAACTTACCAGCGAGAGATACACTCTCAAGAAAAACTATTACAAAAAACCCTCTCCACCTGATGTCCAATATGAAGAACATCCTTACCTCTCCACCTGTAATCACGATGGAAGAGGCATTAATGAATGGAATATTGATGGTCTGGCAGAACACCAGATCTACAATAAGCTCCATGAAATGGCTGTATCTATTACTGCCTACAAAATTAAAGGTTCCTCTGACAAAGGAGCGGCCACCATGATAGTCTCAGGTTTTACCGGCATGGTTAAGCATTGGTGGGACAACTACGTCTCCGAGGCAGAAAAAGACCTCATATACAATACTACAACTACCGTAAATAAGGTGAAAGTTGAAGATGGTAAAGAAACCACGGTACAAGAAGCACAAGAAGATGCTTGTGCCACTCTTCTCTATCACATAGCTAGACATTTCGTGGGAGAACCTAAACTCTTCCAAGACAGAAGTCTAGAAATCTTGAATAACCTCCGCTGTAAAAGTCTAGCAGACTTTAGGTGGTACAAAGATACCTTCCTGGTCAAAGTCTTGATCAGACCAGACTGCAATAATGATTTCTGGAAAGAAAGATTTATCAGCGGTCTTCCCCCTCTGTTCGCTGACAAAGTTCGAACAAATATCAAAACCAGGTTTGACGGTCATATACCCTATAACAAACTTACTTACGGTGACCTAGTAAGTTTCATTACCTCCACTGGAATTGACCTCTGTACTGACCTTAAGCTTAAGCAGCAACTTAAGCATAAAGGAAAGTATGGCCTTGGAACTTTCTGCAACGACTATGGTTTTACTGACCTCAAGTCGGATAAGAAAAGAAAGAAGAAAACTTTCAAAAAATCTTTTCCCTCCAAAAGGACTTATAAAAAAGAGTCCTACAAACCTAGCAGAAAGACCAAAAGGAGGTCTTCCAAAAGTAATAAAGATACTTGTTGGACATGTGGTAAATCTGGCCATAGGTCGAAAGATTGCAAGTCCAGCAAAAAGAAGAAGATCAACCAACTTGATCTTTCTGAAGAAGCGAAAGAAAAATTATTTTCCATCATGGAGGATGATTCTTCGACCGCCTCTGAACCCTCTTCTGATAGTGACGACTATAGCGACGAAGAATTTATCAACGCCGCCTATGAGTCTGATGAATCTCAATCCGGACAAGATTGCGAGTGCAATGGCACTTTCTGTACTTGTTCAGCCAAAACCATTAATGTCATAACCGGAAGACCCAAAGAAATCCTGTTTGACATTATAGAACATATTTCTGATGACGAGCTCAGAAGCAAATATCTTCAAGAGCTCAAACGCTTACTTTCTCAGGAAGAAAGTCTCCCGAAAGCCAAACCCATTGTTCAACCTTTCGATATGAAAAGGGTTATGGCTAAATTTCAATCATCCCCCTCAGAACCTTCCATCTCTGACCTAAAGGGAGAAATTTCCGACTTAAAAAAGGAAATCAAAACCCTCAAAACCAGACTTGATCATGTGGAACTTAACATTCTCACAGAACAAGTTGTTAGGTGATACCAGAAAACGGATCGTGAATACTATATGAAAATTATGCGGAAATTATGCGAAATAAAACCAGTATTTAAACAAACTTACAAATTTTATTGAAAGCTTTAGGAAAACATGGATTACAAGAGATTGGGCAGAGATTGGGCAGAGAAAATTTCTTAGAGTGGGAAATTTCTGAATGCCTTCTCTAGAGAATTACAAAGCCTTATATAGGCGAGGCTGAGAAGTAAAGTATATCTAAAGTATACAGATGGACGGCTTGGATGCGGCCGACAGTTTTAGTGGGCTCAATAGCTTTAAAGCTGGCCATGTGCTATGCTTTTGATAAAGCAAAAGTAGATGCTTTTCTTTTCGAAAAGTCATAATGTTCTGTCATCTTTAGGAGACAAGGTAGGGTCCTTGATTCCAATCAAGAATAGTAATTTGCCCTTTGCAGAGATAATTCTGGTTCTTTGAACCTCTATCTCTTTGAAGGGTCGATTTCCTATTCATCATAGGGATCTAGGTAGGCCATAGCTATTCCTTTTGGATCTAGCATATCGCCGTTATCCTCACTGCTTCCTGTAGATGAAGCTTCTCCAATTAGCTGAAGTAATTTTTCAGCTTCAGTCGAATGTTCTTGACTTTCTAAATCAGCCAAGGCCTTCTTTAACCTTTCTTTCAAAGCCTTTTTGCTTACAGAAGAGCTAGAGGCAGCAGCTTGTGATTTTCCCTTTTCAGGAGTCTTGGAGGCCGTGTTTTTGGGAGTCCAGCCTTTAATCTTTATCTCTTTGGATAAGTACTTAATCCTGTGTTGTTCTTCTTTCGAGAAGTTCCAGGAGATGATATATGAAACTCTTTTCTTAATGAAAAATTTACACATTTGAATGTGTTCTGGTAGAGTAGAGCAACCTTCCTTGATTACGAAATCTGGAAGTCGATTGAGAAACTGCTGGGGAAGAACATCTTTAGTTCCTCCATAACATATCCACCATTCATAGAACCACCTGGGTATGATGGCATCTACCAAGGCAGGGCAATATTTTACAAACCAAGTATGTCCTGGCCGAACAAACAGAAAATTAAACCATGCTGACTTATAGTCATACCAATTGTACGTCTGAGGCCTATGCGGCATCGATAAGGCAATGGGGGTATGTAGGTGATCTACAAACCAATTGAAAGGGGTAAAAACCCGCTTGATGGTAAACTTTGAGTAGCTAATGTGGTCTGGATTACGCTCATCCATCGAATGCTCTACTTCAATAGAGTCGGTATCGACCAGAATAGCCTCATAAAATCTTCTGGTTTTAAGAGGATCTTCTGTATCCACAAAATTGTTGTTTGTATATACTGGCTTTATTAGCTGGCTGAGAGGATATCCTTCATAAGCCTTGTCTAAGGCGAGGACTGGCAGAATGTTAATAGTAACAAATTTAAATTCTTCCTTGCTGGGAGACGATGGTGTAGCTTTAGCTACATTAGGGTTTACTGCTTGTGCGAAGGTCTCTGGGGCCTTCATTGTATAACTTTGTTTCGTCTGAACCGAAGAAGAACTGGTTGAGGGCCCTTTATCCAAGGGCAAGTTAGTCTTCAGATCTACCAATTTTGTGGGCATTGGTGGTGAGAGCTTTGGAAACTGTATTTCTGTCAATGCAGAATATCTGTTTTGTAGCGGAGATTGTATCTCCGGTCTGAGTGCAGGTCTTTGGGGAACCGTTGGCCGCAGTGGATTTGCGGATGCTGAAGGAGAGTCAAAAGGTCTTGCCATTTGAGATTGTTCTTGCTTGGGGATTTTCCCCAGAGTAATTGGTCTCATGGCCCTGTAAAAATTCTCTTGTTAGAAAATCGGGGAGGGAGTTATTTTCTCCTTTAATAAATTCGATTTGAAAATCAAAGCTAGATAGTAGAGCTTGCCATCTAGCAAATATTTGTTTGGAAACGAGATTTTTAACATCTTTTTGCAAAATCTCTTTGGCTGATTTACAATCAACGCGGAGAAGAAATTCCTTATTGATAAGGTCATCTTGAAATTTTGTGATACATAGCACTATAGATAAAACTTCCTTTTTAACAGTGCTATAGTTTTTCTGAGCGGTATTCCATATACCTGAAGTGAAACGAACTAATTGTTCGGGAGAGACATCAGATATCTTTTGCTTAAGAATACCACCATAACCTATGTCAGATGCATCGGTTTCTACAATCATGAATGCTTTAGGATTGGGGATGCCTAGACAGGGGAGATTTTGGACTAAAGATTTGATCTTTATAACAGCATTGGATTGTTCGGAACTCCATGGTACAGGATTTTTCCTAAGACGTTTATAAAGAGGTTCACAGACCTGCCTAATGTGGGGGATAAAATCAACAACATAATTGAGGCTTCCTAAAAACCTTTGTAGTTGGGTTTTATCAGTAATTTCATTAGGAAATTTGGATGAGAACTCTATGGTTCGACAGATGGTTTTATGACTACCTTGATGCAGATCATGTCCTAGAAAACGAATGGAAGTTTGAAACAATTTCATTTTCTTAGCACTGACCACCAAGCCATTAAGTTTTACAATCTTAAAGAATATATTAAGATGCTTAAAATGGGAATCAATGTTCTCAGAAAAGATCAATACATCATCAATATAAACAATTGACATATAAGAATATTCATTGAAGATGCTGTTCATGATATTCTGGAATTCTGAGGGCGCATTCTTAAGCCCAAAAGGCAAGACATTCCATTCGTAGTGCCCAAAAGGGACGTTGAAGGCAGTCTTGTATTTATCCTCTTCGGCGATTTGAATTTGCCAAAATCCCGACTTCATGTCGAACTTGCTATAAAGATTGGCTTTATAAGTTCGTTTAAAGAGATCCCTTTTGTTGGGGATCGGATGTCGAATCCATTTAAGGACAGCGTTTAATGGCTTGTAATTGATAACCAGCCTAGGAGTTCCTCGTTCCTTTTCTGCACTGTTATTGACGTAAAATGCAGAACAACTCCAGGGCGAATTAGAGGGTCTAATGATACCCTTCTGAAGAAGATGGTTAATCTCTGTTTTGCAGATTTCCATCATTTCTTGATTCATTTGGATTGGTCTGGCTTTCGTAGGAATATGTTTTTCATCGAAGCCAGCAATGTAAGGGAGTTCGACGAGATGTTTCTTGCGTTCCCAAAATGCATTAGGCAGTTCGGAGCAAATCTCGTTTTCGAACTTTTGCTGAAGGAGTGTGATCTTGTTGACCATCTCCGGGGTTTTTAAAGTTTGCTCAATATGTTTGAGCTGAACTTCCTGTTTAAGAAAACAAATATGAGAAGATAAGCGGTTTATTTTATACACAGTTTCTTCTTTGATTCGTTGCCCGTCATTTTTAGAAAGTGGACGGAGTAAAGGAAAGAATAGCTCGGTTCCTAAAAGGACTGAGCGAATACCATCATAGTCGCTTTGGTAAGGGCGAATTTGGTTGACAAAAGGTATTCCGAGAATGATATCTTCGATTATATCTTCAGAAATGACAAAATTACTAACGAGGCAAATGCCATTGTTGCATATATGAGCTTTCTGGAGCTCATAAGTATTTGTCATTTTCTCTCCAGTTGCTGAGTATAATTTAGTTTTACTCTTCTGGAGGTATTTGGTAGGGATAAGGCCTTTGACAATACAATTACTGTCAGCGCCGGTGTCAAATAGAGCGACTCTGTTGAGAACAAAGTCTTTGTTAATGACAATCTTAACAACGATGTGCTCGCTGTAAGCTTTTATGGCGGAAATGGCTTTTCCTGAAGAGGACGGAATGTCAGATGGGATGTCCATTCCAGGGAATGAGTCTGGTTCCTTTAGATGATCCATGGGAGTGATAGGAAGATATCTTGGGGATTCAGGAGCCTTTTTCGAAGGTAAGGCAGACCTAACAACTTGTTCTGTGAGAATGTTAAGTTCCACATGATCAAGTCTGGTTTTGAGGGTTTTGATTTCCTTTTTTAAGTCGGAAATTTCTCCCTTTAGGTCAGAGATGGAAGGTTCTGAGGGGGATGATTGAAATTTAGCCATAACCCTTTTCATATCGAAAGGTTGAACAATGGGTTTGGCTTTCGGGAGACTTTCTTCCTAAGAAAGTAAGCGTTTGAGCTCTTGAAGATATTTGCTTCTGAGCTCGTCATCAGAAATATGTTCTATAATGTCAAACAGGATTTCTTTGGGTCTTCCGGTTATGACATTAATGGTTTTGGCTGAACAAGTACAGAAAGTGCCATTGCACTCGCAATCTTGTCCGGATTGAGATTCATCAGACTCATAGGCGGCGTTGATAAATTCTTCGTCGCTATAGTCGTCACTATCAGAAGAGGGTTCAGAGGCGGTCGAAGAATCATCCTCCATGATGGAAAATAATTTTTCTTTCGCTTCTTCAGAAAGATCAAGTTGGTTGATCTTCTTCTTTTTGCTGGACTTGCAATCTTTCGACCTATGGCCAGATTTACCACATGTCCAACAAGTATCTTTATTACTTTTGGAAGACCTCCTTTTGGTCTTTCTGCTAGGTTTGTAGGACTCTTTTTTATAAGTCCTTTTGGAGGGAAAAGATTTTTTGAAAGTTTTCTTCTTTCTTTTCTTATCCGACTTGAGGTCAGTAAAACCATAGTCGTTGCAGAAAGTTCCAAGGCCATACTTTCCTTTATGCTTAAGTTGCTGCTTAAGCTTAAGGTCAGTACAGAGGTCAATTCCAGTGGAGGTAATGAAACTTACTAGGTCACCGTAAGTAAGTTTGTTATAGGGTATATGACCGTCAAACCTGGTTTTGATATTTGTTCGAACTTTGTCAGCGAACAGAGGGGGAAGACCGCTGATAAATCTTTCTTTCCAGAAATCATTATTGCAGTCTGGTCTGATCAAGACTTTGACCAGGAAGGTATCTTTGTACCACCTAAAGTCTGCTAGACCTTTACAGCGGAGGTTATTCAAGATTTCTAGACTTCTGTCTTGGAAGAGTTTAGGTTCTCCCACGAAATGTCTAGCTATGTGATAGAGAAGAGTGGCACAAGCATCTTCTTGTGCTTCTTGTATCGTGGTTTCTTTACCATCTTCAACTTTCACCTTATTTACGGTAGTTGTAGTATTGTATATGAGGTCTTTTTCTGCCTCGGAGACGTAGTTGTCCCACCAATGCTTAATCATGCCGGTAAAACCTGAGACTATCATGGTGGCCGCTCCTTTGTCAGAGGAACCTTTAATTTTGTAGGCAGTAATAGATACAGCCATTTCATGGAGCTTATTGTAGATCTGGTGTTCTGCCAGACCATCAATATTCCATTCATTAATGCCTCTTCCATCGTGATTACAGGTGGAGAGGTAAGGATGTTCTTCATATTGGACATCAGGTGGAGAGGGTTTTTTGTAATAGTTTTTCTTGAGAGTGTATCTCTCGCTGGTAAGTTTAGAAAGAGTATTCTTTTGAGAACTGGATTCTCCTACCTTAAACTTTGCAAGCTTAGAATTGATTTTTTCCAAAATTTCTTCGGAGATTTTGAAGTCTTCATTGAGATCAGGAAATTTTTCTTTCTGGAATTCAGGCATCTTGAAGATAGGATTCGAAAGAGGTTTTGAACCGGTAGTGTTCTTAATTGGTAATGGAACTGTAAGATTAGTTCCTTTATTTTCTTCAATTTGTTGAGAAATGGTATGGAGGGCTTGATTAGTATAATTGTTTTGCTCAATTATTCTATCAAGATCTTTGCACTGAGGAGTCATAGTTCCTCTGCCAGAGTTAGTCTTGAAGGGTGAAGCCTTGATGACTTCATTAGAGTAAGGAATATTTAGACCTTCCAGAGGAGGGGTAGTTGACTCAATAACCGTATTCCGTTGGGTATACCATCTGGTAACCATCACGTTAAGCGGTTCAACTTGGTTTTCTATCTTTCCAGTTTTTTCTAACCAGAAGAAGAATTCCATATCGCATCGGAGTCTTTTCATGTCGGCTACCCATAGCCTTCCTAACTCCTTTTGTTGCTCGCTGGAATAGGTACTTAGGTACCATTTTCTCTTAAGAGTGTCCTTTGGATGATTCCATCGGACCTTTAAGGATGCGAGGTCTGGGGTATATTCTTCATTATCAGTTTTGATAACGAGAAGACTAGGGTCAGTTCTGACCCGTTGAGGAGGAGCCATTTCTGAGGCCGTTGGGCTCCCAGGCTCATAAAGATTTTCGGGTTCGGGTCCCCTGGTGTTTTGCTGATAATAGACTTTAGGTACTGGGCCAGAGAAGTCAACTCCTCTAATCTTTCCTTTGTCATCAGGTTCATTTTCGTCATTAAAGGTTCCTCTGACAAAGGAGCGGCCACCATGATAGTCTCAGGTTTTACCGGCATGATTAAGCATTGGTGGGACAACTACGTCTCCGAGGCAGAAAAAGACCTCATATACAATACTACAACTACCGTAAATAAGGTGAAAGTTGAAGATGGTAAAGAAACCACGGTACAAGAAGCACAAGAAGATGCTTGTGCCACTCTTCTCTATCACATAGCTAGACATTTCGTGGGAGAACCTAAACTCTTCCAAGACAGAAGTCTAGAAATCTTGAATAACCTCCGCTGTAAAAGTCTAGCAGACTTTAGGTGGTACAAAGATACCTTCCTGGTCAAAGTCTTGATCAGACCAGACTGCAATAATGATTTCTGGAAAGAAAGATTTATCAGCGGTCTTCCCCCTCTGTTCGCTGACAAAGTTCGAACAAATATCAAAACCAGGTTTGACGGTCATATACCCTATAACAAACTTACTTACGGTGACCTAGTAAGTTTCATTACCTCCACTGGAATTGACCTCTGTACTGACCTTAAGCTTAAGCAGCAACTTAAGCATAAAGGAAAGTATGGCCTTGGAACTTTCTGCAACGACTATGGTTTTACTGACCTCAAGTCGGATAAGAAAAGAAAGAAGAAAACTTTCAAAAAATCTTTTCCCTCCAAAAGGACTTATAAAAAAGAGTCCTACAAACCTAGCAGAAAGACCAAAAGGAGGTCTTCCAAAAGTAATAAAGATACTTGTTGGACATGTGGTAAATCTGGCCATAGGTCGAAAGATTGCAAGTCCAGCAAAAAGAAGAAGATCAACCAACTTGATCTTTCTGAAGAAGCGAAAGAAAAATTATTTTCCATCATGGAGGATGATTCTTCGACCGCCTCTGAACCCTCTTCTGATAGTGACGACTATAGCGACGAAGAATTTATCAACGCCGCCTATGAGTCTGATGAATCTCAATCCGGACAAGATTGCGAGTGCAATGGCACTTTCTGTACTTGTTCAGCCAAAACCATTAATGTCATAACCGGAAGACCCAAAGAAATCCTGTTTGACATTATAGAACATATTTCTGATGACGAGCTCAGAAGCAAATATCTTCAAGAGCTCAAACGCTTACTTTCTCAGGAAGAAAGTCTCCCGAAAGCCAAACCCATTGTTCAACCTTTCGATATGAAAAGGGTTATGGCTAAATTTCAATCATCCCCCTCAGAACCTTCCATCTCTGACCTAAAGGGAGAAATTTCCGACTTAAAAAAGGAAATCAAAACCCTCAAAACCAGACTTGATCATGTGGAACTTAACATTCTCACAGAACAAGTTGTTAGGTGATACCAGAAAACGGATCGTGAATACTATATGAAAATTATGCGGAAATTATGCGAAATAAAACCAGTATTTAAACAAACTTACAAATTTTATTGAAAGCTTTAGGAAAACATGGATTACAAGAGATTGGGCAGAGATTGGGCAGAGAAAATTTCTTAGAGTGGGAAATTTCTGAATGCCTTCTCTAGAGAATTACAAAGCCTTATATAGGCGAGGCTGAGAAGTAAAGTATATCTAAAGTATACAGATGGACGGCTTGGATGCGGCCGACAGTTTTAGTGGGCTCAATAGCTTTAAAGCTGGCCATGTGCTATGCTTTTGATAAAGCAAAAGTAGATGCTTTTCTTTTCGAAAAGTCATAATGTTCTGTCATCTTTAGGAGACAAGGTAGGGTCCTTGATTCCAATCAAGAATAGTAATTTGCCCTTTGCAGAGATAATTCCGGTTCTTTGAACCTCTATCTCTTTGAAGGGTCGATTTCCTATTCATCATAGGGATCTAGGTAGGCCATAGCTATTCCTTTTGGATCTAGCATATCGTCGTTATCCTCACTGCTTCCTGTAGATGAAGCTTCTCCAATTAGCTGAAGTAATTTTTCAGCTTCAGTCGAATGTTCTTGACTTTCTAAATCAGCCAAGGCCTTCTTTAACCTTTCTTTCAAAGCCTTTTTGCTTACAGAAGAGCTAGAGGCAGCAACTTGTGATTTTCCCTTTTCAGGAGTCTTGGAGGCCGTGTTTTTGGGAGTCCAGCCTTTAATCTTTATCTCTTTGGATAAGTACTTAATCCTGTGTTGTTCTTCTTTCGAGAAGTTCCAGGAGATGATATATGAAACTCTTTTCTTAATGAAAAATTTACACATTTGAATGTGTTCTGGTAGAGTAGAGCAACCTTCCTTGATTACGAAATCTGGAAGTCGATTGAGAAACTGCTGGGGAAGAACATCTTTAGTTCCTCCATAACATATCCACCATTCATAGAACCACCTGGGTATGATGGCATCTACCAAGGCAGGGCAATATTTTACAAACCAAGTATGTCCTGGCCGAACAAACAGAAAATTAAACCATGCTGACTTATAGTCATACCAATTGTACGTCTGAGGCCTATGCGGCATCGATAAGGCAATGGGGGTATGTAGGTGATCTACAAACCAATTGAAAGGGGTAAAAACCCGCTTGATGGTAAACTTTGAGTAGCTAATGTGGTCTGGATTACGCTCATCCATCGAATGCTCTACTTCAATAGAGTCGGTATCGACCAGAATAGCCTCATAAAATCTTCTGGTTTTAAGAGGATCTTCTGTATCTACAAAATTGTTGTTTGTATATACTGGCTTTATTAGCTGGCTGAGAGGATATCCTTCATAAGCCTTGTCTAAGGCGAGGACTGGCAGAATGTTAATAGTAACAAATTTAAATTCTTCCTTGCTGGGAGACGATGGTGTAGCTTTAGCTACATTAGGGTTTACTGCTTGTGCGAAGGTCTCTGGGGCCTTCATTGTATAACTTTGTTTCGTCTGAACCGAAGAAGAACTGGTTGAGGGCCCTTTATCCAAGGGCAAGTTAGTCTTCAGATCTACCAATTTTGTGGGCATTGGTGGTGAGAGCTTTGGAAACTATATTTCTGTCAATGCAGAATATCTGTTTTGTAGCGGAGATTGTATCTCCGGTCTGAGTGCAGGTCTTTGGGGAACCGTTGGCCGCAGTGGATTTGCGGATGCTGAAGGAGAATCAAAAGGTCTTGCCATTTGAGATTGTTCTTGCTTGGGGCTTTTCCCCAGAGTAATTGGTCTCATGGCCCTGTAAAAATTCTCTTGTTAGAAAATCGGGGAGGGAGTTATTTTCTCCTTTAATAAATTCGATTTGAAAATCAAAGCTAGATAGTAGAGCTTGCCATCTAGCAAATATTTGTTTGGAAACGAGATTTTTAACATCTTTTTGCAAAATCTCTTTGGCTGATTTACAATCAACGCGGAGAAGAAATTCCTTATTGATAAGGTCATCTTGAAATTTTGTGATACATAGCACTATAGATAAAACTTCCTTTTTAACAGTGCTATAGTTTTTCTGAGCGGTATTCCATATACCTGAAGTGAAACGAACTAATTGTTCGGGAGAGACATCAGATATCTTTTGCTTAAGAATACCACCATAACCTATGTCAGATGCATCGGTTTCTACAATCATGAATGCTTTAGGATTGGGGATGCCTAGACAGGGGAGATTTTGGACTAAAGATTTGATCTTTATAACAGCATTGGATTGTTCGGAACTCCATGGTACAGGATTTTTCCTAAGACGTTTATAAAGAGGTTCACAGACCTGCCTAATGTGGGGGATAAAATCAACAACATAATTGAGGCTTCCTAAAAACCTTTGTAGTTGGGTTTTATCAGTAATTTCATTAGGAAATTTGGATGAGAACTCTATGGCTCGACAGATGGGTTTATGACTACCTTGATGCAGATCATGTCCTAGAAAACGAATGGAAGTTTGAAACAATTTCATTTTCTTAGCACTGACCACCAAGCCATTAAGTTTTACAATCTTAAAGAATATATTAAGATGCTTAAAATGGGAATCAATGTTCTCAGAAAAGATCAATACATCATCAATATAAACAATTGACATATAAGAATATTCATTGAAGATGCTGTTCATGATATTCTGGAATTCTGAGGGCGCATTCTTAAGCCCAAAAGGCAAGACATTCCATTCGTAGTGCCCAAAAGGGACGTTGAAGGCAGTCTTGTATTTATCCTCTTCGGCGATTTGAATTTGCCAAAATCCCGACTTCATGTCGAACTTGCTATAAAGATTGGCTTTATAAGTTCGTTTAAGGAGATCCCTTTTGTTGGGGATCGGATGTCGAATCCATTTAAGGACAGCGTTTAATGGCTTGTAATTGATAACCAGCCTAGGAGTTCCTCGTTCCTTTTCTGCACTGTTATTGACGTAAAATGCAGAACAACTCCAGGGCGAATTAGAGGGTCTAATGATACCCTTCTGAAGAAGATGGTTAATCTCTGTTTTGCAGATTTCCATCATTTCTTGATTCATTTGGATTGGTCTGGCTTTCGTAGGAATATTTTTTTCATCGAAGCCAGCAATGTAAGGGAGTTCGACGAGATGTTTCTTGCGTTCCCAAAATGCATTAGGCAGTTCGGAGCAAATCTCGTTTTCGAACTTTTGCTGAAGGAGTGTGATCTTGTTGACCATCTCCGGGGTTTTTAAAGTTTGCTCAATATGTTTGAGCTGAACTTCTTGTTTAAGAAAACAAATATGAGAAGATAAGCGGTTTATTTTAAACACAGTTTCTTCTTTGATTCGTTGCCCGTCATTTTTAGAAAGTGGACGGAGTAAAGGAAAGAATAGCTCGGTTCCTAAAAGGACTGAGCGAATACCATCATAGTCGCTTTGGTAAGGGCGAATTTGGTTGACAAAAGGTATTCCGAGAATGATATCTTCGATTATATCTTCAGAAATGACAAAATTACTAACGAGGCAAATGTCATTGTTGCATATATGAGCTTTCTGGAGCTCATAAGTATTTGTCATTTTCTCTCCAGTTGCTGAGTATAATTTAGTTTTACTCTTCTGGAGGTATTTGGTAGGGATAAGGCCTTTGACAATACAATTACTGTCAGCGCCGGTGTCAAATAGAGCGACTCTGTTGAGAACAAAGTCTTTGTTAATGACAATCTTAACAACGATGTGCTCGTTGTAAGCTTTTATGGCGGAAATGGCTTTTCCTGAAGAGGACGGAATGTCAGATGGGATGTCCATTCCAGGGAATGAGTGGTTCCTTTAGATGATCCATGGGAGTGATAGGAAGATATCTTGGGGATTCAGGAGCCTTTTCCGAAGGTAAGGCAGACCTAACAACTTGTTCTGTGAGAATGTTAAGTTCCACATGATCAAGTCTGGTTTTGAGGGTTTTGATTTCCTTTTTTAAGTCGGAAATTTCTCCCTTTAGGTCAGAGATGGAAGGTTCTGAGGGGGATGATTGAAATTTAGCCATAACCCTTTTCATATCGAAAGGTTGAACAATGGGTTTGGCTTTCGGGAGACTTTCTTCCTAAGAAAGTAAGCGTTTGAGCTCTTGAAGATATTTGCTTCTGAGCTCGTCATCAGAAATATGTTCTATAATGTCAAACAGGATTTCTTTGGGTCTTCCGGTTATGACATTAATGGTTTTGGCTGAACAAGTACAGAAAGTGCCATTGCACTCGCAATCTTGTCCGGATTGAGATTCATCAGACTCATAGGCGGCGTTGATAAATTCTTCGTCGCTATAGTCGTCACTATCAGAAGAGGGTTCAGAGGCGGTCGAAGAATCATCCTCCATGATGGAAAATAATTTTTCTTTCGCTTCTTCAGAAAGATCAAGTTGGTTGATCTTCTTCTTTTTGCTGGACTTGCAATCTTTCGACCTATGGCCAGATTTACCACATGTCCAACAAGTATCTTTATTACTTTTGGAAGACCTCCTTTTGGTCTTTCTGCTAGGTTTGTAGGACTCTTTTTTATAAGTCCTTTTGGAGGGAAAAGATTTTTTGAAAGTTTTCTTCTTTCTTTTCTTATCCGACTTGAGGTCAGTAAAACCATAGTCGTTGCAGAAAGTTCCAAGTCCATACTTTCCTTTATGCTTAAGTTGCTGCTTAAGCTTAAGGTCAGTACAGAGGTCAATTCCAGTGGAGGTAATGAAACTTACTAGGTCACCGTAAGTAAGTTTGTTATAGGGTATATGACCGTCAAACCTGGTTTTGATATTTGTTCGAACTTTGTCAGCGAACAGAGGGGGAAGACCGCTGATAAATCTTTCTTTCCAGAAATCATTATTGCAGTCTGGTCTGATCAAGACTTTGACCAGGAAGGTATCTTTGTACCACCTAAAGTCTGCTAGACCTTTACAGCGGAGGTTATTCAAGATTTCTAGACTTCTGTCTTGGAAGAGTTTAGGTTCTCCCACGAAATGTCTAGCTATGTGATAGAGAAGAGTGGCACAAGCATCTTCTTGTGCTTCTTGTACCGTGGTTTCTTTACCATCTTCAACTTTCACCTTATTTACGGTAGTTGTAGTATTGTATATGAGGTCTTTTTCTGCCTCGGAGACGTAGTTGTCCCACCAATGCTTAATCATGCCGGTAAAACCTGAGACTATCATGGTGGCCTCTCCTTTGTCAGAGGAACCTTTAATTTTGTAGGCAGTAATAGATACAGCCATTTCATGGAGCTTATTGTAGATCTGGTGTTCTGCCAGACCATCAATATTCCATTCATTAATGCCTCTTCCATCGTGATTACAGGTGGAGAGGTAAGGATGTTCTTCATATTGGACATCAGGTGGAGAGGGTTTTTTGTAATAGTTTTTCTTGAGAGTGTATCTCTCGCTGGTAAGTTTAGAAAGAGTATTCTTTTGAGAACTGGATTCTCCTACCTTAAACTTTGCAAGCTTAGAATTGATTTTTTCCAAAATTTCTTCGGAGATTTTGAAGTCTTCATTGAGATTAGGAAATTTTTCTTTCTGGAATTCAGGCATCTTGAAGATAGGATTCGAAAGAGGTTTTGAACCGGTAGTGTTCTTAATTGGTAATGGAACTGTAAGATTAGTTCCTTTATTTTCTTCAATTTGTTGAGAAATGGTATGGAGGGCTTGATTAGTATAATTGTTTTGCTCAATTATTCTATCAAGATCTTTGCACTGAGGAGTCATAGTTCCTCTGCCAGAGTTAGTCTTGAAGGGTGAAGCCTTGATGACTTCATTAGAGTAAGGAATATTTAGACCTTCCAGAGGAGGGGTAGTTGACTCAATAACCGTATTCCGTTGGGTATACCATCTGGTAACCATCACGTTAAGCGGTTCAACTTGGTTTTCTATCTTTCCAGTTTTTTCTAACCAGAAGAAGAATTCCATATCGCATCGGAGTCTTTTCATGTCGGCTACCCATAGCCTTCCTAACTCCTTTTGTTGCTCGCTGGAATAGGTACTTAGGTACCATTTTCTCTTAAGAGTGTCCTTTGGATGATTCCATCGGACCTTTAAGGATGCGAGGTCTGGGGTATATTCTTCATTATCTGTTTTGATAACGAGAAGACTAGGGTCAGTTCTGACCCGTTGAGGAGGAGCCATTTCTGAGGCCGTTGGGCTCCCAGGCTCATAAAGATTTTCGGGTTCGGGTCCCCTGGTGTTTTGCTGATAATAGACTTTAGGTACTGGGCCAGAGAAGTCAACTCCTCTAATCATTCCCTTGTCATCAGGTTCATTTTCGTCACTTCCCTCTCGGGGTTTGGAAGTTGAGGCACGAGTGGAGATAGATCGACGAAACGACGAGTGCCGAGACGGGTCTAATCCAAGGAATTTCAAATCGATAGATCCATCCGGGTGTTGAATCACCCGTTCGATCTGAGATTTTTCAGAATAAATTCTAACAGGTTGGGTGATAGCCTCAAAATGCCAATCATTGCATCGGAGAATATCATCCCAAATAAGAGCCTTTGGAACAAAGACTGTGCTTCGGTCTTTGTTTGCTTCCATTAGGGTGGTTACCCCTTTAGGGCTCGTAAATCTAGCTTTAGGTGCTAGAGTAGTTCCCATGAGATGATAATATACGCGGTATATAATCGCTATTTCTCTGGTGTTTTCCTTACTATTCATGTTCTTTGTTTTAACGTTTAGAGTTAAAACATCCATGATGTTAGGATCATTTATATCCACAGAGAAATTGGGATAACAATTAAAGTATACCGGGCCGTCGGCGAGGTTACTTTGGATTACTCCTAAGAGTGAGTCGTCAAAGTTTAAAAGACGAGCATCTCTTAAGATAGCACAGACTGGGATATCGAGTCCCTGTCGGAAAAGCGGCTTAATAGCAACTTGAACAAGTCCAACATGCAAATAATTAAATTGATTTTTAAATCTATTAATATCTAGCTCATTGAACAGTTGAATAATTTCTAATGAATTATTAATGGCAACCGTAGACTCAGAGGTCTTAATATTATGTTTTTTCAAAAAACTAAATTTTCCGATTTAATAAATCGTGTTGAATGACTCTTCTGGAATACTCCAGTTTTGAAGATCATTTTCAATACTAGCAATCGGAGTTGCCTGAGAAGACAGGTTAACAGTATTTTTGACATGATTGTTCATCATTTTAAACATACTGTCTAGAGGCTGACAGAGCAAACATACATGTTCAAACAAGCAGGCATATTGACAGTAAACAGATATGCAGGGACGAAATCTAATTATGAATCTATATCTATGGCTTATGAAATTCTAACAAGTTTTAATGGCATTACACCAAGGACTGCTAAGTGTTATCTTAGTCGACGGGACCACCAACAAGGTCTTAACACGCCACACCTAGGCTTAACGACCTATTTTCAGGCTGATCGATAAGGCAATGGGGGTATGTAGGTGATCTACAAACCAATTGAAAGGGGTAAAAACCCGTTTTCTGGTATCAGAGCCATGACGGCAGATTGTATGTTTAGCATGAGCAGCTAAACATATAATCTGTCTAGAGCATGAGCTAAACTATGTTCATATAAGAACATATTACTTTAATCTGGTATGCAGTTACTTAATATAATTATGGTTATATATCTTGTCTTATAATGGAGTTTTAATTCAAGTATGAGGTTACTGTTGACTGTTAAAGTGTTTGAGGAAACCGAGTAATCTCCGGTGTAGACGTTGGTCAGCCTGAAAATAGGTCGTTAAGCCTAGGTGTGGCGTGTTAAGACCTTGTTGGTGGTCCCGTCGACTAAGATAACACTTAGCAGTCCTTGGTGTAATGCCATTAAAACTTGTTAGAATTTCATAAGCCATAGATATAGATTCATAATTAGATTTCGTCCCTGCATATCTGTTTACTGTCAATATGCCTGCTTGTTTGAACATGTATGTTTGCTCTGTCAGCCTCTAGACAGTATGTTTAAAATGATGAACAATCATGTCAAAAATACTGTTAACCTGTCTTCTCAGGCAACTCCGATTGCTAGTATTGAAAATGATCTTCAAAACTGGAGTATTCCAGAAGAGTCATTCAACACGATTTATCAAATCGGAAAATTTAGTTTTTTGAAAAAACATAATATTAAGACCTCTGAGTCTACGGTTGCCATTAACAATTCATTAGAAATTATTCAACTGTTCAATGAGCTAGATATTAATAGATTTAAAAATCAATTTAATTATTTGCATGTTGGACTTGTTCAAGTTGCTATTAAGCCGCTTTTCCGACAGGGACTCGATATCCCAGTCTGTGCTATCTTAAGAGATGCTCGTCTTTTAAACTTTGACGACTCACTCTTAGGAGTAATCCAAAGTAACCTCGCCGACGGCCCGGTATACTTTAATTGTTATCCCAATTTCTCTGTGGATATAAATGATCCTAACATCATGGATGTTTTAACTCTAAACGTTAAAACAAAGAACATGAATAGTAAGGAAAACACCAGAGAAATAGCGATTATATACCGCGTATATTATCGTCTCATGGGAACTACTCTAGCACCTAAAGCTAGATTTACGAGCCCTAAAGGGGTAACCACCCTAATGGAAGCAAACAAAGACCGAAGCACAGTCTTTGTTCCAAAGGCTCTTATTTGGGATGATATTCTCCGATGCAATGATTGGCATTTTGAGGCTACCACCAAACCTGTTAGAATTTATTCTGAAAAATCTCAGATCGAACGGGTGATTCAACACCCGGATGGATGTATCGATTTGAAATTCCTTGGATTAGACCCGTCTCGGCACTCGTCGTTTCGTCGATCTATCTCCACTCGTGCCTCAACTTCCAAACCCCGAGAGGGAAGTGACGAAAATGAACCTGATGACAAGGGAAAGATTAGAGGAGTTGACTTCTCTGGCCCAGTACCTAAAGTCTATTATCAGCAAAACACCAGGGGACCCGAACCCGAAAATCTTTATGAGCCTGGGAGCCCAACGGCCTCAGAAATGGCTCCTCCTCAACGGGTCAGAACTGACCCTAGTCTTCTCGTTATCAAAACTGATAATGAAGAATATACCCCAGACCTCGCATCCTTAAAGGTCCGATGGAATCATCCAAAGGACACTCTTAAGAGAAAATGGTACCTAAGTACCTATTCCAGCGAGCAACAAAAGGAGTTAGGAAGGCTATGGGTAGCCGACATGAAAAGACTCCGATGCGATATGGAATTCTTCTTCTGGTTAGAAAAAACTGGAAAGATAGAAAACCAAGTTGAACCGCTTAACGTGATGGTTACCAGATGGTATACCCAACGGAAAACGGTTATTGAGTCAACTACCCCTCCTCTGGAAGGTCTAAATATTCCTTACTCTAATGAAGTCATCAAGGCTTCACCCTTCAAGACTAACTCTGGCAGAGGAACTATGACTCCTCAGTGCAAAGATCTTGATAGAATAATTGAGCAAAACAATTATACTAATCAAGCCCTCCATACCATTTCTCAACAAATTGAAGAAAATAAAGGAACTAATCTTACAGTTCCATTACCAATTAAGAACACTACCGGTTCAAAACCTCTTTCGAATCCTATCTTCAAGATGCCTGAATTCCAGAAAGAAAAATTTCCTGATCTCAATGAAGACTTCAAAATCTCCGAAGAAATTTTGGAAAAAATCAATTCTAAGCTTGCAAAGTTTAAGGTAGGAGAATCCAGTTCTCAAAAGAATACTCTTTCTAAACTTACCAGCGAGAGATACACTCTCAAGAAAAACTATTACAAAAAACCCTCTCCACCTGATGTCCAATATGAAGAACATCCTTACCTCTCCACCTGTAATCACGATGGAAGAGGCATTAATGAATGGAATATTGATGGTCTGGCAGAACACCAGATCTACAATAAGCTCCATGAAATGGCTGTATCTATTACTTCCTACAAAATTAAAGGTTCCTCTGACAAAGGAGCGGCCACCATGATAGTCTCAGGTTTTACCGGCATGATTAAGCATTGGTGGGACAACTACGTCTCCGAGGCAGAAAAAGACCTCATATACAATACTACAACCACCGTAAATAAGGTGAAAGTTGAAGATGGTAAAGAAACCACGGTACAAGAAGCACAAGAAGATGCTTGTGCCACTCTTCTCTATCACATAGCTAGACATTTCGTGGGAGAACCTAAACTCTTCCAAGACAGAAGTCTAGAAATCTTGAATAACCTCCGTTGTAAAGGTCTAGCAGACTTTAGGTGGTACAAAGATACCTTCCTGGTCAAAGTCTTGATCAGACCAGACTGCAATAATGATTTCTGGAAAGAAAGATTTATCAGCGGTCTTCCCCCTCTGTTCGCTGACAAAGTTCGAACAAATATCAAAACCAGGTTTGACGGTCATATACCCTATAACAAACTTACTTACGGTGACCTAGTAAGTTTCATTACCTCCACTGGAATTGACCTCTGTACTGACCTTAAGCTTAAGCAGCAACTTAAGCATAAAGGAAAGTATGGCCTTGGAACTTTCTGCAACGACTATGGTTTTACTGACCTCAAGTCGGATAAGAAAAGAAAGAAGAAAACTTTCAAAAAATCTTTTCCCTCCAAAAGGACTTATAAAAAAGAGTCCTACAAACCTAGCAGAAAGACCAAAAGGAGGTCTTCCAAAAGTAATAAAGATACTTGTTGGACATGTGGTAAATCTGGCCATAGGTCGAAAGATTGCAAGTCCAGCAAAAAGAAGAAGATCAACCAACTTGATCTTTCTGAAGAAGCGAAAGAAAAATTATTTTCCATCATGGAGGATGATTCTTCGACCGCCTCTGAACCCTCTTCTGATAGTGACGACTATAGCGACGAAGAATTTATCAACGCCGCCTATGAGTCTGATGAATCTCAATCCGGACAAGATTGCGAGTGCAATGGCACTTTCTGTACTTGTTCAGCCAAAACCATTAATGTCATAACCGGAAGACCCAAAGAAATCCTGTTTGACATTATAGAACATATTTCTGATGACGAGCTCAGAAGTAAATATCTTCAAGAGCTCAAACGCTTACTTTCTCAGGAAGAAAGTCTCCCGAAAGCTAAACCCATTGTTCAACCTTTCGATATGAAAAGGGTTATGGCTAAATTTCAATCATCCCCCTCAGAACCTTCCATCTCTGACCTAAAGGGAGAAATTTCCGACTTAAAAAAGGAAATCAAAACCCTCAAAACCAGACTTGATCATGTGGAACTTAACATTCTCACAGAACAAGTTGTTAGGTCTGCCTTACCTTCGGAAAAGGCTCCTGAATCCCCAAGATATCTTCCTATCACTCCCATGGATCATCTAAAGGAACCAGACTCATTCCCTGGAATGGACATCCCATCTGACATTCCGTCCTCTTCAGGAAAAGCCATTTCCGCCATAAAAGCTTACAGCGAGCACATCGTTGTTAAGATTGTCATTAACAAAGACTTTGTTCTCAACAGAGTCGCTCTATTTGACACCGGCGCTGACAGTAATTGTATTGTCAAAGGCCTTATCCCTACCAAATACCTCCAGAAGAGTAAAACTAAATTATACTCAGCAACTGGAGAGAAAATGACAAATACTTATGAGCTCCAGAAAGCTCATATATGCAACAATGGCATTTGCCTCGTTAGTAATTTTGTCATTTCTGAAGATATAATCGAAGATATCATTCTCGGAATACCTTTTGTCAACCAAATTCGCCCTTACCAAAGCGACTATGATGGTATTCGCTCAGTCCTTTTAGGAACCGAGCTATTCTTTCCTTTACTCCGTCCACTTTCTAAAAATGACGGGCAACGAATCAAAGAAGAAACTGTGTTTAAAATAAACCGCTTATCTTCTCATATTTGTTTTCTTAAACAGGAAGTTCAGCTCAAACATATTGAGCAAACTTTAAAAACCCCGGAGATGGTCAACAAGATCACACTCCTTCAGCAAAAGTTCGAAAACGAGATTTGCTCCGAACTGCCTAATGCATTTTGGGAACGCAAGAAACATCTCGTCGAACTCCCTTACATTGCTGGCTTCGATGAAAAACATATTCCTACGAAAGCCAGACCAATCCAAATGAATCAAGAAATAATGGAAATCTGCAAAACAGAGATTAACCATCTTCTTCAGAAGGGTATCATTAGACCCTCTAATTCGCCCTGGAGTTGTTCTGCATTTTACGTCAATAACAGTGCAGAAAAGGAACGAGGAACTCCTAGGCTGGTTATCAATTACAAGCCATTAAACGCTGTCCTTAAATGGATTCGACATCCGATCCCCAACAAAAGGGATCTCCTTAAACGAACTTATAAAGCCAATCTTTATAGCAAGTTCGACATGAAGTCGGGATTTTGGCAAATTCAAATCGCCGAAGAGGATAAATACAAGACTGCCTTCAACGTCCCTTTTGGGCACTACGAATGGAATGTCTTGCCTTTTGGGCTTAAGAATGCGCCCTCAGAATTCCAGAATATCATGAACAGCATCTTCAATGAATATTCTTATATGTCAATTGTTTATATTGATGATGTATTGATCTTTTCTGAGAACATTGATTCCCATTTTAAGCATCTTAATATATTCTTTAAGATTGTAAAACTTAATGGCTTGGTGGTCAGTGCTAAGAAAATGAAATTGTTTCAAACTTCCATTCGTTTTCTAGGACATGATCTGCATCAAGGTAGTCATAAACCCATCTGTCGAGCCATAGAGTTCTCATCCAAATTTCCTAATGAAATTACTGATAAAACCCAACTACAAAGGTTTTTAGGAAGCCTCAATTATGTTGTTGATTTTATCCCCCACATTAGGCAGGTCTGTGAACCTCTTTATAAACGTCTTAGGAAAAATCCTGTACCATGGAGTTCCGAACAATCCAATGCTGTTATAAAGATCAAATCTTTAGTCCAAAATCTCCCCTGTCTAGGCATCCCCAATCCTAAAGCATTCATGATTGTAGAAACCGATGCATCTGACATAGGTTATGGTGGTATTCTTAAGCAAAAGATATCTGATGTCTCTCCCGAACAATTAGTTCGTTTCACTTCAGGTATATGGAATACCGCTCAGAAAAACTATAGCACTGTTAAAAAGGAAGTTTTATCTATAGTGCTATGTATCACAAAATTTCAAGATGACCTTATCAATAAGGAATTTCTTCTCCGCGTTGATTGTAAATCAGCCAAAGAGATTTTGCAAAAAGATGTTAAAAATCTCGTTTCCAAACAAATATTTGCTAGATGGCAAGCTCTACTATCTAGCTTTGATTTTCAAATCGAATTTATTAAAGGAGAAAATAACTCCCTCCCCGATTTTCTAACAAGAGAATTTTTACAGGGCCATGAGACCAATTACTCTGGGGAAAAGCCCCAAGCAAGAACAATCTCAAATGGCAAGACCTTTTGACTCTCCTTCAGCATCCGCAAATCCACTGCGGCCAACGGTTCCCCAAAGACCTGCACTCAGACCGGAGATACAATCTCCGCTACAAAACAGATATTCTGCATTGACAGAAATACAGTTTCCAAAGCTCTCACCACCAATGCCCACAAAATTGGTAGATCTGAAGACTAACTTGCCCTTGGATAAAGGGCCCTCAACCAGTTCTTCTTCGGTTCAGACGAAACAAAGTTATACAATGAAGGCCCCAGAGACCTTCGCACAAGCAGTAAACCCTAATGTAGCTAAAGCTACACCATCGTCTCCCAGCAAGGAAGAATTTAAATTTGTTACTATTAACATTCTGCCAGTCCTCGCCTTAGACAAGGCTTATGAAGGATATCCTCTCAGCCAGCTAATAAAGCCAGTATATACAAACAACAATTTTGTGGATACAGAAGATCCTCTTAAAACCAGAAGATTTTATGAGGCTATTCTGGTCGATACCGACTCTATTGAAGTAGAGCATTCGATGGATGAGCGTAATCCAGACCACATTAGCTACTCAAAGTTTACCATCAAGCGGGTTTTTACCCCTTTCAATTGGTTTGTAGATCACCTACATACCCCCATTGCCTTATCGATGCCGCATAGGCCTCAGACGTACAATTGGTATGACTATAAGTCAGCATGGTTTAATTTTCTGTTTGTTCGGCCAGGACATACTTGGTTTGTAAAATATTGCCCTGCCTTGGTAGATGCCATCATACCCAGGTGGTTCTATGAATGGTGGATATGTTATGGAGGAACTAAAGATGTTCTTCCCCAGCAGTTTCTCAATCGACTTCCAGATTTCGTAATCAAGGAAGGTTGCTCTACTCTACCAGAACACATTCAAATGTGTAAATTTTTCATTAAGAAAAGAGTTTCATATATCATCTCCTGGAACTTCTCGAAAGAAGAACAACACAGGATTAAGTACTTATCCAAAGAGATAAAGATTAAAGGCTGGACTCCCAAAAACACGGCCTCCAAGACTCCTGAAAAGGGAAAATCACAAGCTGCTGCCTCTAGCTCTTCTGTAAGCAAAAAGGCTTTGAAAGAAAGGTTAAAGAAGGCCTTGGCTGATTTAGAAAGTCAAGAACATTCGACTGAAGCTGAAAAATTACTTCAGCTAATTGGAGAAGCTTCATCTACAGGAAGCAGTGAGGATAACGGCGATATGCTAGATCCAAAAGGAATAGCTATGGCCTACCTAGATCCCTATGATGAATAGGAAATCGACCCTTCAAAGAGATAGAGGTTCAAAGAACCGGAATTATCTCTGCAAAGGGCAAATTACTATTCTTGATTGGAATCAAGGACCCTACCTTGTCTCCTAAAGATGACAGAACATTATGACTTTTCGAAAAGAAAAGCATCTACTTTTGCTTTATCAAAAGCATAGCACATGGCCAGCTTTAAAGCTATTGAGCCCACTAAAACTGTCGGCCGCATCCAAGCCGTCCATCTGTATACTTTAGATATACTTTACTTCTCAGCCTCGCCTATATAAGGCTTTCTAATTCTCTAGAGAAGGTATTCAGAAATTTCCCACTCTAAGAAATTTTCTCTGCCCAATCTCTTGTAATCCATGTTTTCCTAAAGCTTTCAATAAAATTTGTAAGTTTGTTTAAATACTGGTTTTATTTCGCATAATTTCCGCATAACTTTCATATAGTATTCACGATCCGTTTTCTGGTATCAGAGACATGACGGCAGATTGTATGTTTAGCATGAGCAGCTAAACATATAATCTGTCTAGAGCATGAGCTAAACTATGTTCATATAAGAACATATTACTTTAATCTGGTATGCAGTTACTTAATATAATTATGGTTATATATCTTGTCTTATAATAGGTCGTTAAGCCTAGGTGTGGCGTGTTAAGACCTTGTTGGTGGTCCCGTCGACTAAGATAACACTTAGCAGTCCTTGGTGTAATGCCATTAAAACTTGTTAGAATTTCATAAGCCATAGATATAGATTCATAATTAGATTTCGTCCCTGCATATCTGTTTACTGTCAATATGCCTGCTTGTTTGAACATGTATGTTTGCTCTGTCAGCCTCTAGACAGTATGTTTAAAATGATGAACAATCATGTCAAAAATACTGTTAACCTGGCTTTGATACCAAAAAACGGATCGTGAATACTATATGAAAATTATGCGGAAATTATGCGAAATAAAACCAGTATTTAAACAAACTTACAAATTTTATTGAAAGCTTTAGGAAAACATGGATTACAAGAGATTGGGCAGAGATTGGGCAGAGAAAATTTCTTAGAGTGGGAAATTTCTGAATGCCTTCTCTAGAGAATTACAAAGCCTTATATAGGCGAGGCTGAGAAGTAAAGTATATCTAAAGTATACAGATGGACGGCTTGGATGCGGCCGACAGTTTTAGTGGGCTCAATAGCTTTAAAGCTGGCCATGTGCTATGCTTTTGATAAAGCAAAAGTAGATGCTTTTCTTTTCGAAAAGTCATAATGTTCTGTCATCTTTAGGAGACAAGGTAGGGTCCTTGATTCCAATCAAGAATAGTAATTTGCCCTTTGCAGAGATAATTCCGGTTCTTTGAACCTCTATCTCTTTGAAGGGTCGATTTCCTATTCATCATAGGGATCTAGGTAGGCCATAGCTATTCCTTTTGGATCTAGCATATCGCCGTTATCCTCACTGCTTCCTGTAGATGAAGCTTCTCCAATTAGCTGAAGTAATTTTTCAGCTTCAGTCGAATGTTCTTGACTTTCTAAATCAGCCAAGGCCTTCTTTAACCGAGCTCAATATAGAAGGTAACTCCAAATCATAAACAATATTACCAAGCCTCTGCAGAATCTCACAAGGACCAATATACTGGGGACTGAGCTTCCCCTTCTTACTAAACCACACTACTCCCGTCATGATAGATACCTGAGGAAAATCTTATCCCCAACCTCAAACTCTAAGTCTCTATGCTTAACATCTGCATAGGAATTTTGGCGACTTTGGGCAACTTTAAGCCTATCGTGAATCACCTTCACATTCTTCATAGCCTAGTAAACCAAGTCAGGACCAAACATATCCACCTCTCCAAGCTCAAACCAATCAATAGGAGATCTACACCTCCTACCATACAATGCCTCAAAAGGGGTCATACTAATACTAGAAAGATAGCTATTGTTGTATGCAAACTCTACCAAAGGTAGGTGCTCAACCCAATTGCCACCATAATCAACCACACATGCCCAAAGCATATCCTTCAATGTCTGAATAGTACTTTCTGCTTGCCCATCCGTCTGAGGATAAAAAGTAGTACTCAAACTTACCTTAGTACCAGTCCCTTCTAAAAACACCGCCAAAAATAAGACAAAAACTACATACCACGATAAAAAATAATCGAAACAGGTACCACATGCAGCTTCACAATCTCTTGAAGATATAACTTTTTATAATCCTCCGCCAAAAAGGTAGTCCTTACTGGCAAGAAGGACCTTCTGAGTTAGAATCATTAACCCAGACTAAGTGATAAAGATAACCTTTAGAGATTAACCTCTGAGCTCTAAGATAAGAAATAAGCCTCCCCCTAGGAGCTAGGGAACCACCCTTCCACTCTATAACTGGTTCATCAGGGAACCTAAAGACAATCTTACGGGTTTGAAAATCTAAGGATGCATAAATAGAGTGTAACCAATCCATCCCCAGAATAATATCAAAATCCACCATATTAAATTCGAACAAATCCACCAAAATTTACCTACTACCAATAGATACCACACACACCCTATAGACTCTATTAGCAATAATTGAGTCACCTACCAGGATCAAAAAGAAATATAAAAAACAACCTCAAGATCAAAACCAATACATACAGCCACAAATAGGGTCACATAAGAAAAAGTAGATCCTGAATCAAGCAGACAATACACGTCATGAGAAAAGAGTAGTAACGTACCAGTAATGACATCGGGTGATGCCTCAAATTCCTATCGAAATACCAAAGCATACAACCTATTCTAGACAACACTAGAATTAGGAGCAGTAATAGAAGTAGACATGGCACCACCGGGTGTAAGAGCAGAAGATGAAGCCACCGGTACCTTATTTACTCTCGTAGCAACCTTATTAACCAGACAATACCTAGACTGATAGCCTACTTGGCCATACATCTAGCATTTATCCCTCCCTTCATCACAACAACCCCAATGAGGATAACCATAGAATCGGCAAAAAAGGCATGAAGAAACCGACTAACCTCCACTTGCCTGACATTGGGCACCCTATGCTCAAAAATTATCACCAACTTGATGACACCTTCCACCCTACTGCTTCGGGTAAGGATCATTAGCAGTAGAGAAGCGTAAGACCCCACAAAATCCTAAGCTTGATTATGTCTTGTAAAAGCTATTAAAGGGTCCCAGACTTAGAAAAAAGCAACTAAGTGTTCATATTTAGTGTTATTTTAGCCTTCATAAGTTGGTGATCCTTTTTCACGACCCTTATGATCTTTAAATATCAATTTTTAGGTTAATTCAGGATTAGGAATGCCAGTAGGTGTTCTCGGACAAGTTTTGGATTTTTAGGACATTGTTTGAGGCACGTTTAAAATCTCAAACCAGTGGATTAACGCGATCTCGATGCACTGCATCGCCCATCGCATCGATGAATATTTTCCTCCAGCTCCCAGTGTAAATTTCAGTGAACCAACATGGACTCAACGCGGTCCGTTGGCCATCGCATCGATGCCAATGATGTGGTATGTCGGTCTGTGCATCGCTAGTCTAGTTTTTAGTAATTAAAACCCATATTCGGAAGGGTAAATAGGTCTTTTCCCATCTTATATCTTCCCCTAAAACATGTAATTAATCCATCCAAAAGGCAAAATTTACTTATTCTCTCTAGAATTTTTCAAGAACAAACCCTAGTTCATCACATTCAAGAATCCAAGTTCCAAGAAAATCCATCAATCTTTCAGAATTCAATCTTTAAGGTATGTCATGTGTTCATCCAAGGGTTCATTCCACCTTTGGAGTCCAAGAAACTCTTTTAAACTTTAAGTAAATTGATTTCATGATTTTCATGATTTGGATTCAAGTGTATTCATGATTATAATGTTGATTGGGTTTCTATTCCATGATTAAGTGCAAGACTTATGTAAAAATAATTATTATGTATGTAGTATTATGTGAATTCCTATCAAAGCCTTGAAATTGTGATGCTCATGTGTTGATTAGTATTATGCGCATATACAATGCCTTCCAAGTGTTTAATGAGTTGTTCATGTGAATTTAATAGTGAGATTATATCATGTTAACATGTATACTAGTTTATGCCATTCAGGTGTTTGTTAACATGTATACTAGTTCATGCCATTCATGTATTTGATGAAATGTCTCTATAGATGCATTATGAACAAGTGTGCATTTCTATGATATGCAAGGTCATGTGATCTTAGTTACAGTCTCAGTTACCATCTTAGTTATAGTCCCATTCACAGTCTCAGTCGAGTAATCAGATTAGTAACTTTGTTCAATTTTAGGTTTGCTTGACCATAACGTATATTTATCAGTTATTCAGTTATTAGTATTTTAGTACCTCAGTTTACAAAATATTTTAGAATCATGTTATACGCTTGGTCTCGCATTCTCAAATAATATAATTTTCTCGAATTCTTGCTCAGTTATCTCATGCTACTCAGTCAGTCCTTACCTCATATGCATAATACTCTACAGTTTAAGTCCAGTTATTCAGACTAAGTACAGTTCAGTTTTACATGCCCAATATTCAGCTATTAGTCATCCAGTTAATCAGATAAGTTTGTATGTTTATGCATTCAAGCTCAGTGTAATTGTATATTCACATCCTCAATCTATGTCAGACTTCATCATGTAGCTTCACACCCAGTATTCATATAGTATCCATGTTTTATCATATCCCATCTTCAGTTGTACTTATATCATTAAAATAAAATTTTACAGAAACTAAGTATGGAGATTCACCATCTTATCAGAGAATGTTTTTCACTCATGCTTTAAGATCTTTCAGTTTTAAGTATATTCTAGCCTATTGGTGAGTCTACTTACACTTAGCATGCATGTTTTATGATTACACATAAAATTAGTTTTACTTGTTGCATTCACCCCTGCATACTCAGTACATTCCAGAAGTACTGATCCACATATACGTCTGTGTGGCTACATTATTTCATAATGTAGGTACCAGTTATAGCCTGCACATCATGATTAGACAGTTAAAGATTCCAGCCAGTACGTGATGAGTTCTCCTACTTTGAGAACTCCAGACAGTTTTAGTTCATGTACAGTTCATTTACTTTCATATGTATTGATTAGTGGTAGTAGGAGGCATGTCCCAGCTATCTATAGTCAGTATAGTAGAGGCTTCATAGATGTCAGTCAGAGTCAGTCATGTAATTTCAGTTTAATCCTTCTGATTTATCAAATTGTAAACCTTTATAAGTATTGTATCTATTTTAGATTTTCAGTATTATTATGTTTCCGCACAGCAAACCAACTATTTATTATGTTATAATCCGGTTGCTTAACAGTATTCCAGTTCATAGGTTAGCTTGGGATCACTTGTGGTTCCAAGGACCATGTGACGACTAGGGAGTAGTCTCGGGTCATTACAAAAAGGATCAATAACTTCCCCAATTCCTTTTCTGCCATTTGCTACCATCCCAACCACCCTGAGACTGCACACCACCCTGATCAGAAAACCTGTTCCTCTTACTCTGTCGATATTCGAAATCCTAATATTTCCTCTTCTCCTTCTTTATCTGCTACATATGAATAGTCAACCTAAAAATATCCACATCTTTAATCAGTAAGGCAATCTTGCTCTCTAATATCAAATCCTGATTCAACCCAAAAGTGAACTTTCTCATTCTCGCTCTTATATCAGCCACCAAATTAGGAGCATACCTTCACCGCTGATGAAACTTCTAGGAATATTCCTTGACAAATATTCTCCCTTGCTTAAGATTCACAAACTCCTTCATTTTTGCTTCCCTCAACTCTTGCAAAAAGAAATGATCCAGAAAAGCACCAGAGAAGACATCTCATAAGGACATTTTCTCCACATCACCTCTATCCCTATCCCACTCTTTGTACCATTGGTATGCAATATCCTTGAGATGGTAAGTTATAAAGCTTACACCTTCTATATTAGTAGCCTGCATCATCATTTATATCTTCTCTACTTCATCCAAGAAACCCTAAGGATCCTTCTTTACCTTCTCACCAGTAAAAGCAGGAGGATTCAGTTTCATAAACTGACCAACCCTTGTGGTATTAGCAAACAACCCACCAAACGTATTTCGGTCAGCCTGAGGAGCAACAAATTTAGCAATAGTATGAATAAAAAATTCCATATTAGTCACCTCACCCTGAGGATAACTAGTAGCAACCATAGGAACTCCAGAACTATCAGGGATTAGAACCTGAGATCAAAGACGAACACCAGATGTAGGACGTACCCATTAATATTATCCCCAGATGGGAATGAAGAGTTTTCCTGTATTCCATATCATCGAGGCATGATCTGAAAAGTGAAAAACCAATAATTAGAGAAGAATTCCAGGACTTAGACACCAAGCTTAAAAATAGAATACAAAGAAAGTGAAACATTCCTAAATGCCTTGTAGCCTCTCTCTTATGAGTGTGGCACGCTACACATCCCTAAAATAAACACTACTCGACATGGCTTTGTGAACTCCTAATTGACCATGAACCTAAAGCTCTGATACCAACTTGACATGACCCGACCGAGGGCCTTATCATAATGGGCATCCTGTACTATGGACCACCCCCTATTACCCAACCCAACCATCATTAATGTACCATTAGTTGGCTGAATACCAAACATATAACAAGATAGTAAATTAGATAAGGACTGACTTTGGGATAGGTCTATTTCTAGACTACCCCTACCAAGTTATCCTATCACTAAACCGTACCAACCAAACCACCAAGCCAAATAAATATCAAACTGAGGGCCATAATCCAGGCCAAAACTAAAAGATTTCAAAAACATAATAAGATTAATCCCAAAATAAAAGAGGATGGAATGACCAATAATATCGTCAACCGGTATCAGCCCCAATACCAATACCAATGCTAAGGCTGACACCAATACTGATCACACCCATTCCAACCCATAGTAGTACCACAAAGCCTCTAACTAAAAGAGTAAGAATATTCGGTTAGGACATTCCCCCAACCATAAGCAAAACCATTATATAGATGTCTAAGAATATCCATAACATGAAATAGAGTCTTTTAGAAAGATGGAAGCTCACCACTTTAATACAACAGCTTTCCCCGAGTCAATCACTACGTAGGAGGAGTAGAATGATTGGTTCCTGCATAGCGTTGATATATAGTTGCCCGAAGATGGGTTAGCAGGTGAACGCTATCATTAACTCAAGATAAGGGTAAAATAATGTCATTTACAAAACAAAGTAAAACCATCCATATGCATACAAACCACACAAATATATATATGTCGAGAAAGGGGATCGGGTTTACCATGCCATTAAAACCTTTACTTGGGTTGTGTAGCTTTACCGTCCTAAACTACCCATGGGCTATATGGTTTCAGCTCCCCCTGCTAAAAAATCCCCAGTGCGTGAAGCCACCCGACCAGGGAATAAAAACCTAGGATGAATAGTACATCCCTAAAATATAAAGTGTGACATTATGCACATGATCACTTGGACAAAACCTCACATCGGCAAATATGAGTTTTCTTTTAGTCCTCCAAGGACCTCCACCTTCCACGGCTTTGCTACACACAATGACATTATTGCCCAATTAAAATAATTACCAAGAAACCAACCAATCCAGTAACTATTTATTAGCCAACGCCATTAGTAATAGTATCGTCATACCAAATATACTTGCAAGTTTTGTCCATAGCCAACCATATATAGGTTTAAGAGATTCCATGGACCCTTCATGATTTCCAATTAACCAAAACCAGGCCATTGAGGCCTTTACAATCTATCTATTTAAGCCATTCATATCATTTAGGATCCATGACCAAGTTTAAACCATGCATAAGTTCCATTGAAAAATCAATATTATAGGGAAAACATTGTTAATGGCATTTTATCAAACACATTAGGGGCGTATTTCCAAAACTAAAGTCCATTACCAAGAAACTATTCCCATGCAACCAATTATCCAAAACCACCATTAATGTATATAAAAGCATAATTAAAATATGAAAAAATAATAACCTAGCATTTATAACCAAAACCCCCAAATCATAGTTGAAAACCCAAAAGCATACAACATTCAAATCATAAAAATATTGTATAAAACCATGCCATTAATTGGAACTAACAATGAGGGAAGAGGACATGCCTTCATTGACAAAGAACAAGGAGAGAAACCATAAACAAGATCCCAATTTAGTCCTCTAGTTGAAACCTTAACGTCCTTGCCTAAAAACTCTTATGAGAATTATAGAGTGTTTAGGAAGAGTTTCTAAGTGTTAATGAATAGAATAATAGGGTAAATAGCCTCCCAAGTGATTTAGAAGTCATAGGGCCTTATTAGAGTAAGTGGAGAAATGTCCAGATTACCTTCACTTAAGTTGCACAAAATCCCATCATAGGGGTACGACTGGCCCTCACAAGTCATACCCTTTGATACGAGTAGTACCCACCACTCGTATCCTAAGCCTCAACCCTTGGACCAAACACTGTATAGTGTATGACTTATCCTACCCAAGTTGTATTGACAGCATATGATCTGTACCCTTCTTCCATATCCCTGGCAAGAATAGAATCTACGAGGTTTGAACACGAATCACCATGCGAGTCCTGGGTATGACTCGTACCCTGGCTTACAACTCCTAGTAAGCCACTCATACTTAGATCCAAGTTAAGTTACCATGTATAGGGTTAATTGAAGGAACCAAACAATCCATATCCAACCATACAATTTGTACCAGCAAGTCGTACCCATTCCAGTGATCAAAATTTATCCCACCAACCAATACTGGTTGGTATACGACTAAATGATACCATTCATACCCCACTATACGGATCGTACCCATGAGTCATATGGGTCCAGAGATCAAAATTCTAGGAAATTTTCTAAGTTCCAAAACCAAGGGTATTTCACCCTTTTTCAAGAAATCTATGGGTTCCCAAAAGCTTACCCGCATCTCCCTTTCAAGGATGATGAGGGTTTTCAAGATTTTGGGGTTTTCACCCAACAAACCCATTTGGAGATTTGGGGTTTCACCCATAAATTTCAACTATTAAAACTAAGCAATGATGGAATCTATAATCAACAACTAGAATTTATAGAAACACATCATCACCCAAACATAATTGTACCTTAGTTCAACATAATTCAAAGATTAGAGAAATTAGCTACTCATAAAATAAGAGAGAGGAAATATACAAAGAAATTCATTCATGGCATCCATAACAATGAAAATTAAAGAAAACCTTCACTTCATACTTCAATTCCACCAACTGCAACTTGAAATTCTAATTACACAAGAAGAAGACATTTTCCCAAAATCTAGGGTTCCACAAGTTTTGAATTTTTTAAATCTCCTCTCTTCCGTAATGTCCAAGGAAAAGGAATTTGGGTCTTATATGGCTATTGGAATTAGCTATGCTATTTGAATGAATTGCCCTTGCTACTTAAACCCGTTAGGCCATGATCATATCGATAGTTGTGCAGTTATTGTGACTGTGATCACTGCCTGAACACCACGATAACATTCATTTGACTAACCTACTAGGTTGCGATCTCATTGATAGAGCCACGGTCATAGTGAATAAATAGCTGACTAGACACTGCGATCATATTCACTTGACCAAACTTGACTGACCGCGATTACGGCCTAGCATTTAGTAAAGTAGGTTAACATACTATGATTATATGGCTCTGACCACAGTCGTGGTAGCAATGAATACTGATAACTCCCGCGATCGTTGCTTAGTAGAAAAACAGCCAAGGCAAAGATGTAAATACACATAGCTAGTTGATGAGTGGGGAATCTACTACTTATTTGCACTGGACATTCATGCACATTACAATGATTTAAATATATAAATGAGACATATGTATGATTAAATGAACTAATATCCATATTTTGCAGGCATAAATGTTATGTGATGGAAAGATGTGGACTTGAGCTAAAAAGGATCAAAAAAAGAGAAAAGAAGTGCAGCTGGAAGACCAGGAGTAAAAATAGGCCTCAATTACTATAATCACGGTCTAAAGGAAAAGATCTCATCCAGTAAAGAAGTTTAGCAACCGCAATCACATGGATCTACTCGCGGCGGTGGTAGCTGCGATCACAGCAAATCTAGTGCGATCACGGCAACAGGAGATTAGGACCAGGGGTAATTTTGTAATTTTTAGTAGATGACCCCAAATCCCTTTAAATCTTAAAACCCTTTCCTATTTATTGCATTCTAGATACTAGCAATACTTTGAATTTGAAATTGAAACCCTAAATTGTGCAAGAATTGTAATTTGATTTGGAGATTTAGATTTTGGTTTTTGTGAAGAATGGATGCCTTTGGTGTATGTTTCTTTCTTTTCTTCATGAGTAGCTAAATCTTTTAGTCTTAGGATTAGTTGAACTAAGGTGTAATTAGTTGTGGGTTGTGATTTATTTGTGTATATTCTAGTTAGTTGATAATAGGTTCTACTATTGTTTGATTAAATTAGTTAGAATTTGTGGGTGAAAGCCCTGAATACTCAAAATGGGTTTGTGGGTGAAAACTCCAACCTCTTAAAAACTCATAGCACCCTTGAAAAGGGGATTTGGGTTAACTTTTAGAACTCACATCATCCTTAAAGAGGGATGTGGGAACGAAGGCAATAGTAGATGATTAATGGATTTAGTTTATTAATTCTCACTATCTTAGACATAAGAGTGAGTATGAAGTTTACTACATCTTAGGTATTTTTCTATAAACAGGGACCTAATTAATGTACTAGGTGAATATTATTAAACACTTGTTAGGTATCCAAAATGTTCAATAGGTGAAATTCTTAAGGTTTTGTTGATAACCTAGCCTACCATATTGTTAACAACTAGCATGTATACCAAATCTACACATACCCATACCTAATTTACCCTTAGGTATACATAATCCCAAGATTCTCTTTATAACAAACTTAAATTAAAATTGTTGCGTAGTTTGTGGAATTGAGTTACTATTGACACGCATTCTCTCAAAACTGAAACCCCCCATTTTAAACCATGTTTTTTACTTTATTTCCACTTCGGGTGTTTTCTTAGTAAGTGTTAAGACCTTAATACTATAATTTTACTTTTCACTCCTTGTGGATTCGACCTCAACAAAAGTTGAGATATTGACTATGATCGTCCTCTACTAAATTGCATGATATAGATGAGCGTTATCAAAATGGCACCATTGCCGAGGAGTGAATTTAGTTTCCACTTATGTAGTATTGATTATTACTTAGGGAATGCCCGTAGTGGTGTTATTTATTTTGGTTGTTGTTTTTATTTCCATCTAGGTGATCTCCATAGCATAAATGAAACCGTGAGTCACAATTCTACTCAAGTCGGGTCTTTCGATGGACCTCTTGATGATAAGGGATAACCTAATGATTTTGGTCATTCAAGTGCCATCCGTATCCCACATACTCATGGGAACGGTGTCTTTTATGTCATAAGCATCATGTTGCATATGTTTCAAATGAAGGGACTTTTGGGGGGGCAAGCTTTTGAGGACCTTAACCTTTATTTAAAGAATTTTGTAGAGGTGTGTGCACCCTTTGATATTATACATATAACCCAAGAGTCCATCCATCTTTGTCTCATCCCATTTTCTCTAAAGGGAAAGGTAGTATTATGGCTTCGATCTCTTTCTGTCGGGTCTATCACTTCAAAGAATAAACCCACCATGGCCTTTCTTGACCAATATTTTTCACCATCCAAAATGCTCTAATTGAGGGATGAGATCATCAATTTCAAGCAATTGAATGGAGAGCCTTTGTATGAAGTGTGGGAAAGATTCAACGGAAGACTAATGCAATGTCCAAACCACATGGTCCCAGAGAAGATGCTTCTCCAAATCTTCTACCGTGCACTTAATCCACTCAACAAAATCATGGTGGACAATGTGGCAGGGGGATCTCTTATGAAATTGTATTATTATGTGGCAATGAATTAGCTTAATGAGGTTACCAAGCAAAACCAGGGATAGCATACCTGAGATGTCGAGGGTCCTCTGAGTTCTCCCATTATATTATTGGTTGATAAGGAACAAAGAAAATGATATGATGAAAGAGAGGAGAATATGGATAAGATGATGAAGCAATTAAAGATTTTTACAAAACATATGATGGTTCCACCCACAAAAGTGGTAAATACCATGGCATCGAAAGCCTATGAGGATGATGATGAAGAGGCTAAAAAGCTTGATAAGGATATTCGGTACTTGGCAAACTATTCGGGGGGTTCCCGCCTCGCCTATCAAAGGCAAGTTGGAAATCAAGGTTGGAAAAACTGTGAACATGACCGTGATTAGAGGGATAGAGATCTTGATTGTAATACCCCGGAAAATTTTTCGTTAGAATTTTATCGTATTGGATCCTATCTTCGAGAATGATTTATAATTTTTCTGTGTGTAATTTCTTGTATTTAGACCCACCATTTTGTATATCATCGAATAAGCTCTCCAATGATATATGGATAACCCAAAACGGACACTCGAGCGATGAGTTACGACCATTACGATCAAACTACGACCATCCTGATTGAACTGTGAACAGTAAATGTGCAAGAAAAAAAAACTGCAGTCAGGCGATTTTTTTGGTCAACTTCAAACGATCATAACTCCTTGTAAATAATGAACTGTATGAGCTGCTATATATCAATGGAAATCCCTGAGAGTCTTATTTCCAATGAAATTGGTTTCATCCAATTTGGACATCGGAGTAAAAAGTTATGGCCAATTTACTTCAGCCTATCAGATAGATCCCTGAAGGGCAGATTTGACATTAATTGATTTTTAAAGGTATTTTGGTCATTCCCCATTATGGTAACCCTCTATATATACCCCCTTTAAGCTGAGAATTGTCATTCATTTTCTCTCATTTCTCTTATATCTCTCTCTCAAAATATATGCATATATAGAGAGAGAGAGAGGAAGAGGAGATAGGGTGAGGGTTCCAATTGGGGAGAAATTGATTCAAGGCTTCGCTTTACGAATTGCTTCCGTCAATCTCTTCAGCTACGAAATCTACGGTATGCAAGTGTTTATCTATGGGCTTCTTTCGTCCATAGAGCCCACAAATCCTTTTTCAAAGGCTCAAGATACATGTGTATATATATATATATATGATTATACTTTCTAAATTTTCATTGTGTATGTGTGTAGTATTCACATGATGGTTGAGATATCTGTGTGGGATGATTATGTGTGTTGGTTGAAGTATATGTGTGGTAGTATTTGTGTGATGGTTGGTGATTATATTGTTGAAGTTGATGATATCCAAGAAGGGATCTTTGTATGTTTGTGGAAACTATAGTGGTATGTGATGTATAAATATATGAAATGGGTGATTGAATACTTGTAATCCCCATGAATCTACCTATACCTAAGAAGTGCATGTAAGGTGTTTGTGAAAATACCTAAGAGACTAGAGATTTTGTTTTTATAACATAAGAGGTCCAAAATTAATTGATTATGAATATATGATGATTTAAATTATTAAGCCTTGATTTATATTATTATTCCATTATTTCCTTGTTATGACTTGATAATTGTTATTGGGAATTATATATCCCTACTATTGATTGATATGTCAAATATTTTCTAAATGTGAGTTGGATTGTGAATTGAGAAATACGGATGTTAAAGTTGAAGGATGATGGTGTTGTGGTGCATGAAATTGAGCATTAAACCTATGCCCTAAATGATGCCCTGAGATATCTATACTGCGAGTAGAGGGTTAGACGAGGTGGTTGTCCTGCGAGTAGAGGGTCCCACCATTCTCGTTTGAGGTCCTGATAGTAGAAGGTCCTATGCAGTTGTCTTTACTGGTGGAACGGTATTGACATCCTTCCAACTGGGGTACAGGTTGGATCCCACTTGTGGTAAGTGGGGCATGTCGGTTAAATGATCACTCCCACAGTTTTAGTAACTGTCTCAGAAAAGAACTCAGTTAATGTGTAGAAGTTGAGGCTGTTAGATACAAGCCTCCCAGTATTGCTATTATTATCATTGAGTAGAGAGACTTCCTACGAGATGAGGGTTGCTCTCGAACTTATTTACCCATTATCATTATCATTGAGTATAGAGACTTCCTACTAGATGAGGGTGGATCTCAGATTCAGTTGTTCAGTGTTCCAGAGTTGGTGGATTTGAATATCAAATATCAGTAATATCAGTTATCCAATTTCTCGGCATGGATAAGTACAGATGTCAGCTCTAGTAGCTTCAGATACTCAGTATCTTATTGTCAGTATTATTATTTTTGGGTGTCACTGTTCAAAATGTAACATTCGGTGTCATGATAATTTCAGTTGTACTTTATGTATCCATGGGTGTATTGTTGATCAGACATGTTTCAAAATTGGTAATTGCAGAGTTTCTATATATGTTTATTCCAGCAAATACATATTATTCAAATTGTTATGTTTATGCATAACCATTATATTTCACCTTACCCTATCCTTGCATACTCGGTACATTCTTTGTACTTACGCATTCGCGCTCTGGTGTTTTCCCCACCAAGGTTCAGAAGAGTGAGTTTCAGAGTATATTTAGCTGTTAGATCTTATAGCAGTGGGTGCAGCAGTGAGTCCTTATCATCCGAGGAGATTCTATTTCAGTGTTTTGATGATTTTAGTAGATGAAGTTAGTTGGAGAATTGTCCCTTCAACTCCACAGTTCAGACAGTGTAGAGGCTTTTCATATAGATGTATTGATATTTAGTTTTCAGTACTGTATATTTAGATGTTTGAACCTTATGGCCAGATTTAGCCAGTTTCAGCATTTATCGTATTATATTATGCAGTGAACAAATACGGATATCAGTGAAGGATTAGCTTGTGGTCCCTTGTGGTCACGAGCACCGTGTGGTGTTTTGGTTCATGGGAATCGGGGCATTACAGTGATTATGATCGATATATGCCCCCTCATGACAGAGCAAAGAACAAAGATGGTAGTTTCATCGACCCCAAAAAATACAAAGCCAAAGATGTCTTGGCAAGGATTTTGATAAGAATAGAAGAAATGGAAAAAATGGTTTGTGAAATGAAAAGTGATTTTTCACAACTTAATAAAACCATGGTGTCTCACTTTGCCTCCATTAAATAATTGGAGACTCAAATCAAGCGAATTTCCACCCAATTGAATGCTAGGCCAAAGAGTGGTCTTTCTAGTTACACTATTGTGAACCTAAAGAATGGATCTCAAGTTTTAGCAATAGTCACTAGGAGTGGGAAGACCCTTGATGGTCATTTAAAAGAAGATTCGGGTGAAAATATGCCTAAATTTAAGTCAAAAGAAGTGCCACCAAAATCTAAATAAGAAGAAGATAAAAAAGAACTGGTGGAAGTTGATGAAGAGGTGGTGGAAAATGAGAAACCACAAAATGATCTGATACCTACAATACAAGTCCCTCCCCATTTCCTAAAAGTATTCAAAGAAAAATGAAGGGTGAAAAACTCAAGAATTTCAGGGTCAAGCTTAGCAAAATTTCAATCAATATCTATTTTCTTGAAGCAATTCAAGAGATCCCGGGATATGCTAAGATCATGAAACCTATGGTTGTAGTGCTATCATGAGTAGCAAAATTGCAAAAAAAAAAAAAGGAAAACCCGAAGCTTTTACCATCCCTTGGACCATTGGAACACATAGGTTTATGAAAGCTCTATGCAATCTTGGTGTGAGTATAAACCTCATGCCTTTTGTCATTTATAAGAAGTTTAGATTGGACACACCAATACCAATATTTATGAGACTTTTACTAGAAGATCAATCCATCAAGATGTCGGTCAAGATTTTGTTTGATGTCCTAGTCAAAGTGGACAAATTCATACTTTCGGTGGACTTTGTGGTTTTAGATTACGAAATGGACCAAGAGGTTCCCATCATTCTTGATAGACCTTTGTTTTCCATTGAAAGAGACATTGTGGACTTAGAATTAGAAGAGATGAGGTTTAGAGTGCATGAGGATGAGGTCTCCTTTCAAGTATGAAAAATAAGGAAATAATTCGTGGCACTTCAAGTGATATCCGTGGTAGATGTTGAAATTAAAGAAGTAAATAAAGAGGACCTTAAGGACCCAAATTGAGAAAGAAAGAAAGAATATGACATGCCACGATAACTAAGGTGCTATGTGGGACGCAACCCACAAATACCACAAAAGTGGCTCGTATCCTTTATTTTTGTTTTTATAGTGTAGATTTTAGTTTGGGAAATTAAATAACCCATGCATTTATGGAACTTTAGAGTGCATTGGATGATCTTGAAAAGGGAAAAATGTGAATTTTTTGCGTTGTGAACTGAGGAGGGGACAATCTGTCCAAATGTGAAATAAGTTGAACAGGGGAAAATAGGGATGCAGAAATCCCCTCAGTTACCGCGATCACGTAACCCATATTTCTGTGATTATAGACACCTGACTGCGATCGCGATCACCTTATCTATATCACCATTTGCCTCCCCCATTTCCCTCACACTCTCTTTTCAACATTTTTCTCTAATTGGACCCATTTTTGGCCAAATATGTGAATGCTTCAATAGCATCCTTTAATCCTCCTACTATGATTTGAATGTCTAAATGAGACAACTTTGTGATTAAATGCTCTATTTTCCATATTTTATAGGCATATAGGTGTGAAAAGGAAAGATGTAGATGCGAGCTAAAAGGAATCACAAGGGAGAGAAGAAGTACAGCTAGAATACTGAAGCAGAAATCATCCTTAGTTACTGTGATCACAGTCTATAGCCGCGATTAAGGCCAGTCAAGCTAAGTCAAAGTATTGTGATTGTGGTAGTTGTGATCACGATAATGCTTCTGCGATCATAAATTAGCAGGAATTCATTGGAATTTAAAGTGTGGTTTGCATTATCTTTATTTTTCATGAATCTATTTGTTGGAGATTTTGATCTATTTTTGTTTATTATCTTTATGAATTCTAGTTCTTCCTCTTGGGATTATGTTAGAATAGGGTGCAATTGTGTGTGGGTTGTGATGTATTTGTGTAGATTCTAGTTGGTTGATGGTGGATTTCACTATTTCTTGATTTAATTAGTTGGGATTTGGTGTGAAAAACCCAAACACCCAAAATAGGTTTGTAGGTCAAAACCCCAAACTCTAAAAATCTCACATCATCCTAGAAAGAGGGATGTGGTTAAACTTTTGGAGCACATGGCATACTAAAAAGAGGGCTATGGTGGACAAAGAAATAGTGTACAATAATGAATATAGTTTACTATCTTTTTGCTATCTTAGAAATAAGGGTGAATAGAGAGTAGGCTATGTTTTGGGCATCTTCCTAGAAATAGGGATGCCCAATTGAGGAATTTGGTGGCTTTAATTGACACACTTTTTAGGTACTCGCAAGGGGCAATGAGTGACATCTTTGATACTTTATTGACAAACTAGACTCAAGGACTTTCAACCTAGCCTACCACATCATTAACGATTAGAATTTGCACCGAATCACCATGTTCTCATGCATAACTTGCCCCTAGGAAAGCATAATTCCAAGATCCATTTCTAATTGATTACACTCTAATCATTCTTAGCCTCGAGTTAGTCCTTTAGAAGACCAAAATAATTCTATCTTTTAAAATATTCAAAAAAAAAACGTAATACTTGTATCTTAGGTTCTAATTTAGAAAGTACTTTCATTTCGAACTGACCCATTCATCACTCACATTGTTCCTCCTGGATTCGACCCCAACTGTTGTTGGGTTATTATATTGATAATGACTGCTTTACACTTTATTTGATGTATAAGTTGAGCATAATTAAAAATGGCATTGTTGCCGAGGATGAAACCAAGGTTACCCGCATAACAGGCGGGAATACTCACCACTATACTACAATGCCAAACAATACTATCATCATATTTTGATAACGCTCAACTTATACATCTATTTAAGAGTAAAGCGGTCGTCGTCAATATATTTACCCAACTTTGCGTCGGGTTCAAATCCACGAGGAACAATGTGAGTGGCAATCAAATTTGCTCAAATAAAGGAAACTTGCTAAATTCAAACCTAGAATACAAATATGTAAAAATTGAGGGTTTGAGTGAGTATCAAAACTAATGGTTACTTACAGACTTTTAAAGGAATAATTCAGGGCAATGAATGATTAGAGTATAATTAATTAAGCACAAATCGTGGGATTATGCTTTCTTAAGGGAAAGTTACGCATGGAAACGTGATGATTTAGTGTAAATTCTAATCATTGATGATATGGTAGGCTTGGTTGAAAGTCCTTGGGACTAGTTTGTCAACATTGTCTCAAAGATGTCACCCATTGACCCTTTAGAGTACCAAATGAGTTTCTCAATTAAAGTCACCCAATACCTCAATTAGTCACCCCTTTTGCTAGGATGATACCAAGGTATATTCAATCTCACTATCACCCTTATGTCTAAGATAGTGAAAATTAGTAAACTATGCCCATAAATTATCTACTATTGCCTTGGTTTCTACATCCCTCTTTAAAGGATGATATGGGTTTCAAAAGCTCACCTAAACCCCTCTTTCAATGATGATTTAAGCTTTCAAGATCTTGGGATTTTCACCCACAAACCCATTTGGGTATTTGGGGCTTTCATACACAAATCCCAATCAATTTAGTCAAGCAATAGTAGAACCCATCATAAACAAGCTATCACATACACAAATGAATCACAACCCACACACAATTGCACCCTATTATAGAATAATCCCAAGAGAAAGAACTAACTACACATAAGAGTAATGAGCAAGATATACCCAAAAACCTCCATTGATTTGGTTTATGAAAGACTAAGTGAATGTTACTTCAAACTTTAAACTTTAACAAATCTTCAATGGGAGTTTGCTAATCCTTCACTTGGAAGCTACTCCAATGTATTCTTCACCCAAAATTAATACAATAATTTTCCTCCAAAAAATTGAAACTAAGAAGTAAGCAAAGTTCCAATAATTAGGAATTGATTGATCTATCAAAGAGATAGGGTTTGAGTCTCTTAAGGGAAAGTTTGGGAATAGGGTTTGAGTCTCTTAAGGGAAAATTTGGGAACAATTATGTGCATTTAAATCTTTGACCTTGGCTATTTTTCCACTAAGCTCTAATCATGGGAGTTGTCTGCGTTCACGGATAATGCGACCATGGTCTGAACGATGCGATCGCAGTATGTTGACCTACTTGACTGACCGTGATCGCACTCCTCACACCGCGATCGCGGTAACTGAGGCTATGTTCTGCTCTAGGTCTTTAAACTGTACTTCTTTCCTTCTTTTGAACTTTTTCAGCTCACATCCAAATATTCTCATCTCATTACCTATGTGCCTATTAAATATGGATATTAGTGCATTTAATCACAAATATGTCTAACTTATTCATTCAAAACATGGTAATGTGCATGAATGTTGAGTGCGAATGAGTGGTAAATTCACCACTCACCAACACCCCTAACTTAAAGCTTTGTTTGTCCTCAATAAACATTACCTCTTTACCATGAGATAACGCACATTTATGCCAACATAAGATTACCCAACAATCGCAATGCATCAAGCTGACTTACTACCTCAAGTAGCTCTTCAAAAATGGGCAAAGCTATTCTCCCAACATCCCTCAACATAAAATCCAATAAGTAAGGATCCAAAAGACTTCAAAGAGCAACCATGCAATAGTCACCAATACTCTAGAAGTGACTCACTTTCTTGACCTCAACTACACTATACTCTTTTTGCCTCTATTCTCGAAAGATGTCAAAATCGCTTGCCGCAACTTATTTACATGCCTTCCCACAAGAAGGAAAATTCCACACACTAAGCTACCAAATATGCTATAAGGAATTCAAGTGCAATAATCTCTCCCTCACAAGAACTCTCTATGCTAACAAGTGTCATACCACATGATTGCCCCTATTTTCATTCGTCACTACAATGAAAGTAAATGGTTGGAGATCTCAATGGGATTTGCTTTTTTAGCTTCTAATGTAGGTTCGGGGTTGGGTAGGATATCATTTATGAACAAAATGGCTATACCCTCCTTGAACTTCTACATCACACTATTCTATCCAACTTTTAATCATGAGCCACTTCTTTTTGTATTCACTTTTTACACATGTGCCTACTTTAATTTCCTTAGCTCACCCTTTTTTTCATTTCTTTTCTTGCACCTTTTGTGCTTTTCTTTCCTTTATTAGGTCCCTTATTTTTCCTACTCATTTGTTCTCAAAATTTATCTCTTAGGCACTAAATTACAATCTTGTGGCCCAAAGTTACCTCTTTTAATTTTCACCGCCCTCAACTTAGGCTTTTAGCCTCTAGTTCCATTTTCAAGTTCAAGGAGGGTAGGGTTCAAATGAGGGATAAAAATTAAAAAGATCGTGGCTTGCAATGTGTTTGCCAAAGAAAGAAATCCAAAGGCTCAAAGTGGGTGACTAGTGAAAATATCTATGTAAGGGTAGGATTTTTAAGCTAAAGTGGACTTCCAATGTCACATAGATTGCCTAAAATCATCTCACCAACCAAGTAGAATCAAAATTAGCTTTGACAAACTAATAAGGAAAGTTCAAGATAGTACAAGTATACATGAGATGTAGACAAATAAGCTCACCACATATGGCATGCAAATTCGCCAAGGAGGCTCAGTTACTCCTCCCACTAGAGACACAAAATGGAGTATCTACCAATTTTACAAAGTAAAAAATTTGGAGTAACAAAAAGAGAAGAAATTGATACAATGTTTCTCACGTCCATGCCCTTAATTTTTGAAAAATTTTATATGGAGGAGGGTGTATCCTTTGCATTAGCACTATGCATAATTCGTTAATTATGGCACAACCCACGCCTTTGTCTCACATTGTCTTACATTTGACCAAACCAACCATATGGCTACTCAAACTTTACCATAGGTATAAATGTGATCCCAAATCCAAAATGTCTCGGGTACTCAGACTTTCCCTGCATTCATGGCTCAAAACCCAATCACAACACTTTTTTCTTAAGAATGTCATCACTCAGTCTATCATAAGTAAAGCTCGTCCAACATTATTATTAAAAGAAGCAAAAAGCTAGAAAAGAAAACAATCAAATTCACAAAATTTCCATGCTTCATGTACACTAAGTTCAAGTGTTGCAAGTCAACGTGTACTCACACAAGGGCAAGGTCACACACCCCTAATAAAAAGACTTGTAGTTACATCATTACATAATACAAAATCATAAGAAGGGTCCAAGGGCTCCTTGAAATTGCATTGATAACCATGTTGAAAGCTATCATAGTGACACAATCGCAGCATGGTTGGTTTGCAGTGCTGTAATCGTAATCCTCAAACCACGATCGTGGTACCTGAGGAATTCTGCTCCTCTGTTTTGCCTTATTTTTCTGCATGGCTGCTACACCTCTAAGTTTGGTTTTCCCCTATTTTTGTTTTTCAATCTGCCTTATGCACCTGTGAATCACCAAAATTATATAAATTACTTAAAAATATGGCACAAATATGAAAATGATGGGGTGCCTCCCATCAAGCGCCTTATTTAATGTCACAGCTCGATATTCTTCAACTTTTATTTATGTCTCCACTTGGAAGACTTGAAATGGCTCCTCAACTTTTGATTAATACATTTTCATGGTACTTGGTGGAAAGGCAAGGGCATCGATACTACTTTTATCGCGCAACTTTGAAGACTTGAACCTTTTACCCAATTTCACATCAAATTTCCAATTTAGCTCCTTAGGTAATGGTGGGAACATCAAGAGGACACCATTTGAACATTGGAAGTTGAGCTCCTTGGCCTTCAAGTGTGAGGCTCCCATGTGCTCTTTTGGAATGTCAAACTCCAAAATGTAGGAATGGTGCTCCTTCTCCCTGTAATCCTTTATTTTCTAAGGTAAATAGACATACATCACATCCTCTAAGAGCAATGTTGAAAAATGATTTGAGTGAGGTCTAGCCATTCATTCCAAAATTGCATCCTTAATAGCATCTTCGCCCTAAAATGGACTAGAGTCATCATAAGAGATTTGCTTAGCTTCTTCTTTTGACTCTAATAACAATTTCTCAATTTTGGCATTTTAAACTTTGTTTGGTTTGATTGGTTGGGAAATCACTAAGGACCCTTTGTTACCAAGCTCATATTTACCACATAGCTTGGTTCTCTTCTTGATTAACCTCATCTTGGGAAGTAGGCAAGGTAATGGTATTTACAAGATTTGTTTCCTTGCCCAGTTCCTCTATCTTGGAAATATCCTTTCTAAATACCTCATTGGATGGATGTATGTGGTGTATATTATCCCTTGTTGTAGTTACTCGACTGAAATTGTTTGAAGCATTTCTTAAAAATTATTGTACCCGTCATGTTGTTATTTCTTTATCTCATCATAAGACCTATCAAACTAATGAGAATAACTAGAAAATGGGTTAGCATAATTGGGGGAGGGAGCATTCGGACAATCACTCCAATTTCCATCTCGGACACCTCATAAAGAACAATTATACTCCCAATAGGATCGAGATGGTGTTTCCATATCTCTCTGGGGAACATATCTATAATCTTTTCAAAAGTGGGGTCCGCCATAATATGGACATGGATCGTCAAGATAGGATTTTCAACTACCAAAATCATATTTATCCCAGATGCCATAGAAAAAAGTAAACAAAAACAAAATATACCTAACACAAGAAACAAAAGAAAATCACAAACACTTATTTACAAGTTTGAATGTTAGCAAATACGCTAATCTTTCAAACTAACTCAATACGCCAAATTATTCCCCAACAATGGTGCAATTTTTTATAACGCTTAACTTATACGTCAATTTAAGTGAAAGGCAGTCGACGTTAAGGTCGAATCCACAAGGAATAATATGAGTGGAAATCGAATTAGCTCGAAATAAAGGAAATTTGCTAAATTCAAACCTAGAATACAAATATGTAAAGATTGGGGGGTTTGAGCGAGTATCAAAACTAATGGTTATTTCTGGACTTTTAAAGGACAAATACCAATTAATTTAGTCAAGAAATAGTAGAACCCACCATCAACAAGCTATCATATGCACAAATTAATCACAACCCACACACAATTGCACCATATTCTAGCATAATTCCAAGAGGAAGAACTAGCTACACATAAGAGTAATAAGCAAGATATACCTAAAAACCTCCATTGAATTGATTTATGAAAGACTAAGTGAATGTTATTTCAAACTTTGAACTTCAGCAAATCTTCAATGGTAGTTTGCTATCCTTCACTTGGAAGCTACTCCAATTTATTCTTCACCCAAAATTAATACAATAATTGTCCTTCAAAAAATAAAAACTAAGAAGTAGACAAAGTTCTAATAATTGGGAATTGATTGATCTCTCAAAGAGATAGGGTTTGAGTCTCTTAAGAGAAATTTTGGGAAAAAATGTGAGCATTTACATCTTTGCCCTTGGCTATTTTTCCACTAAGCCGCAATCGTGGGAGTTGTCTCGTTCGCAGCTACCACGATCATGACATGTTGACCTGTTTGACTGACCGCAATCGTAGTCCTCAGAATGAAATTGCAGTAACTGAGGCTATGTTCTGCTCCAGGTTTTCAAACTGCACTTTTTTCCTTCATTTGATCTTTTGTAGCTCGCATCTACATATTCTCTTTTCATTACCTATGTGCCTGCAAAATGTGGATATTAATGCATTTAATCATAAATGTGTCTCACTTATTCATTCAAAACATGGTAATGTGCACGAATATTCAGTGCGAATAAGTGGTAAATTCACTACTCATCAATACAACACCCGAAGACAATTAGCGTGATGAATGATAGAATGTACTCAGGAATAAGGATAAAACAATGCCATTACTCAAAACCAAAGCCACCAAGGACTTTCCAAATCATTTAAAACCAACCGTACCAATTTAAGTTCCATTACCATATTGTGCAATGCAAAAAATTTAATAAAAGTCAAACTATGTGTTAAAATCATTCTCATTGGCATTTTACCAAACATATTAGGGGCATATAGTTTCCAAAACCAAAACTAAGCATCAATTGACCATTCACATGCAACCACATGTTGAAAATGCCATTATAATATGAAAACCATAAGAAAAATATGAGAAAAAATTATCTAACCAAGAACAACCAAAAGCCCCAACATATATTTCAAAACCAAATCAATACCATAATATTACCATGAAAACCATTCATTAAAACATGATTTTAGTTGAACAAACAATGAGAGAGGAGTAAAATTCCTTAGACATTAAGGAAAATGGAGAGAAACCACCCCTGAAAGCCTTAATTGGTCACCTTGAAGAAACCCTAGCCTTTTCTTGAACCAAGAGCATGAGAAAGATTTAAGAGTGTTTTGAGAGTGTTTGATTGAAAATAATAGGTTAAGGAAGCCTCTAAAGGTGTTTTATGTCGTGGGGTCAAACGGGGTTAAGAGAGGAAATGTCCAAAATACCCCCAACTTAAACAGTAAATATTTGCGTAGGTGGGTACGATTGGACCCCTCAACTCATACCCACATTATACAAGTGGTACCCTCCAATAGTATCCAAGACAAAAAGCTGGACTCCACATTCTGTCTAACATATGACTTCCTTTCCTAACTCGTATCATTACCATACGACTAGTACCCCTAAGTCGTACCTAAGGCAGAACACCAAAGGCTAGATACTAAACAACATAAGATTTGGACCCTACCTCTCATCACATCATCATACGACTCGTATGGAGTCTCCTCATACCTTGGAAAGAACTTAGCCAATATCATACTGACCAACAAACGACTAGGGTCCCTAGACCCATACCCACATTATACGACTAGTGTGGTGAGTCGTATGATAACAAAAGGCTCAAAACTCAAAAAAAATCGAAGGACCAAAACCCAGGGTGTTTAAAATATATTTTAGGGGCAATGAAATGTCTTATAAATGGTATGTATATCCTTCAAATTCTGGCTTACCTCTTGTTTGAAAGGCCCATGTATGCTAAAATGCGTGAAATTATTTATGTGCTAAAATGTTTCATTAATTTATTTTTTCTATATTTGCTTGATTTGTGTGTTTAATATATATTACTTTGATCGATTATTACAATTCATGAACTAACATTTTCACCTTTTGAGTATTTTTCTTTCCTTTTAGAGTTAGGCTGATTTGTGTTGGTAATCAAACTTGACCGCTTCACAAAGACTAAAACCAAAGTAATCATTGGCATCATCAGTCGAGAAGAAGAATGAATTTTCCTCAAAGGAACACTCTTGGTGTCCTTCTATCTTGAATTTTGAAATTATTATTTTTTGTTCTTGTAATTATACTTTGTTGTCTTTATTTTCTTGTAATCGTATTTTATGGTTTGATTTCCTTGTAATTGCAACTTTTAGTTTTAAGGAACTATGTTTGACCTGAATTCTTAAGAATGAAATACGCAGGTGGCCTATGTCGACTTTGGTCAACCCCTTAGTAAATTTATCTTTTAATTATATATACTAACTATGTTGACCTGAATTCCTAAAAATGGGATATATAGGCTACCTATGTATGCTTCATCAATCCCTTAGAAATTTTATCTTTCCATTTTATGCAGGAATACGTTTGACATGATTCTTACCTCAATGGGCCACATAGATGTCATACTGGCTCGATCATATCCCCCATAAGATTTTCATAGAAACTCGGACAAATTTTTTAGAGGATCTCAAAAAAAATTAAGAGAATCTTTTTTCTAAGTTATATGAAGATGACATTTAACTGGGGAAATTTTTTTGAGAAGATCTCAAAAATTCCATACTAAATATGTCATAAGGAAGTTTGAGAGTTTCTATATTTTAGCCTGAGCAAAATTTTTTAGGAAGATCCTAAAAAATTCCACCAAAAATATGCTTCAGAATCGAAAAGCTTGCAAATCAATGATCAACAAGAAGCGTCAGGAGAGCAAGAAAAAACCATCACAATAAGTCTCTCAAAACAAAAAATTTTCTTTTGGATGTAGGAACAATGAAGTCACAATATTGACAATGTTAAGCATGAGAAAGGGAATTATTAGATCTACCATCCATAATAATCCAGACTACTTCTCTTCTCTTTTTTCTGTTGATTTATATTTCTATTACTTCATTATGATCTCGAATACTTTCTCTAATTTTATAAGGAAATTATCGGGCATAACAATTAAGATATAGAGATATTATTCAAAACACTATCTCTAAATCATCATGAGTCAACGACTTTATCTTTAAACGCTATTTTCTATTACACTTTTGAGTGTTGTTTGAGTTATGAAGGTGACGTTATGCAAGACCATCTCTAAGAACTAACACAAACCAATCCTTTCGAAGTTTGAGAATTCAATCCAAAAGCTCAGGACATGCACAAGTCTTTTTAAGGATTTTTTATTCAAAGGATGAAGTTCAACAAATCAACTTCTATCTTTTCTTATATGTTAAGGTCTTCTACCCTCCATGAAAATTACTAGATTGTCAGCTTATTCGAGGTGATACATCTTATTATATTTGGGCCATCCACCCTTTCAAGAGGACATATCAAATTGTCACCTCATTTAATGTGATACATCATATTATATTTGGGTCATCCACCATTTCAAGAGAACATATATTATTTGGGTTTTCCATCTTTTAAGAGGATGCATAAGACCATCACTTTATTTGAGATGCCATGTTGTTATGTTATGAACCGTCACCTCCTTCAGAGTGATATGCTATTATATCATGGAACGTCACCTCCTTCAAGGTGACACATTATTATGTTATGATTTGTCACCTCATTCAGTGTGACATAGTATTATATTATGAATTTTTACCTCCTTTAGCATGACACGTTAATATGTTATGGATCGTCACCTCCTTTAGAGTGATGTATTATTAAGTTATAGACAGTTATCTCCTTCAGACTGACACGTTATTATGTTATGAATCGTCATCTCCTTCAGCATGACATTTTATTATGCTATGAATTATCACCTCCTTTAGCATGACACATTATTATGTTATGGATCGTCACCTCCTTCAAAGTGACGTATTATTATATTATGGACGGTCATTTATTTTAGAGTAACATTCTATTATATTATGGATTGTCACTTTCTTCAACGTGACATATTATTATGTTATGGATCATCACCTCCTTCAGAGTGACATATCATTTGTTATGGATTGTCACCTCCTTCAGAGTGACATGTTATTATATTATGGATCGTCACCTCCTTTAGTATGACATATTATTAGATTATAGGTTGTCACCTCCTTCAACGTGACATATTATTATGTTATGGACTGTCACCTTCTTCAGCGTGATATGTTATTATGTTTTGGACCATCACCTCCTTCAGAGTGACATGTTATTATATTATAGATCATCACCTCCTTCAGTGTGACATGTCATTATGTTATGGATCGTCACCTGCCTCGGAGTAACATATTGATAACGCTCAATCTACAGCTCTCGTAGGAGTGTAAAGCGGTTGTTAGCAAATATAAAACCCAACTGGGTTGGGTATCGATCCCACAGGGAATAGATTGGTCAACAAGTAAGCAACGATTACTAGACTTTTAGTGCAAGTCTCGTAAAAAGGGGGGATTGTAATGTGTAACCAAAATATTAATGTAAAAACTAAAAATAGCAAAGTAAAAAGAAAGAATGTTTAGCAGGTTGTAAAATAATGAATATTGAAGAGTTGGGGTTATGTCCACCTTCTGAGTTTACGTCTCTATTAGCTATGAGTTATGCGGAATTCAGACATGCATGTGCTTATAGAGAATTGTATTCGATGGTAAATCCAGGCGTCTTTTGACATATTCGAGGATTATTTCACTTTAACTCTTTCGATCTTAAAGCGTGTCTAACGGTACGAATTCTCCAAGAGGTTAATCCAGTTACGGCACTAACTTTTTAATAGGGGATGGGACCCTACTACCTTGACATTATCTCTTTTCCAGACAGATAACCTTTCTTTCGAACAAGTTAAATGTTATACTGGCGTATTCTTGCGTTTGCAACCACAAAGAATTTAGGTTAAGACAAAGAGAATAATGATATAAGCAGCATACGTGTCACGAACTCACAAACTCATAGTAATAGATAGTATCTCATTCGGCTTCCATAACCCCAACAGAGAAGTTTAGTTACCCATGAGCGCGAAGGAAATCACAATTGACATTGTTATTATACCACAATAAGAATTTCGTGTAGCACAAGTGTGGTAGGCGTTAGGCATGATTTCTTGCAAGTAACATTTCTCTTGTTGCGGAAATTAAGAATAGATGAATAGAAGAAAAATAAGAAGTAGAATTAATGGAAAGATTAGAAGAGTTGTAGGGTAAGATGAGAGTTGTTGTTAAGTAGAATGTATTAATTAAAAATCTCTAGCAAAATAGGGTATTTATAATACCTATATCCTATTCCTACTAAGCTAATGAAATACTTAACCAAATCCTACTAAGCTAATGAAATACTTAACCCACATGTACTAGGTTAATGTATCATTATCCTAATCCTAATAAATTACTGCTAGTCCCCAAAGTCTTCAGAATTGTTGTTTTAGCCCGGGACAGATTTTCCATGCGCCACTTTTGGTCCTTGGCGTCCAAGACTCCCTTTTCTCCTTTCGTGAAGCTTTCTTTGGCATCAAGTTATCCAAAAAATTCTGAATTCTGCATCATTTATACCTGAAACTTTGCTAATCATGTTCGTTAGCTCACTTACAGGAAAAAGGACTAAAAGTGCATGAAATATATAATTTGTTCTCAAAACATTGCTAAAATATGGGTAAAATATAGCACTATAGGCGTGTAAATTCGCCTATCATCAACACCCCACACTTGGAGCTTTGTTCGTCATCGAACAAACTATCATGTCCATCTAAATATCAACTTAGGGTTTCACAGCATCAACACAAAATATTCATCAAGACAAGCACAACAATTATCAACAAAGAGTAGTTTTCTGATCATTAGTAGAATCAATTCAACCTCCAACATAGACTCGTGATGGTAGTTAATTCATATCCGAAAGTTAAGGTACAAAGAGTTAAACACAACTACCCAAAACTCATCAACCATGTGTGTCTCACAATATATTACCCATAATCGCTCACAAGTATAGCATATTTTTCAAACATGGGTATAGAAATATCCTTGCTCTCGCTCTCACAAAGAATTCAGAGGCAGCAACTGATGACCATAGGCTTGCCCTTAGTGTAATGCTCCACTAAATGTCAGAATGCTAAGCTTAGGATCAACTAGGTCTTTTACGGGTTGTAATGTAGGCTAAGGGACAGGTAGGACTATTTTGGCCAGAAATAGTGACTATGTTCCTAAGCGCTTTAATACATCACATTGTATCATTAACACTTTTCTTTCAAACAACCTTTCTACCTTCTTTTATTCTACCACCCTTTTTCTCCTCTTTTGTTTTTCAATTTTAAGCAACTTTTCAGCTTTTCTTTCCTTTTTCTTTTCATAACATACCTCTTATGATAGCAATTCTTTTGCATAACAAATTCAAGAACCAATACATTCTAAGGCATCATGCTCATCCAATTTCCTCTTATTTTGTCACATGACTTTTTCAATTTAAAGCACTTAGGAATTTGGATCAAATTATGGTCTTGAAAAAAATGGATTAGGCTTACATATGAGGCTGTCAAAGAACATAGGCTAAAGGCTCAAAAGGGTTTAACTAGGATGATGTCCATGGGTAGGTAAATAATCATAGGTTGCCAAAGAAATGCCTAAATCATCTCCTAAACTCGCACTCTTTATTTTCGCTTTACATACATAGCAGGCAAGTTCTAGCATCAGCCACAAGCAAAGAATATACTATTATCTCACACACACAAGGTACATGGTCGACTTTATTGGGAGTAGTATAGACTCTTGCCCCAACAGATGAAGGAATTGAACCACACAATATCACATAGTGAGTCACAATTAGAGCCTAAACGTCTCAATAATCATGATTTTAGCACAAACTCTTGTTATAATCTCAAGCTGCCTATTAGAATGATTTCATGCGAAGCTAAGTAAAAAAAAAAAATTTAACTACTAAAAAATATTAAGAAAACAAAAAAACCAATTTCGAAAAACAACAAACTAAGCAAACAAACATAAATAAATGCAAATGCGGATAGAGAAGTAAAGCATGCAAATACCACCACCCCACACTTAAACGGGACACTGCCCTCAGTGGAAAATAAATATGAAGAACCTGGTCAGTCGGACTCCTCCTCTATGTCGGGGGTCATACCCCCTTCGTCGAAATCATCATAGGAGTCGTCGTCATCAGAATTCTCCTCCACGTCGAAGTCTGGCATTCATCGATCATCATCGGTTGGCACATTATCATCAAGAGGTTCCTCAAAGTATGTACCTACTCCACACATCTCCCTCGCATGCATATTCATTGGATAGTCATGGTCCAGCTGTTGGAGCTCTGCAACAGTTGGAACACGACCTCCGCTCATCATGGTGAACTGTGTCATGCCATAAATATGACGGAAGAAACTCTCATCTCGAGCATGTCTCTCTGCAGTAGTAAGGTTGACGACATGTGTTGTTTCAGCATCTTTGACCTTTGTGAGGTCAACTTTCTTCGGGTTATGTGGGAGTTTGTGATCAGCTGGTTCCTCTTCGATGTCCTCCTTCCGCAAGATTGTTGTCAGCAGGTTGCCAAAGGTGAAGTGGGACCGCTTGTGTAGTCTGGTCTTCCGTATTGTAGAACGAATGATTGCCCCAATGTTGATAGGGACATTCGTCATCCATGCATAGACCAAACACACTCTATCTCTTGTTATTTTGGTGTACTGGGTCCCAGGAATAAGGTAAGAGTTGACAATACGCAACCATATTTTTGCTTCCCTATTCAAAGGAGCATAGGGAAAGGTGTTGTGTCGTCCGGTGTCTTTTTGTCTGCTCTACCTTGCCATGGATCTACTTCCACAAAGTGTGTGTCGAATTGCTCTATATGGAGGTCTACTGTACAGCTCTTTAAATGGTGCTGGATCGACTGAAGGTAAGCGAAGAAAGAAGTTGATCAAATCCGCATTGAGTTGTAGAACTTGGCCCCGAATCTTGACTTCGCTGCCTGTGATTTTCGGCGATCAGTTGGCATAAAATTCTTGTGTCAAATCAAGATTGCATTCTCCCATGTCGCGGAAGATGAAATCCAGATTTAGTGCCATGATTTTTGCCAACATGCGCGGCTCCTTCTTCGCTAGGCTGTCCTTGTTGATCAAGTCGACATGAACGTATTTTCCTTCCTTGTTGTTCCTATACCATTCCTTGGCTTCCTCCTCAAGAACCCATTTTATTCCAAACATGCGGCGTGGTAATTGCATTGAGGATGATTCTCCTTGGTCCTTGCGACCTCTTTTCTTGCCCTTTTGGGAAGTGGTAGCCTTATCTTGTCTTGATTTGGGTGCCATTGTACTTGAGATTTAAACAATGTTCCTATTAGCATCAGCTCGATATACAATCTATACACAAGCAGTAGGGGTACCACCCCACACTTAGGTTGTTGATACAAATTAGTGAAGTGAAAGTAGTCGACTACTTAGACTTCATCGACATGCATTTTAGGCGCTATATTCCGACAAGAAAATTAGAGATGTATCACTTCTTGCTACCTTAGCAATACTTTCATGTTAGGTATAACAAGACTACTACATAGGGATTACATCCTGGTATAGTTTCTATCAATAATCACAACCTCCTATGTCGGTAGGCAACTATAAGTCTTATCCCGATGAACGGGATCTTCTAACATGTAGGTATTCAAGTGACAAGGTTACGCAATGTTCATGACTATAGCAATTCCGCAATTAGTATAACAATGCATCAAAATCAAATTCAAGTCGGAAATAGTTTAAGATCATCCTAACGTATATGTTCACTCACATGGTTTTGTATCAACAATTCAAACACATTATCATCACCAATATTTCTTCAAGATGTAGCAATTCATAATAGACATAGCAACGTAGTACTTACTAAAAATAGAATAAAAGAGTACTTACGTGATTGAAGCCTTTGGAGACGTTCTTGTGAAGTGGGAGAGCAAAAATAAAAAGTTTGAGATGTTTTGGAGAGTATGTGCGGCGCCTAGGTCAAGTTTCCAATGTCTTTATGTTTCAAGACTAAGTCCCCTTTATATAGGAAAAGAATGGGTCGGGTTTTGACCCATTTAAAATCGGTTTTAGAGATAAAAAGTGACAATAGGCGGCGCCTTTAGCTTTGCCTATGCATGGTATAGGCGGCGCCTAATGCAAAGCATTTACTAGCATAGGCGGTGCCTAGTGCAATGCCTTTAGTGACCATAAGCGGCGCCTTTAGTATGGCATATGAGATTCTGAGACCAAATGCTTTAGCATAGGCGGCGCCTATGCTATAGCATACTTGAGAATGGGCGGCGCCTATGCCTTTGCACACTAGATTCCGAGATCTTAGGCTATAGTATAGGCGTTGCCTTGTTCCTGGCCTAGTTTTGCCTAGGCCTAGCCTTTCTCGATGCCTATTTTGTCATGAGCAATGCTCAATCCATAGCCTTATGCATCATAATTCCAAACTAACCACCTTTACCATGCAATACATCTAAATCGTCATTTGAAACCAATCTCCTCGTTGAATACCTCTTGCACCTACATTTGCTCAAAACCAATGAAAACGATTAGTACGATGGGTTGCCTCCCATCTAGCGCCTTAGTTTTGGTCGTGGCACGACTCTTATTTTTGGATTTTCATTTATCAAAAGAAAAACAAGTACTAGAACGAAAGAAAGACAAAACGATTATTTTCATTTATCAAAAGCAAAACAAGTACTAGAACGAAAGAAAGACAAAACGATAAACGATAAACGATAATCGATAAACGATGGGTTGCCTCCCATCTAGCGCCTTATTTATTGTCGTGGCTCAACATAGTTACCTCGAGTACTTAGACTTCATCGAGATAAGTGATGGCCATATAATTCATCGAGTCAAGAGGACCGATATAAGGTTTATAACGTTGACCATTCACCTTGAAGACAACACCATTATTGTCTTCCAATTCAACTACTCCAGACGAGTAGACTTGGATAACTTTGTATGGACCAGACCACTTAGACTTTAACTTACCTGGGAACAGCTTCAATCTAGGGTTGAAGAGAAGTACCATATCATCCTTTTGGAAGTTTCGTCGAACAATCCACTGATCATGATACCTTTTTATTCGCTCCTTGTATAGGTCTGACCTTTCATATGCATGGAGACAGAACACATCTAATTCGTTCAGCTGATCCAACCTCAGATTCATCGTATCATCCCAATTCAAATTCAATTGCTTCAACGCCCACAATGCCTTATGTTCGAGCTCAATGGGTAAATGACAAGCCTTCCCATAAACTAGTTGATAAGGGGACATACCGATGGGTGTTTTGAATGCAGTCCTATACGCCCATAGTGCATTATCTAGCTTCCGAGACCAATCCTTCCTATTAGCATTTACCGTCTTCGCAAGGATTTGCTTGATCTCCCGATTGGAAACCTCTACTTGTCCACTCGTTTGTGGGTGATAAGGCGTGGCTACTTATGTTGCTTGACACCATACTTGGCCAACACGGATTTGAATAGCTTGTTGCAAAAGTGAGATCCTCCATCACTTATGATAGTACGTAGTACTCCAAAGCGAGAGAAGATATTCCTCTTCAAAAATGCTACAACACGCTTTCCCTCGTTGTCGGCCAACGCTACAGCTTCAACCCATTTCGAGACATAATCTACAGTAACTAAGATGTACTTCATTCCAAATGAATTCAGGAATAGACCCATGAAATCAATGCCCCACACATCAAAGAGTTCTACCTCAAGAATTTTCGACATGGGCATCTCATGGTGTTTCGAAATAGCACCTTGTCTTTGGCATTGGTCACATCTTCTAACAAAGTCATAGGCATCTCTAAATATCAAAGGCTAATAATATCCACTTTGCAATACTTTCCTTGCCGTCAGATTACCTGCGTGATGACCTCCAACTTGGGAAGTATGGCATGCTTCCAATATAGTAGGCACATCTACATGGGATATACATCGTCGAATAATACCATCCGCACATCGTTGAAACAAATATGGCTCATCCCAATAGTAGTGTTGTACGTCATGCATAAACTTCCTCTTTTGATGGTATGATAAATTGGCAGGTATTACATTACTCACCACAAAATTTGCAAAGTCGGCATACCATGGTAACTTTTCTATTATCGTCGCTAGGATCTCCTCGTCAGGGAATGCATCATCAATCTCGATATCAGGCTGTGCCACATGCTCGTTCTCGAGTCTAGATAGATGATCGGCCACTTGGTTCTCGCAATCCCTTCTATCTTTAACTTTGAAATCAAACTCTTGCAGCAGCAATACTCATCGAATTAATCTTGGTTTTGCATCCTTCTTTGTCATTAGATACCTAAGAGCTGCATGGTCTGTATGAACGATCACTTTAGTACCCAATAGATAGGCACGAAACTTCTCAAACGCATACACAACAGCTAGGAGCTCTTGTTCTGTCACAGTGTAGTTCCTTTGGGCTTCATTTAGAACCTTACTCGCATAGTAGATAGGATGAAATAATTTCTCCTTTCTCTGACCAAGCACAGCTCCAACGGCTACACCAGTAGCATCACACATGACTTCGAACGAGAGAGACCAATCTGGTGCTACCATGATAGGGGCTTCAATGAGTTTTCCTTTGAGGCATTCGAATGACTTTAAGCAATCTTCATTGAAGTCAAACTTCGTATCTTTCTCCAAGAGTTTGCACAATGGACTAGCAATTTTGGAGAAGTCTTTGATGAACCGATGATAGAAACCTGCATGGCCGAGAAAACTACGAACTCCCTTCACCGAAATAGGAGGTGGTATCTTATCAATGACTTTGATTTTCGCTCGATCAACCTCAATTCCTCTTTCGGAGATTTTGTGCCCAAGAACGATTCCTTCTTTTACCATGAAGTGGCACTTCTCCCAATTCAGCACTAGGTTGAATTCTACACATCTTTGCAACGCCATACTTAGGTTTGCCAAGCACGCTTTAAAAGTCTCACCAACAACTGAAAAATCATCCATAAATACCTCCAAAGTGTCTTCAACCATATCAGAAAAAATTAACATCATACAATGTTGAAAGGTGGCTGGTGCGTTACATAGCCCGAATGGCATACGTTTGAAGGCAAACGTACCATATGGGCATGTAAACGTTGTCTTCTCTTGGTCTTCGGGTGCAATACAAATCTGATTATAGCCTGAATAACAGTCTAAGAAGCAAAACCATCTTTTCCCCACTAATCGATCTAGCATTTGGTCCATAAATGGCATTGGAAAGTGATCTTTGAGTGTCCAAGAATTCAACTTTCGGTAGTCCATGTATACTCTCCATCCAGTGTGGGTCTGAGTGGAATAAGCTCATTCTTCGCATTTGCGACCACCGTCATGCCTCCTTTCTTGGGAACATATTGTACCGGGCTTACCCATGTACTATCAGAGATTAGATACACAACCCCCGCGTCTAACCACTTGATAATTTCTTTCTTTACCACTTCTTGCATAGGTGGGTTTAGACGTCTTTGATGCTCAATGGTGGGTGTGCAATTCTCTTCAAGCTGAATTTTATGTGTATAAATCCCAGGTGGAATACCAATAATATCCGCAATGGTCCATCCAATGGATCTAATATACTTCCGTAGAATAGCAATGAGAGCTGCAACTTGTTGCTCACCTAAATCTGCTGCAACAATGACTGGAAGTATGTTTCCGCTTCCTAGGAATGCATACTTTAAATGTCTTGGCAGCTCCTTCAATTCTAATGTGGGTGGCTCTTCAATAGATGGCTTAGCTGGTGGTGTGGGTCGATTCTTGAGATCACGGTCCAGCTTCTTGGGAGCATAGCGACATGTCCCTAATCTTGATAGAGCACAAATAACTTCTTCACAATTTTCAGCATCCTCAATCTCTCTATTCATGAGCACAACCGCCAAAAGGTCATCAATAATTTGCTCTTCTTCAAGTAATTCTTTCTCATCATCAAAGAAAACATCATCCACCGAAAATACACTCAGATCTTTGGGTTGCTTCATTGATTTGCAAACATCAAAGCGAACTACTTCGTCATTTATTCAGAACGAAAGCTCATTAGCTCTCAAATCAATAAGCACGCTTCCCGTAGCAAGGAAAGGACGCCCCAAGATTATGGGAACTTCTGAGTCTGCCTCACAATCCAAAATAACGAAGTCTTCCAGAAAAATAAATGAAGAAACCTTTACCAAGACATCACATAGAATACCAACAGGTCGTTTTACCGACCTATCCGCCATTACGAGCCTCATGTTGGTTGGAGCAGGATCACCCAACCCCAACTTATTATAGATAGATAATGGCATCAAATTGATGTTGGCTCCTAAGTCGCATAATGCTTTGGCAAAATTCAAAGATCCAACGGTGCAAAGAATAGTGAAAGCACTAAGGTCAGCCTTTTTCTGAACTATTGATCGGGTAGCGATTGCGCTGCAGTGATGAACATCATCTTTCAACACATAACTTGCTGCCCGCTTCTTTGTCAAAAGATACTTCATAAATTTTGCATACCCAGGCATTTGTTCAAGTGCCTCCACCAATAGAACATTAGTGGTCAGCTGTTTTAACATCATCATGAATTTGCTGAACTTCGTGTCATCCGCCACCTTCTTCAATCTTTGAGGGAAAGGTGGTGGTGGGTATGGAATTGTTTTCTCCATGGATTTCTTCTCCTCTTGCTTCCTTTTTTCAGCTTTTTCAGGTTGCAAATTGTTGGGGTTGACGTCGTTGACGAAAAGATTAGTTATAGCGCCATCTTCTCCTTTCGCCTTATCATCAATGTCCACTACTTCGTCAACCACTTGCTTGCTTTTTGCTGAAGTTTCCAGCACCTTACCACTTCGGGTAGTGATGGCCATGCATGACCCATCATTCCTTGGGTTTTGCACAATATCGCTAGGTAAAGTGCCAGCCTTTCTTTGATTGAGTGCTACTGAAAGTTGGCTCAATTTCTGCTCTATTTGCTTGATTGAAGTGGAATGAGAATCAACTATTTGTTTCATAGAGGACACATCATTAACTACCTCTATTACTCCCGCACTCACTGCTTCCACTCCTTTCAAGATTTTAGCCATCATGTCTTCCATACTTACAGAACAAGATGTGGTGGCGTCACGTCTTCCAGGGGGAACGTACAAGCCACTCTTTTCATTCTTGTTCTTCCAACTACCTTGGTCCTTGTTTCCAGATTTATCATAATAGTTCCGACCTTGGTTTCCTTGGGTATTACCTCGGAAACCCCCCCTGATTGTTCAAGTAGTTGGCCTCTTCTTCCGAATCAGATTCGTCTCTTCCTTTTGACGCAATAGCTTTCACTTTTTCGGTCTTCCCTGATAATAAATGCTTTGTAAGAAGATCCATTTGTGTTTTCATGTGCGTCATATCTTGATCACGTTCTTCTTCTCTTCTTCTTTGGTCTGCAGTCATGCCAATAGATAAAGTGGGGCTTGCTACCTCAGAATCCCTGGTATGCCAAGCTCTACTTTGCTTCGTCATACGATCTAGCATATTGCTTGCTTGACCAAAGGTGAGGTCCATAAAAGATCCTCCAGCCGCATTATCCACCACTGGTTTAGTTATTGAATTTAAGGCTCTGTATAATATCTCCATTAGGTGAACATTAGTCATGTGATGGTTTGGGCATCTCGCTAGCTTTGTCTTGAACCTCTCCCATGTTTCATGAAGGGCTTCAGTTGGAAGCTGACGAAAGTTGCTGATTTCATCTCTCAATTGTGCTCTTTTGGATGACAGAAAGAATCTTTCTAGGAAAGCATCTCTCAATTGCCTCCAATTTGTAATCGAATCAGGAGTCAGCCCATTCAACCATAGAGTTGCCTCTCCAGACACAGACAATGAAAATAGACGTAATCGAATTGCGTTCTGACCAACACCAGGATTGTCGAACGACTTGCATGTAGAAATAAAGTTGATGAGATGCATATTCGGATCATCGTCTGCTAGTCCACCAAATAATCCCTTGAGTTGTAATAACTGAATCATGGTGCTTGTGATGTTGAACTTGGCTCCGGGCGCTAATGGTGGAGGAATTATGGCTCCAGCTCCATCAAGATCATCATCATCGTCGTCAAAAGCTGGTTGCATGGGTTGGCGATCATACCTAAACCGAGCTTGACGACCTCTTCTGTTGGCAGGTGTTGCGATTTCAGCATCATGCCTTAGGTTTAGTAACTCGTCATCACCTAAATCCTCATCGTCGGGATTTGTTGCTTGCCCAGGGTTATCAATGTTTTGTTGGTGTACTTGGGCGGCGGCAAGAGCAGCTAATCTCGCCTGCTCCTGTTGAGCAGCCATTCTTTTGATTTCCGTTTGTACCTCCAATCTGCCAATTCGTTGTGGTTCAGGATTGATAGGTAATAACGGTTGACCAGAACTTCGAGTATGGGGCATGCACTGAAGAAAAACCTGCAGTAAACAAAAACAAAAACTAAAAGTAAAAGTACGAGAATCTTTGACCAAAGGGTCTAGTAATTATCACAAACTTAATTGACACTCGTATTCCCCGGCAACGGCGCCAATTTTTGATAACGCTCAATCTACAGCTCTCGTAGGAGTGTAAAGCGGTCGTTAGCAAATATAGAACCCAACTGGGTTGGGTATCGATCCCACAGGTAATAGCTTGGTCAACAAGTAAGCAACGATTACTAGACTTTTAGTGCAAGTCTCGTAAAAAGGGGGGATTGTAATGTGTAACCAAAATATTAATGTAAAAACTGAAAATAGCAAAGTAAAAAGAAAGAATGTTTAGCAGGTTGTAAAACAATGAGAATTGAAGAGTTGGGGTTACGTCCACCTTCTTAGTTTACGTCTCTATTAGCTATGAGTTATGCGGAATTCAGACATGCATGTGCTTATAGAGAATTGTATTCGATGGTAAATCCAGGCGTCTTTCGACCTATTCGAGGATTATTTCACTTTAACTCTTTCGAGCTTAAAGCGTGTCTAACGGTATGAATTCTCTAAGAGGTTAATCCAGTTACGGCACTAACTTTTTAATAGGGGATGGGACCCTACTACCTTGATATTATCTCTTTTCCAGACAGATAATCTTTCTTTCGAACAAGTTAAATGTTATACTGGCGTATTCTTGCGTTTGCAACCACAAAGAATTTAGGTTAAGACGAAGAGAATAATGATATAAGCAGCATACGTATCACGAACTCACAAACTCATAGTAATAGATAGTATCTCATTCGGCTTCCATAACCCCAACAGAGAAGTTTAGTTACCCATGAGTGCGAAGGAAATCACAATTGACATTGTTATTATACCACAATAAGAATTTCGTGTAGCACAAGTGTGGTAGGCGTTAGGCGTAATTTCTTGCAAGTAACGTTTCTCTTGTTGCGGAAATTAAGAATAGATGAATAGAAGAAAAATAAGAAGTAGAATTAATGGAAAGATTAGAAGAGTTGTAAGGTAAGATGAGAGTTGTTGTTAAGTAGAATGTATTAATTAAAAATCTCTAGCAAAATAGGGTATTTATAATACCCATATCCTATTCCTACTAAGCTAATGAAATACTTAACCAAATCCTACTAAGCTAATGAAATACTTAACCCACTTGTACTAGGTTAATGTATCATTATCCTAATCCTAATAAATTACTGCTAGTCCCCAAAGTCTTCAGAATTGTTGTTTTAGCCCGGGACAGATTTTTCATGCGCCACTTTTGGTCCTTGGCGTCCAAGACTCCCTTTTCTCCTTTCGTGAAGCTTTCTTTGGCGTCAAGTTATCCATTAAATGCTGAATTCTGCATCATTTATACCTGAAACTTTGCTAATCATGTTCGTTAGCTCACTTACAGGAAAAAGGACTAAAAGTGCATGAAATATATAATTTGTTCTCAAAACATTGCTAAAATATGGGTAAAATATAGCACTATAGGAGTATAAATTCGCCTATCATCACATATCATTACGTTATGGATTGTGACCTCCTTCAGAGTGACATGTTATTATGTTATGGATCATTACCTCCTTCAACGCGACGTGTTATTATAATATGGATCGTCACCTCCTTCAGAGTGGCATGTTATTATGTTGTAAACTGTCACCTCCTTTATAAAGACATCTTATTATATGGATCATCACCTCCTTCAGCATGATATGTTACTATCTTATGGACTTTTACTTTCTTTAGTATGGCATACTAATACAAGGTTTGCATAATTACCCTTATATTGGATTTTCTACTAATAAGTTTAGTACGGGTGATTAATAGACATGTTGGGTTGCCACTTCATTTAAAATGGCATGTTACATTCAAAATAGGTCATCCGCCTTTCAATGAGACACGCTGGACCGTCACTCTATTCAAAGTGGCATATTACATTCAAAATAGGTCATCCGTCTTTCAATGAGACACGTTAGACCGTCATTCCATTCAAAGTAGCATATTACATTCAAAATAGGTCGCCCGTCTTTCAATAAGACACAGTGGACCATCACTCCGTTCAAAGTGGCATGTTACATTCAAAATAGGTTGTCCGATTTTTAATGAGACATGTTGGACCGTCACTTTATTCAAAGTGGTAGATTACATTCAAAATAGGTCGTCCACCTTTTAATGAGACACGTTGGACCATCACTTTATTCAAAGTGGAATTTTACATTCAAAATACGTCGTCTGTCTTTTAATGAGACACGTTGGACCATCACTCCATTCAAAGTGTCACGTTACATTCAAAATAGGTCATTTTTCTTTCAATGAGACACATTGGACCATCACTCCATTCAAAGTGGCATGTTACATCCAAGATTAGTCATTCACCTTTTACTGGTACAAGTTGGATTGCCACCTTGTTCAAAGTGGCATAATAATTTTAGAACAGGTTGTGCAAATTAGTTCATCAACTATCTCAGCATAACATGTTCAAAATTTGCACCAATTCACGTTTGTGTAATGCTACATTTACAACTAATTATTTGCTTGAGTTGTTTTTGAGATCATCCAAAAGGATGAAATTCTCAAATCAAAACCACATATATGGACGACTCTAAAAAGAACACAGCACAATGTGGAACTTTTCCTTAGCAACAAACTGGACATAGACCAGAGAGGGAAATCAAACTCTTTGGACGTGAGCTAAAAGACGACTTCCACCACCATTAAAACACACTGCTATTAGAAGGTGTGTGGGTATTTTGGAATATTTTTTGTTTCTGTTTCACCTCTAGGATACGTCTAAACTCGCACCAGAGGTAACTTTTTATTTTTTTGAAATTTGGGTAACAACACACCTAGAGCTTTGGAAACTATGTCCATGTAGCTCTTATTGTGGATGTAAAGGGACCCATATTTATAGTTGAGATAACTACAAGTCTCTTTTCATAACTCAATGTGTTGGTCACTCATTCCAAACCAAAGATTATCTAAAATAATAGACTATTTTTTCCAGTGATCGAGTCGAACTACATGCAATCTGATTTCTTAAATCTTAGGGATATATAGGTTGGGAACTTTGTTGAAAACTCAACTGCATTTCAACCTCCCCTCTCCCCCAATCCTCTTATTCCTCAGCTTTTTATTTTTACCAAAATTTAAAACTTGGGATAGCTTGTGAATTCATTAAAAATCATGCTGTAAAATCAAACTTGATGAACTATAAGTGGCTAAAATTCTCATGTAACCTAATATATGTAGGAAATCTAATACCAAGGTTGAAACACCTTGGGTTTAGGACCCTTAGAAAATTTCTTAGATTTTTGGTTTCTGGATAAGAAACGACTAGGGGGTACAGGTAGTATGCTGGGGTACGGTTGGTAAGGTTTGGTCGTACACTAACCAGTGTTGGTTGGTGGGTTGGATTGGTTTCTATAATGGTTATAATGGTGGGAAATAATGGTGGGGTGTGATAGCTAACTGTGAAGGTGTGAGTCCAATGGACGAGCATTGGAAACTCATGTTTGACAATTTGAGGGTTGGTCATAGTGACCATATATGATACAACGAGTTCATGGGAATCCTCTAAGTACACTGTACATATGTATCATTGAGAGAGAAGGGTACTTGGGAATCCCCTACACTTATGGTATCTTCGATTTGTGTGGATACACACATCGAGGCTCGTTCAGGGGGTTACACTGGACCTATATAGATCATGGGTAGTTTTCGGATGGTTAAGCTACACATACCCAGGTTAATGGTTTTAAAGGCATGCTAAACTCTGTTCCCTTTCCCGGCATGGTTATATATATATATATATATATGGTTTGTTTGCATATGGTTGGTTTACTTGGTTTTACTGAATGGCATTATTTTATCCTTATCCTGAGTTCATGTTGAAATTCACCCGCTACTCATCTTCGGGCGGCTATATCCCTAGACGATGCAAGAACCGGCCATTCTACTGCTCCTGTTTAGTGATCAGATTCGAGATCAGCTATTGGATTGAAGTGGTGAGATTTTATATTCAAGAAGGATCCATTTCATATCATGGATGTCTTTACATATTTTGGTTTATTTATGGATATTAATTTTGGCTATGGTTGGGGGTATGTCCCAATTGGATATTATTTTTATTTTGGTTAGAGGCTTTGTGTGACTACTATAGGTTGGAATGGGCGGGATCGGTATTGGTGTCAACCTTAGTATTGGCATTAGTATTGAGGATGATACCGTTGGACTGAATTTATAATTGTTCCATCCTCTTTTATTTTTTACTATATAATTATATTGAAACTCATATGGTTATGGTTTTGGATTATGGTTTGGTTTGGTATTGGTTATTGGTTGGGTATCGGACGATTAGGCTCGTTTGGGTGGTCAGGGTCATAGACCTATCTCAGAGCCTTAGACTACAGAATAACGTTATTTTGTTATACATTCAGAATTCATTCAACTCAGGGTATGCATATTAGAAGCTTGGGTTGGGTAACGGGGGTGGTCTTCGATCCAAGATGAACTTGGGATGCCTATTATGACAAGTCCCTGGTTCGGGTCGTGTCAGAGGTCCATCCATAACTTCCTAAAAAATCGTGCGAAAACCAACCCCTTTCAAGAAACAAATTTGTGGTCGGACAAAAACTAGGAACATCAAATTCCCTTTGCCTAGGTTTACTTGTATCTACCCTACCCACAGGGACGGGGCAGTTGTTGGTACCTGATTTTTGTCCTCCACAGCTAAATTTAATCATGAGTTTCTTCGATGTTGAATAAAATTACAACATTTATACTATCTAGATAAAAAAAATTCAAAATATTTATCTAGGTAATTTTGTCACTATAAGTAGCGATTATATGTTTTCGTATCCGAATATACGAGATCGTATAATTTTATTACTTAAATAATTGTTTTATGGAAAAATTGGATTTTAATCAAAGGCTATCTTGAAAATTAATTCAAATAGGTAAAATATTGATTTAAAAATAATTTATCCTAAAAAATAATTTATTTAGAAAAAAAATGATTTTATTTAACCAAGAAACTCGAAATTAAATTGGGTACTGATTCATATTGAATTACAATTTAATTTAGCCAACTTATTAAATTTGGGTCATGATTGAAATCAAATTGGCCACAATTGCAATGTAATTGGCCAATTGATTTTCAATTTGGCCAAAAATAAAATAAGATGGCTAAATCCAAATCTATTGGGATTATTTTTGAAATAACCCCAAAAATTCTCCTAATTTCTACCCAATTCTCAAATTTCATCCCTCCAACCCACACCACCCACCAGACCCAACCCATAAGATTTTCTTCCCCTTTACGGTATCAACAACAGCGTACAAACACCGCAGCAACTTCATCCAAAACAAACAACAACCAGCAATAACAATAGCCATATCATCCAATATCAACAACAACAATCCGAGGACCCAATACCCACAACCAAAACTCGACCAACCAGAACCCGCAAACCCAGTTACCCAATCGACACCTCATCTTCTTTTTAATTTGAAATTTAAATTCAGTATTGAAATAGTACAATTCTGGCTCAACAAACCTTATCCCATTTTTGAACTTGAATTTCCCAAAATCACCCTTGAGTTTTTTAGTACCACATCGCCAATTCGTCATGAATTTAGGATTTTACGGTTCTATATAAACCACTCTTATTCACTTTTCAAAAGGGTTGGAGGAAGAGAGATTAATTTATCAGAGAGCCCTGATCAGAGAGCCCCAATCAAATGGGATTTCGCTAAATTAAAATTTCTATGTCGAATCCTTGTAAGACTGTTTGGCTTAGGATTTTTGCTAAGGAATTTTCTTTGAAGTTTTTTAGTGGTGCGAAGAGAATCCAAAAAACTCGTTGTCTCAGTTGCTTCTCTGAGAAAGGTAAAACCTTAATCTTTTTATACTTTCTCCTTCTTCGTGTTGATAGGTGTAATAATTTTTGTTTGTTGATTATATGTAGCTGTAGTGGATGGAATCTCATTAAATGAGTGTCGATACCATTTGTTGTAGACGTCTTGAAGTCAATAGGATTTTGTGTTTGATGATTATTCAAAAATGGTTATCGATATATTAGTTGTTTGTTGATTTGAAATCTAGTTTCATTTAGTCGTATTAAGAGTGGCATTGTTATTGCTCCTCTTATTCAAAAATTTTGGAACTAGGACTAAAAGTTAAGGTATTTTATTGTTATGTGTAATTCATCTTTGGTTATATATTCTTGTGTAAGCATATTATAGATTGTCTTTCTTCCTTTTTATTTGACTAAAAGTTCATTGATGTGTTCGTAGAAGGATAATGAGTTGACAATTAGAGTTGTAAAAGTTCGTCCTTAGATTCAAACTGTTAATTCTCTATTGTTGGAACTATATGATATGGTATTCTATGTTTAAATTGCACATGTTACTAGCTTGTTTGTGTATGTGAAACTTGTTTATGTGTGGCTACTGATTAGAAAATTGCATTTTGAAACTTATATGACCTTATTTGATTTGAGGCTTTGTGTCAATAAGTAGTCTGGTACGGGAGAGTTATTTGATACCCAACATGGTTAGATTCGATTCTCCCGTTTAATTATTAATTTAATGTGTGTTGGATCAATGGTATTGACCTAACCATTTTCTATCTCTTTGGGACATAAAGTTTCTTGTTTTCCTTCATTTCTCTTTACTTTGAGCTTTTGGTTTTGCTTAAAAAAATTCAATAGCCATGTGGTATTTCTACTTCTCATATGCAGGACATTAGTGGTTTCTATAAATTTTTAAAGGTATGATTTTATCCTTAATGTGCACTTGAAATGATCATGAATGGTTCTTTTAAGTTGAGACTTAGTCTATGGTTGTTCGTAGTTCGATGTTGCTTCGTTCTTTTGCTTCTTGCTAATTTCTTATCTCCTTTCATTGCATGAACTCTTCTCAACGAGTCCATGGACTTTCCCGTTGCATATCTTCGAGTCCCAGTCCCTTTCAAGTCCAAAAATAGATTAAAATCGTGAAGATCAAGGTTGTATATAAAGATATACAACAGAGATACATTATATGCAGGTGGTGGAAGCTAATCTACAAGTTAGAAAAAGGAAGTTGGTATACAAAGCTGAAAGATAATATACAGTGTGTGTATAGCCAAAACATGGGAAAAAAGGAGATGATATTCCTATGGTATACAGTTGAGAAAAGGCTGAAAAAGGTCCAAAAATAAGGCCCAAAACTTTGGCAGATTTGAAATGGGCCAACAAGGGCCGAAAATTCATTCTTTACTCCTTTACCTCCTTGTATTGATTTGGATTATTTATTTAGAAAAAATTTCATAAGTAGCAAACTTAAACTCATAATTAGGAACTTCCTAGAACCTATTTTATAATTACCTAAAATAGCAAGTTGTATTTTATATTTTAGACAAAATTTGCTACAGATATACATATACAAGAGAAATTATTATCCCCTTTTTACTCAAAACAATTGAGTTAAATAAGGGATAATTATCCTATGTATTAGAAGCTAAGATTCCTTTTCCATAAATGACTCTTATTAAATAAAGGATAATTATCCCATGTATTTAAAGCTGAAGATTCATTTTCCATAAATGACTCTTACTAAACGTAGTTGACATTATTCTTCAACAACTAAAATCAATATTCAAAATGCCATTCTACAGTATAATTTTCAACAAAAAATCAAACTCTAAGTAGCTGAAAATTCTTATCTTCATGATCTTCAAAATTTCAAAATAAATCATCATTGTTGTTACAGATATTGAATCATAAAATGAATTTCGAATGAATTTCAGCAAATTAAAACTATTTATTCATTTTTTCTGAAATTATTTTCTTGTATTTGATCGTTTTTCGGTCAAATCATTTTTTGTAGAAAATCGTTTTAGAATATTTCATATATGAATTTTAAAAAAATTAAGGCGACTACATTATTTCATCAAATTCGATGTTGATCGAACTGATCGAGCTATTGTTTGGTCAAACTCAATTTTGCTACATACTTATTCAAGAGTATCAGTTTTTTTTTTCCCGAAATGTAAATATTTCGATTGCGTTTATATATTTTGATGATTGTATTTGTATATTCAGAATAATGAATTTTTTTTTATTTGTACATTTTGTTTGCGTTTGTATATTTTTGTTTATGTTTGTATATTTAGAGATTTGTTTGTATATATTGAGTATAATTGTATATTATCAGTTTATTTGTTTATTATAATTTTATTTGTATATTTTTTATGAATTTGTGGATTTGAGAGTGTAATTGTATATTAGGATTGCATTTGTATAATTAGAATTATGTTGTATATTTTGATTGCAGTTTTAACTTAATGTTTCTATCTGTATGTTCTCATTATAGTTGTGACTAAATGAATATGTCGTATTTTTTTTTATAACATTTTTGAAGTGCAGAAAAATAAAAATGAGAAGCATCCCTGTTAATGTGAAGCACTCTGGGAGACGGGCATATAAACCAAATTATGAAGAATACATCACTGATGTTATATTGTTGAGCACAAACGCATTGTACAACCAATTATACTCTCATCTGTATATATGTATTTGAATGTATAAAAATGTATTTTCATCTCTGTTTTGAAAAATACATATATTATCCTTTGAAAAGTGTATTTGCTACTATGTTTGATATATGTATAGTTCTCTAAAAACTGTATTTGCTGCTACGATTGTAAGAATATATATATAGTTCTGTAAATGTATTTTTAACTATAAATACATATATTGTTCTGTAAATGTATTTCTAATTGTAAATACATATACAGTCTTGTAAATGTATTTTCAACTGTGAATGAAAATACATCCTATTTGACAGAAAAACTGATAATGTCCAACTGTATTTGATTGTTTTAATTATTTTTCTTAAAAAAATCAGGTTGTACCAACCATAGAGTATGTCTACACAGTACATGACAAAGAAAAATATTTTATTGCTTGCCTTAAGAAAAAAATGTTCTTGCCACGCATTTCAATTAGATGAGATACAATGTGCACATGCTTGTACAATCCTGAATAGCAAAAATTTTACATAGGGATCATATTGTTTTGATTTATACAAGTCAAAAACAGTATTAAGAACATATGATGTTTCAATTTATTCTTTACCACACAAAGATGATTGGATAATTTCACATAGCATATTGATTGAGGTAGTACTGTCCCAAAAATACAAGCAGCCTCTTTGCGGACCTCCAAAGAAAGATCGTGAAAAATTTGAAAGGGGTATATTTGAAAAGAAAATCATCAATTCTTGTAGTGCTTGTAGGTTTAAGGGTCACATAGACGTTCATGTAGCAAATATCATAAATGATACAGTTGTTGTTATATTCAATTAAAAAAATTCTCGCATTTCGTAAAGTTGAACTCATTTGCGAAAATATTTGAATAGTTCTTCATTGACAACTATGTTTCATGTATTACAATACATTACAATTACATTTTTTCGTAAATGCAACTTTTTTTAGAAAAATAAATAAATGTGATTGATTCTATAAATATTCAATGAATGTAAAAACAATACTGTAAAATAGTAGCATTTGTTCAGTTATACATATAGTTTCAAATAACACATATTCATATTTAGATACATATCCTAGTGTATTTACAATCACAAAAATACATATAAATATAAAAAATTATCTTGGTACACATACAATCACAAAAATACATATAAAAATGCAAATTCATATATGGGATAGATGTACAATCACAAAATACATGTAATTACAAACATAAAATTATATAAATCTATCTGCAATTATTAATATATATTTAATTAATTATATTACAAGTACAAATATGTGTACAGTTACATTGATATTGCTTTCTGAAATACTTATAATTACAAATATATAGTTATTCCATTAAGTTATATATATGTAAGGTTTGAACATAAAAATGTATAATAACCTATTAATACATGTGTAATTTAAAAATACAACTATTAGAAATGAAATATTAAACATAAAACTAAAATTGAGAACCTTCAATTTCATTTAATTTAGTACCAATCTTCAAAATATAACTATTACGTTGTAAATAACTTTTCACATACAACCTGAAAGTAAGATACGAAACTTAACACGAAACTTAACAACTATTCAAATACGTCACTGACAACCTATAGTTAAATGTTATCAAATATAAAATACAAATAAACCATCCTGCTAGCCTTCTACCCTTATCTGCGACCTCCACACATTTCTATCTAGGGTCATGTACTCAGTAAGCTGCAGCTGCTCCATGCTATATCTGATCACCTCCCTCCAGTATTTGGCCTATATCTACTCCTCTTAAATCTATCCAATGCTAGTCTGTCACACCTACGCACTGGGGCATCCACATCCCTCCTCATCATATGTCCAAACCATCTCAACTTTTTTTCCCGCATCTTGTCCTCCACCGATGCCACTCCCATCTTCTCTTGAATAATCTCATTCCTAATCTTGTCCCCTCTAGTAAGCCCACACATCCAACGCAGCATCCTTATTTCCACCACCCTCATTTTTTAGATGTGGGAGTGCTTGACTGGCTAACACTCCACGCCATACAACATGGTTGGATGGACTGCCACTTTATAGAATTTGTCTTTAAGCTTAAGGGGCACTTTCTTATCACACAACACCCCCAAAGCAAGCCTCCACTTCATCCAATCTGCTCCAATACGATTGGTAACATACTATCAATCTCACCATTCCCCTGGATCAAAGACCCAAGATACTTAAAACTATCCCTCTTACAAACATCTTAGGATTTCAATCTCACCACCACATCATCATCCTGCCTCAAGTCACTAAACTTGTATTCCAAATACTTCGTCTTGTACCTACTCAACTTGAACCCCTTCGACTCAAGGGTTTGCCTCCAAACCTCTAATTTGTCATTTACGCCCCTCCGCGTCTCATCAATCAGCACTACATCATCCGCAAATAGCATACACCAAGGCACCTAGCCTTGAATATTTCACATCAATATGTCCATCACTATCGCAAATAGGAACAAACTAAGAGTCGATCCCTGATGTAACACTGTCTCAACCAAAAAATGGTCTGAATCTTCTCCTATCGTCCTCACCCTGGTCTTTCCTCCACCGTACATGTCCTTAATAACTCTGGTGTACGCTAACAGGACCCCTCTCACCTCCAAACACCTTTAAATAACCTCCCTCAAAACTTTATCATATGTCTTTTCTAGGTCGATGAACACCAAGTGTAAGTCTCTCTTCCTTTTTCTATACTGCTCCACCAATATCCTCACCAAATAGATTGCCTCTATCGTTGAACGACCAGGCATAAATCCAAACTGGTTCTCCAAAATAAACACAACCCTCTTCAATCTCCGCTCAAGCACTCTCTCCAAAATCTTTATAGTGTGGCTCAACTGCTTAATACCCTTGTAGTTGCAACTCTGAATGTCATCCTTGTTTTTATAAAGTGGAATTATCGTACTTCATCTCTAAGTCTCAGGAATTCTCGCAGTCTTGAAAAAACCGTTAAACAAATTCATCAACCACCTAAGCCCTGCCCCGCCTGCATACTTTTAAAAATCTACCGGAATCTTGTCCGGCCCCGTCGCCCTACCCCTCCGCATCTTATGAATAGCCCCTTTGACCTTCTCTACCTTAAAATGCTTGTAGTAGCTAAAATTATGGCTCTCTCCCCTAGATCAATGCCTCTGTCCCCTTCCTTGTTCAAAAGTCTATGAAAGTAGTCCTGCCATCTCTTCTTAATGTGAGCATCCTCCACCAGAAAACTACCATCCTCCCCCTTAATGCACTTCACTAGATCTAGGTCACGACCTTTCTGCTCTCTAACTTTTGCAAGCCTATACAACCTTTTATTCCCTCCTTTCTCCTCTAACCCAGCATACAAATGCTCAAACGTTGCTGACTTGGCAACCATAACTGCCAACTTAGCCTTCTTCCTAGCTACCTTGTACACCTCCCAATTCACCCACTTTTTTTCTTCATCTTTACTCTAATCAACTTAACATACGCCCCCTTCTTGATCTTCACTTTCTTCTTCATTTCTTCATATCACCACTAGTCCTCGTTATGTCGACCTGCCTGGCCCCTCAAAACACCCAACACACCTTTAGCAGTCTCTGTGATGCAGTTGGCTGCCCTATTCCATATAGCATCCACGTCCCCTCTGCACTCCCACGCCCCCATACCCGCCACCTTTTTCCCTATCTCCAGTGCACTTTCTAGCGTCAAGCTACCCCACTTAATTCTAGATCAACCCACCCTGACCTATCTCTTCTTTCTCTTCTTGATAGAAAAGTTCATTACTAACAGCCTATGCTGGGTCGAAAGGTGCTCGCTCGGAATGACCTTACAGTCCTTACATAGCACCCTATCCCCCTTCCTAAGCGTCAAAAAGTTAATTTGAGTCTTGGATTTCATGCTTCAGAAGGTAATCAGGTGATCCTCCTTCTTTAGGAAACTTGAGTTCACAACCACCAGCTTAAAGGCCCTCGCAAAATCTCTATCTACAATGTGAAAAAAATGAGAAAAAGGTAAAAAAATTGGAATGGAAATCTACAAAATATGTGCTATTTGAAAAATAAATAAATAAAAGGAAAAGTAAGATAGGAAAGAGGTAAAGTGTTGGAGTGAAAATAAGAGAAGTTACCAAGAAACAAGGATGTGTGCAGTGTCCCAACAAAATAATGTTATTTATGTTATAAAATGTAATTTTGTAAAAGTGTTAATATTTTTCTTAATTATGGTCTTAAGTTTGTCACTTCTTGTAGGTTTCCCTTATTTATTTGTAATTTGGTTTAATCTAGATGAATCCTCAGGGAGCAAATTATATTGAAATTATTCATTTAGGTTGGTTATTTAATATTTTTAATCTTTAATTCCTCTATTTTAGGCAAACTCAAGCTTATAGAATAACTTGAGGATTTAGTTATATCCTTTCATAGTTATTAAATGGCTCAAAATCTACGTTTAAAAAATTGGGTTAACTATTTAGCCTAAAATCTTAATTCAGATAAAATTATTAAAGTTAGAATTATTTTGAAACTTTGATGTTTAGTTTATTTTATTACTTAGAATAAATTAAATGGATTAATATCAAATAAATTCTATTTACTCGAAATATGATTTTCAAATAAACTCAAGATTTTTATAATCTAATAATTTTTTCAAGTTTAGCCAAATAAGTTTTAATCCGTCGGGAACCACACTTTGTGGATTTTCGAAAGTGCCTAACACCTTCTTTCGAATTTACTTGAACCTTTACCTAGACTCTAGTTGTTTTTAAAAGATTTTCTTTCAAAATTATCCTTTTAAATGGTTTCTTAATTTTTCTAAAAAATTAAGCGGCGACTCTATTTTTTCAAATAAGCAAATGGACTTCTTTCTTTTTCTCCATTAATTTATGAAACGTTTTTGAATAGTTTCAAAAAAATATCATAACAGTACGAACTCTTGCCCATGGGGCGTAACTTGTTGATTAAGGGTTAAGTCTTGCCTTTAAGACAAGAATTATAGAGCTTCTCATAAATAAAAAATATGAAAGTGTAACTCTTACCCGTGGGACATAACTTGTTGTATGAAAGTTCTTGGGTTAAGTCTTGCCTCTAAGACAAGAGTTATAGAACATCTCATAAATTAAAACACAATGTGGTAGTGTCAACTCTTGCCATGGAACGTAACTTATTATTTGAAAGCCCTTGGTCTAAGTCTTGTCTCTAAGGGAAGAGATATAAAGCATTGCATAAGTAAAATACACAATAAGGTAGTGTTGCCTCCTGCCCAATGTACATAACTTGTAGTTTGAAAATTCTTGGAATAAGTCGTGCCTCTAAGGAAAGAGTTGTAGAACTTCTCATAAATTAAGATGTAACGTGGTTGTGTCAACTCTTGCTCGTAGGGCATGACTTGTTATTCAAAAGTCCTTGAACTAAGTCTTGCCTCTAAGATAAGAGTTGTAGAACATATCAAAACTCAAAACATAATGTGGTAGTGTCAACCCTTACCCCTGAAACGTAATTTGTTGTTTGAAAATCCTAAGTCTTGTCTTTAAGGCAAGATTTATAACACATATAATAAATCAAGATACAATGTGGTAGTTTTAACTTTTGCCCATGAGACATAACTTGTTGTTTGGAAGGAATCAAAGAAAATAAAAATAATAAAAGTTCAGAAAAGGAAACAAATAAAGAAAGAAATTTAAAATGAAAAAAAAATAGAAGTTGAGAGGATGAAAGAAAAAATATTGCAAAAAAAAAGAAAAAATGAAAATTAAGGCTGTGAAAAAATTTAAAAAATAAAGAAAAAATAAAAACCAAAGAAAAAAAAGAGATTTTTTTAAAATAAAGAAGTTGAGAGGAGAAAAGGAAAAAAAGTAAGGGTTGATAAAAATTAAATCAAAATAAATTAAAAAAGAGAAAAAAAAAATAGAAGTTGAGAGGAGAAAGAAAAAAAATAAGGATTGAGAAAAACTAAAAAAAAAAGGAAAAAAAGGGAAAACAAAAAAATCAAAGTAAAATAAAAAAGAGAAAAAAATAAAAGTTGAAAGATAAATAAATATGGAGTTGTTTAGAAATATTTGAGATGTATAGAGGGACAAATAGATAATTGTTCTATACACAAAAAAAGGGAGACTAATTTTGTAGAATTTTTTTATGGGGGACAAAAAAACAAAGTCAACCACTATGGAGGCTATTTGTGTAATTTTACCAAATAAAATGGCCTCTTGGTTCATTTAACTCCGAAAAAAAAAATCAAGATTTTTAACTCGAAAAAAAAATCAAGATTTCTCATACATTTAGAGTATTCAAGTTAATAATATTAACGTGACATACACGTGCAACATACGTACCCTAAACTAATATATTTAAAAAATACATAAGAAGTACTACAAGTCATAATACTAACAATTTAAATATTTAAAAGAAATGTAAGAAAATATGATTAACATTTTTTTATTTGACTCTCAAAATGCAAATAATGCCACATAAACTGAAACATGATAGTAATCAATTATGAATACTATAAGTTTTAGGATTTGTTCAATAAATTGTTTTGATATAATTTCAAATAAAAATATCGTTACTAGTAGTATAAATTTACGATCCGTTCAAACATGCAATATAAAATTATGATTTGAAATTAAAGTTTTGTTTGGACATGCAATAAAAATTTTGTAAGTTTATCTTTTTCTTATAAACATGAAAATCACATAAGCTATAAAAACGTTCAAAATTTCCCATTTGTTATACAATCTTAGCAAATAAGCAAGTAATTGTTCATAAACAAGATAGCAAAATGTTTGCAATTTAAGGCACCACATTGATAAATCACATATCTTGATGTTCATTTTATAAATAAATGTTTGTGATTACAAATTTCAAATACACTTAATTTTATATAGATTTAGTGATTCACTAGTCAACAATAATAGTAATTAATTATTTTAAATATAACCTTTCCCATGATATGTCGAACATAAGTCATTCTGACAAAATTTGAAGTGATAAATCATTTTTTACAAAGGAAAAATATACAATTACCCCCAAAGTATCACCATGTTTTATTTTTGGTTAAAAAGAAATTCACCCATTCAGAGGTTAAGGGGGGTGGGTAGGGGTGCTCCTCACAACTGGAGGGGCCAAAAATATGTTGTTTGGGGCCACATCTTAGCCCTGTAGGATAATTAAGTTGTTCTTAATTGTACGATTAGTTAGTGACCCGTTACAATCTGATTACATACAAGCATTTACAAAATGAGGCATTTGCCAAAATAATTTTGGTGACACTAGGATCTAACTTCTGGCTCCTTCTTTAGCAAGCATATCCATCACAATGTTCTGTTCCCTGAAGATTTTAGCTGGTGCTGCTGCCTACATCGCTAGGATTAGTGACCTGCACTCAACAGTGAAGTTGTGGTAGGAAGGGTGGTCATTAGCAAGCATTTTTAGAACAACACTAGAGTCAGTTTCAATGAGGAAATTAGCGAAGTTGTTAGCTTTTGCAATTGATATTCCATGCCATAATGCCAACAATTCAACCATAACGGGGGTTGTACGAGAGAGATGCATCATAAACCTTAGAGTACAACCTTCATTATGATCTCGAAAGAATCTGTCTATCTCTCTTACTCCAGGATTTCCTTGAGTTGAACCATCAATGTCAAGATTTAGCTGCCTACTATTGGGAGGATTCCACTTGATGGCTATAGTAGTAGAGTTGCATGGGTGAGTGGGGATATTGCCCACATCATCTTTGAGCTCCACAATTCTATTCATTCTCCTCCTATTAATTGTGGAAGAGTGAAAGAAAGCAGTGTTGGAATCTCCCTCATTGAGCCAAGAGATTCTAGACTTGGTTTTCCAGAAGTCCTCTTCATATTTAAGGGCACTATCATAATCACAGAGGAGCTCATTCTCCGGGTTCTGGAGAAAGTTGTTAGTGTGATAGTGGAGGGATTTCTATATGCTATCTAACCTGGCCAAAATAGTTTTGTGTCTGAGGAAGATGTTGACAAAGACATTAGTATTCTAGTGAGTGATATTTTCATAGAATTGAGAGCTGTCTTAGTGAAGGGTGGTGGGTCCCAAGAAGTAGATCTCCAATAGATAGTGGAAGGATTGGTGGTTGCACCACATAGGTTCGAACCTAAAGGGTTTATCCTTTTGCCTAGAAGTTTTTTTCGTAAGGGACATAAGGAAAGGATGGTGATCTGACTTGGTTCTAGGCTAGTGGGTGATGAGTGCATCAGGGAAGTAGTTTATACAGGAGGTATTGGCAAAGCATCTATCCAACCTTTCCTGGATAAGGCACCCCTGGTTCTTATACCTTCTATTGGTCCATGTGTATTTGCATCCCCTATAACCTAGGTCCACCATATTGCAGTAGTTTAAATAATTCCAAAAGTGGTTGGCCTTATTAGTACAAATGGGGGCACCCCCAAGTTTTTCATTGATTGGCAGAATTTTATTGAAACCTCCCCCCCTCCCATAAGCCAATCCCCAATAAATGAGTTAACAATATTGAATAACTTATCCCATAGCACTAATCTCAAATTGAGATCAGTGCTGACATAAATAACAGAGAAAAGAAAAATGCCTGGGCTATTGTTTACCTTCACAGTTACACGGACACCTTAGAAGGATGTGGAGCAGTGTTGGAGATGGAGGAGGTCTTCCTTCCACATAACTACTATACCTCCTTTCCGCCAAACAACACTTGACTTTAGGTAAGCATCAAAGAGAAGGTATTCAGTGATGTTCTTGTGATCTACCATCTTGGTTTCCAGCAAAGCAATCATAGCAGGGTTGTGAGACTTAATGAGGTTGTTGCATTGGCGCTTGAAATTGACATTATTGGCCCCCCTCATGTTCCATATGATAAACTGCATGGCCTCAGATAGTGCTAGTATGGGGGAGGTCATGGGTTATTTTCCTTTGTCCTTGTGAAAGTTCTTCCTCAGGTCCATCTGAGGGATTAGTGTAACTATCAATGAGATCTGTTCTGTCGCATTCCTTAGGGTCAGGCTGAGGACATTCGTTGCTGGGGACAGAGTGCAATAATAATTAATCTTAAGGGATCTTTGAACTTTTTCCGAAGAGGCCTGTCTAGAAAGAAGCTTTCTATTTTTGGGTCCCTAAAGTCCGTTAGAAACTGCTCCATCTCTGCATTGGTCTGTTCTAGTTGCTCTAACACAGTAGTAGTCACATTTTTTTTGGTCTGCGCCCTTTTGAGGTACTTGTGGAGTTGTTGCCATATTGTTTTCCTCCAGTGGGTTCCAAAGAATGAAGTTCAGAGTGTCCATCTCCGAGAGGTAAGGGTTTGTCGGGTAGAAGGGTAGGCTTTTGAACATGTGAATCATAAGCGAGTTGTGTTCATTGGAGTTCATTATGTTCAATGTCCCCATCATCTGAGCTTGTAGTACCGTTTGACACCAAACTTGGTAGCCCAGTCCCAATGCTATGGGTCCACTCCCTCCTTCATAATTTGCGTCATCCAAGCTGGCTCTTGGATAAGTAGGACTATGGGTTGTCCCCTATCATGACACAATGTGTGATAGTTTTGTCCACCAGAGTTAGCTTCGCCCAAGAAGTCGGTACTCTATTCAGTGGAGGTGGTGCCATAGTGAAGAACAGTGGCTCCTTTAGAAAAGGAGGGTTGTTGGAAGGTGTGGAAGACATTATTGCAGTGAAGTGAAAGAGTAAGTTCTCGGGTGGGGTTATGGGGCTTCAAAAAGGGCGGTGATGGTAGAAATAAAGTTATTGACATGACTGCCTTGGTCATGTCAAACACCCTAGGGTGATGATTATCCCTAGTGTCGATGGAGTTACTCCTCCCAGAATACGCAGAGATGAAGGAGGTAATGGAGATTCCCCCCGAGGGGGTAAAGTGACGGCCCCCATTGGGGATATCAGAAATTTAAGAGGGATTGCCTTAGTTAATGAGGGAGTGTTGTTTGGGAGTTAATTCCCTTGTAGGGCTAATTTCAGAGTTAACTATTGGCAAATCAGAAGGTTCAGTGCCTTTTTGCGGAGGTGGTCCCGGCTACCCCACTGGGGTTTTTCTTTTTCCCTTTTTCTTGTACTAATTATTAAGGGATTTCTTAGTGTCCAAGGAGACTTTCTCAAACATGGCTTCATTTTTACCTTGTATATCTATATTTGAGTTATTTGTAATAGGCGTGAATAAATTGGAATTAAGGAACTTACCGGTTGCCGCATCATAGATTTTTACCTGGTCTCTACTTCTCTTTGAAGTTCCCTTACCTTCTTTGAGGGGGGGTTGGACTTTTGGGCTAGTTCTTCTTTTGGTGAATGTGACTGTTTTCCATTCTGCTGATGAGGTCAGAGGGCTACTGCTTGACGATTTTGTTGTATCCTGCTCCTCAATAGCTTTGGGGGTAAGTATGGAGCAAGTTTTGTGGGTATGCCCCATTTTCCGCACCTTGTACACAATACCCCTTCCCCTTCATAGACCACTTGTTATCTGTGTACCAATATTTACAAAGGTCTTCACCGGGTTGTCTAGGGGGGACTTGAATGCAAATTCTTGCATACCTTCCTCGTAGTGCTACTGATGTGCAGGTGTCAATTTTTAACAAGGTGCCCAATTTGTTTCCAATTATTTCTAAGATATTTTTATCATAGAATTCAGTCGGGAGATAAGGTAACCTGATTCATATCACTGTGTGTGTCTAGATGGCTTCTTCAGGGGCAAAATTTGGCTCCCACCGTCTTACTGAGAGGAAGGACCCTATAACAAACCATGGTCCGCCTTGGAGAGCTTTCTGTATATTTTTTGGGTTGGAGAATTTTGCGGTGTTGGTCATTTCCTAAGTCCACCAGTGTTAGGGGTTCTATTGGTTTTCATAGTTCAATTAGCTTGGTTTTCAGGTAGCTGTGGGCTAGTTGTTTTTTTTTTGAATAGCTTGACGATCACTGAAAACCTCAAAGGAGCATAGATATGTTCTTTGTCTGCGTAGTTTAGAATTATCATATCTCCTGGTTCCGTTGGTGTCCATGGTGATTTCCCGTTGTTGAAATTCAAATACTGGTCGTTACAAACCCAAATAACTACAAATTTAGTCTAAAATTTGATATTTTATAAAATAAATATATTAAAATAGGGATTCTATATAAACGACTATCAAAATTTGCTTGAATTGACTATATTTTAATACAAGTTAATTTGGTTTAATACTAAACCCAGTAAATTAAATTTGCAAATTTTCCGTAAATATGGTTAGTAATTTACACCAGTTTTTTAAGTGAGTACTTAATAATATAACGTATACACGTGAATTTATTTTTCATATATATATATATATATATATATATATATATATATATATATTTATTGTTAATTAACTTAATACTCTCTTATGTCTTTTATATGATTTGTATGAATATGTTAGTTTATATTTAAGTATTTTTCGTATTAAATAAATAAATAAATAAATTTATTTCTTAATTCAAGCATATTTTCTTTTATATTATTGAAGTGATTTTGTTAATTGAATTCCTTGAAGTGAGGTACACGCGCGAGACGCGTAAGATACGACTAGTATAATATAAATAGAGGTAAAATAGTGATTTAGTGTATCTTTATTAACCGATAACCAATAGGCTAAAATTGAAATCAAACCGATTACGCAATAAAAATTTAATAAAACCAATAAAAAACCGTTAACCCAATAACTTAATACCAATAACCTAATAACATTTTTATCGATTCGGTTCGCTTTTTACACAACCCTAATAAAGAGTAATTGTTAATGTGCTAAAAAAGTAACATTATCAATTAATTCGTGATTTCTGTTTTGTTTGTTTTATGAAGGTATTAATTTGGATTTAATTTTCGAGGAATCAGTTCAAGAATTGTTGTGTTATTTTCGAAACAAATCCTGTTTTTTGTCCATCAATAAAAAGTAAAAATGCACATACCATGTTAACAATTAGCGTAATCACATTACTCTGAATAGCTCATTTAGCCTCTATAAAACCTCACATGATATATAACAGATTTCCAGACCTAATTAATAATATTAATGCCAATTCTGAATAGTTAATTTTTTCCCTTCCCTTTTTAGTTGTTGAACTCTAATAGTTTTTAAAAATAGTTTGAAAAAAGATATTTTTAAAATTAGTTCAACAATTTAATTGACATCAAAATAAAAATATAAAGCTCACTCTCTTTACTACCTCCCTCCGTTTTAGAATAAGTGAATTGTTGGGGTATTTATTGGTGTTTCAAAATAAGTGAATCATTGAATTTTTTTCTAAATTTACGCTTATAATTTGACAACCAATTAACTTTTGAAAAAAGTATTATAAGGTCAATTTTTTTTTTGAATAAAAATGAAAAGTTGTGTTAAATTTATATCTTTAATATTTTTTCCTTAATTTTTATACTAAAATTTAATAATTCATTTATTATAAAACGGAGGAAGTATATATTTCATCCTAAAATAGTTTTGGAGGTGTGGTGGGTAATATGACTTCCTTGAAAAAATTGTGTAGTGGAAAATATGATTATAGTTACGCGGATAGTTATGCCTTTTTTTTTTACAAAATATAAATTTATGAATTACTTTTTTTTGTTCTGTTTCAATTGGTTTGAACTATTTTTCTTTTTAATTCATTTAAAGTAAAAATGATTTAAAATATAATTATGGAAAATCTAATCCAAACAAAAGGAGGTAACATAAATAAATAAATTTATTACTTTAAATAAATTTCGTAATTCACCGAATTTAATCAAACATCAGTCTTCCTCCCTAAAGTCCTAAACCCACTTTCCTGTGCAGTTTACTGAAAGTACTGACACAAGTCACTTTATAGTAGTAACACAGTCCCACTCCCACCACATCAAAATTCTTCACTCTTTCAACACACACGCTCTTCCTTGTTTCTTTCTCTTTTCTTGAAAAACAATATGCAGTCACCGGAATCTTGGGTAGCAGTGGCATCACCCTACGAATCTGATGATGGAATCATGACAGACATGTCTAAATCAATTAAGTGTGTTGAACAAATCTTGAATTACAAATTCAGAAACAAGAAACTTCTTGAAGAAGCCCTTACCCATTCTTCTTGCACCTATTCACCTTCTTACCAACGTCTTGAGTTTGTTGGTGATGCTGCTCTTGGCTTAGCGGTATCCAATTATGTCTATTTGGCTTACCCTGAACTTGAACCTGGTCAGCTTTCTCTCCTACGCTCCGCTAATATTAGCACCGAAAAGCTTGCTAGAGTCGCCGTTCGCCACGGCCTCTATAATTATGTCCGACACAATACAACTTCCCTTGATGGCAAGGTACATTATTAGAATATTATATATTACTCTGTATTTGTACTTTAAGAAAAAATTTAACCCCACATGTTATATTTACCGAATAATAAAATAAATTATTCTTAAGGAACATAATTTGAAGGGGTAAACTATGCTCTTTGTTCTGACTTCTGAGTTTTGTGTTAAAAAAAATAGGTTTTACTGTGGGAAGTGTTTGGCAATTTTAAACTAGAAGATTATATTTTGAGCCTGCTTTTTTTTCTTTTTTCTTTTTTGTTATATTGGTGAGGGTTATGTGATTTTTGTGTGAGAAAACATAGTTATGTACTAGAAACAATATACTCGGTGTAATGGCAGAATAGGAAATACAGTCTGGGAGGTTAGAGTGTACGCGGATCTTACCTCTGCCTGCTAGAGATAGAGATCCTATTTAGGATACACCTTGAAGAAATTTCATGTCACAAATTCAAGAATGAGAAGCTTCTTGAAGAAGCCCTTACCCATTCTTCCTGTGCCGATTCACCTTCTTATCAACGCCTTGAGTGCTCTTGGCTTACAACAACAACAACAACAACAAACCCAGTGTATTTCCACCTAGTGGAGTCTGGGGGGTAAGATGTACGCAGTTCATACCTCTACCTCTGAAGAAGTAGAAAGGCTGTTTCCGATAGACCCCCGGCTCAAGACAGTCGCCACACAAATATAAATATAAATATAAATATAAATATAAATATAAATATAAATATAAATATAAATATAAATATAAATATAAATATAAATATAAATATAAATATAAATATCGATATAAATATAAATATAAAGTAACGCATAGGTAGTAGGAAACATCGGGAAGCACTCAGATACATAATAAAACATGGAACACCGAAATCATAACAAGAAGAAGAATAGGAATAGGAATAAAAATAAGAGTAGGAAGAATAACAGGAATAATCCCCCACCAAAAAAATAAAAAAAAAAAAATAAAAAAAAATAAAAAAAATTCCCTACCCTTGTGCCCCCAAACTGGCCCTAGTCTTCTGCCCTAATCCTCGCCCTCCAGACCTTCCTATCTAGGGTCATGTCCTCGGTGAGCTGTAACTGCTCCATGTCCCGTCTAATCACCTCTCCTCAGTACTTCTTCGGCCTACCCCTACCCCGCCTAAAACCATCCAACGCTAGCCTCTCACACCTACGAACCGGGGCATCCATGTCCCTCCTCTTCACGTGTCCAAACCAACTCAATCGGACTTCCCGCATCTTGCACTCCACTGGAACCACGCCAACCTTCTCCCTGATAGTCTCATTCCTAACTCTGTCCCCTCTAGTCATCCCACACATCCAGCGCAACATTCGCATTTCCGCCACCTTCATTTTTTGGATGTGGGAGTTCTTAACTGGCCAACACTCCGCTCCATACAACATGGCCGGACGGACTACCATCCTGTAGAATTTGCCTTTAAGCTTGGGCGGCACCTTCTTATCACACAACACCCCCGACGCGAGCTTCCACTTCAACCATCCCGCCCCAATACGGTGCGAGACATCCTCGTCAATCTCTCTGTTACCCTGAATCACGGACCCGAGATACTTGAAACTATCCCTCTTACATACCTCCTGCGATTCCAGCTTAGCCATATCGAATTATGTTTATTTGGCTTACCCAGAACTTGAACCTGGTCAGCTTTCTCTCTTACACGCTGGCTAATATCAGAACTAAAAAACTTGCTAGAGTTGCCGTGAGCCATTGTCTTTATAAGTATGTTTGTCACAATACAACTTCCTTAGATGGAAAGGTACATTATATTACTCTGTATTTGTACTTTTAAATACTAGATTAGTGTGCGTGCACGTTAATCAATAAAATATACTCAAATATTAAGAATAACATTGTTAAAAAGTAGCAATTGATACTTTTTATAAACCTATTTTTAACCTCTTGCTACTTTTTAGCAGTTCTTAATATTTTATAACTAATTTTATAAAAATAGGTTTAAAAAAATTAATCTTAAGGTCGGGCATTAAAAAATAGGTTTAAATGTGGGAAGTGTTTGGCAATTTTAAGCCAGCAAAACAAAAATGTCTATGCATCAGAAGGTTACTTTTTTGTTATATTGGTGAGGGTTATGTGATTTTTGTGTGAGAAAACAAAGTTATGTGCTACAACAACACACCCAGTCTAATGTGACACTTAGGAAATAATAGGGTTTGGGAGGTAGAATGTACACGGATCTTACCTCTGCCTTGTAGAGATAGAGAGGCTATTTTGAAAACACGTTGGCTTAAATATACAAGATGAAGTTATGTGACTCTGTTAAAACAAATAAAAAGATGGTCCAGTGACCATTGAGAAGGGATAGAAGTTTAGTTTTAGTGTTGGTTTGGGGAAAAATATTCTGTCATCGGAATCTTGGGTAACGGTGGCATCACCATACGAATCTGATGATGAAATCATCAAAGACATGGCTACATCAATTAAGGCTGTTGAACAAATCTTGAATTACAAATTCAAGAGTGAGAAATTTCTTGAAGAAGCCCTTACCCATTCTTCCTGCACCGATTTACCTTCTTACCAACGCCTTGAGTTCATGGGTGATGCTGCTCTCGGCTTAGCGGTATCCAATTATGTTTACTTGGCTTACCCCGAACTTGAACCTGGTCAGTTTTCTCTCCTACGCGCTGCTAATATCAGCACCGAAAAACTTGCCAGAGTCGCCATTCACCACGGTTTTATAAGTATGTTCGCCACAATACAACTGCCCTTGATGGAAAGGTACATTATGAGAATATTTTTACTACACTGTATTTTGTGCTTTAAAAAAAGTTAACCCTACCTGTTGTTTATAACAAGTAAAAAAAAGTAATCTTCAGGAACACAATTTGAAGGGGTAACTTTTGATGAATTGTCAATAAAGTATGCTATATGTTCTGATTTTTTGTAAGGTCGGGTATTAAAAAATAGGTTTAAAAGTGTTTGGCAGTTTTTAGCCAACAACAACATACCCAGTGTATTCCCACAAAGTGGGGTCTGGGGAGGGTAAGTGTATGCGATCCATACCACTACCTCAGATGAGGTAGAGAGGTTGTTTGCAATAGACCCCCGGCAATTGTAAGCCAGCAAAAGAAAAATGTCTATGCATCAGAAGGTTATATTTTCAGCACTTTTTTTTGACTTTTTTGTTTTGTTGGTGAGGGTTATGTGATTTTTGTGGGAGAACAAAGTTATGTACTACAACAATAATACCCAGTGTAATGCTACGAGTAGGAAATAGGGTTCTACAATATACCCATATCTTACCTCTACCTTGTAGACATAGAGAGGCTATTTAGGATACACATTGGCTTAAATAGACAAGACAAAGTCATGTGACTTTGATAAAACAGAAAAAGAGATGGTCTAGTGACCATTGAGAAGGGGTAGAAGTTTAGTTATACTGTTGGTTTGGGAAAGTGTTATGTGGGGTTAGTTTTATTTTTTGTTAGTATTTGTTCTGTGGCAAGATCACTTTCGGGTTTCTTGCTAAATTACTAGTTTGCTGTGAATTGATTATGATGAATGTTTTGCAAATAGTGAATTGAGGGACATTTGGATTTTAGGTGAAGGAATTCGTGATAACGGTAGAACAGGAGGTGCAAACGGAGTTCCATGGAGGAGCAGTGAAGGCACCGAAAGTTCTTGCTGACATTGTGGAGTCAGTCGCGGCCGCTGTATATGTGGATTGTGGCTTTGATCTGAAGGCTCTCTGGGTGGTCAGTTGTCTGTCCTTTGGCTGTTCATATTTATTGGTGGATCATACTTTCTGATCTTTTCTTTTCTCATGAATTTTTGATGCATCTCGAGAAAGTAATTTGCAGAATTAGAAAGTCTAGGGATTGTGCAGGGTTTAATATAATGTTCCTTATGAAGTCCCTTTTTCATTCATATATAACAAAATTTGCTAACTTGGTTCAAAAACTCTCGAAAACAATATTCCAGTTTCAAGGACATTTGCTAATCTTGTTAGTTTCAGATTTGACACCTTACTTCCCCCAAAATGCTTTAGCACATCTGTGTTCCTTATGAAATAGGTACGTGAAAATAAATATTTAGGTTTCCTTTTCTAGAATGTCATTTTAGATCTGTTTACAATGAAATATGTTCATGTGACCTAACTAAGCAAGGTTTTGAAGTTTAGTGCGACACTGTGTGTGAGAGAGAGTGTGTGTGTTTCAAATTTACTACTCCATCCTTCCCAGTTTATATGACATCTTTCAGATTTCGAGATTTCGAGATTCAAACAAGTCTTTTTCTTACCGTAATTCTTTCATATATCTTTTAAATATTTTAAATTGTCAATATTTTAAATTTTCAATTACTGTGACTCATAGTACTTTTTCCACAGATGTAAATTTTATTTAAAAAATTTAACAATTCCATGACCGAATTCACGGTCAAAACTGAACTGACTGATTTTCGAAATTCAAACTGTGCCACATATATTGGGACAGAGGAAGTAATTGAAACTTGAAATTGTTATGGTATTGAAAAAGAAAATGGTAGTTCACACGAAAGGAGTGTTTCTTCTGTCTTTGCAGCTTTTCATTATTGGAAAACCATTTCATTTTGCCTTTATTGGACTTAGAAATCCAGCATTTTTTTCTTGCAGATGAGAATTGATATCCTGATTTCTGATTAGTTTTGTTTCATTTTGTGTTAGATATTTAGAGGCCTCCTCGAGCCTATTATCACGCTGGACTTGTTGTCAGAACAACCGCAGCCTGTAACCATGCTGTATGAGTCTTGCCAGAAGGATGGAAAACAAGTTGATATAAGGCATTGGAGAAAAGGAGAGAAAGACATAGCTAGTGTTTGTGTTGATGGTGAATTTATTGTCTCCGCTTCTTCTGGGAACAAGAAAAATGCTGAACTTCACGCTGCAAAAGCTGCACTCAATAAGTTGGCCTGTAAATCTACAAGTCAGTTGGATACTGAAGTTGAACCAAACAGAGAGTTTGAAGGAGCAAAGCAGAAGCTGAATGAGTTATGTGGAAAAAAGAAATGGCCCAAACCAACTTACAGGTAAATTTTTTCTCCCAGAGAGATGAAGTTGTTGCTCATAACAATTCCAAACTGAATCTTTTAGCTGCAAAACTGTACTCCCTCCTTCCAGTTTATGTGGCAACATTTTCTTTTTAGTCCGTTCTAGAAAGAATGATAACTTCTAAATTTGAAAATAATATAACTCAAATTTTCCATTTTACCCTTAATAGGAAGCTCTTATAGCTGGCACAAATGTTATGGAACACAATGAGACTACAAGATTCAAAAGTCTTAATATCACACAAATGTTATACCATGTTTATGTCTTTCTTTCTTCAACTCCTTGCCTGTTCAAATTTTGCCACATAAATTGTAACAGAGGGAGGATTAAATTTTCAAATTACCATGTACAACATGGCAAAATACTTGGACATAGGGAATCTATTAGTATTAATTTCTTCTTTAGGCTGCATATTCTGTCACTTCAGTTGAGAAAATTTTCATGGGTAATTGTAACCACACACTCAAACCTGGCTCAATCTTTACAACAGAGTTGTCTATCTTTTATAGTAAAAGTAGTCTTTGAGATTTGATTGCATAGAATAGGTTTGTAGTAATCTGGATACAAGAGTATAATGAATGAAGTTTGATACAAATGGATGTTAGATGTATTAGAAATTAATAATATATATGCTAAAGGACTTCTAGGACTTCTTTTTGATGGCAAAGGTTGTACAACTGGGGATGTGTAATAGGCGCATGCCACGAATTTGAATTCTTGCCCGTGAGGCGTGAATCAAATGGTGTTTAAGTGGAATAGGGAGAAAGCTTGTAACAATTGAGGAAGGTTCCGATTGGGTCTGAAAATAGAAGCTTAATTAATTAGATACTCCTATTTTATTTTCGCTATATGTTTTCGGTGTTCTAGGTTTGTGTATTATTATTTGAGTCCTTTATATTTACTTTTTAGTCCCTAAAGTTGGTCAGTGTTGTAGTTATCGCGTGTCGAGTCTGGTAGATTATTTTAGGTCTTGTTAAATATCTTGTATTTGCATTTTGGGAGACATCTTGAATGAAAATTTGAATTTTATCCTTTATTTCTTTTTCTTTCTTGTTCTTAGTTCTTAGATTTCAATATTAATGGCATTTCCGCCATGGGATTCGGTACAAATGGTATTAGAGCCTATGGTTCTCAGCCCCAATTCTGCGACCATGTTCAACCAGGGTTACTATTAACCGCTGCAAGTCATGGCTACCGCAACCATGACTGATTTTCATTTTTATGGTTCATCATATTCGCATGGTTATGAGTATTGGCATGGGTATTCTAATCCTTACTCATATTAGGTTGACAACGCCAATCATGGTTTTTATTTGGTTCAATTTGGTGATGGTTCAATGGTGTCGATGAGTGCCTCAACATTAGATAACTTGTTGAAGTCTAGCTGTGACAATTTTGAGACAAACGAAGCAACTACAGGGAATGTGATTCATTCATTTTGTTTTCCTTCTGTGATGGATTCATTTGGTTCTGTTTCTTTCAAAACTCTAGCCCCCAAATCAGAGAACTCTGATCTCACAACATTTTCTCTACTCTCTCGATACTCTTAAGCACAAAAGAGGTGCCGCCAGTGGCAAGAAAAGAACTTGGAGAAAGAAGCACAAATACGAGCTTGGTTGACAAACTACTACTACTAAGCTTTCAAGAAGAAAAAGTGTCCGGCGAGTTCATGTACAAGTTAGCATGGTGAATGGGCGACCAAGTTTTCTGTTGGCAGGGAAATACTTATAGAGGACCAACATTTGGTTGTGGAAGGAAAGGGAGATATCGAGGTCCAGGTGTTCGATAAAATTTCTCAAAGGGATGATTTCTGCGTGAAATATAAGCAATGGAATGATAGTGTTGGGAATGAGTCGCTGGAGGTCGAAAAAGATTTGGGAAGTAGTGTAGGTGTATCTATTTCCCTTGCCGCTCTCCGTGAATGGAGAGGATTTATGCACTAATTTGTAGTGATTATGATGCTCAATTGGTCCACATCGATGGTGATGGAGACGTAGTAGCAGTTGAAAATAAGGAAGGAAATTCGTTAGAGGACCAACTGTTTGACAAAAGTTCTCAGAGAAATGAGACTGCAGAAATTTATCCCAATCAGATCACAACTTACATTGCAAGTTTTGTGATGCCCTTTTTCACCTAGCGTGTTGGTGAATCAAACATTGTAGACCAAATGGGTCCAAATCTGCTATTCAGGGTGATGATGCGCACAAGGAAGTTAACGATGAAGAAGAGAAGGACGAAAAATCGAAGGAAGATCAGGTGTTCGATGGAAGCCTTCAAAGGGATGAAGAACCTCTTTCTGAAGGAAACGCTTTTAATGAAAGACGAGGATTTAGCTTCAATTCCTCTATTATCGACATCAACGAGCAGGGAACGCATCAAAAGTTTCTCACTGTGGCCATTCCAATACGAATTGATCTTAATTTTAACAAGGGAGGTATGAGTTATTCCCCTTATGTAATAACCTTGGTTAAATTCAAATTTGTGATTGCTACATATGCTGAATATGAAGAGATTCGGGTGTCTAGCAAGTTGTTTGACGAAATATTGAGCGGAAAAAGTAATTTCAAGAATTGTAATGATATACTCTGCAATTGATAAGAAAATACGCTTTTTCCAAGTTGGTTTTGCAGCAGATTTGTATGTTAGTAACCTTCCTTTGTTGATTGAGATGTATGGGAAGTCTAGTTTACTTGACTTAGGTCAATCACTACATGCTTTGTGCGTGAACACCAGTCATGATTCCTCTAGATTTATCGAAACTAATGAAGTGTTTACTGATGTGAAACATGCTATCGAGGAGTGTGAATGGAATGGGCTATTTGAAATCAAGTATGAGGGGAGTAGTTCTGTTTGGTTGGAGGAGTGTGATTGGAACCATACTGCATCAATTGAAAGTGCTATATGCAAGCAAGGGTGTATCAAAATGCTTAGAGGTCCTTCCTCCTAGAAAATTGGCAGGAACCTTGGATCCTCCTGCATACATAATTGTGGCAAAGGAAGTCGAACAATGTTTATTTTACAATTCAACTGCAGTAACTGAGTTTTGGGACCTTGGAAAGTCATATGAACATGTAGCTAAAATCGTAATGACCCTAATTACTGGTGCATTCAGTCACGATGCTGGTGGAGCAGCTAAGTTATTAGATCACTTTCAATCCTAGAATGTAATATGCTGAACGATGAGAACATTTTGAAGGAGAAAACATTATTAAACGGTCAACTATAAAAGATTTTCCGAGGGAGAAAATGGAAGGCTACTATACAGGGCAAGAACCTTCTCCGCACTGTGTTCTCAAAGGATTACCTTTGAACCTTGGAAACACGATTTAATATTTCTTCTTTGGACCAAAGTAGTTTGGGGGTACAATAAAGAGGATGTGGGTTTTGTCCATCATGTTATTTGCGTGACAAGTCATAACGCCTTTGTGGTTTGTTTTCAATGTTCAACTGACTTTGTTCATGCAAGTTACTGCAATAGTTATTGTGATTGCTCTCATTGGGATACTAATTCAGTTTTGGTTGGCAGTGGCATCTATTCTACTAATTCTTAATTTATCATTTTCTCAATTTCCTTCTTATCAACCTCCTAATACTGCTCATCCCCTAAATTTTGATCATCTTGTTGTTTTATCATGGGAACACGTTAACCATTTTTTCCAACTCTGTAGTGTCTTAAGTTCGAGCATGGTGGGACTTGTCCAATTGCACTTCATTTTCAAAACAGTAGGATACTTGATTGAAGATTTTGATGTTTGGCGAATTGTTTGACAAACAAAGCTTCAATCATTTAAATTCGTTAACCCTTTGAAGACGTTCATTATTTAGACAAGTTCACGGTAGTGTTGCTTCTTGGTTTACTGGATGTTGTGTCTACTGAGCACTCTAAGATAGCAGAGAAGTCCTTGGGAAAAAAGTATGCTATGCTGTATTGACTTTTATAACAAGTGGAATTCTCTTTACGACTCTTAGGATGACATAATATGGTGGCATTATTGATGTATTAGGTTGCAAGTATGATTCACTAATATTTAGAGGTAAAACTGATGCAATAGTACTTGGTCATCCTTTTGGAGATCATTTGTTCAGAATATATGGTGCTCTGACATCTTCAAATGGTGTTGCAATTGCACTCGTTAGATTGGGAAAACAGTTCTGCAATGCAAGATGACAAGTCCTCATGTGTATGGTGATTGATAGTTGCAACTGAAATGATTTTTCGGAGCATATGTTTGTGTTTATAAATATCATTATTTAGGCAACACAAGTTCAAGGAACTCCAAAATTATGAACCTTGAGGACAAGGTTCTTTGAAGGGGAATGGAATGTAACAATTGAAGAAGGTTTGGATTGGGTTTGAAACTAGAAGCTGGAATGTAACAATTCAAGAAGGTTTGGATTGGGTCTGAAAATAGAAGCTTAATTAGATATTCTTTTTTATTTACTTTTTAGTCCCTAAAGTTGGTCACCGTTGTCGTTTCCCCATGTCGGGTCTGTTAGATTATTTTAGGTCTTGTTAAATACTTTGTATTTGCATTTTGGGGGACATTTTGAATGAAAATCTGAGTTTTATCCTTTATTTCCTTTTCTTTCTTGTACTTAGTTCTTAGTTTTCAATATTAATCCCGTTCGCGCCATGGGATTCGTTACAGGGCTCGGCTAGTGTTTGTTACTACAACTATTTCTGGATGTGCAAGATTTAGTATTTGAGTAAATTCGACTCTTACATGTATATGTGTTTAGGAACTGTTTTTTTTTTTTTTTTTGGTTTGTTTATTGAACCAGCAGATCCCACTTCACCGGTTCTTTGTAAACATGTGTTATTATGATTTAGTTTCCTCATTGTTTGCTATATAATGCAGAGTAGAGAGACAGGTAGGTCCTGCTCATGATAAGAGGTTTATATGTTCTGTGCAAGTTGCAGTTGCTGTTGGCGTGCTTAGAGTGATGGGAGAGGAGAAGTCACGAGTAAAAGATGCAGAGAATTCTGCTGCTTCAGCAATGTTTTGGGGTCTTCTGCACAATTCTAAGCTCGGTTAACGGGACATTGTCTATGGTACTTCCAGTAATTCCGTCTTTGGCATCCTTGAAAACTTGAGGCTACTTCGTCTCAAACGTCGTATTGTTGGTTCCTTAAGGAAATTTGGCATCTGTTTGATCATTTTTTATTTGAAAATCAGCCCGTTGTATTTGAAATTTAGAAAAGGGAAAAGACATGGAATTACTAGCTGCGAAAAAAAGGTTAAATTACATAAATAACCTCTTTTTGAGTGACGAAAAGTTTTTCAAAACCAGTCTTACTATCTTTTTTATACGGAAAAGGAACCAATATACCTCCAAACTTCAATAAATGGTGCAAATATTTTCTCCGTCACACTTTGGGTATAAATATACCCTTGCCGCTAATGAAAAGGTACAAATATATCTTCGAACTTTAATACATGATACAAATATATCTTCAGTCATATTTTAGGTACAAGTATACCCTCGGTGTTAATGAAAATGTACAAATATACCGTTCTCATTAACTATGGGATACGTGTCAGTATCGTATTGGTTGATCCTTTTTAATTTATTTTATCTCTGAATAATTTAATTTATCCTAAATTATAACTCATACCGGATCCAAATAACCCGACCCGACCCGTGTAATAGAGAAGCTTCAACAAACATCATGCGTCTCTATTCATGCGTGTTTCTTTTTTCCACTCTTTCACTAATCCAAAAAACCCTAACAAACGCGTCGATTTGATTCATGTTTCGATTCGTCTACCATCTAGAATCGAGTAGCGATTTGTTTAATATTGTGATGTTATTTAATGTTCTAGTGTTAGATTAATATTCTGATGCTGTTTAATGTTCTTCATAAACAGTTGTCGTTTGTTTTTTCTGATTCATGAGCATCGATGAATAAGAAATTGTTTTTGATCATAGCTGTTGTTACCTGCTTTAAATTCATTGTTACACCATTGTCCACCAACTTCAAAGAGTGAACAAGAAGACAATATTTTAAGAACAAAAACATGAGAAAAACTTGCAAAGTTTGGACATTCCTCAGCCAAACCAAGGTCTTTATCATATCACAGGTCGGGTCGGATTATTTGGACCGGGTATGAGTTATAATTTAGGATGGATTAAATTATTCACAAATAAAATAAATTAAAAAAGGCCAACTAATACGATGTTGATACGTGTCCTGCCGTTAATGAGAAGGGTATCTTTGTACCTTTTCATTAACGACAAGGAAATATTTGTACCCAAAGTATGATGGAGAGTATATTTGTATCATTTATTAAAGTTCAAGGGTATATTTGTACCTTTTCATTAACGATAAGGGTATATTTGCACCCCAAGTATGACAAAGGATATGTTTGTATCATTTATTAAAGTTTAGAGATATATTTGTACCTTTTTCGTTTTTCATATATAGAATATATATCCATTTGTCCCTCTATACCGCAAAATTTTTAAACAACTCTTCACGCTCATTTGACTTTCAGCTTCTCCCTTTTTTTTTTTCAACATTAACTTTTTTTCTTTTTTCCTCCCAACTTATATTTTTTAATTATTTTTTCTCTTTCTTATTTTTCTTAAATTTATATTTTTTTATTAAATTTTTTCTCAACCTGTATTTTATTTTATTTTTTTGTTTTATCTTTTTTTTCTTCAACTTTCTTCTTTTTCTCAACCTCTATTTTTCCTTTTTCTCTTTTTTTTTTAATTTTTTTTTTATTTATATTTTTTAAATTTTATCAACCTTTATTTTTTCTTCATTTTTTTTCCTTTTTCTCACCTTCTATTCTTTTTTCCCCTTTTTATTTGATTCCTTCAAAACAACAAGTTACGCTCAATGGGCTAGAATTGACTACCACATTATGTCTTGATTTATGTGATATTTTATAACTCTTGTCCAGAGGTAAGTGTTGGACAATAAAATTTTGAGTAAAAAATAAATAAATAATTGGGATAGGAAAAATTCTGCAATAATCATTTTATTGATTTCAATATGTGAGTGTTATAATTTCTACGAATCCTCTGATTCGTCTTTTCAAATATAAACTTAAGGGCTTCGAGCTTGATCTTGAATTTGAACTTGATTTGTGGATTTGATCTTGCCTTATACTTGAATTCAAGGGCTTTTGGGCTTGTTAATGAGTCTTAATCTTAAATCTTGATTTGTGGATTTGATGAACTTGATATCGACTTGTACTTGAATTCATGGGCTTTTGAGCTTTGGTAAATAAACATTTTATTTCACCAAAAGGATATTTACAAAGTTCCAAACAGGGTCAGACCCTCTGTTTCTCATACATGATATCAAAACTTTGCTATCTCTAAGACTTCACTTATCAGTTAGGGATTCTGATCTAGTAGTAACTAACAAGACATTCTATCAACATTACAATTTATATCTTGTATCAACAATTCAATTCAGGTAGTTTCTTCATGGTACTGCAGCTTGTTGTTATAGAGGGCCTTCCCATTTCCTATATGTTTTGCTTTGGATATGGACATGGATAACAATTTCCCTGCAAACTTGGTCTTCATTATAGATGCCTTGTTGGAATCTGATAATGTTCCTAGTTCTCTACATTATATTGATCACCATCGCAAAGACATTACTGATGATAGAGATGTTGGATGATCTTTCTTTTGCTTGTTTGGCTACCCACTCTACTTCAGTTTTCCAGTCTCCTACATTCCTTTGCACACCCATCCACAACAATAATCTTCTCCATAGCCTTCTAATGATATTACACTCCATGTATAGATGATCATGAGTCTCATCAGCACTTCGACAGAGCACACATTTCGCAGGTATCTATATCCCAATTCTTGCTAGTCTTTCTACTATCTAGCCATAGTGTGAACTTGTGTCTGGGGTGTATGCATGGGTGTAGTACAATACTTCTCCAAGGGACTTTTGGGTATTGAGGTGACATAGCATCATAAAGCTTTTTGATCAGGAACTTTGAGCCTTTGACACATGCTGCCAGCCTAGTCTTGTGGTCTTAATCTTGAATCTTGATGAACTGATGTTGAATGCCTGAATTTGTAGAGAAATTTATGGCGTTTGATCCACGAGCTCTCTCTTATTTTTTATTAGAATTGTTCTTCCCTTTTCTGAATTATGAGACCCCTATTTATTGTTGTAGGAAGGAAAAAATCACCGTGAAGGTGAACTTATTTTGACCAATTAGATTTAAGTGACATGACACATGTTTATGAGCTTTTGATTTTACTAGGTCTGTTGCATCATTTTGATATGTGGCATGATTTTATTGATTCCTTCACTTGACTTAGCATGCCACATCATTCGATACGTGGTGCTCACTGGGTTTCTAGAATATTATGACATATTGGGCTTAACAAAGTGGACTCATCAATTGCAGTCCAAATTAATGGACTAGCCCAATAAAAATTAATCTTTAATTAAATCCATAATTATTTGAATTTAAATAATTAATTCAATCATATTAATCCACAATATTTATTTGGACTAATATATTTAAAATTTGTGTGATTACAAATGCCCCCAATTCAAGACTTGTCGAAGTATTTGGATCTTCGTAGACTAGAATTGAAGTATTAACTTGATGATTTAATTGAGCTCAATAATAATTCATATGTGTAATCGAACAACCCAAAAATTAGGAACATTACCCAATGCTATTAATATGATGTCATAATAATAGTAATAATGATTATAATAGTTATCATTAATATTATTACGTGAATTCTTAAAACACTGTATCCATTTGATTAGAGGGAATATTTGTGTGTAATGATCCTTTATGTTACTTTTCATATTTTGCTTATATTTTACTGTTAGATCTTTCCTATAGTTGCCTCAAGTCATTTATGACTTACTGGGATTGACAGTTTGGTTATCGGGCAGTTCTTCTGATTTTTAGTGCCAATTTCTTGTTTTGAAGTCTTCGTTGGTTCAAATTAGCTACTGGGCAAAAAATTCAAGGAAACTACCTCGTATGTCAGTTATGACTGTTTCAACAGCTCAGGAATGTTGATTTTAGGCTAGGAGGACTCTTGGTTTGGGTCCTGAGGCACTCAGGCTCATTTAAACCTATTGGTCGGAGAGTTAATAAAACATCCTGGATTTTGGCCCTTGAAAATTTCTTGAGCTTTGAGCTTAATGCCCTGGTTACGACTGAACCCTATGAGTTGTAGGGTGTCCCAACGAGTCGTTGGGATGAATCGTAACCAACTTAGTAAGTTTGTGACTTGATTCTGCTCTGAGTACGAGTAGCTCACTAAGAGCCGTGAGGATATGTTATGAGTCATTAGGTGTAATCATAGGGTGTCCAGTGTAAGTCCCAAATTGGGTTCTGTATTAACTACGACTGAACCCTACGAGTTGTAGGGTCTCATTACGAGTGGTTCCAGTGAGTTGTAAGGATAACAGTGTAGGATGCCTTAGTGGTACTACCTTGGTTACGACTCGCGGTGACGAGTCATAAGGAGTGGTTACAATTCAAGGGTTGACTCGTAATCAAAGGCAACACTTTTTCAGCTTTTAAGTTGAGGGCATTCTAGACATTCCCCCTCTTAACAAAATAGAAACCCCACATCTTATAATCTCATCCGGGTGTCATTATCTCTTAGAAACAATCCAAGTAGTGGTTCAAATACTCCTAAATTCTCAAGGTCGAGAATACTTAGGGTTTTTAAGAGATTGATCAATTAGGGCTCTCAAGGGTGATTTCTCTCCGTACATCTTACTATTACAGGCACGTTACTCTTCCCTCATTGTTAATATTGTAAAAGCATGTGATTTAATGTCTTGTTCATGAGATTATTGTAATAGTTTTGAAACAAGGGTTGGGGTTTTTGAATGTTTATGAATTGAACAATGTTTCTTATGGTTTATATATGATTTTTATGTTTTAAATATGATTTTGAACTTGTCGGTGCATGGGTATGGTGAATGAACTAGGGAATTATGATTTTCCCAAACTTGTGACTTTTAAAGTGGTTATGACCCCAACCCCATGATATGAAATTGGTTGTAATAATAAGAGCTGTAGGAATTTGTAAAATTGAACTAGTCTTGAACTATTGCATGATAGAAGGGATATTTGAAATACAATGGTATGATTTAATGAACAAAGAGAGTAGGGGATTCCCTCTGTGTATTAATGAACAAAGGGAGTTATTTTCTCTAAGTTAATGAGAATTATTTTGGCATGTTGTTGTTACCTTGCAAGTGTAGTTGGTATGACGATACCAACAATGTATGCCTTAATGTGGAATGTGGTTAAATGAATGGGAATATGTGATACTTGTTTAATTGGGCTCTAATGAGGGTTGTGTAACTGAGTCGTGAAAGTGGAGCTCCGAGTGACCGATACTGAAAGCTGCATTCGCCGATGCGCAGGTCAAAGTGACCAGGGAGGTTTGAGTGCTCCTTATTTTTATTTATTATTAGGGAGGTTTGAGTCCCCCATAAATTATTATCTGATCAGGTGCTTAAGTTACCTTAGTATATATTGGGAAGTTCGAGTCCCCCATGTGCAAATATATGAGATTATTCTCTAGTTTGTGCAGCTACATGCACTGGGGACCAGCCAGAGGGTGAGAGCTAAGGCCCATATAGCCCGTGGGTACTATTATATGACAGTTGAGCTACACAATCCAGGCTAAAGTTTTGAAACACATGTTAAGCCTTGTTCTCCATCATGGTATGTGATATATATATATAGATATATACATATATATATATATATATATATATATATATATATTTATGTTATGTATTTGATTATGTGCATTGGTTTTTGAATGATTTTAAATTGTTGATCATATTATTATGCTATTTTTATCCCCGAGTTACATGCTCGCGTTCACCTCGTTAACCATCTTCAGATGTTGTATCCCCACGCGATGCAGGAATTGTTCATACTCCTACTCCTCCTGCTCAGTGACTTGGATTCGGGATCAGCTAGCGATCAAATTGAAGTGGTGAGCTTCTATACTTTGGAAGACCCTATTTCATGATTAAGGTTGAAACACCTTAGTTTTTGACCCATAGAATTTTTCTGAGTTTGAGCTTTCTGATCATCATACGACTCATGCTTACTTGTCGTATGATGTGGGTACGGTTTAAGGGGCTTGGTTGTATGTTACTTAGTATAATTTTGGTTGTGTTTTGTCCAAGGTACGAATGGAGATCTTAAGGGTCATATGTTGATAGTATGAGATAGGAGATCCACTCGTATGTTGCTTACTGTGTCAAGCCCTTGGTAGGTTGCCTAGGGTATGATTCTAGGGTACTAATCAAATGTTGTGGATACTAGTTGGTCTATAAAGTCGTATGTTGGACAAGATTGGAGTCCAACTTTCTTTCTAGGGTACGAGTGGTGGGTACCACTCATATGTTGTGTGTATGAGTTAGGGGGACAAGTCGTACCCTCCTGCATATATTTTTTAGCTTTTAAGCCGAGGGTATTCCAGACATTTCTTACCCCAAAACCCTTAAGAACCCATGTCTTATAACACTTTGTGGCCTCTCATAACACACTTTGAAGGATCAAAACACTCTTAAAATCCTCTCTAAACTCTTTCTTGAAGATAGATGTAGGGTTTCTACAAGGTATTCATCTAGAGGCTCAAGAGTCAAGTTCTTTTTGTGAATCTTCATGAACGGGGCATGCGACTTTTCCCTCATTGTTAGTTCATGAAAATCATGTGTTTAAATCTTTGATTATGAATAATTAATGGTGGTTTTGAAAACCAATATTGAGGGTTTTGTTGCATATTGTTGAGTATTGTTTACTCTTGGTTTTAATTTTGTTTATACATGTTTTTAATGATGCTTTTGCATATGTGGGTGCTTAGAAATTATGGTTTAACGATTGAGTCATGGTTAACCCTAAACTAGATGGTTTTTACTTTGGTTTTGGTCTTGGTAATGGTATGCTCTCAGTGTGTTTGTGAAAATGTCTAAGAGAACAAACTAGTCACATGTTGAATTGTGTTTTGAACTAAGGCATTGGCCTAAATATTGTTAGTCATTGATAATTGATTTTGTGAAGGCCTTGTCGGGTATACATTGATTTGAGTTGTAACATTGGTGGTTTAATTGACTAAATAGGTATGAGTCCCAACACAATGAATTGAATTAATGTCTTTGTTAGATAATAGGTTCGAATCCCAAATAAACAATTGGTTACTAACAGTTATGGCATATTGTACGCTTGCAAGTGGAGTTGGTATGACAATACTAATGGAATGCCTTGGTAAGTAATTCTTTTAATGGTTATGTATGTGTACTGGATGTTTTAATTGGGATTTAAAGTGAGATATGGATTCAGGCCATAAAAGTAGAAGTCTAAAGGACTAACACTGGAAACTGCGCTAGCCGGTGCGAGTGTCTTTATGATCAGGTGGTTCGATTCCCCTGAATAAATATATGAATGGGATGTTTGAGGCCCCCATATACATGTATTGGTGCTTAAGTCACCTTGAATATGATGGGAGGTTCGAGTCCCCCATATAGGCATATACGGTTATGGATATTCTCTGATTCATACGGCTACACGCACTGGGACCCTTCCAGCTAGGGGAGAGCTAGGCCCATATAGCCCGTGGGTCCCTTGATATATGACGGTTATGCTACATAGCCTAGGTTAATATTTTCAAAGTTTATGCTAATCTTGTTCCCTACCCTGGTATGTTGTATATATATGTATATGTATATATTGCATTAGTTATGTGCATTGGTTGATTGGTTTTGAACTGTTGGCATAATATTATCCTTATCCTTGAGTTATATGCTAGCGCTCCAACCGCTAACTATATTTGGATGCTGTATCCCCACGACAGTAGGGACTGGTCATATTGTCAGTTTATTCATATGTTGGCACAATTGGTAGATACTCAATTTGAGCGTGGTGTTTCTATTACTCCATCTTCTGTGGTCATAAGGGTTGGCCAGTTCATGAAGTTGAATCCTCTGACCTTTACTAGTGTTACGGTTGATGAGGATCCTCAATGTTTTCTAGATGAGATAGAAAAGATCTATCATGTTATGCATGCTACTAATGTGGAGGGCATTAAGTTTTCCGCCTACCAGCTGAAGGATATGGCGTACCAATGGTACGAGGAATGGAAGTAGGCAAGGCGTAACGGTGCTGAGTCATATATGTAGGAGGATTTCTTTAGTATGTTTCTGGACCATTTCTTTCCTCAGGAGTTGAGAGAGGCAAAAGTGGAAGAGTTTGTGAATATGAGGCAAGGTAGGATGTCTGTCAAAGAGTATGCCTTGAAATTTCACTAGTTATCACGGTATACTTCAGAGTTGGTTTCTAGCATGAGGGCTAGAATGAGGAAGTTTGCTTGCGGGATTATCTTGTGAGTTGATCCTTGAAAGTAAGGATGCCTTATTGAACAAGGACATAGATATCTCCAGGCTAGTTATGTACATGCAACAGGTAGAGAAAGAGAAGAGGAAGCAGGCTGAGTTTAGTAAGAGGCAGGAGAAGAAATTTAGGCCTTCTGAGCAAAGTGGTAGAGATGGTGGTAAGTGGACAAAGAAGAAGTGGGAGAGTTCTGGTTCTTTCTCCATGACTAGTGATCCTTACCCAAAGCCATTGAATGATTGTCGTTCTCAACATGATGGTGAGTTTTGGGCACAGGATGCCTAATCTTAGGCTAGTGGGGCTCAGTCGGCTCCATCCCACCCTCCTTGTAGATTTTGTGGGCCGTCGCACTGTGGGTTCTATGAGAAAGGGAAAAATAGATGTTTTTATTATAGTTAGATTGGTCATATGCAGCGTGATTGTCGTTTTATAATGGCTTCTAGGTCTAACAAGGTCCTTGTTGCCTCTTCATTTGTTCCTGCACCAAAGGGTGCTGTCTCTACATCTGCTTCTACATTTGGTACCGACACTGATGAAAATTGCTTATATGCTTTTGCATCTCGTTAGGATTTCGAGGCATCTCTTGATGTCGTTAATGGTATGTTAAAACTCTTATCCCATGATGTGTATTGTTTACTTGATCCAGGGTCCACTTTTTCTTATGTGACACAGTTTATGGCTGTGTATTTTGGTTTTGGTCCTAAGTTTATTTCTTATCTTTTTTCTGTATCTACCATTGTTGGTGACTCTGTGATTTCTAAAAGAGTCTATAGGGGTGTGTGGTATCTTTAATGGTAGAGAAACTCTTATGGATTTGACCGAGTTAGATATGGTTGGCTTTGATGTCATATTGGGGATGGATTAGTTGCATTCATGATATGCTTCTTTAGATTTTTGGACCAGTAAGGTCATGTTTAAATTCCCTAATAAACCAGTCATTGTATGGGAAAGAGGTTCTTTAGTTCCTAAGAAAAGGTTTATCTCATATCTTAGAGCCCAAAAGTTGAATTCCAAAGGGTGTTTGTATCATTTGGTCCGGGTTAAAGACTCTAACTCGGAAGGTCCTTCTATAGAATCCATTCCTGTGGTTAATGAGTTTCATGAGGTTTTCCCTGATGATCTTCTTGGTATTCCTCCCGATAGGGAAATTGATTTTAGGATTGATCTTGTTCCAAACACTCATCTTATCTCTATCCTTCCTTATAGAATGACTCCAACTAAGTTGAAGGAGCTTAAAAATAAATTGAAGGATCTCTTAGATAAAGGTTTTATCCATCTTAGTGTATATTATTAGGGCTCTCTTATGTTGTTTGTTCGTAACAAGGATGACTCCCTTTGGATGTGTATTGATTACTATCAGTTGAATAAGGTGACTGTAAAGAACAAGTTTTCTTTTCTTAGGATCGACGACTTGTTTGATCAGCTTCAAGGTGCGAAGTGTTTCTCTAAGATTGATCTTAGGTCTAGTTATCATCGGCTTAAGATTAGGAAAGTGGATATCCCTAAGACTGCCTTTAGAATCCAGTATGGTCATTATGAGTTCCTAGTTATGTCTTTTGGGTTGACCAATGCTCTGGTAGCATTTGCGAATTCGATGAATAGGGTCTTCCATCAGTTTATGGATTTGTTCATCATTGTCTTCATAGATGATATTTTGGTATACTCTAAGAGTGAGAAGAATTATGTCGATCACCTTCATGTTGTGTTGTAGCCTTGAAGGATCAACATTTGTATGCCAAGTTCTCAAAGTGCGAGTTTTGGTGTAAGGTTATGATTTTTCTTTGTCATGTTATCTCTAGTGAAGGGATAATGGTGGATCCACAAAAGGTTGCAGTGGTTAAGAAGTAGCCTAGAACCGCGACTTCAATTGATATTCAGAGCTTCTTGGGTTTATCCAACTACTATAGGTGATTTGTGGAAAGTTTTTTGACTATAGCTACCTCATTGACTAGATTGACCTAGAAGAAGGCAAAGTTCTTATGGTCCGATGCTTGTGAGGGAAGTTTTGAGAAGTTGAAAGATAAGTTGACTTCAACTCCAGTTTTGACCCTACCCGAGGGTAATGATGGCTTCGTAGTGTATCGCAATGCTTCTCATATTGGGCTTGGTTGTGTGTTAATATAACATGCTAGGGTGGTGGCCTATACTTTTAAGCAGTTGAAAGTTCATAAGAAGAACTACCCTACTCATGATTTAGAGCTATTAGTGGTGGTATTTGCATTAAAAATTTGGCATCACTATCTCTATGGGGTTTATATTGACATCTTTTCTGATCATAAGAGCCTATAGTATGTGTTTACTCAGAAAGAGTTAAATCTCAGGCAAAGAAGATGGCTTGAGTTGCTGAAGGACTACAATATGAGTTTTCATTACCATCCCGGTAAAGCTAACATAGTTGCTGATGCTCTTAGCAGGTTATACATGGGTAGTCTAGCCTATGTGGATGAGTATAAGTGGGAGTTGGTAAAGGATATACACCCTTTGACTAACCTTTGTATTCGTCTCTTGGACTCTGATGATGGTGGTGTGTTTGCGTATCAAGTCTCACAGTCGTCTCTTATTGTTGAGATAAAGGAAAAAAAGGAGTTGGATTCTGACTTGATAAAGATTAAGAAAAATTTGGGTCAGCAAAAGGTTATTGACTTTGCAATTGGTAATGATGGTCTCATAAGGTACCAAGGCAGGTTATGTGTCCCCGATGTTGATGGGTTGAGGGAATGGATTTTGGCCAAAGTTTATGGATCACATTATGCTATTCATATTGGTTTTACGAAGATGTATCATGGTCTTAAGGAGTTCTAGTGGTGGAATAATATGTAGCGAGATATGGCTAACTATGTGGCTAAGTGTATGGTGTGTCAACAAGTGAATGTTGAGCACATAGAACTCAGAGGTTTGTACCAAGAGATTGAGTCGCCCGAATAGAAGTGGGAGGTAAGTAATATGGATTTCATTACTGGTCTTCCTCGATCTCAAAATCAGTGTGATTTGATTTAGGTCATCGCGGATAGGGTAACCAAGTCCACTCACTTCTTGCTTATAAGGACTAATTATTCGATGGAGGATTATGGCAAGCTGTATCTTGTGGAGATTGTGAAGTTTCATGGTGCTCTAGTTTCTATTATTTTGGATCATGGTACTCCATTCTCATCTCATTTTTGGCGATCGTTCTAGAAAGGTTTGGGAACTAAGATATGCCTTAGTACCGCTTTTCACCCGTAGTCGGATGGACAAGCGGAGAGGACCATTCATACATTAAAAGATATGCTTCATGCTTGTGTGATTGACTATGGTGGTAGTTGGGTTGACCATTTTCCTCTAATAGAGTTTTCTTAAATTAATATTAACTCTTTAGCATTGGTATGGCTTCTTTTGAGGCATTGTATGGTAGGAGATATCGTTCTCCTATTGGGTGGTATGAGGTTGGTGAGGGTAAGTTATTTGGCCCTGATTTGGTTTACCAAGCCTAAAAAAATGTGAAGGTAATTCGAGATAGGTTGAAAGTCGCTCAATGTCACCAAAAGTCCTATGCTGATATGAGGTATAGGGAGTTAGAATTCACGGTTGGAGATTGGGTGTTCTTTAAGGTATCTCCCATGAAGGGAGTGATGCAGTTTGGTAAGAAGGGGAAGCTCAATCCCCGGTATGTTGGTCCGTATTTAGTTTTAAAGAGGGTTGGTAGTCTTTCCTATGAGTTGGAGTTGCCTTCTAGTTTGAGCTTCACTCATTCGATTTTCTATGTCTCTATGTTGATAAAGGATGTAGGTGATCCTTCATCGGTTGTTCCTTTAGAAGGGTTGGGTATTTCAGATTCCTTATCTTATGAGGTAGTCCCGATTGAGATCTTGGATCATCAAATTCGTCGATTGTGGATGAAGGATGTGGCTTCGATAAAGGTTCTTTGGAGGAACCATAAGGTTGAGGTAGCTACTTGAGAGACAGAAGAGGACATGAAGTCCAAGTATCCGTATTTGTTATTCATTTTGGAAATTCGTGATTGAGGTATGTATTGTTCTTAATATCTTTCTTTTATGTTTTTGTTAATGGAATGGTGATTCCTTGTCATCTTTGTTTTCTAATTTTGTTAAAGGGAAGTTTGATGGTATATTGTGTGGAACTCGTGCTTGTGCATACCTTTACTCGTCTTTCGAGGACAAATGATCCTAGTGGGGGAGAATTGAAACACCTTGGATTTTAACTCTTAGAAATTCCCTGAGTTTAAGTTTTCTGATCATCATACGACTCATGCTTACTTATCGTTTGATGTGGGTACGGTTTAGGGGTCTTGGTCGTATGTTACTCAGTGTGGTTTTGGTTGTTTTCTATCCTTGGTATGAATGGACATCATAAGGGTCATATTTTGATGGTACAAGATAGGAGATCCAATCGTATATTCCTCAGTGTGTCAAGCCCTTGGTAGGTTGCCTAGGATACGATTCTAGGGCACTAATCGCATGTTGTGGTTACTAGTTGGTCTATGAAGTTGTATGTTGGATAGGATTGGAGTCCAACTTTCTGTCTAGGGTATGTATTATGGGTACCACTCACATGTTGTGGGTACAAGTTAGGGGGCCAAGTCGTACCCTTCGTATTTTTAGCTTTTAAGCTAAGGGTATTCCAGACATTTTCCACCCCAAAACCCTTAAGACCCCACGTCTTATAACACTTTGTAGCCTCTTATAACACATTTTGAAGGATTAAAACACTCTCAAAATCCTCTCTAAACTCTCTGTTGAAGATTGGGCTGGGGTTTCTACAAGGTTTTTATCTAGACGCTCAAGAGTCAATTCTTTTCATGAATCTTCGTGGACAAGCCATGTGACTCTTCCCTCATTGTTAGTTCATGAAAATCATGTGTTTAAGGCTTTGACTATGAATCATTAATGGTGGTTTTGAAAACCAATGTTGATGGTTTTGTTGCATATTGTTGAGTATTGTTTACTCTTGGCTTTAATTGTGTTTATACATGTTTTAAATCATAGTTTTGCACATGTGGGTGCTTAGAAATTGTGGTTTAACATTTGGGTCATGGTTAACCCTAAACTTGATGGTTTTTACTTTCGTTTTTGTCTTGGTAATGGTATGCGCTCAATGTGTTTGTGAAGATGTCTATGATAACAAACTTGTCACATGTTGAATTGTGTTTTGAACTAAGGCATTGTCCTAAAGATTGTCAATCATTGGTAATTGGTTTTGTCAACGCCTTGTATGCTATACATTGATTTGAATTGTAACTATGGTGGTTTAATTGACTAAATGGGTTCGATTCCCAACACAATAAATTGAATTAATGCCTTTGTTAGTCAATGGGTTCGAGTCCCAAATGAACAATTGGTTAGTAATGGTTATGGCATGTTGTATGCTTGCAAGTGTGGTTGGTATGCCAATACCGATCGGATACCTTAGTAAGTAATTGGTTTTATAGTTGTGTATTTGTAATGGATGTTTAATTAGGCTTTAAAGCAGGATGTGTATCCGGGCCGTGATAGTAGAAGTTCGAAGAACTAACACTGGGAACTGCACTAGCTGGTGCAGGTATCTTTGTTATCGGGTAGGTTGAGTCCCCCGAATAAATATTTGATGGGAGGTTTGAATCCCCTATAGTACATGTATTTGTGCTTATGTCATCTTAATTATGTTGGGAGGTTTGATTTCCCCGTATAGGTATTTACGTTTATAAATATTCTCTGGTTCGTGCGGCTACTCGCACTGGGGCCCTTCCAGCTAGGGGAGAGCAGTGCCTATATAGACCATGGGTTCTTGATATATGACGGTTATGCTACATAGCCTAGATTAATGTTTTCAAAGTTCAAGATAATATTGTTCCCTACCCCGGCATGGTATATGTATATGTATATGTATATGTATATGTATATGTATATGTATATGTATATGTATATGTATATGTATATGTATATGTATATGTATATGTATATGTATATGTATATGTATATGTATATGTATATGTATATGTATATGTATATGTATATGTATATGTATATGTATATGTATATGTATATGTATATGTATATGTATATGTATATGTATGTATTACATTAGTTATGTGCATTGGTTGATTGGTTTTGAAATGTTGGAATTATATTATCCTTATCCTTGAGTTACATGTTAGCACTCCAACAACAAATCGTCTTTCGATGCTGTATCCTAATGCGATACAGGGATTGGTCATACTATCACACCTCCTACTCAGACTTGGATTCTAGGACATCTTGTGTTGACTTGAAGCGGTGAGCTTTCATACTTCAGAAGGCTCCATTTCTTGCTTTTAGTTTTCTTATGTATTTATTGGTTTAGACTTAGATATTGGTTTTGGCTATGGTTGGGTGCATGTCCCGACTGAATATTCTTGGTTTGTTTTAGAGGCTTTGTATGGACAAACTGTGGACTTGGGTATGTTATGGAATGGATATGGATTTGGTTATTGTTTTGGGGTTTGTTGATTTAGTTTGGATGGTTGACTTTGTTGGGTTGGTCTTGGTTAAAGGCTTATCCCAAAGTCATTACATTTTAAATGATTTCTATCTTGTTATATGTTTGAAATTCATCTGACTCAGGGTATATATTTGTTGGTTGGATTGGGTACCGGGGGTGGTCTCCAGTCCTTGTTAGACTTGAGATGCCCATTAAAACAAGGCCCTGGTTCGGGTCGTGTTAATGGTTTTCTTTACATTTTGACTATTCCTTAGGATTTAGTTTTTAGCTATTGTCGGGAGCATGTCCCGACACTTTATTGATATTCAATTTTGGATCATAGTTTAGAAGGTTTTGTTTGGACTACTGTGGCTATTGGGCAGTGTTGGTCAGTTGCTTGGCCGTCCTTCGATGGTTTTCTATGGACATACATTTAAAACTTTCTTATAATATTGTATGCTATTTTGTTATATGCTTGAACTTCAGCCGACCTTGGGGCATGGTATGTTTAGTGTGGTTAGTTGAAAGGGGTGATCTCTAGTCTATGTGGGACTTGAGACACCCGTTACTGTCAGGTCCTGGTTCGGGTCGTGACAAAGGTGGTATCCGATCCTAGGTTCAGTGTCATTGGGAATCCAACAAAGCCGTGTCGAGTAGAGTCTCTTTTATGGGTGTGTAGCATACCAAACCTATAAGGGACAAGCTACAAGGCATTTAAGAATGTTTCCCTTTCTTATTGATCTATTTCAAGCTATAGAGTCTACGGTATTGATTCTTTCTAATCCCCTTTTGTTCACTTTTCATATCATTCCTCCCGGATGATCTGAAGCTCATGGAAACTCCTCTGTCATACTTGAGGACAATGCTGATGGAACACGCCCTACTATGGGGTACAAACCCTGTCTAGAGGTCTAATTCCTGATTGCCCTTCGGGAGTTTCACTAGTTCCCTCTAGTCCTCCTCGAGATCCTCAGGCTGATGTGTCAAATACGGAATTTCATCATTCTATTTATATGTTGGCTCAAGTGGTAGCTTCCCAATCTGAGCGTGTAGATTCCGTTACTACATCTTCTGAGGCCATAAGGGTTAGCCATTTTATGAAGTTGAATTCTCCAACTTTTACTAGTGTTAAGGTTGAGGAGGATCCTCAAGGTTTTGTTGATAAGATGGAGAAGATCTTCTAGGTTATGCATTCTACTAATATAGAGGATGTAGAATTCCCAGCCTATCAGTTGAAGGATATAACATACCAATGGTATGAGGAACGGGAACAATTTAGGGGAGATAATGTCGAATTTGCATTGTGGTATGATTTCTTTAGTGCTTCTCTAGACCGCTTATTTCCCTAGGAGATGATGAAAGCAAAAGTAGACGAGTTTGTTAATCTAAAGCAAGACAGGATGGCGGTTAAGGAGTATGCCTTGATATTCCATCAGTTGTCCCGATATGCTCCCGATTTAGTGCCTAGCATGAGGGCTAAAATGAGGAAATTTGCTTTTGGGTTATCCCTTGATTTGATTTTAGAGATTAAGGTTTCCTTGTTGAACAAGGATATAGCTATTTCTAGATTGGTTGTTTATAAGCAGTAGGTTGAGGAAGAGAAGAAAGAACAGGCAGATATAGTGGAAAGACTGATGATAGGCGATATTACGCGCCTATATCAATATATTTTGCCCATATATGTGCCATGTTTCGAGAACAAATTATATATTTCATGCACTTTTAGTCCTTTTTCCTGTAAGTGAGCTAACGAACATGATTAGCAAAGTTTCAGGTGTAAATGATGCAGAATTCAGCATTTTATGGATTACTTGACGCCAAAGAAAGCTTCACGGAAGGAGAAAAGGAAGCTTGGACGCCTAAGGACCAAAAGTGATGCATGGAAAATCTGTCCCGGGCTAAAACAACAATTCTGAAGACTTTAGGGACTTGCAGTAACTTATTTGGATTAGGATAATAATACATTAACCTAGTACAATTGGGTTAAGTATTTCATTAGTCTATTTGGATTTGGATAATGTTACATTAACCTAGTACAATTGGGTTAAGTATTTCATTAGCTTAGTAGGATTTGGTTAAGTATTTCATTAGCTTAGTAGGATTAGGATATGGGTATTATAAATACCCTATTCTGCTAGAGATTTTAAGACATTCTACCTTACAATTCATTCCTCATTAATTCTATTACTCTATAACTCTTCTTCTAATCCATTAATTCTATTTTTCTTCTTCTATTCATCTATTCTTAATTTCAGCAATAAGAGAATCGTTACTTTGCCTAGGAAGTCACGCCTAAACGCCTACCACCTGTGCTACACGAAATTAATCAGTATTGTGGTATAATAACAATGTCAACCGTGAGCTCCTTCGCATTCATGGGTAACTAAACTTCTCTGTTGGGGTTATGGAAGCCGAATGAGGTACTATCTATTGCTATGAGTTTGTGAGTTCGTGACACGTATGCTGCTTATATCATTATTCTCTTCATCTTAATCTAAATTCTTTGTGGTTGCAAATGCAAGAATACGCCAGTATAATATTTAACTTGTTCGAAAGAAAGGTTATTTGTCTGGAAAAGAGATAGTGTCAAGGTAGTAGGGTCCCATCCCCTATTAAACAATTAGTGCCGTAACTGGATTAACCTCTGGGAGAATTCGTACCGTTAGACACGCTTTAAGCTCGAAAGAGTTAAAGTGAAATAATCCTCGAATAGGTCGAAAGACGCCTGGATTTACCATCGAATACAATTCTCTATAAGCACATGCATGTATGAATTCTACACACTCATAGCCAATAGAGACGTACAACTCAGAAGGTGGACATAACCCCAAAGCCTCAATTCTCATTGTTTTACAACCAACTAAACATTCTTTCTTTTTACTTTGCTATTTTCAGTTTTACTTTAATATTTTGGTTACACATTACAATCCCCCCTTTTTACGAGACTTGTACTAAAAGTCTAGTAACCGTTGCTTACTTGTTGACCAAGCTATTCCCTATGGGATCGATACCCAACCCAGGTTGGGTTCTATATTTGCTAGCGACCGCTTTACACTCCTACGAGAGCTGTAGATTGAGCGTTATCAAAAATTTGCGCCGTTGCCGGGGAATACGAGTGTCAATTAAGTTTGTGATAATTACTAGACCCTTTGGTCAAAGATTCTCGTACTTTTACTGTTAGTTTTTGTTTTTGTCTACTGCAGGTTTTTATTTAGTGCATGCCCCATACTCGAAGTTCTGGTCAGTCGTTATTACCTATCAATCCTGAACCACAACGTATTGGCAGAATGGAGGCATAAACGGAAATCGAAAGAATGGATGCTCAACAGGAGCAAGCGAGATTAGCTGCTCTTGCTGCCGCTCAAGTTCAACAAAAAAACATTGATAACCCTGGGCGAGCAACAAATCCTGACGATGAGGATTTAGGTGATGACGAGTTACTAAACCCAAGGCGTGATGCTGAAATTATAACACTTGCCAACAGAAGAGGTCGTCAAGCTCGGTTTAGGTATGATTGCCAACCCATGTAACCAGTTTTTGACGACGATGATGATGATCTTGATGGAGTCGGAGCCACAGGAGCCATTATTCCTCCACCATTAGCGCCCGGAGCCAAGTTCAACATCACAAGCACCATGATTCAGTTATTGCAACTCAAGGGATTATTTGGTGGACTAGCAGGCGATGATCCGAATATGCATCTCATCAACTTTATTTCTACATGCAAGTCGTTTGACAATCCTGGTGTTGGTTAGAATGCAATTCGATTACGTTTATTCCCATTGTCTCTGTCTGGGGAGGCAACTCTATGGTTGAATGGGCTGACTCCTGATTCTATTATGAATTGGAGGCAATTGAGAGACGCTTTCCTAGAAAGATTCTTTCCGCCATCCAAAAGAGCACAATTGCGAGATGAAATCAGCAAGTTTCGTCAGCTTCCCACTGAAGCTCTTCATGAAACATGGGAGAGGTTCAAGTCAAAGCTAGCGAGATGCCCAAACCATCATATGACTAATGTTCACCTAATGGAGATATTATATAGAGCCTTGAATTCAATAACTAAACCAGTGGTGGATAATGTAGCTGGAGGATCTTTTATGGATCTCACCTTTGGTCAAGCAAGCAATATGCTAGATCGTATGACGAAACAAAGTAGAGCTTGACATACCAGGGATTCTGAGGTAGCAAGCCCCACATTATCTATTGGCATGACTGCAGACCAAAGAAGAAGAGAAGAAGAACGTGATCAAGATATGACGCATATGAAAACACAAATGGATCTTCTTACAAAGCATTTATTATCAGGGAAGACCGAAAAAGTGAAAGCTATTGCGTCAAAAGGAAGAGACGAATCTGATTCGGAAGAGGAGGCCAACTACTTGAACAATCAGGGGGGTTTCCATGGGAATACCCAAGGAAACCAAGGTCGGAACTATTATGATAAATCTGGAAACAAGGACCAAGGTAGTTGGAAGAACAAGAATGAAAAGAGTGGTTTGTACGTTCCCCCTGGTAGACGTGACACCACCACATCTAATTCTGGAAGTATGGAAGACATGATGGATAAATTATTGAAAGGAGTGGAAGCAACGAGCGCGGGAGTAACGAAGGTAATTAATGATTTGTCCTCCATGAAACAATTAGTTGATTCACGTTCCACTTCAATCAAGCAAATAGAGCAGCAACTGAGCCAACTTTCAGCAGCATTCAATCAAAGAAAGGCCGACACTCTACCTAGCGATACTGTGCAAAACCCAAGGAATGATGGGTCATGCATGGCCATCACTACCAGAAGTGGTAAGGTGCTGGAAACTTCAGCAAAAGGCAAGCAAGTGGTTGACGAAGCTGCAGACTTGGATGACAACGCAATAGGAGAGGAGTCCGCGAAAGACGTCAAGGACGTCACACCCAGCGACGTGCAGCCTAAAAAAGTGGAAAAACGAAAGCAAGAGGAGACGAAAGCTGTGGAGAGAACAATTCCATACCCACCACCACCTTTTCCCCAAAGATTGAAGAAGGTGGCGGATGACACGAAGTTCAGCAAATTCATGACTATGTTAAAGCAGCTGACATTAATGTTCCATTGGTGGAGGCACTTGAACAAATGCCTGGGTATGCAAAATTTATGAAGGATCTTTTGACAAAGAATCGGGCAGCAAGTTATGAGTTAAAAGAAGATGTTCATCATTGCAGTGCAATCGCTACCCGAACGATAGTTCAGAAGAAAGCCGACCCCAGAGCTTTCACTATTCCTTTCACCGTTGGATCTTTGAATTTTGCCAAAGCATTATGTGACTTAGGATCCAGCATCAATTTGATGCCATTATCAATCTACAAGAAGTTGGGGTTGGGTGATCCTACTCCAACCAATATGAGACTCGTCATGGCGGATAGGTCGGTAAGACGACCTGTTGGTATTTTATGTGATGTATTGGTAAAGGTTTCTTCATTCGTCTTTTCGGCAAACTTTATTATTTTGGATTGTGAGGCAGACTCAGAAGTTCCCATAATCTTGGGGCGCCCTTTCCTTGCTACAGGAAGTGTGCTCATTGATTTGAGAGCTAATGAGCTTTCATTCCGAATAAATGACGAAGTGGTTCGCTTTGATGTGTGCAAATCAATGAAGCAACCCAATGATCTAAGTGTATTTTCGGTGGCTGATGTTTTCTCTGATGATGAGAAATAATTACTTGAAGAAGAGCAAATTATTGATGACCCTTTAGCGGTTGTGCTCATGAATGGAGAGAATGAGGATGCTGAAAATTGTGCAGAAGCTATTTGTGCTCTATCAGGATTAGGGACATATCGCTATGCTCCCAAGAAGCTGGACCTTGATCTCAAGAATCGATCCACACCACCAGCTAAGCCATCTATTGAAGAGCCACCCACGTTAGAATTGAAGGAGCTGCCAAGTCATCTAAAGTACGCATTCTTAGGAAGCGGAAACGCACTTCCAGTCATTGTGGCAACAAATTTGGGTGAGCAACAAGTTGCAGCTCTCATTGCTATTTTACGGAAGTACATTAGAGCCATTGGATGGACCATTGTGGATATTATTGGTATTCCACCTGGGATTTGGACACTCAAAGATCACTTCCCAATGCCATTCATGGACCAAATGCTAGATCGATTAGCGGGGAAAGGATGGTTTTGTTTCTTGGACGGTTATTCAGGCTACAATCAGATTTGTATTGCCCCCGAAGACCAAGAGAAGACAACATTTACATGCCCATATGGTACGTTTGCCTTCAAACGTATGCCATTCGGGTTATGTAATGCACCAGCCACCTTTCAACGTTGTATGATGTCTATTTTTTCTGATATGGTTGAAGACACTTTGGAGGTATTCATGGACGATTTTTCAGTTGTTGGTGAGTCTTTTGAAGCGTGCTTGGCAAACCTAAGCATGGCATTGCAAATATGTGCTGAATTGGGAGAAGTGTCACTTCATGGTAGAAGAAGGTATCGTTCTTGGGCACAAGATCTCCGAAAGAGGGATTGAGATTGATCGAGCATAAATAGAGGTTATTGAGAAGCTATCGCCTTCAATTTCGGTGAAGGGAGTTCGTTGTTTTCTCGGCCATGCAGGTTTCTATCGTCGGTTCATCAAAGACTTCTCCAAAATTGCTAGTCCATTATGCAAACTCTTGGAGAAAGATGCGAAGCTTGACTTTAATGAAGATTGCTTAAAGGCATTCGAATGCCTCAAAGGAAAACTCATTGAAGCCACTATCATGGTAGCACCAGATTGGTCTCTCCCGTTCGAAGTCATGTGTGATGCCAGTGGTGTAGCCGTTGGAGCTGTGCTTGGTCAAAGAAAGGAGAAATTATTTCATCCTATCTACTATGCGAGTAAGGTCCTAAATGAAGCCCAAAGGAACTACACTATGACAGAACAAGAGCTCCTAGCGGTTGTGTATGCGTTTGAGAAGTTTCGTGCCTATCTATTGGGTACTAAGGTGATCGTTCATACAGACCATGCAGCTCTTAGGTATCTAATGACAAAGAAGGATGCAAAACCAAGATTAATTCGATGGGTATTGCTGCTGCAAGAGTTCGATTTCGAGGTCAAAGATAGAAGAGGTTGCGAGAACCAAGTGGCCGACTACCTATCTAGATTCGAGAATGAGCATGTGGCGCAACCTGAAATTCAGATTGATGATGCATTCCCTGACGAGGAGATATTAGCGACAATAATGGAAAAATTACCATGGTATGCCGACTTTGCAAATTTCGTGGTGAGTAATGTGATACCTGCCAATTTATCTTACCACCAAAGGAGGAAGTTTATGCATGACGTACAACACTACTTTTGGGATGAGCCATATTTGTTTCGACGATGTGCGGATGGTATTATTCGACGATGTATATCCCATGTAGAGGTGCCTAATATTTTGGAAGCATGCCACACTTCCCAAGTTGGAGGACATCATGCAGGCAATCGGACGACAAGAAAAGTATTGCAAAGTGGTTACTATTGGCCTTCGATATTTAGAGATGCCTATGACTTTGTTAGAAAATGCGACCAATGCCAAAGACAAGGTGCTATTTCAAAACACCATGAGATGCCCATGTCGAAAAGTCTTGAGGTAGAACTCTTTGATGTATGGGGTATTGATTTCATGGGTCCATTCGTGAATTTGTTTGGAATGAAGTACATCTTAGTTGCTGTAGATTATGTCTCGAAATGGGTTGAAGCTGTAGCGTTGGCTGACAACGAAGGAAAGCGTGTTGTAGCATTCTTAAAGAGGAATATCTTCTCTCGCTTTGGAGTACCACGTACTATCATAAGTGATGGAGGATCTCACTTTTGCAATAAGCTATTCAAATCCGTGTTGGCCAAGTATGGTGTTAAGCAACATAAGGTAGCCACGCCTTATCACCCACAAACTAGTGGACAAGTAGAGGTTTCCAATCGGGAGATCAAGCAAATCCTTGCGAAGACGGTCAATGCTATTAGGAAGGATTGGTCTCGGAAGCTAGATGATGCACTATGGGCGTATAGGACTGCATTCAAAACACCCATTGGCATGTCTCCTTATCAACTAGTTTATGGGAAGGCTTGTCACTTACCCGTTGAGCTCGAGCATAAGGCATTGTGGGCATTGAAGAAATTGAACTTGAATTGGAGTGATGCGATGAATCTGAGGTTGGAGCAGCTGAACGAATTAGATGAGTTCCGTCTCCATGCATATGAAAGGTCAGACCTATACAAGGAGTGGATAAAAAGGTATCATGATCAACGGATCGTTCGACGAAATTTCCAAAAGGATGATATGGTACTTCTCTTCAACTCTAGATTGAAGCTGTTCCCAGGTAAGTTAAAGTCTAAGTGGTCTGGTCTATACAAAGTTATCCATGTCTACTCGTCTGGAGTAGTTGAATTGGAAGACAATAATGGTGTTGTCTTCAAGGTGAATGGTCAACGTGTTAAACCTTATATCAGTCCTCTTGACTCGATGAATTATCTGGCCATCACTTATCTCGACGAAGTCTAAGTACTCGAGGTAACTATGTTGAGCCACGACAATAAATAAGGCGCTAGATGGGAGGCAACCCATCGTTTATCGTTTATCATTTATAGTTTATCGTATTTTGTTTTTTTTCGTGTTTTGCTTTTGATAAATGAAAATCCAAAAATAAGAGTCGTGCCACGACCAAAACTAAGGCGCTTGATGGGAGGCAACCCATCGTACTAATCGTTTCCATTGGTTTTGAGCAAATATAGGTGCAAGAGGTATTCAACGAGGAGATTGGTTTCAAATGACGATTTGGACGTAGTGTATGGTAAAGGTGGTAAGTTTGGAATAAAGATGCATAAGGCTATGGATTGAGCATTGCTCATGACAAAATAGGCATTGAACAAGGCTAGGCCTAGGTAAAACTAGGCCACAAACAAGGCAACGCCTATACTATAGCCTAAGGTCTCGAATTCTAGTGTGCAAAGGCATAAGCGCCGCCCATGCTCAAGTATGCTATAGCATAGGCGCCGCCTATGCTAAAGCATTTGGTCTCAGAATCTCATATGCCATGCACTAGGCGTCGCCTATGGTCCCTTTATGCATTACACTAGGCGCCGCCTATGCTAGCTTATGCTTTGCATTAGGCGCCGCCTATACCATGCATAGGCAAAGCTAAAGGCGCCGCCTATGGTCCCTTTTTGTCTCCAAAACTGATTTTAAATGGGTCAAAACCCGACCCATTCTTTTCCTATATAAAGGGGACTTAGTATTGAAACATAAACACATTGAAACTTGACCTAAAGGCGCCGCACATCCACTCCAAATCATCTCAAAATTTTTCTTTTTGCTCTTTCAATTCACAAAAAACATCTCCAAAGGCTTCAATCACGTAAGTACTCTTTTATTCTTCATATATTTCTCGTAAGTAATACGTTGCTATGTCTATCATGAATTTCTACATCTTGAAAAAATATTGGTGATGTTAAAGTGTTTGAATTATTGATGCAAAACCATGTAAGTGAACATGTACGTTAGGATAATCTTAACTTGTTTTTGACTTGAATTTGGTTTTAATTGCATTGTCATACTTTTTGTGGAATTGCTATGGTTATGAACATTGCATAGTCTTGTCACTTGTATACCTACATATTAGGCTACCCCGTTCATCGGGATAAGACTTATAGTTGCCTACCGACATAGGAGGTTGTAATTGTTGATAGAAACTATACCATGATGAAACCCCTATGTAGTAGTCTTGTTTTACCTAACATGAATGTATTGCAAAGGTTGCAAGAAGTGATACATCACTGATTTTCTTGTCGGAATATAGCTCCTTAAACGTATGTCGACGAAGTCTAAGTAATCGACCACTTTCACTTCACTGATTTGTATCATCAAACCTAAGTGTGGGGTGGTACCCCGATGGCTTGTTTATAGATTGTTTCCATTGAGTTGATTCTAACATGAAATATCGTTTAAATCTCAGGAACAATGGAACCTAAAGCGAGACAAGATAAGGCTACCACATCCCAAAAGGGCAAGAAGAGAGGTTACAAGGACCAAGGAGAATCATCCTCAATGCAATTACCCCGCCGAATGTTTGGAATAAAATGGGTTCTTAAGGAGGAAGCTAAAGAATGGTATAGGAACAACAAGGAAAGCAAATATGTTCATGTTGACTTGATCAACAAGGACAACCTAGCGAAGAAGGAACCGCGTATGTTGGCAAAAATCATGGCATTGAATCTGGATTTCATCTTCCGCGACATGGGAGAATGTAATCTTGATTTGACAAGAGAATTTTACGCCAACTGGTCATCGAAAACCACAGGCAGTGAAGTCAAGATTCGGGGCCAAGTTTTACAGCTCAACGCGGATTTGATCAACTCCTTTCTTGGCCTACCTTTGGTCGATCCAGCACCATTCAAAGAGCTGTACAACAGACCTCCTTATAGAGCAATTCGACACACACTTTGTGGAAGTAGATCCATGGCAAGGTGGAGAAGACACCAAGACACCGGACGACACAACACCTTCCCCTATGCTCCTTTGAATAGGGAAGCAAGAATCTGGTTGCGCATCGTCAACTCATGCCTTATTCCTGGGACCCAGTACACCAAAATAACAAGAGATAGAGTGTGTTTGGTCTATGCATTGATAACTAATGTCCCTATCAACATTGGGGCAATCATTCATTCTACAATGCGGAAGGCCAGACTACACAAGCGGTCCCACTTCACCTTTGGCAACCTGTTGACAACAATCTTGCGGAAGGAGGACATCGAAGAGGAACCAGCTGATCACAAACTCCCACATAACCCGAAGAAGGTTGACCTCACAAAGGTCAAAGATGCTGAAACAACACATGGTGTCAACCTTACTACTGCGGAGAGACATGTTCGAGATGAGAGTTTCTTCCGTCATCTTTATGGCATGACACGGTTCACAATGATGAGTGGAGGTCGTGTTCCAACTGCTGCAGAGCTCCAACAGCTGGACCATGACTATCCAATGTATATGCATGCACGGGAGATGTGTGGAGTAGGCACATACTTTGAGGAACCTCTAGACGATGATGTGCCGACCGATGATGATCGACGCTTTCCAGATTTCGACGTGGAGGAGAACTCTGACGACGACTCTTATGATGATTCCGACGAAAGGGGTACGACCCCCGACATTGAAGAAGAGTCCGACTGACCAGGTTCTTCGTATTTACTTTCCACTGAGGGCAGTGTCCCGTTTAAGTGTGGGGTGACGGTATTGCATGCTATACTTCTCTACCGCATCTATGTTTGTTTACTTTGTTTTATTTGTTTCATTTTTTTTAAGTTAAGTTTTTTTAGTACTAATTTTTTACTTAGCTTCACATAAAATCATTCTAATAGGCATCATGAGATTATAACAAGAGTTTGTGCTAAAATCATGACTATTGAGACGTTTAGGCTCTAATTGTGACTCATTATATGATATTGTGTGGTTTAATTCCTTCACTTGTTGGGTCAAGAGTCTATACTACTTTCAATAAAGTCGACCATGTGCCTTGTGTGTGTGAGGATATTGCATATTCTATGTTTGTGGCTGATGCTAGAACTTGCCTGGTATGTATGCAAAGCGAAGATAAGGAGTGTAAGTTTAGGAGATGATTTAGGCATTTCTTTGGCAACCTATACATGTTTACCTTCATTTTTCCTACCCATGGACATCATCCTAGTTAAACCCTTTTGAGCCTTTAGCCTACTTCTTTGACCACCTCATATGTAAGCCTAATCCATTTTTTTTCAAGACCGTAATTTGATCCAAATTCCTAAGTGCTTTAACGAATAAAGTCATGTGACGAAATAAGAGGAAATTGGGTGAGTATGATGCTTTAAATTGCAGTGGTGCTTGAATACATTATGAAAAAGAAAGTGCTATCATAAGAGGTATGTTATGAAAAGAAAAAAAGGAAAAGAAAGCTGAAAAGTGAGTCATGCTTAAAATTGAAAAACTAAAGAGGAGAACAAGGGTGGTAGAATAAAAGAAAGAAGAAAGGTTGAAAGAAAAATGTTGATGATACAATGTGATGTATTAAAGTGCTTAGGAACAGAGTCACTATTTCTGGCCAAAATAGTCCTACCCGTCCCTTAGCCTACATTACAACCATCAAAAGACCTACTTGATCCTAAGCCTAGAATTCTGACATTTAGTGGAGCATTACACTAAGGGCAAGCCTATGGTCATTAGTTACTGCATATGAATTTTTTGTGAGAGCGAGAGCAAGGATGTTTTTATACCCATGTTTGAAAAATATGCTATACTTGTGAGTGATTATGGGTAATATATTGTGAGACACACATGGTTGATGAGTTTTGGGTAGTTGTGTATAACTCTTTGTACCTTAACTTTTGGATACGAATTAACTATCATCACGAGTCTATATTAGAGGTTGAATTGTTTCTACTAATGATCAGAAAACTACTCTTTGTTGATAATTGTTGTGCTTGTCTTGATGAATATTTTGTGTTTATACTGTGAAACCCTAAGTTGATGTTTAGATGGACATGATAGTTTGTTCGAGGACGAACAAAGCTTCAAGTGTGGGGTGTTGATGATAGGCGATATTACGCGCCTATATCAATATATTTTGCCCATATTTGTGCCATGTTTCGAGAACAAATTATATATTTCATGCACTTTTAGTCCTTTTTCCTGTAAGTGAGCTAACGAACATGATTAGCAAAGTTTCAGGTGTAAATGATGCAGAATTCAGCATTTTATGGATTACTTGACGCCAAAGAAAGCTTCACGGAAGGAGAAAAGGAAGCTTGGACGCCTAAGGACCAAAAGTGATGCATGGAAAATCTGTCCCGGGCTAAAACAACAATTCTGAAGACTTTGGGGACTTGCAGTAACTTATTTGGATTAGGATAATAATACATTAACCTAGTACAATTGAGTTAAGTATTTCATTAGTCTATTTGGATTTGGATAATGTTACATTAACCTAGTACAATTGGGTTAAGTATTTCATTAGCTTAGTAGGATTTGGTTAAGTATTTCATTAGCTTAGTAGGATTAGGATATGGGTATTATAAATACCCTATTCTGCTAGAGATTTTAAGACATTCTACCTTACAATTCATTCCTCATTAATTCTATTACTCTATAACTCTTCTTCTAATCCATTAATTCTATTTTTCTTCTTCTATTCATCTATTCTTAATTTCCACAACAAGAGAATCGTTACTTTGCCTAGGAAGTCACGCCTAAATGCCTACCACCTGTGCTACACGAAATTAATCAGTATTGTGGTATAATAACAATGTCAACCGTGAGCTCCTTTGCATTCATAGGTAACTAAACTTCTCTGTTTGGGTTATGGAAGCCGAATGAGGTACTATCTATTGCTATGAGTTTGTCAGTTCGTGACACGTATGCTGCTTATATCATTATTCTCTTCATCTTAATCTAAATTCTTTGTGGTTGCAAACGCAAGAATACGCCAGTATAATATTTAACTTGTTCGAAAGTAAGGTTATTTGTCTGGAAAAGAGATAGTGTCAAGGTAGTAGGGTCCCATCCCCTATTAAACAGTTAGTGCCATAACTGGATTAACCTCTTGGAGAATTCGTACCGTTAGACACGCTTTAAGATCGAAAGAGTTAAAGTGAAATAATCCTCGAATAGGTCGAAAGACGCCTGGATTTACCATCGAATACAATTCTCTATAAGCACATGCATGTCTGAATTCTACACACTCATAGCCAATAGAGACGTACAACTCAGAAGGTGGACATAACCCCAATGCCTCAATTCTCATTGTTTTACAACCAACTAAACATTCTTTCTTTTTACTTTGCCATTTTCAGTTTTACTTTAATATTTTGGTTACAGATTACAATCCCCCCTTTTTACGAGACTTGTACTAAAAGTCTAGTAACCGTTGCTTACTTGTTGACTAAGCTATTCCCTGTGGGATCGATACCCAACCCAGGTTGGGTTCTATATTTGCTAGTGACTGCTTTACACTCCTACGAGAGCTGTAGATTGAGCGTTATCAAAGACAAAATAAGAAGTTTAGATTTTTTGATCAGGGTAGAGGTCAACAACATAGTGGTAGAGGTGGTGAAAAGTGTTCTAACAAGAAGTGGGGGAGTTCTGGTTCCTACTCTGCAACTAGTGCTCCTTATCCAAAGCCATCGGGTGATCGTTGTTCTCATCATGATGGTGGGTTTAGGGCGTAGTGCACTTAATCTCAGGCTGGTGGGGATCAGTCCGCTCCATAATATCCTCCTTTTAGATTTTGAGGGCAGGTACACCGTGGGTTTAGTGAAAAAGGGAGGAACAAGTGTTTTAAATATGGTCAGATTGGTCACTCGCAGATAGATTGTCCTTATAAGTTTGCTTCTGAGGAAAATAAGATTCTTGTTGCCACTTCATCAACTCTTTCACCAAAGGGTGACACTTTTGCTTCTAAAATCGGTACTGACCAAAATCACTTTTATGCCTTGTCTACCTTCCAGGACTCGGAGGCATCCCAATGTCATCATTGGTATGTTACGACTCTTTTCTTGTGATGTGTATTAGTTGCTTGATCCAGGGTCTACTATTTCTTATGTGACCCCATTTGTGGCTGTGCATTTTAATTTCAGTCCCGAGTGAATCCCTGACCCCTTTTCTATTTTTACCCTGGTGTGTGACTCTGTGGCTACTAGAAGAGTATATAGGAGTTGTATGGTATCTGTTAGTGGTAGAGAAACTATGGTAGATCTGATAGAGTTAGACATGGTTAATTTTGATGTCATATTAGGGTTGGACTAGTTACATTTGTACTATGCCTACTTAATTGTCGAACCCGTAAGGTCATGTTTAAATTCCCTAATGATCCGGTCATTGAGTGGGAAGGGGGTTCTCTAGTTCCTAAGGGAAGGTTCATATCATATCTTGGAGCTCGAAAGTTGATTTACAAGGGATGTATTTATCATTTGGTCTGGGTTAAGGATTCTAACTTAGGGGGTTCTTCATTGCAATCAGTTCCCGTGGTTATTGAATTCCTCAATGTTTTTTATGATGATCTTTGTGGGATTGATTTTGGAGATTGACCTTGTTCTAGACACTCGTATTATATTTTTTCTGATGATCTTTGTGGAGATTGATTTTGGGATTGACCTTGTTCCAGACACTCGTCCTATGTCTATCCCTCCCTATCGAATTGTTCCAACTGAGTTGAAGGAGCTTAAGGATCAGTTGTAAGACCTTTTTGACAATGGTTTTATCCGTCCTAATGTGTCTCCATGGGGTGCTCCTATTTTTTTGTGTGTAATAAGGATGGTTCCCATCGAATGTGCATTGATTACCATTAGTTGAGTAAGGTTACAGAGAAGAATAAGTATCCTCTTTCTCGGATAGTCGATTTGTTTGACCTGTTTCAGGGTGCTAGGTGTTTCTCTAAGATTGATCTAAGTTCAGGATATCATCAACTAAAGATTAGGGAGGTGGATATACCTATGACTTCCTTCCAAACTCGATAGGGTCATTATGAGTTCTTATTCGTGTCTTTTGGTTTGACTAATGCCCCGGCGGCATTCATGTACTTGATGAATAGGGCCTTCCATCAGTTTCTGGATTTGTTTGTCATTGATATGCTATAGAAATATAGCACTTTCGATGTTTAAAACAAGGAAAATATGCAAGTTTCTGAGGTTGTTTTGTTAGATATGATGCGTTTTGGTTATGTTTTGTAGGAAATCATTTTTTTGATGCTAAGTTCGTGTAAAAGGTGAAAAAAGGTGTTTTGGTTACTTTTTGGGCAATTATGGATGTTAGGGACACTTTTTGCCTTGTTCGTGATCAAAGCTTGTTCGAGAATTTAAGAAGAGTTGAAAAGATGACTCTCGGAACTTACTAAGTCAACATGTGGACCACAAGTAGGACATATGAACCGCAAGTAGGCAAACCAAGTGCCAGAAGTCCAAAATCCCGAGAGGTGAGTTGAAGGATTTTTTCCATCCGGTACCCGCGCTCTGTACTTGCTCTCACCCTGCTGATTGTAGGTACTACCTGCGCTCAGGGTCAGTGTGGCCACCGACCCTATTTTCTACTATTTCATTTGGGCTTTGGTTTTAGGATTTCCTCTTGTACTATAAATACCCTTTATATGTTCATAGTATATATAATACACTTTTGATATTCATAAACATATTTTGATTTCAAGATTCGATTTTGATCGTTGAATTCTCTTGTATTGACTTTAATTGATAAATTCAATTATGGTAGTGGTTTTTCTACTTTTTATTATTGTGACTTCATTTATGCTGTCAATCATTAATGCTATTGATTATTTCACAAGCATGTGCCGCTACAACCCATATCTAGGGTTGTGAAAACCCCTGTGGATTGACGAAGTAGGGAAAGTTCTATTGTTATTCTGAATTGATACCCATGTATGTATTGCTTTATCTTCAATATAATAGTTTTCTTAATGGGTGGACAACGTTAGGATCCCACCTAGATTATTGGAACTTACTCCAAAAGAGTAGTGACTAGGAAAAGATAAAGACAACAGTAATTTGGAGTTTAACTGTCCATCCACGCTTTTAGAGTTTATCTTAGTAAGATGGTCAGATTTCATCTAATAACTAGAGACTCAAAAGATAATAGTTAACTCGGATAAAGATAAGGATTAGTAAGGCGACATCCTGAGACTCAAAAGGTAAAAGGTGAAATCCTTTTACTCATCCAAAAGACTGTAGAAGGTACATAGCTTATCGATTTTACATGCATGGTATTGATAACTCTCACCTATACTATCTAAAATGGTAGAGGATGGTCAATGTCAATATCTCAACTTTAGTTTCGAATCCACGAGGATCGAGATTTAGATTTCGATTCCTAAGGGTGTCAGATTACTAAAAAGATACCTGAAGTGTACACAACGTAAAACACATAATGTAAAATGGGGGAGGGGGTTAGTTTGGAATAGGATTTTGTCAATAACAAGTCAAGCAACACACTACAATAACACTTTTGTTTTAGAATTCAACTTTGGAGAGATCTTGGGATTATATCTATCTAAGGGCAATTTGTGCATTGGACAATGATGTCTTGGGGTAAGTTCTAACCATTGATGACATGGTAGGCTAGGTTGAAGGTCCTTGAGGCTATTTTGTGAACAAATACTCAAGGATGTCACTCCTTGACTCTTTCGAGTACCTAATGAGTGTATCAATAAAAGCCATCTAAAACCTCAATTGAGCATCCCTATTTCTAGAAAGATGCCCATGACATAACCTACTCTCTATCTACCCTTATTTCTAAGATGGCAAAAGGTACTAAGCTACACCTTCAATTGTCCACTATTTCTTTGTCCCCCTATAACCCTCTTTCAAGGAAGCTATGGGTTCCCAAGAGTTCACTCATATCCCTCTTTCAAGGATGATGAGAGCTTTTAAGAGTTTGGAATTTTCACCCAACAAACCCATTGTGGATATTTGGGGTTTTCACCACAAAATCCCAACTATTTACACCAAGAAATAGTGGAATCCATAATCAACATCTAAGAATTACATAAACACATCATCACCCAAATACAATTGCACCATAGTTCAACATAATCCTAATAATATTGAACTTAGCTACTTATGAAGCAGAGAGAAAGAAATTTACCAAAGATTCATTCATGGCATCCATGACTATGGAGAATAAGGTTAATCTTCCATTTTGACACCTCAATTTTGCAAAACTCAACTTAATTTCAAATTCAAAAATGTTCCCCAAATTCTAGGGTTCACCAAGTTTCCAATTTGTCAATCCTCCTAATTCAATCCTCATGCCCTAAGGGAAAAAAATTGTGCCTTATATGGGAATTGGAATCAACTACGTCTTTTGATTGAATTTCCTTTGATTATTAAACCCAATAAGCCACGATCGCGCCACTATTTCTGCGAACGTGGTGATTGCAGTTTCCCCCAATCACCGTGATCACATTCATTTGACCAAGCTTGACTGACCACGATTGCGGCCCACAGAACGCGATTGCGGTAAATGAGGTTGGCTTTCGCTTCAGCTCCTTCAGCTGCACTTTTTTCCTCCTTTTTGATCTTTTTTCAGCTTGCATCCACATCTTTTCATCTCATAACTTATATGCTTGTAGAATGTGGAAACTAGTCCATTTAATCACATGTATATCTCATTTATACATTAAAATGATAGTAATGTGCACGAATGTTTAGTGAAAATGAGTGGTAATTTTACCACTCATCAACACCCCCAACTTTAAAGCTTTTTTTGTACTCAACCAACACTACCTCTCATCACGAGACAAATGTCACATTTATTCCTAAATTATATGACCCAATGATCATAATGACTTCTAGCTTAGTTAATACCAAAGTAGCTCTTCACACATGGGCAAAGCTACTCTCACTACACCTCTCAACACAAAATGCAATTCACAAGCTAATAAAAGACTTCAAAGAGCAACTATGCAACAATCACTAATACTTTAGAAGTGACTCACCTTTGACCTCAACAACATTATACTCCTTTTTCCTTATTTTTTGGGTGATGACAAAATCACCCATCTCAACTTGGTTATATACCTCCTTACAAGAAGGAAAATTCCATACACCAAGTTATCAAATATGCAATAAGGATTTTAAGTGCAAAACTCTCTCTCTCTCTCTCTCAAGAACTCTCGATGCTGACAAGTACCATGACATATGCTTTCCCCTATTTTCAATCACCACAACAATGAATATACTTGGTTGGAAATCACGACGGACTTCTTGAGCTTGTAACGTAGTTTCAGGGTAGGGTAGGATGTAATTTAGGAATAACATGGCTATACCCTTCTTGAACATCTATATCAGACTATTCCATCCAACTTTTTACCATGGGCCACTTATTCTCTTTACAAATATGCCTACTTTTTATTTCCTTGGTTTACCCATTTTCTTTTCATTTTTTTTCTTGCATATTTCATGCATTTATTTCCTATGTTGGGTCCTTTCTTTTCCTCACTCAAATGTTTACAATTCTTAAGCTCTTAGGCAGCCACTTACAACTTCGTGGCCCAAAGTTAACTCTTCCAATCTTCACCACCCCCAATTTAAGCTCTTAGCTTCAATTTGCATTTTTAAGTTCAAGGAGGATAGGGTCCAAAAGAGGGATAAAAATTGAAAGTCTCATGACTTGCAATGTGTTTGCCAAAGAAGGTCTAAAGACTCAAAGTGGGTGACTCGAGATAACATCTATGCAAGGTTAGAATTTTTAGGCTAAAGTGGGCTTCCAATGTCACAATGATGGTCTAGGATCATCTCACCAACCAAGTACAATAAAAATTAGCCTTGAGAGACTAATATGGAAAGTTCTAGATAGTACAAGTAAACATGAGATTCTGACAAATAAGCTCACCACACTTGGCATACAAATTCTCCAAGGAGGCTTAATTGCCCCTCCCGCTGGAGACAAAAATAGAGTATCTACTAATTTTTACAAGCCAAAATATTTGGAGTCATAAAAAGAGAAATAGAATTGTTACAAGGTCGCTCACGTCCATGCCCTTGATTTTTAAAAAAATTGGATAGAGAGGGGTGTTTGATGTGCATTTTCAGCACACAATTTCCTAATTATGGCACCAACCCAAACCTTTGTCTCACATTTTGGGTTTTAGTCAGGCAATTTATTTGGTTACTCAAACTTTGCCGTAGGTATAAGTACGATCCCGAGTCCAAAATACCATAGGTACTCAGACTTACCTTATATTTATGACCTCAATGCCATGGGTACTCGGACTTCCCCTGCATCCATGGCTCAAAAATCCATTCACAACACTTTTACCTTAAGAAAATCGTTACTCAGTCCATCATAGGAAAAGACGTGTCCAAAGTTATGCACAAATAAAACAAAGATAGTCACACACACCCCTAACTTAGGGACCCGAGGTGCCCTCACTACAGCATTAATAATAAGTACAATGGTTAGAAGGGACTCCTTTAAGAAACTACTAGAATGCCCCTCAGATTCTATGATCACGGTGGCCACGATAGCTGTCCCACAGACTGTGATCAAGGTAACTGAGGCCGAAATCCCCTATTTTTGCTCTTTTATGATTTTGCTTCACAACTACCATGTTCCAACTCTATTTTCCCCTTTTTTTGGGCATTAAATTTGTGTTAAAACAACTACAAAACATTGAAATAAATAAGAAATGATTCAAGGATGGGTTGCCTCCCATCAAGCACCTAATTTAACGTCGCGGCATGACTCTCCTTTTTCACCATATAGTGTCTTTGAAATGAACAAACTCTACCTTGGCCACAACGGGACCTTTCACATTGTAATGCTTAACCCTTTGGCCATTTACTACAAACTTCTTTCTTTTATGATCTTCTAATTCAATGGAACCATTAGGGTAAACATTAGAAATCATAAATGACCCCGTCCATTTAGAACGAAGCTTCCTCGCAAAGAGTTTCAACTGAGAATTGTAAAGGAGTACACTCTCTCAAACATGAAATTCCCTTCTTAATATTTTAACATCATGCCATTTCTTTATTTTTTCCTTATACAATGCGGAACTCTCATAAGCCTTTAGTAAAAAATCTTCCAACCCATGGAGTTTTCTGACCCTCGCTTTGGAGGCTTCTCTCCTATTCATGTTCAACCTCTTTATATCCCACAAGGATTTATGATCAAGCTCGACGGGCAACTGATAAGCATTTCCAAATACCAATTGGTAGGGAGATATGCCAATTGGATTTTTATAAGCCGTTCTATAAGCCTAAAGTGCCTCATCGAGCTGCCTTGCCCAATTGGTTCGGCCTGTATTCACCGTCTTATAAAGTATGGCTTTAATTTCTTGGTTTTGAAACTTCAATTTGGCCACTCGTTTGGGGGTGATATGGGGTAGAGACTTGGTGTTTAACCCCATACTTATCAAGAAGGGCCTTGAATACTCAATTACAAAGATGTAAACCTCCATCACTAATAATAGTATGCGGTGTTCCGAACCTTGTAAAGATGTACTTCTTCAAAAAGGTGGTGACACTCTTGATCTCATTATTAGGAAGTACCATGGCTTCCATCCATTTAGAATCATAATCAACTACCACCAATATGTATTTGTTTTCCAATGGGCTCACAAATGGGCCCATAAAGTCGATTCCTCACACATCAAATAGTTCAACTTTGAGGTTTATTTTGAGTGGAATTTCATGTCTTATTGAGATACCACTTTGAATTTGACATTGGTGACATGATTTTACCCCCTAAATGGCATCCCTAAACATGGAGGGCCTATAATACCCATATTGAAGGTTTTTGACGGTGGTTCAAATTTTGCCATGGTGACCACCGTAAGGTTAGGAGTGGAAAGCTTTAAGGATATCATTCATCTCAACCTCCATAATGCAACGCCTAATCACACCATCTGTGAACTCTTGAAATAGGAATGGTTTGTCCTAAAAATATCTCTTTGCATCAAACAAGAACCGCTTCTTTTGATGGTAGCTAATTTCCCCGAGAAGTACACCACTTGCTACATAGTTGGCATAGTCGGCATACCATGGTGCACTTTTTCCCTCAATAGTCATGACTAACTCATTGAGAAAGTCGTCATCAATTTCAATTTCTCCATGCCTTTCATGATTACCTTCAAGATGCGAGAGATGATCGGCCACTTGGTTTTTGTACCCCTTTCGATCCTTTACCTCAAAGTTGAATTCTTGCAAGAGAATCCATATAATTAGGTACGGCTTTAATTATTTATTTTCCATGAGATACTTAAGGGCAACATGATCCGTGTGCACCACCACTTTTGTACCTAACAAGTAGGCAGAATTTTTTTCAAAAGCATATACAACCACCAATAACTCTTGTTCGGTAATGATGTAGTTGCATTGAGCATCGTTCAAGGTCTTAATCTCATAATATATAGGGTGAAAGAGTTTTTCATTGCATTGACCTAACAACGCACCCAATGCTATCCCATTTGCATCACACATTAATTTAAAAGGGGATGACCAATCCGGGGCCACGATAATGGGAGCCGAAATAAACAAATCCTTAAGATGATCAAAGGGTTTTAAGAATGCCTCATAAAAGTTGAATTTCCTTCCTTCTCAAGGGGTTTTTACATTGGATAATCTATTTTGGATAAATCCTTGATAAAACATCGATAAAATCTAGCATGTCCAAGAAAACTCTAAATACCATTTATGGAAACGGGAGGTGGTAACTTGGAAATCACTTCTACCTTGGCTTGATCGACTTGTATGCCTTTCCTCGATATCTTGAGGCCTAAGAAAATGCCTTACTTGACCATTAAATGACATTTTTCCTAATTTAGGATAAGGTTGGTTTCCACACATCTCTTAAGCACCTTGCTTAGGTGCTCAACACATGATTAGGTTGGTTTCCACACATCTCTCAAGCACCTTGCTTAGGTGCTCAACACATGATTCAAATGAGTTCCCCACCACTGATAAATCATCCATAAAGACCTCCATTGAGTCTTCAACCATAACCACAAAGATCAACATCATGTAACATTGAAAGGTTGCCAGGGCATTTCATAACCCAAAGGGCATTCACTTGAATGGAAATGTCCCATATGGGCAAGTAAAATTCATCTTCTATTGGTCCCTTGAGACAATAGAAATTTGATTGTACCTCGTATAACTGTATAAGAAGCAATACCATCCTCGCCCGACTAACCTATCCAATATTTGGTCCATAAAAGGCACTAAAAAATGGTCTTTTTTGTTCCACGAGTTCAACTTCTGGTAATCCATGTATACTCATCACCCGGTGACTGGTCGGATGGGTATAAGATCACTCTTTTCATTCTCAACTACCGTAATGTCACTTTTCTTTGGAACACATTGCACTGGACTCACCCAAGTGCTATTGGATATTGGATAGATTACCCCCGCGTCAAGCTATTTTATGATTTCTTTATTTACCACCTCTTTCATGGGTTGATTTAGCCTCCTTTTATGTTCAACACTTGGTACATGATCCTGCTCTAGATTGATTTTGTGGGAAAAAATACCAGGGGCTATTCCTAAGATGTCCGTAATTGTCCATCCAATGGCTCGAATGGATATTTTTACTACCAACTTCAAAGCTTCCACTTGAGAGAGCTCAAGGTCACTTGCAATGATGATAGCTAGCGTGTCTCTATCCCCCAAGAGCATATATTTAAGATGGTGTGGCAAAGGCTTTAATTCAATTTTAGGTGGCTCTAGAATGGATGGTTTTGCGGGTGGGCTCTCACAGTTTTTAAGATCAAGATCCAACTTTACCGGGTTCTTGGTATAATATCCAAGTCCCGTTAAAGATGCAACCACCTCATCAAATTCTTCCTCTTCTTCCCTTTCATAATTCCATAATACGCCTACCAAAGGATCATCTGACAAGATCACATCAACATGATTTGTCACCTCCCCATCAATAACATCAATTACCAAGATGACTTGTAAATCCATCGGTTTCTTCATGGATTTACATACGTTGAAGGAAACCTCCTCGTTATTTAACCGAAACTTCATCTAGCCATATTCCATATCCACCAAGGCCTTCTCGGTGGCTAAGAATGGCCTCCTGATAATTCTAGGAACTTTAATATCCAATGCATAATCTAAGATCACAAGGTTGGCCGAAAAGGTTAACCGGTCAACTTTGTCTAGAATATCATGAAGTACTCCCATTGGATTCTTGATGGACTGGTCGGCCATGAGCAATTTCATCATGGTAGTTTGCGGCTTCCCCAATCTGAGCTTGTGGAATATGGCATATAGAATTAGGTTTACACTTGTTCCAAGGTCACACAATGCTTTTACAAACTTGAACAATCCGTTGGTGCATGGAATTGTAAAAGCACCGGGGAATTTTTTATTTTTTTGCCAATGTGCTTGACATAATGTCACTACAATAGTGTGTTATTTCTATAATTTCATCTTCCACAAGCCGCTATGTAGGTACCAACTCCTTCACAAATTTAGTATACCCCGACATATCTTACAAAGCCTTAATTAGAGAAATATTAATAGATAGGGTGCTAAATTTTTCAAAGAGCTTATTGAACTTTGTATTTTCTCCCTTCAGTGTGAACCCTTTAGGGAAAGTGGGAGGAATATTTCTAGATGGTACAGAGACAATTTGACACTCATTTATCTTTGACTTTTCAATCACAATCCCACTTGTCTTTGTCTCATTATTATTGGACCTTTTTATCTTTGCCGTTGTTTGTTCATCATCTTCTTTTTCACCAGAATTACCAAACTTAATACTATTTTTAAGACTTTTCCCATCCCGAGTGACCATAGCATTTGTTACCTTCCCACTTGGCATCTCTTCATTTTGTCTCTCCATGAGATACATCGATATTTGATTCAACTTTGCCTTTAGTTATTGGATGGCAATTGAGTGGGACTCAATAGTTTAGTGGAGCATGGAGAAATAACTTTGTATTTATTTTACCAATTTGTCGGTCCCCTCAATACCAATGAAGATCCGGGCCAAAATTTCTTCATTGATGCACCCTTCCTTCTCACATTGTGTCATGCTTTAACTTTCATGGTTCCAACCTTGATTCCCGCCTTGCACTTGAGAGACAATATGGAAACCGTCCGAATACTTAGACAACACACACAATTTGTCATCAAGCATCTCTTCCTCTGCACTTTGATATGGCTTAGCCTCTCTTACTTGTATAATATTTACTCTTTCAATTGGGAATCCTAACATATATTTAGTAAGTAGCTCAAGGTGTGACATTGCCTTGATCATATTTTCATCTCTTTCCTTCTCTTGAATTTTTTCCATCTTGGAACACAAAATATGATGAGGTATCTCCCATGGACACCTCGGTATCCTTTATGTCCCAATCCCTAGACAAACTTGCTACTTGATCAACACCTTTGATGCAACCCCATCTGATAATTTAATGAGCGGTCCACCGGATGCATTGTGCACTATAGCTTTGTTGAGATTGTCCAATGCCCTATAAAAGATTTGGAGAAGCATCTTTTTCGACATCTCATGGTTAGGGCACTTCAAGAGTTTCTCATTGAGTGTTCCCCAAGCCTCATACCACGACCTTTTATGGATTTAGCAGAAATTAATGATTTCATCCCATAATTGTAACATCTTCAAAGGTAGAAGGTATTTACTTAAGAAAGCATCTGTAAGATTTACCCATGAGGTGATGGAACCGCCGGACAAAGATCTTAGCCATAGCACTGCCTTTACTGTTAGAGAGAATAGAAAAAGGCATAATCAGATGGACTCTTGGGATATGTGTTCAATATCAAAGGGATTACAAACTTGTACAAATTCTTCAAATGCAAATTTGGGTCCTCATGGATTTTACCCCCAAAATGTCCCTTTAAATGAAGCAATTGTAGCATCACTCTTGTGACATAAAATACTCTGATTCCCTCGATGAAGGAGGTATGTGGATAGCACTTTCATGCTCTTCAGTGCCAATATAGTCCAATCCATCTTGACTCATGATTATTCAGAAGGAATAATGATTACCTAATCAAAAATAAAAAACAACAAGGAATTACCTAATAAAAAATCAGAAACAACAAGGAAAGTAAATCCATAAAACCATGGGTATGCCTAAGTAAAAATCACACCGCACAAGTGAAATCTATATTTCCCTCCCCGAAAGTAGGGCTATATTGATAACGCTAACCTATACCATCTAAAATGGTAGAGGATGGTCAGTGTCAATAGCTCAACTTTAGTTAAGGTCGAATCCACGAGGATCGAGATTTAGATTTTGAGTCCTAAGGCTGTCAGATTACTAAAAAGATACCCGAAGTACACAACATAAAACACATAATGTAAAATGGGGGGGGGGGATTAGTTTGGAATGGGATTTTGTTAATAACAAGTCAAGCAACACACTACAATAACACTTTTGTTTTAGAATTCAACTTTGGAGAGATCTTGGGATTATATCTATCTAAGGGCAATTTGTGCATTGGACAATGATGGCTTGGGGTAAGTTCTAACCGTTGATGACATGGTTGGCTAGGTTGAAAGTCCTTGAGGCTAGTTTGTCAACAATACCTCAAGGATGTCACTCCTTGACTCTTTCGAGTACCTAATGAGTGTATCAATAAAAGCCATCTAAAACCTCAATTGGGCATCCCTATTTCTAGAAAGATGCCCATGACATAACCTACTCTTCATCTACCCTTATTTATAAGATGGCAAAACGTAGTAAGCTACACCTACAATAGTCCACTATTTCTTTGTCCCCCTATAACCATCTTTTAAGAAAGCTATAGGTTCCCAAGAGTTCACCCATATGCCTCTTTCAAGGATGATGAGAGATTTTAAGAGTTTGGAGTTTTCACCCAACAAACCCATTGTGGATATTTAGGGTTTTCACCCATAAATTCTAACTATTACCCAAAGCAATAGTGGGATCTATAACCAACAACTAAGAATTAGATAAACACATCATCACCCAAACATAATTTCACCTTAGTTCAACATAATCCCAAGTCTATTGGATTTAGCTACTCTTAAAGTAGAGAGAAAGAAATTTACCAAAAGATTCATTTAAGGCATTCATGACAATGGAGAATAAGGTTAATCTTCCTTTTTTACACTTTAATTTTGCTGAACTCAACTTGAAATTTCAAATATAAAAATGTTCCCCAAATTCTAGGGTTCACCAAGTTTCCAATTTGTCAATCGTCATGCCCTAAGGGAAAAAGAATTGTGCCATGTTTGGGAATTGGAATCAACTATGTGTTTTGACTAAATTGATCTCGATCATTAAACCCGATAGGCCACGATTGTGCCACTATTTCTATGATGCTGTGACTGCAATCACCCCCTAATCACCATAATTGCGTTCATTTGACCAAGCTTGACTGATGGTGATTGCAGCCCACAGATTGCGATCTCGGTAAATGAGTCTGGTTCTTACTCCAGCTGCATTTTTTCCCTCTTTTTTGATTTTTTTTCAGCTTGCATCCACATCTTTCCATCTCATAACCTATATGCCTACAAAATATGGAAACTAGTGCATTTAGTCACATGTATGTCTTATTTATACATTAAAATCATAGTAGTATGCATGAATGTTTAGTGCAAATGAGTGGTAATTTCACCACTCATCAGGTATCGAGTTGGTTCAACAAAACAGGATAAGCCTATGGAGTTTAGAAGCTAGGAGAACACAATTCTAGTGTTCACCAATACTAGTCACAACCAAAGTTGATATACGATCTTTGTTCAGTATTTTTATCCAAATTCCCCCATTTGCTTTTCCTGTTTTTACCTATTTATTACATCATCTAAAATCTATGAGTCCACCTATTCCCTTGGGATTCAGCCCTAATATTTGTTGGGTTACTATATTTTACAATGACCGTATCATCTTTTAAGAGAAGGTGTAGCTTGGACATTCCCAAATTTTAGCACTGTTGCTGGGGAATATGGTGTTGAGTTTCAAATTAAAGTTGTTGCAGTTTATAGATCTTTTTGTTTTTGTTATTAGTTGGGTATACACTGGCGTATGCCTAGAACATGTAGTTGAGGCAATCCCTTACTCTCACTGAATCTGATCTAGAGAGGATCCTACAAATACCTACTAGGATAACACCTAAAGAGAGACAATCTTTTTGAAAAAGTTTGTGGTGATGTGTCTCTCCTCTTCTTGAAAGTGTTCAAGATATTATTGACCAGCAGATGAAGGTGCTGTTAGTACAAGATTCTAACTGAAGGGGAAAAAGAAGCTCAATGCTTAGCTTAGGAGGCAGATCTAGCTGTACATCAACCTAAAGTAGATCATCGAGCAGCACTCGGTGGAAATCAGAATAGAGTTTAAGGTGGCCGAGCCTAGGTGATCCCAGTATACCAGTACTTACAACTATATAAGGTTAATGAAGAGGACCTGGGTTGTATTAAACTAACAAATACTGGTGCTATTATTTCTTCTATTTTACCCCCAGGCATTAAGTTCAATATATCGAGTGCTATGATCCAGCTATTACATGAAAGATGTGCTTGCTGAGTGGCCTACATATGATGCAAACATGCATCTAGCCAATTATACTGGAATTTGCACTTCATATACATATCCAAGGATGTATTAGGAGAAACTTATATTGAGGTTGTTCACTTTCTTTCTTATAGGAGAAATACCTTTATGGTTAGGGGAACTTTCAAAAGAATCTATCACTACATAGAATGAGTTGTGCGGATAATTCTTGAATCAATTCTTTCCTTTATCTAGGATATTGTAGCTCAAGAATGAGATCTATAATTTCAGAAAACTGCAGTCTGAGTCTATGTATAAGGCTTGGCTCAGGTTCAAGAAGAAGCTGAGTATGGTTCCCAACTATTAACTTTTAGGGATGAACATATTGAAGTTATTTTATAGAGCCCTTACCATCAATTCTACATCTGTGTTAGATACTATCTCTGGAGGGGCCTTTATAAGATTGTGATGGGAGATAGCTTTTAGTATTATGTATCAGATCTCACTCACTAATCGAGGGTAGCAAACTTGGGAGGCTGAAAGGGGTTCTGGAACTTATGCTATTGGTGCCCCTGATGACTAAAGAGTAGCTGATGACTCTGTAACACAAGATATTGCACTAATAAGGACTGATCTTGGGTTGCTGGCACAACAGTTTGTAACCAACCCAGTAAGTTTGTGGCTTGATTCTGCTCTAAATATAAGTGGCTTACTAAGATCCATAAGGATATGTTATGAGTCATTAGGTGTAATCATAGGGTGTCCAGTTTAAGTCCCAAATTAGGTTTTATGTTGACTATGAATTGACCCTATGAGTCGTAGGGTCCCATTACGAGTGGTACCATTGAGTCATAAGAAAAATAGTATAGGGTGCCTTGGTAGTACTTCCTTTATTACAACTCGTGGTGATGAGTCGTAAGGAGTGGTTATGAGTCAAGGGTTTGACTCATAATCAAAGGGGACACTTTTTCAGCTTTTAAGTTGAGGGCATTCTATACATTTCCCCTCTTAACGAAATAGAAACCCTATGTCATGTAAACTCTTTAATGTGTCCTTATCTCTTAGAAACAATCTAAGTAATGTCTCAAATACTCCCAAATTCTCAAGGTCAAGAACTCTTAGGGTTTTTAAGAGGTTGATCAATTAGGGATCTCAAGGGTGATTTCTCTCCGTACGTCTTACTATTACAGGCATACTACTCTTCTCTCATTGTTAATTTTGTAAAAGCATGTGATTTAAAGTATTGTTCATGAGATTATTATGATGGTTTTGAAACAAAGGTTGGGTTTTTTGAATGTTTATGAATTGAATAATGTTTCTCATGGCTTATATATGATTTCCATGTTTTAAATAAGGTTTTGAACTTATGGGTGCATGGGTTTGGTGAATGAAGTAGGGAATTGTGATTTTCCCAAACTTTTGGAATTTTTAAGTGGTTATGATCCCAACCCTATAATATGTAATTGGTTTTAATTATGAGAACTATGGTATGGTTTTGAACTTATGGGTGCATGGGTTTGGTGAATGAACTAGGGAATTGTGATTTTCCCAAACTTGTGGACTTTTTAAGTGGTTATGACCCCAATATATGAAATTGGTTTTAATTTAAGAACTATGGGAATTTGTAAAATTGAACTAGTCTTGAACTATTGCATGATATATAAGGATGTTTGACATACAATGGTATGATTCAATGAACAAAAGAAGCTGGTGACCCCCCCTGTTTATTAATGAACAAAGGGAGTTGCTTTCTCTAAGTTAATGGGAATTTTTTTGGCATGTTGTTGTTACCTTACAAGTGTAGCTGGTATGACAATACCAATAATATATGCTTTAATGTGGAATTTTTGTAAATAAATAGGAATATGTGATACTTGTTTTAGACTCTAATGAGGGTTGTGTAGCTGAGTTATGATAGTGAAGGTCCAAATAATTGCTATTGGAAACTGCATTTTCCAATGCGGGGGTTAAATTGACCAAGGAGGTTTGAGTCCCCTTTATTTTTATTCATGATTAGGGAGGTTTGAGTCCCTCATAAATCATTATTAGATCGGGTGCTTAAGTCACCTTGGTATATGTTGGGAAGTTTAAGTCCCTCATGTGCATATATATGAGATTATTCTCCAGTTCGTGTGCACTGGGGCCTGACCAAGGGGTGAGCTTTAGGGCCCATATAGCCCGTGGACACTATTATATGACAGTTAAGATACACAATCCAGACTAAAGTTTTGAAATGCATGTTAAGCCTTGTTCCCTATCCTGGAATGTGATATATCTATATATATATATATATATATATTTATTTATGTTATGCATTTAATTATGTGCATTCATTTTTGAATGTTTTTAAGCTATTGGTCATATCATTATGTTATCCTTATCCCAGAGTTACATACCAGCATTCACTATGCTAATCGTCTTGAGATATTGTATCCCCACACGATGCAGGAATTGGTGATACTCCTTATCCTCCTCTTCAGTGACTTGGATTCAAGATCAGCTAGTGAGTCAGATTGAAGTAGTGAGCTTCCATACTTTGGAACACCCATTTCATGATTATGATTTCCTTTACATTTTGACTATTCCTTTGGATTTGCTTTTTGGCTTTTGTCGGGAGAATGTCCCAACACTTTTTTGATATTCAACTTTGGATCATAGTTTAGAAGGCTTTGCTTGGACTATTGTGGCTATTGGGAAGCATCGACTTACCGTTTGGCCAGTCGTTGGTGGTTGGATATGGACATATATTTAAAACTTTCTTAGACTATTGTACACAATCTTGTTATATGTTCAGAATTCAGCTGACCTTGTGGTGTGGTGTGTTTGGTATGATTAGGTATAGGGGGTGATCTGTGGTCCACGCGGGACTAGATATATGCATCACGGCCAGGACCTGGTTCAGGTCATGATAGAGATGGTATCAGAGACCTAGGTTCGGTATCATTGGGTGTCCAATAAAGTCGTATCGAGTAGAGTATCTTTTATGGGTGTGTAGCATGCAACACTTATAATGGAGAAGCTGTGAGGCATTTAGGAATCTTTACCTTTCTTGTTGATCTATTTCAAGACATAGAGTCTATGGTCTTGAGTCTCTCCAATTCTCATTTGTTCGATTTTTAGATCATGCCTCCTAGGCAATCTGAAGCTCATGGAAATTTGTCTAACCCATTTAAGGACAATGCTGATAGAACACAGCCTACTTATGGGGTATAGACTCAATCTAGAGGTCCAGTTCCTGATAGCCCTTCTGGAGTTCCACTGGTCCCCTCTAATCCTCCTCAATCTCCTTAGGCTGTTGTGCTGAATGCAAAAATTTATCAGTCTATTCATATATTGTCTTAAGTGGTAGCTTTCCAGTCTGAGCATGTAGCTTCTGTTACTTCATCTTCTGAGGCCACAAGGGTTGGCTAGTTTCTGAGGTTGAATCCGCCTACTCTTAATAGTCTTGAGGTTGAGGAGGACCCTCAAGGTTATGTTGATGAGATCGAGAAGATCTTCTGGGTTATATATGCTACTAATGTGGAGGGTGTAGAATTCACATCCTATCAGTGAAGGATATAGAATACCAATGGTATGAGGAATAAGAATAGTCTAGTGGAGATAATGCTGAATCTGGACCATGGGATAATTTCTCTAGTACTTTTCTGGTTTGCTTCTATCCTCAGGAGATAAGGGAGGTAAAAGAGGAAGAGTTTGTTAATTTAAAGAAAGGAAGGATGACAGTTAAGGAGTATGCCTTGAAATTCCATTATTTGTCTCGAAATGCTCTCGAGTTAGTGTCTAGCATAAGGGCTAGAATGAGGAAATTTAATTTTTGGTTGCCCCATGATTTAATTCTAGAGAGTAAGGCTACTTTTTTGAACAATGATATAGACATCTCTATATTAGTTGTGTTTATACAACAGGTAGAAGAAGAGAAGAAGGAGCAGACAGAGATAGGGGAAGATAGAACAAAAAGTTAAGATTTTTTGATCAGGGTAGAGGTCAACAACAGAGTGGTAGAGGTGGTGGAAAGTGTTCTAAGAAGAAGTGTGTGTGTGTGGGGAGGGGGGGGTTATGGTTCCCATTCTACAGCTAGTGCTCCTTATTTGAAGCTGTTGAGTGATTGTTGTTCTCAACATGATGGTGGGTTTAGGGAGCAGGATGTCCAATCTCAGGTTGGTGCGGCTCAGTCCGCTCTATCATATCCTCCTTATAGATTTTGTGGGCATGTACATCATAGATTTTATGAAGAAGGGAGGAACAAGTATTTTAAATATGGTTAGATTGGTCACTTGTAGAGGGATTGTCCTTATAAGGTTGCTTCTGGGGCAAATAAGATTCCTATTTCCACTTTATCAGCTACTGGACCAAAGGGTTCTACTTTTTCTTCTACTACCAGCATTGGCTGAAATCGTTTGTATGCCCTTCTACCTGCTAGGACTTGGAGGCATCTCTAATGTCGTCACTGGTATGTTATGACTCTTTTATTGTGATGTGTATTGCGTTCTTGATCTAGGGGTCTACTCATTCTTTTGTGACCCCATTTATGGCTGTGTATTTTTGTTTTAATCCCGAGTGTATCCCTAACTCTTTTTCTATTTTAAGGTGCTAGGTATTTCTCTAAGATTGATCTTAGGTTGAGTTATCATTAGCTAAAAATTAGTGAGGTAGATATCCCTAATACTGCCTTTCAAACCTGGTATGGTCGTTATGAGTTCTTAATCATGCCTTTTGGTTTGAATAATGCCCAAGCAGCATTCATGGACTTGATGAATAGGGTCTTCTGTCAGTTTCTGGATTTTTTCATTATCGTGTTTATAAATGATATTCTATTGTATTCCATAAGTGAGGCGAATTATGCCAATCACTTTTGTATCAAGTTGGAAACCCTAAAATATCAATATTTGTATGCTAAGTTTTCGAAGTGCGAGTTTTGGTTGAAGGTTGTTACTTTTTTGGGTCACATCATTTTTTGTGAAGGGATTATGGTGGATCCGCAGAAAGATGCAGTGGTTAAGAAGTGTCCTAGGCCCATGAATCCAATCAATATTTGGAGCTTCTTTGATTTAGCCAGTAACTAAAGAAGGTTTGTAGAGAGTTTCTCAACTATAGCTGCCCCATTGACTAAGTTGACCCATAAAAAGGTAAAGTTCTTGTGATCTAATGCTTGTGAGTGTAGTTTTGAGAAGCTGAAAGATAAGTTGAGTTCAACTCTAGTTTTTACTCTGCCTGAAGGAACAAATGGTTTTGTTGCCTATTGTGATGCATCCTGTATGGGACTTATTGTGCGTTGATGCAGCATGGTAAGGTGGTGTCCTATGCTTCTTGGAAGTTGAAAGTTCATGTGAAGAATTATTTGACTTATGACCTGGAATTATTAGCTGTGGTGTTCCCATTAAGATTTGGCATCACTATCTGTATGGAGCCCATGTAGATATCTTTTCAGATCATAAAAGCCTGCAATATGTGTTCACCCAGAAGGATTTAAATCACAGGCAGATAAAGTGGCTTGAGTTGTTGAAAGACTACGACAAGAGCCTCCACTATAACACAGGTAAAGCGAATGTGGTTTCTAATGCTCTAAACAGGGTATTGATCTTGGGTGTATTTATATGCCTAAGCACCATAACTTACCCATATTTTAGCTAAGTTTGAGAACAAAGTGCCTAGTTCTTATGTTTTTACTCTACTTTGATGTAATTGAGCTAACCTATATTGTTAGCATGATTTCAGGTGTTAATGAGGTAGATAAAGACATGATGGGACTACGAATTGCAGATGACAAATCACATAAGAGGAAAAGTAGCTTGTTGGATCAAATGTGATGTCTACAAACTATGTCCAAGACTAATTTATCATTTATAATTAGTTTGGGGACTTAGAAGGAAATTATGAGAGAAGAGATTTTTAAAAAACTTTATTCTGAATTTTTATTCATTATTCATGATTCTATATTAGTTTTTGAACGAGTAGAAGGCCGGCTTAGCTTGGGAGGGAGAGAAAAATGTTTTTTCCTCTTGTTTTCACCATTCGCACACCAAGATCATCTTATATTTTTTGGTATGATGAATATACTGATGATGATTTTTGTTTTGTCCATGAGTAGCTAAGCTCATTGGTTAGGGTTATGGAAACCTTTTAGCATATTATTTATTTCTATGGGTTTTGAATTCATTATGCATTGATTTACTTATATCATACTTACTTTGTTATGCTTGAATTCTCGTGGTTACAAACATAGAGAATGTGCCATTGAAACATAACTTGGTCGACAGAAAGGTTAATGTTTGGAAAAGAAAGTAGTGACAAATAAATAGGGTTTCACGTTAATGACTTAACAGGATTAACAACTTGAAGATTTCGTATAATTGAGTAAACACTTTTGAGTCGAGAGAACTAAAGTGAATTAATCCTTGATGGTTGAGAAACACTTGGATTGAGAATTAGAATACGTTTTTCTATAAGTGCATGCATGTATGAATTCTGAACACCCATAGTTAGAAGATATTGAAAACTATAAGGTGGACATAACCCTAGCTTGTTATTCTTTATATTCAACTATTATTACACATATTGCTTCACTGTTACACTGAAACTATTAGTTCATACTTAAATCAAAACCCCCTTTATTTTGGAACGTTCGATCAACAGTCTAATAACAACCACAATTCTTAGTGAACACAGGATTCCCTGTGGAATTTGACACCCAACCCAGTTGGGTTCTATATTTGACAGTGACCACTTACATTATTGTAAAAGAGTTATAATTTGGGCATATCAAATTTTGGCGCCGTTGCCGAGGAATACGGTTGTTAATTAAGTTTGTGTTTGTTAGTTGACCTTTGGTCAAGTTTCCCAAATTTTACTTTTATTTGTTGTTTTTGTTTGTTACAGGTTTATTGTTGTTTATCCCACAAACCAGAAGTTCAGGAGAACCATTATTACCATTCAATCCTGAACCACAACTCATTGAAAGAATGACAAATCAACAGGAAGCTGATAGATTAGCCGCTTTGGCTAATGCTCAAGTGAACCAACAGAATGTAGATAACCTAGGCCGAATACCAAATCCAGATGAAGAGGACCTAGGAGATGATGATATTTTGGGACCGAGAAGTTGAAGGCGTGCAGAGAATGTAGATGCACCAGTGAACAAAAATGTAAACAGAAACCGTCTTTTCAGTGCGAGACCTGACCGCCAAGCTGTTAAACTTGAGCTTAATGATGAGAAGGATGGAATGGACGAAGTTGGTGCTACTGGAGATATTATTCCTCCACCTCTATCACCAGGAGCAAAGTTCAATATTACCAGTATAATGATTCAAATCCTTCACCTGAAGGGGTTGTTTGGTGGACTCTCAGGATGATCCTAACATGCATTTGGTGAACTTTGTCACCATTTGTAAATCTTTTGATAACCTGGGAGTGGGAAAGAATGCCATCTACTTGCATTTATTTTCGTTATCTCTATCGGGGGAGGGAACATTGTGGTTTAATAAGGTGAAGCCCGATTCTATAACCAACTCGAGGCAGTTGAAAGAGGCTTTCCTGGGAAGGTTCTTTCTGCCTTCCTGGAAGGTACATCTGAGGGATGAGATCAACAACTTTAGGCAGATCCCTGTTGAAGCCCTTTACAAGTTATGGAAAAGCTTAAAAAAGAAGCTGATGCAGTGTCCGAACTATAATATGATAGATATTCATCTGATGGAGACTCTTTATCGGGCTATGAACTCTATTACAAAGCTAGTTGTTGATAATGCTGCAGGGGGATCATTTGTGGATATATCATTTTAGGAAGCTTTGGAGATGCTTGATCGAATGACCAAACAAAGTAGATCTTGGCATACCAGGGCTTCTGTGGTAGCAAGCCCTACCACAGAACATGCTTAATGCATCATAAGCTATCCTATAACTAGGATATTCATTGTAAGTCATGTACTCAAGTATGAGTCACAGGATAGGAGATTTCATACGTAGGAATACTTATTCACTTTCTATCTTAGAAACTTGCGGGGTATTACAATATCTCCTCTTTGGGAACATTCATCCTCGAATGAGAATTTACTGAGAAGGGATACAAGACAATAGAACCTGAACTGAACATGAAGAACTGCAACTTAATCTCATGACTGACATGCTAAACATACTGAACTCGTGCATATTTGATGCACGGAAAACTGACACATGAATTCATGACTGAGTATGAAAAGATTTATAGGTACCAAGTTTATACTGGAAACATGAACATGAAACTGAATAAGATTAAGGAGAACTGTTACCTTGAGCTTGATCTGAATTGGCGGGGAAGAGGTGAGGATACTTGGTACGCATATCTGCTTCTGCTTCCTAAGTAGCTCCCTCATGAGACTGATTTATTCAAAGTCATGTACTCAAGTATGAGTCACAGTATAGGAGATTTCATACATAGTACTTATTAGCTTCCTATCTTTGAAACATGCGGGGTATTACAATATCTCTCCCTTGGGAACATTCATCCTCGAATGAGGATTTACTGAGAAGAGATACTAGACAATAGAACCTAAACTTAATATGAAGAACTGCAACTTGATCTCATGACTGACATGCTAAACAATAATGAACTCATGCATATATGATGCACGGACAACTGACACATGAATGCATGACTGAGTATGAAATGGTTAATAGGTACCAAGTTTATACTGGAAACATGAACATGAAACTGAATAAGTTTAAGGAAAACTGTTACCTTGAGCTTGATCTGAATTGGCGGGGAAGAGGTGAGGATACTTGGTGTGCATATCTTCTTCTGCTTCCCAAGTAGCTCCCTCATGAGACTGATTTTGCCAAAGAACCTTGACTAGAGGGACTTCTTTGTTCCTCAATCTACGAGTCGGATAATCTAAGATTTTGACTGGAATCTCTTCATAGGAGAGGCTGTTCTGAATGTCGATGCTCTGAATAGGGACAATAACTGCTGGGTCACCTATGCACTTCTTTAGAAAAGAGACATGGAAGACTGGATGGACTAAGGCTAGATCTGAAGGCAACTCAAGCTCATAAGCTACCTTGCCAAAGCGATAAAGAATTCTGAAGGGACCGACGTACTGGGGACTGAGTTTCCCTTTCTTGCCAAACCTCTTCACTCCCTTCATAGGAGAGATCTTAAGATAGACATAGTTATTGACCTCGAACTCGAGATCCTTTCTACAAACATCTGCATAGGACTTCTGTCGGCTCTGAGCAACCCAGAGTCTCTCTTTGATCAACTAAACTTTCTCTAAGTCATCGAATACTAAGTTAGGACCTATGATTGAGGCCTCACTAACTTCGAACCATCCAATCAGAGATCTACTCTCCTACCATAGAGAGCTTTGAATGGAGCCATCTGAATTCTACAATGATAGCTATTATTGTATGCAAATTCAATCAAAGGCAAGTGGTCATACCAACTTCTCTTAAAGTCAATTGCACACGCCCTTAACATATCTTCAAGAGTCTGAATGGTCGTCTCTGCTTGACCATCTGTCTGAGGATGAAATGCTGTGCTGAGATGAACTTGGGTACCGAGTCCCTTTTGGAATGCTTTCCAAAAGTGAGAAGTGAACTGGGTACCTCTGTCTGAGATGATAGATAGTGGAACATCATGTAACCTGACTAACTCCCTGATATAGAGTTTGGCATAATCCTCGGCGAAATAAGAAGTACGAACAGGAAGGAAATGATCTGACTTGGTTATTCTATCTATAATGAACCAGACTGAATCATGCTGATGATGAGTTTTAGGCAAACCCGTCATGAAGTCCATGTTAACTTCTTCTAACTTCCAAGTAGGAATGGTGAACTCTTACATGGAACCACTAGGTTTCTGATGCTCTATCTTAACCTGCTGATATGTAGAGCACTTAGCCACAAACTCTACAACATCTCTCTTCATTCCACTCCACCAATAGATCTCCCGCATGTCGCAGTACATATTACTGGCCCTTAGATGAATAGAGTACCGCACACCATGCGCTTCTGCAAGTATTCGCTGCCTCAATTCATCTACACCTGGAACAAATAGACGACCTTGACAACGAAGAACACCATCTCCCCCTTAGGAGAAAACCTCAACTTTCTGATTTTGAACTGACACTTTGAGCTTGACAAGGCTAGGATCCCTGTCTTTTTTCTCTTTCACCTCAGAAACAAGAGATGACTCTGAACTACTATGAACACATACACCACCCTCTAAAGAATCGACTAAGCAAACGCCTAGTCTAGCAAGATGATAGATATCCTGAGCCATATTTTTCTTACTATCCTTACCGTGAGAAATACTACCCATTGAGAGTCGACTGAGAGCATCGGCCACAACATTGTCCTTGTCCGGATGATAAAGGATACTCATATCGTAATCCTTCAAGAGCTCTAACCACCTTCTCTGGTGAAGATTGAGATCTTTCTGGGAAAAGACATACTGGAGGCTTTTATGGTCTGTGAAGACATCTACATAAACTCCATAGAGATAATGCCTCCAAATCATCAAGGCAAAAATTACCGCTGCTAACTCAAGATCATGAGTAGGATAATTTTTCTCATGTGGCTTTAACTGTCTGGAGGCGTAGGCTATGACCTTACCATGCTGCATGAGGACACAAACTAAACCCACTCTGAATTCATCACAATAGACTACAAAACCGTCTGAACCATCTGGAATAGCTAGAATTGGAGCGAAGGTGAGTCGAGTCTTCAACTCTTGAAAGCTCTTATCATATGAATATAACCACTGAAACTTAATCTTCTTCTGAGTCAATCTAGACATGGGAGATGAAACAGAAGAAAATCCCTCGACGAATCATCTGTAATAGACAACCAAACCCAAGAAACTACTAATATCTGATAGAGATACAGGTCTGGGCTAGTTTCTTACTGCCTCAATTTTTTGAGGATTTACTCTTATTCCATCACCTGAAATAATGCTAAGAAATGCTATTGATCTTAGCCAAAATTCGCACTTGCTGAACTTAGCGAACAATTGGTGATCCCTGAGAGTCTGAAGAACAATCGTGAGATGGTCTGTATGATCACGATCTGTGCAAGAATAGACCAAATTATCATCTATGAAGACTATGACAAATATGTCCAAATACTACTTGAACACACGGTTCATCAAATCCATAAAATCTACAGGGGCATTGGTAAGACCAAATTACATGACTAAAAATTCGAAGTGACCATACCGAGTATGAAAAGCTGTCTTCGAAATGTCATATTCCCGAACTCTGAGCTGATGATATCCTGACCTGAGGTCTATCTTGGAGAAGTAACTGGCACCCTAAAGTTGGTCGAATAGATCATCAATCCTGGGAAGAGGATATCTATTCTTGACCGTGACTTTGTTGAGTTGACGGTAATCAATACACATCCTGAGAGAATCGTCTTTCTTGTGCATGAATAACACTGGCGCACCCCATGGGGAAACACTGGGTCTAATGAATCCCTTATCTAAGATATCCTTCTACTGATCTTTTAGTTCCTTGAGTTCTACTGGTGCTATTCTGTATGGCGGAATAGAAATAGGTTGAGTATCTATTTCCCTTTTGGGAGGAATGCCTGGAAGATCTTTGGGAAAGACATCTAAGTATTTATTAACAATAGGGACTGTTTCGAGGCTGGGATATTCAGAACTAGAATCTTTAACATGCACGAGATGATACACACACCCCTTAGAAATAATTTTCCTTGCCAGAAGGTTGGAAATAAGTTGACCTCTGAATGCTGAAATACTACCCTTCCACTCTAGGACGGGCTCATTTGGGAACTGAAACTGAACTATCCTATTTTTGTAGTCGACTGTGGCATAGCAGGAATGAAGCCAATCCATGCTGAGAATGACATCAAAATCAGTCATCTCTAACTTCACTAAATCTGCTGATGTGGATTTCGAAGATATTATAATCGGGCAGTTCCTGTATACCCACCAAGATATGATAGTTTTACCCACTGGATTAGAGACTGAGAAGGGCTTTGCTAGGACTTCAGGACTGAATCTGAAATCACCTACTATGTATGGAGTAACAAAAGACAAAGATTCACCAGGGTCTAGCAAAGCATAAATATGAACATGGAAAATCTGTAATGTACCAGTAATGACATCAGGAGAATTTTCCTGATCCTGCTAGGACTGAAGAGCATAGAGTCTATTTGGGCGTTGCCCACTGGTAGCACTGGAAATGGCACCCTGCTGGTTTGGGTGACTGGACTGAGCTGTAGAATGATTTTGCTAACCCTGAACACTTGACTGTAGACACTCCTTAATCCTGTTGCCTGGACTGCCACAACCAAAATAGACATCACTACCAGCTCTGCAAATGCCCTTGTGGTTCTTACCATAAGTCTGACAAAGGGGATTTGTTTGGGCACTTCTAACACTGCCCTGAGATTTAGAGCCTGGCTCTTTGTCTCTATTTCCATCTCTGAACTTCGGCACTGAAGCGCTGGCAGAGGAAGGAGCTGGAATGGCTGACTTGGAGCAAAACTGTGAATAGTTTCCTCCATCTAACTTGGGGTGAGCAACTTTGAAATTACCTGACCTTGCTCTCTTGTTCTGCCTCTCCCTAGTCTTAAACTTTTGCTCTTCTACTTGTTGGGCATGGGTCATGAATATTGCTAAGGTCATATCATCGATTAGCATCACATACCTACACTCATTTACCACGCTATCGTTGATACCTAACACAAACTTGCTCATATTAGCTCTATTGTCTGCAACCACATAAGGAGCATACCTGGCTAGCTGAGTAAATCTGAGAGAATACTCCCTAATCATCATATTACCCTGCCTGAGGTTGATGAACTCAAGAACTTTGGCTTCCCTTAGCTCTTGGGGATTCAATCATCTAACCTCTCAGACTTCCACTGTTTGTACCAATTATGAGAAACATCCTATAACTGGTAGGAAGCTAACTCAGCACTTTCAATAGAAGTAACACCCATGATGTCTATGACCTTCTGGACTCTGTCAATGAACTCCTGAGGGTCCTCATCAGACTTAGACCCATGGAAATATGGAGGGTTCATCGGGGTAAAGTCCTAAACCCTAGCTGCTTTGGGAGTGGCCACTAGATTGGCTGGAATAACTGGTGTCCGTTCATTCTGTGCAGCCATGGACTGAGCAAGTATGGTAAATACGGCTCTAAACTCCGCATGGGAAACATGTTCGCCCAAAGGATCTTCGGGCTGAGGAGCTGTCTAGTTTCTTCTCTTTGGGGCCATGGTCTGGAATAAGAGAAGAATGGATTAGAATGAGAGTTTAACTTATGATTATGCTTACTAGCATGACATGAATAATGAAGAAAGGGGACTGTTCCTAAAACATCTTATAGCCTCCCTCACATAAATGTGGCGCGCAACACACCCATGTACAAGACTCTACTCAATGCGGCTTTTAGACTTCCTAGGACTCTATTTAACCTTAGGCTCTGATACCAAGTTTGTAACACCTCGATTCACTAAACCGGAATGCTACATGATGCTCATGACCCCAAGGGACCACAAGTTAACCCATGATTGATATCTGTACCCGTGTACTGAAAATAATGATATAATAATGTGGAATACATAGAACTGTAAGGCCATAAGGTTCAACTGAATACAATCATGTGGGTGAAAATACTCAAAACAACTAAATCTGAACGTAAATATGAAAGCCTCTAAACTATCTAAATAATGAGTTAAAGAAACATGTCTCCAACTAACTCCATAAAACTGAACTAAAAAAAAAAATAAATGAATCAAATTATATTGTCCTCAAATTAATGAGGACTCATTGTGTCTCTATGACTGGAATGCTACCGCTACTGCTGGGCTGGAGATCGTGTCTCAAAACCTATGGTGTAACATGAAAAGAGATCACCATAGCGCAAATGCATCAGTACAACTGGAGTATTGAGTATACGAGGAAGGTAGGCTGAACATAAAGGGTTTTATGCATGAACAACACTGACTGAATAAGATGAACGTGGGAGTGCAAACACATATATATAAAAACTGGGACCGTGAATACGTGATAGCATAACCTGTAAGCTAATACATGGTTTACTGATAACTGTCATGACTGATACTGAAAATGATAACATGGACGACTGTATCTGATAGTCCTATATATATTGAAATCTGAAGAACACCCCGAGTTCTTTTACTGAGACTGATACTGAAACTGTGGGAAGTAGTGTTTAACTGACATGCCCCATATATGCCGTTATGGCTAAGCTGGGGTCCAATCTCTTCCCCAACTAAAGGTGTGTCAATACCGTGCCACGGGTAAGGATAGCCTGTGAGTGAACCTTATCTGGCGGGTACTCAATGAGAATGGTAGGAACCTAAACTGACAGGTTAAGCCACCTCATCAACCCTGATCTAATGGACTAAGATGTCTCAACCTACGTTGGATGCGTAGTTCTGGAACACAAGGATGACTACTAAGAATCATGCCCTGAACTGGTGGGTGCGTTCCCATCCTTGGGTTCACTAGTGCTAACCTCTACTCCCATCTGGAGAGACTGGACATGAATAACTGATTGTGCATGACTTAATCTTACTGAATTCCATTGACTGGAGGAATGTTACTAATATCTGACAATTGACTAAGATCATGAGGTTTTCCCGAGTCACATGACTGACTGAATTCTATGGAATCATAGCTTGAGTTCGGATATCATGAAACATGACATGGATCTAGGCACACAGCTATAGTTTTTGGGTATAAGTATCCCCAGGAATCGATGGAAGGAAACTGACACACATGACTATCTTGATCATAAGAGTAGAGTCCATAATTTAAAAATATCTTAAGTAGGGATCTCATACTGAGCATGGTTATCAACAATGTATTGCATGAAAAGGATTTCATAGCACATAGAAGTACTTGCACAATCTTAATATCATGTTCATTGATAATCATATTGGCAACACATACAAATAACATGGAAGTTCATGTGGATTGCATGGTTATCATACATCTTGTTCGTAAGTAGGATTTGCAAGTAAACATAGCATAATCTCATAAGAATAGTTCATGAGTTTTCCAACAATATTTACAAGGCACATTATCAACATAGAAGTCATTGGAACGTAAGGGCATATCATGAATCCTTCACTTAGTCACAATTTAGCAATATTGCATGATTTCTAGTTTCTTAGGCATTTTATCAAACACCTTACATGCATATTTTAAGAATAGGTGAAATCATCAAATTATACATCATGAATAACCAAATTTATATGTTTCTAACTCATATGATATCATGAAATTCAAAATCCATATAAAGATTTCATCTTGGGAATCACCCAATATCAACAACATGATCATCAACACCCAACAATATAGAAATCATACTTTATAATGAAAAAGAGGGTTTTTGAGCTTTATGGATGAAAGGGATCCATAAATCAACTCATGGATACCTTAGAAGGAAGATTCTTGATGATAGACAAAGAAATTTCCTTAAAATCGGATCTTCAAGATTAATTATACAAACCTAGTTGTTTTTCTCTTTTAGTGCTGTTGGATGATGAGCTTTGAGATGATAATAGGGTTGTAATATGAATAGAAGCTATATATTTTGTAGGGTTAAGTTCAGGGATGTGTAAGGAGTGTTAAAAGACTTAATTACCCTTAAAATAACTCAAAACGAAGTGTTTTTGGTACCTGGAACTGACTTAGGTGGCGCCCAAGTGATTGCCTAAGATAGGTTAGGCGGCGCCTAACCAATTTCCTATGCTTGGGTTGGGCGACGCCTAACCAATCGCCTATGCTTACTGTCTCTCACAAAGATGGGAATAACTTTTTGCTCAGGTATTAGATTAAGGCAAAATTGGTATCGTTGGAAATATAATTCGATTCTCTACAATTTGGTGGGTCTAAATCAGCCAAAATAGCACATTAACATTGAGTTATACTCGTTCAAAGATGACCCTTGCAAAATCGAACACTAAAACTTGATGAATTCAAAAACTCTTAGCTTGTATTACCTTAAGTGACTCATATAAACATGCTTAATACATCATAAGCTATCCTATCACTAGGATATTCATTGTAAGTCATGTAATCAAGTATGAATCGCAGGATAGGAGATGTCATACGTAGAAATACTTATTCACTTCCTAGCTTAGAAACATGCAGGGCATTATAGTTGAGGCTACCAACTCTGGGTGACTACCATGAAGACCAATTTGTCTTCTATGAATCAGTTGGTAAACTCTCACTTCACTTTGATAAAATAATTAGAACAACAAATCAGCCAACTTTCTACAACATTAAATCAGAGAAAGAGTGGAACGCTTCCAAGTGATACAATTCAAAACCCTCAGAATGATGGTTCGTGTATGGCTATTACCACACAGAGTGGTAAGGTTTTATCAAGCCCTTCTTTGGGCAAAGCTGTGAATAATGCAGTGATCAAAGAAGATGTTGAGATTTACAAAGGTAATCCAGTGGAGTCTGAGAAATTGGATGGCATTGATATCCCCTCTAATCATCAGTAGGTTGATGAGTTAGAAAAAGGAAAAGAGAAGGAAAATGAAGTAGTGGTGAATACTCTTCCAAAACTGCCACCTCTATTTCCTCAAAGATTGAAAAACAAGGTTGATGACACAAAGTTTAGTAAGTTCATGGCAATATTAAAGCAGTTGACCGTAAATGTGCTCTTAGTAGAGGCACTTGACCAAATGCAAGGATATGCTAAATTTATAAAGGATCTGGTGATGAAGAAAAGAGCGGTAAGTTACAAACCGGTGGATAATCTCCATCATTTTAGTGCTATTTCCACTAGATCCTTGGTGCAGAAGAAGACTAACCCAGGAGCATTCACTATTCCTTGTACGATTGGGTCGCTAGAATTTGCTAAGGCGTTATATGATCTGGGAGCGAGAATCAATTTGATGCCACTAGCTATCTATAAAAATTTGGGTTTGGGAGACCCCATGCCCACCAACATATGACTTGTGATGATAGATAGGTCGGTTAAGTGACCTATTGGTATTTTGGATGATGTGTTGGTGAAAGTTGCTAGCTTCATATTTCTAGTGGATTTTGTCATTCTGGATTGTGAGGTGAACTTCGAGATACCCATAATCTTAGGTCGACCTTTCCTCGCAACTGAAAGTATATTGATTGATCTGCGAGCTAATGAGCTCCTATTTAGGCTGAATGATGAAGTGGTGTGATTTGATGTATGCCAATCAATGAAGAAGCATAAATAAATGAGTGTGTTCTCAATTGTTGATGTATATTATGAGGATGAGATGGTGCCAATAGAAGAGAAATTTGCTGTAGAGCCTCTAGTTGTAGTGCTGATGAATTTTGATTGTGAAGACATTGAGGAGTACGGAGAGACTATCTGTTCATTGATAGGAATGAGTTCATAATCTTATGCTCCTAAGAAGCTATATCTTGATCTTGCTAATCGACCAACACCATCGGCTAAGCCATCCATTGAAGAGCCATCAGTGTTAGAATTAAAAGAACTGCTAGGGCATCTAAGGTATGTGTTTCTAGGAAATGGAAACACGCTACCCGTGATTATTTTAGCTTATTTGGGTAAGCAGTAGGTGGAAGCACTTTTTTCGGTGCTCCAAAGGTACAAATGAGCAATAGGTTGGACTATTGCTGATATTATTGGCATCCCCCCTGGCTTCTACACTCATAAGATACAAATTGAGGAATATTATACTCCAACCATCGAGCATCAGTGCTGACTTAACCTACCAATGCAAGAGCTGGTTAAGAAGGAGATTATTAAGTGGCTAGATACAGGAGTGGTTTATCCTATTTTTGACAGTAAAAAGGTATGCCCAGTGCAATGCGTGTCCAAATAAAGGGGCATGACTATTGTTGCAAATGAAAAGAATAAGTTAATTCCTCTTAGGTCGGTGACTGGGTGGAGGGTTTGCATAGATTATTGCAAACTAAACTCATGGACCTTAACGGACCACTTCCCTATGCCCTTTATGGATCAAATGCTTGATCGGTTGGCAGGAAGAGGGTGGTATTGATTCTTGGATGGCTATTCAAGCTATAATCAGATCTGTATTACTCCTGAAGATCAAGAAAAGATAATATTTACATGTCCCTATGGAACTTTTGCGTTCAAGAGGATGCCATTTGGGTTATGTAATGCACCAGCCACCTTCAAAAGGTATATGGTGTCTATTTTCTCAGATATGGTGGAGGACACCTTGGAGCTGTTCATGGATCATTTTTCTGTAGTAGGAGAATTATTTGAGTGGTGCTTAGCAAACCTGAGTAAGGCCTTGCAACGATGTATGGAATTCAATTTGGTGGTCAATTGGGAGAAATGCCACTTTATGGTAAAATAGGGCATTGTTATCGAGCACAAAATTTCAGCAAAAGGGATAGAGGTAGATCAAGCCAAGGTAGAGGTGATTGAGAAACTACCCCCTCCTATCTCAGTCAAAAGGGTACGTAGTTTTCTTGGCCATGAAGGGTTTTACCGCAGGTTCATAAAGGATTTCTCAAAGATTACAAACCCGCTTATCAAAATCTTGGAGAAGGAAGCCAAATTTGTTTTTGATGATGACTGCAGAAATGCCTTTGAATCCCTTAAGTTGAAGCTAGTGGAAGCTCCAATTATTATTGCTCCTGATTGGACAAAGCCATTCGAGATTATGTGTGATGCCATTGGAGTAGAATTTGGAGTTGTTCTCAGACAAAAGAAAGATAAGCTATTTCATCCGATATATTATGCAAGCAAGGCCCTAAATATGGCTTAGAAGAATCATACGGTGATAAAGAAGGATCTTCTAGCAGTGGTTTATACCTTTGAGAAGTTTTGGGCATATTTGTTGGGTACCAAGGTAGTGGTACACGCTGACCATACTGCTTTGAGGTACTGATAACGCTCAATCTACAGCTCTCGTAGGAGTGTAAAGCGGTCGCTATCAAAAATAGAAACCAACTGGGTTGGGTATCGATCCCACAGGGAATAGCTTGGTCAACAAGTAAGCAACGATTACTAGACTTTTAGTGCAAGTCTCGTAAAAAAGGGGGATTGTAATGTGTAACCAAAATATTAAAGTAAAAACTGAAAATAGCAACGTAAAAAGAAAGAATATTTAGTAGGTTGTTAAACAATGAGAATTGAGGAGTTGGGGTTATGTCCACCTTATGAGTTTTACGTCTCTATTAGCTATGAGTGTGTTGAATTCCGACATGTATGTGCTTATAGAGAATTGTATTCGATGGTAAATCCAGGCGTCTTTCGACCTATTCGAGGATTATTTCACTTTAACTCTTTCGAGCTTAAAGCGTATCTAACGGTACGAATTCTCCAAGAGGTTAATCCAGTTACGGAACCAACTTTTTAATAGGGGATGGGACCCTACTACCTTGACATTATCTCTTTTCCAGACATATAACTTTTCTTTCGAATAAGTTAATGCTATACTGGCGTATTCTATGCCTCTGCAGCCACAAGATTTTGCATTAAGATGAAGAGAATAATGATATAAGCAACACACGTGTCACGAATTCACAAACTCATAGCAATAGATAGTAGCTCATATGGCTTCCATAACCCCAACAGAGAAGTTTAGTTACCCATGAGTGCGAAGGAAATCACAATTGACATTGTTATTATACCACAATAAAGATTTCGTGTAGTAGTAGTGTGGTATGGCGTTAGGCGTGACTTTCCTTGTAGAGTAACTTTTCTCTTGTTGTGGAAATTAAGAATTGAATAGATGAAGAGAAAGTAATAAGAATTAATAAAAAGCAAATTGTTTAGAGTTGTAGATGAATGAGTGGATGGATAGGTGGATGGATGGGAATTGATGGGTGGATGGATGAATGGTTGAATTGTGAGGAATGGCGGGATTTGTGAGGAATGGCGGGATGAATCAAAAATCTCTAGCAAAATAGGGTATTTATAATACCCATATCCTATTCCTACTAAGCTAATGAAATACTTAACCAAATCCTACTAAGCTAATGAAATACTTAACCCAATTGTACTAGGTTAATGTATCATTATCCTAATCCTAATAAATTACTGCATTATTATCCTAATCCTAATAGGTTACTGCTAGTCCCCAAAGTCTTCAGAATTGTTTTTTTTCCCGGGACAGATTTTCCATGCGCCACTTTTGATCCTTGGCGTCCAAGATTTGCTTTCCTCCTTTTGTGAAGCTATTTTTGGCGTCAAGTTATCCATAAAATGATGAATTCTGCATCATTTATACCTGAAAACTTGCTAATCATGTTCGTTAGCTCCCTTACAGGAAAAAGGACTAAAAGTGCATGAATTATATAATTTGTTCTCAAAACTTGGCTAAAATATGGGCAAAATCTAGTGCTATAGGCTTGTAAATTTGCCTATCATCAACACCCCACACTTAAAGCTTTGTTCATCCTCGAACAAAATATCATGTCCATCTAAACATCAACTTAGGGTTTCACAGTAACAACACAAAATATTCGTCAAGACAAGCATAGCAATCATCAACAAAGAGTAGTTTTCCGTTCACTAGTAGAAACAAGTTAACCTCTAGCATAGACTCGTGACAGTAGTTAATTTGTATCCAAAAGTTAAGGTACAAAGAATCATACACCACTACCCAAAACTCATCAACCATATGTGTCTCACAATATAGTACCCATAATCACTCTCAAGCATAGTATATTTATCAAACATGAGTATAGAAATATCCTTGCTCTCGCTCTCACAAAGAATTCATATGCAGCAACTGATGACTATAGGCTTGCCCTTAGTGTAATGCTCCACTAAATGTCAGAATGCTAAGATTAGGATCAAATAGGTCTTTTACAGGTTGTAATGTAGGCTAAGGGACGGGTAGGACTATTTTGGCGATAAATAGTGACTATGTTCCTAAGCGCTTTAATACATCACATTATGCCATTAACACTTTTCTTTCAAACAACCTTTTTGCTTTCTTTTAATCTACCTCCCCTTTGTCACCTCTTTTGTTTTTCAACTTACGCACATAACTAACTTTTTAGTTTTCTTTTCCCTTTTCTTTTCAAAACATACCTCTTATGATAGCAATTCTTTTTCATAACAAATTCAAGCACCATTACATTCTAAAGCATCATACTCACCCAATTTCCTCTTATTTTGTCACATGACTTTACACTTTAAAGCACTTAGGAATTTGGATCAAATTATGGTCTTGAAAAAATGGATTAGGCTTACATATGAGGCTGTCAAAGAAAATAGGCTAAAGGCTCATAAGGGGATAACTAGGATAAATGTTCATGGGTAGGTGAAAAGAAGGTAAACAAGTATAGGTTGCCAAAGAAATGCCTAAATCATCTCCTAAACTTACACTCTTTATTTTCGTTTTACATACATACCAGGCAAGTTCTAGCATCAGCCACAAACACAGAATATACTATATCCTCACACACACAAGGCACATGGTCGACTTTATTGGGAGTAGCATAGACTCTTGACCCAACAGATGAAGGAATTGAACCACACAATATCACATAGTGACTCACAATTAGAGCCTAAACGTCTCAATAGTCATGATTTTAGCACAAACTCTTGTTATAATCTCATGCTGCCTATTAGAATAATTTCATGCGAAGCTAAGTAAAAAAAATATTACTACTAAAAAAAACGATTAACTACTAAAAAAACAAACATAGATAGATGCAAATGCGGATAGAGAAGTATATCATGCAAATACCAGCACCCCACACTTAGACGGGACACACTGTCCTCAGTGGAAAATAAATAAGAAAAACCTAGTTAGTCGGACTCATCCTCTATGTTCGGGATCATACCCCCTGCATCGGAATCATTATCAGAGTCGTCATCCTCAAACGTTCCTCCTAAGTACCCCACTTGATTCCAAGAGTGCGTCGAGGTATTTGCAGCACGGAGGATTCACCTTGCTCTTTTCTGGCCTCTTTGTGAAGTGGTTGCTTTTCTTGTCGTTTGGTGCCATTGTACCTGAGATCTCAATAGAGTCATGTTAGATTCATCTCGGAAGATTCAATCAACAAACAGACAATAGTGGCACCACCCCACACTTAATTTGTTGACACAAACTAATTAAGTGAATGATATCGATTACTTAGACTTCATCGACATACATTTAGGTGATATGTTCCAACAATGTAATCAGTGCAGTCATACTTCTTGTAATCTTGTCAATACTTTCATGTTTGATATATCAAGACTACTACATAGATATTGAATCAAGGTATAGCATCTAGAAATAATCACAACCTCACATGTTGGTAGTCAACCATAATTCTTATCTCGATGAACAAGTCATTCCAACATGTAAGTATGCAAGTGACAAGATTATGCAATTTTAGTGACCATGTCAATTCTGAGAAAGTATGACAATGCATCAAAATCAAATTCAAGTTGGGAACAAGTTAAGATCATCGTTACGTATTTGTTTACTCACTTAGTTGTGTCACAACAATTCAATCATATTCAAATCACCAATACTACTTCAAGATTTAGCAATTCATAATATGCGTAGTAGTTTAGTACTTACGGAATATAAATGAAGAACAAAGAAGTACTTACTTGGTTGGGGACATTGGATGATGTTCTAGCAAGGTAAAAGAGCAAAAGGAAAATTTTTGAGAGGATTTGGAGAGGTAGGCGGCGCTTATGTTAGGTTTACAATGTGTTTTTGACCTAAGACTAAGTTTCTTATATATAGGGCAAGCTTGTGTCGGGTTTTGACCCATTTAAAATCAGATTTGGAGACCAAAAGTAACCATAGGCGGCGCCTAAGGCTTTGCCTAGTTGAGCAGAATGCCATAGCATAGGCCATGCCTAGTTGAGCAGAATGCTTTTGCATAGGCGGCGCCTATTGCAAAGCCTTTAGTGACCATAGGCGGCGCCTATTGCAAAGCCTTTAGTGACCATAGGCGGTGACTTTAGCATGGCATATGAGATTCTGAGACCAAATGCTTTAGCATAGGCGGCGTCTATGCTATAGCATACTTGAGCATGGGCGGCGTCTATGACTTTGCACACTAGATTCCGAGACCTTAGGCTATAGTATAGGCGTTGCCTTGTTCGTGGCCTAGTTTTACCTAGGCCTAGCCTTGCTCGATGTCTATTTTGTCATGAGCAATGCTCAATCCATAGCCTTATGCATCTTAATTCCAAACTTACCACCTTTACCATGCAATACGTCCAAATCGTCATTTGAAACCAATCTCCTCGTTGAATACCTCATGCACCTAAATTTGCTCAAAACCAATGAAAATGATTAGTACGATGGGTTGCCTCCCACTATGCGCCTTAGTTTTGGTCGTGGCACGACTCTTATTTTTGGATTTTCATTTGTCAAAAGCAAAACAAGTACTAGAACGAAAGAAACACAAAACGATAAACGATAAACGATGGGTTGCCTCCCACCAAGCGCTTGATTTATTGTCGCGGCACAACATAGCTATCTAGATTACTTAGTCTTCATTGAGATAGAAGGGGCATCGTTTTCTGAATGGATTCAGACGATGCTGATACTTACTTGTAGGCATGCAATCTTCTTCGATATGACTCTTGTGCATACATATCCCAAGAGGGATACCAATTGTATCATCAATCCTACCCATAGCTCTCTTGTACCTCATCAGAGCAAAGATGAGAGCCTCTACGTGATGTTCACTTAAATCATCCGCAACACTCTCCGGAAGTGTATTTCCATATCCCAAGAACGTATACCTTAGGTGACTTGGTAGCTCTTTCAATTTTAGCATTGGTGGTTTTTTAATGGAAGTGTTCGCTGTCTGTGAAGGTTGATTCATAAGATCAAGGTCCAAATTCTTAGGAGCATGAGAATATGATTTTGTTCCTATTAGAGCACAAGTGGTTTCTTTAAGTTCTTTAGCCTCCTCACGCTCAAAATTCAATAGCACATCAGATAGTGAATCAACAATAAGCAGCTTTTCTATAGATAATGCTTTCTTATCCTCATAAGCTACAGAGAACACATCCATATCGCTGGGCTGCTTCATTGCTTTGCATATATCAAAGCGGACCACTTCGTCGTTCAACCAAAATAAAAGCTCATTAGCTCTCATGTCAATAAGCACACTTCCAGTTGTGAGGAAAAGACGTCCCAAGATTATGGGGACTTCAGAATCCGCCTCACAATCCAGAATAACGAAGTCTGCAGGAAAGATGAATGAAGAAACCTTCACCAACACATCATTCAAGATACCCACAGGTCGTTTTACCGACCTATCATCCATCACGAGCCTCATATTGGTTGGTGTCGGATCGCCTAACCCCAACTTTCTGTAGACGGATAGTGGCATCAAATTGATGCTAGAACCTAGATCGCACAATGCCTTGGCAAAATTCAAATATCAAACAGTGCAAGGAATAGTGAAGGCACCAGGGTCGGCTTTTTTCTGAACTAGCGATCTTTTAGCGATTGCACTGCAATGATGAACATTATCTGCCGGCTCATAGCTTACCGCCCGCTTCTTCGTTAAAAGGTCCTTCATGAATTTTGCATACCCAGGCATTTGCTCTAGTGCCTCTACTGGCGGAACATTGATGGTCTGCTGCTTTAACATCGTCATGAATTTGCTGAACCTTGTATCGTCCGCCTTCTTTAATCTTTGATGAAAAGGTGGTGGTGGAAGTGGAATTGTTTTCTCCATGGCTTTCCTCTCCTCTTGCTTCCAAATTTTGGTCTTTTCAGGCTGCAAACTACTAGGGGTGACGTCATGGACGTCTTGGTCATTGTCTATGGCGTCCTCATCTTCTTTATTTTCGGCCACTTGCTTGCTTTGGGATGAATTTTCCAGCACCTTACCACTCCTGGTAGTAATAGCCATGCATGATCCATCATTCCTTGGATTTTGCACAGTGTTTCTAGGTAAATTTCCAGCCTTTCTTTGATTGAGTGCTGCTGAAAGTTGGCTCAATTGCTGCTCTATTTGTTTTATTAAAGTGGAATGTGAGTCAACTAATTGCTTCATCGATGACAAATCATGTATTACCTCCGTTACTCCCGCGCTGGTTGCCTCCACTCCTTTCAATAGTTTAGCCATCACATCTTCCATACTTTCGAAACCAGATGCAGTGCCATCACGTCTTCCAGGAGGAACATACAAACCACTCCTGTCAGTCTTATCCTTCCAACTACCTTGATCACGGTCCTTATATCCTGAATTATCATAATAGTTCCGACCTTGGTTTCCTTGGGCATTGCCTCGGAAACCACCCTGATTATTCAAGTAGTTAGCTTCTTCCTCAGAGTCAGATTCGTCTCTTCTTTTTAATGCAACAGCTTTGACTTTTTCGGTCTTCCCTGATAATAGATGCTTTGTAAGAAGATCCATCTGCATTTTCATGTGAGCCATGTCTTGGTCACGATCCTCTTCTCTTCGCCTCTGCTCTGCAGTCATGCCAAAAGATACAGTAGAGCTTGCTACCTCAGAATCCCAGGTATGCCAAGCTCTACTTTGCTTTGTCATCCGATCTAGCATATTGCTTGCCTGCACAAAGGTGAGGTCCAAGAATGATCCGCCAGCCGCATTATCAACCACTAGCTTAGTCACCGAATTCAAAGCTCTGTATAATATCTCCATCAAGTGGACATTGGTCATATGATGGTTTGGACACCGCATAAGCTTCGTCTTGAACCTCTCCCATGTTTTGTGGAGAGCTTCAGTTGGAAGTTGTCGAAAATTGGTGATCTCATCTCTCAACTGTGCTCTTTTGGATGGCGGAAAGAATCTTTTGAGGAAAGCGTCTTTCAATTGCCTCCAATTAGTAATAGAATCAGGAGTCAGCCCATTCAACCATAGAGTTGCCTCCCCAGACAGAGACAATGGAAATAAGCGCAGTCGAATTGCATTCTGTCCAACGCCAGGATTGTCGAATGACTTGCATGTAGAAATAAAGTTGATCAGATGCATATTTGGATCATCGCCTGCTAGTCCACCAAATAATCCTTTGAGTTGCAATAACTGAATCATGGTGCTAGTGATATTGAACTTGGCTTCGGGTGCCAATGGCAGAAGAATAATAGCTCCGGTGGCACCAGGTTCGTCCAGATCGTCCTCATCATCATCAAAAGGAATTTGCATAGCTCGGCGATCAGGCCTCAATCTGTCTTGACGATCTCTTCTCTGCACGGGTGCCACCATTGATAACGCTCAATCTACAGCTCTCGTAAGAGTGTAAAGCGGTCGTTAGCAAATATAGAACCCAACAAGGTTGGGTATTGATCCCACAGGGAATAGCTTGGTCAACAAGTAAGCAACGATTACTAGACTTTTAGTGCAAGTTTCGTAAAAAGGGGGGATTGTAATGTGTAACCAAAATATTAAAGTAAAAACTGAAAATAGCAACATAAAAAGAAGAATAGTTATTAAGTTGTAGACAATGAAAATTGAGGAGTTGGGGGTATGTCCACCTTATGAGTTGTACGTCTCTTTTGGTTATGAGTTATGCGGAATTCAGACATGCACGTGCTTATAGAGAATTGTATTCAATGGTAAATCCAGGCGTCTTTCGACCTATTCGAGGATTATTTCACTTTAACTCTTTTGAGCTTAAAGCGTATCTAACGGTACGAATTCTCCAAGAGGTTAATCCAGTTACGGCACTAACTTTTTAATAGGGGATGGGACCCTACTACCTTGACATTATCTCTTTTCCAGACATATAACTTTTCTTTCGAACAAGTTAATGCTATACTGGCGTTATTCTATACGTCTGCAGCCACAAGAATTTGCATTAAGATGAAGAGAATAATGATATAAGCAACACACTTGTCACGACTTCACAAACTCATAGCCTTAGATAGTATCTCATATGGCTTCCATAACCCCAACAGAGAAGTTTAGTTACCCATGAGTGCGAAGGAAATCACAATCGACATTGTTATTATACCACAATAAAGATTTCGTGTAGCAACGTGTGGTAGGCGTTAGGCATGAACTTCCCTTGCAAGTAACGTTTCTCTTGTTGCGGAAATTAAGAATTGAATAGATGAAAAATAATGTCAACGATGAATTAATAAAGAAATTTGTTTTGATGGATGGATGGATGGTGGATGGATGAGTATTGATGGAATGGGGGAATGGTGTGGAATGCCGGAATGGCGGAATGTCGGAATGTATCAAAATCTCTAGCAAAATAGGGTATTTATAATACCCATATCCTATTCCTACTAAGCTAATGAAATACTTAACCAAATCCTACTAAGCTAATGAAATACTTAACCAAATAAGCTAATGAAATACTTAACCCAATTGTACTAGGTTCATGTATCATTATCCTAGTCCTAATAAATTACTGCATTATTATCCTACTCCTATTAGGTTACTGCTGGTACCCAAAGTCTTCAGAAATGCTGTTTTTGCCCGGGATAGGTTTTCCATGCATCACTTTCAGTCCATAGGCGTCCAAACGCTGCTCTCCTTCTTTCGTGAAGCTTCCTTTGGCCATAAAATGCTGAAATCTGCATCATTTATACCTGAAAATTTGCTAATCACGTTTGTTAGCTCACTTACAGGAAAAAGGACTAAAAGTGCATGAAATATATAATTTGTCCTCAAAACTTAGCTAAAATATGGGTAAAATATAGCACTATAGGCGTGCAAATTCGTCTATCATCATCACCCCACACTTAAAGCTTTGTTCGTCCTCGAACAAACTATCATGTCCATCTAAACATCAACTTAGGGTTCACAGTAACAACACAAAATATTCATCAAGACAAGCATAGCAATCATTAACAAAGAGTAGTTTTCTGCTCATTAGTAGAAACAATTCAGCCTCCAACATAGACTCGTGATGGTGGTCAACTCATATTCAAAAGTCAAGACACAAAGAATCATACACAACTATCCAAAACTCATCAACCATGTGTGTCTCACCATATATTACCCATAATCACTCACAGGTATTGTGTATATTTCGAACATGGGTATAGGATTATCCTTGCTCTCACTCTCACAAAGAATTCATATGTTGCAACTGATGACCATAGTCTTGCCCTTATTGTAATGCTCCACTAAATATCAGAATGCTAAGCTTAGGATCAAATAGGTCTTTTGATGGTTGTAATGTAGGCTAAGGGATGGGTAGGACTATTTTGGCCAGAAATAGTGACTATGTTCCTAAGCGCTTTAATACATCACATTGTATCATTAACACTTTTCTTTCAAACAACCTTTCTACTTTCTTTTATTCTACCACCCTTTTTCTCCTATTTTGTTTTTCAATTTTAAGCAACTTTTCAGCTTTCCTTTCCTTTTTCTTTTCATAACATACCTCTTATGATAGCACTTTCTTTTTCATAACAAATTCAAGCACCAATACATTCTAAAGCATCATACTCACCCAATTTCCTCTTATTTTGTCACATGACTTTACACTTTAAAGCACTTAGGAATTTGGATCAAATTATGGTCTTGAAAAAATAGATTAGGCTTACATATAAGGTTGTTAAAGAAAATAGGCTAAAGGCTCAAAGGGGGTTATCTAGGATGATGTCCATGGGTAGATAAAATGAAGGTAAACAAGTATAGGTTGCCAAAGAAATTCCTAAATCATCTCCTTGACTTAAACTCTTTATTTTCGCTTTACATACATACCAGGCAAGTTCTAGCATCAGCCACAAGCACAGAATATACTATTATCTCACACACACAAGGCACATGGTCGACTTTATTGGGAGTAGTATAGACTCTCGACCCAACAGATGAAGGAATTGAACCACACAATATCACATAGTGAGTCACAATTAGAGCCTAAACGTCTCAATAGTCATGCTTTTAGCACATACTCTTCTTATAATCTCATGCTGCCTTTTAGAATAATTTCATGCAAAGCTAAGTAAAAAAATTTAACTACTAAAAAAAAACTAAGCAAATGCAGATAAAGAAGGATAGCATGCAAATACCAGCACCCCACACTTAGACGGGACACACTGCCCTCAGTGGAAAATAAATAAGAAGAACCTGGTTAGTCGGACTCTTCCTCTATGTCTGGGGTCATACCCCCTTCGTCGGAATCATCATCAGAGTCGTCATCCTCAGAAGTTCCTTATAAGTACCCCACTTGTTTCCAAGAGTGCGTCGAGGTATTTGCAGCACAGAGGATTCACCTTGCTCTTTTCTTCCTCTTTTCTAGCCTCTTTGTGAAGTGGTTGCTTTTCTTGTCTTTTGGTGCCATTGTACCTGAGATCTCAATAGAGTCATGTTAGCTTCATCTCGGAAGATTCAATCAATAAACAAACAGTAGTGGCACCACCCCACACTTAATTTGTTGACACAAACTAATTAAGTGAATGATGTCGATTACTCAGACTTCATCGATGTACGTTTTAGGTGATATATTCCAACAATATAATCAGTGCAGTCATACTTCTTGTAATCTTGGCAATACTTTTATGTTTGATATATCAAGACTACTACATAGAGATTGAATCAAGGTATAGCATCTATCAATAATCACAACCTCCTATGTGGGTCGGCAACTATAAGTCTTATTCCGATGAACAAGTCATTCCAACATGTAAGTATTCAAGTGACAAGATTATGCAATGTTAATGACTATAGCAATTCCGCAAGAGTATGACAATGCGTCAAAATCAAATTCAAGTTGGGAACAAGTTAAGATCATCCTTACGTATTCGTTTACTCACTTAGTTGTGTCATAACAATTCAATCATATTCAAATCACCAATACTACTTCAAGATGTAGCAATTCATAATAGACATAGCAACGTAGTACTTACAAAAAATAGATGAAGAATAAAAGAGTACTTACGTGATTGAATCCTTTGGAGATGTTCTTGTGAAATGGGAGAGCAAAAAGAAAATTTTTGAGAGGATTTGGAGAGGTAGGCGGCGCTTATGATAGGTTTGCAATGTGTTTATGGTCTAAGACTAAGTCTCTTACTTATAGAACAAGCTTGGGTCGGGTTTTGACCCATTTAAAATTGGATTTGGAGACCTAAAGAGACCATAGGCGGCGCCTAAGGCTTTTCCTAGTTAAGCAGAATGCCATAGCATAGGCCATGCCTAGTTGAGCAGAATGCTTTTGCATAGGCGGCGCCTAATGCAAAGCCTTTAGTGACCATAGGCGGCTCCTTTAGCATGGCATATGAGATTCTGAGACTAAATGCTTTAGCATAGGCGGCGCCTATGCTATAGCATACTTGAGCATGGGCGGCGCCTATGCCTGTGCACACTAGATTTCAAGACCTTAGGCCATAGTATAGGCCTTGCCTTGTTCATGGCCTAGTTTTACCTATGCCTAGCCTTTTTCGATGCCTATATTTTCATGAGCAATGCCCAATCCATAGCCTTTTGCTTCTTCATTCCTAACTCACCACCTTCAACATGCAATACGTCCAAATCAAAATTTGAAACTGACCTCCTCGTTTTACACCTCTTGTACCTACATTCACTCAAAAACAACAAAAATGATTAGAACGATGGGTTGCCTCCCATCAAGCGCCTTAGTTTTGGTCGTGGCTTGACAAAATCCTAAGAAAACAAAAACAATTAAAAACATTTAAAAACGATGGGTTGCCTCCCACCAAGCGCTTGATTTATTGTCGCGGCATGACATAGCTATCTCGATTACTTAGTCTTCATCAAGATAGATGGGGAATCGTTTTCTGAATGGATTCAGACGACGCTGATACTTACTTGTAGGCATGCAATCTTCTTCGATATGACTCTTGTGCATACATATCCCAAGAGGGATACCAATTATATCATCAATCTTTCTACCCACAGCTCTCTTGTACCTCATCAGAGCAGAGATTAGAGCCTCTACATGCTGTTCACTTAAATCATCCGCCACACTCTCCGGAGGTGTATTTCCATATCCCAAGAACGTATACCTTAGGTAATTGGGGAGTTCTTTCGATTTTAGCATTGGTGGCTCTACAATGGAAGTCTTCGCTGTTTGTGAAGGCTGATTTGTAAGATCAAGGTCCAACTTCTTAGGAGCATGAAAATATGACCCTATTTCTTTTAGAGCACAAGTGGTTTCTTTATGTTCTTCAGCCTCCTCACATTCAAAATTCAACAACACATCAGATAGTGAATCAACAATAAACGACTTTTCTACAAATAATGGTTTCTTATCCTCATAAGCTATGGAGAACACATCCATATCGCTGGGCTGCTTCATTGCTTTGCATATATCAAAGCGGACCACTTCATCATTCAACCGAAATAAAAGCTCATTAGCTCTCATGTCAATAAGCACACTTCCTGTTGCAAGGAAAGGACGTCCCAAGATTATGGGAACTTCAGAATCCACCTCACAATCTAGAATAACGAAGTCTGCAGGAAAGATAAATGAAGAAACCTTTACCAACACATCATTCAAGATACCCACAAGTCATTTTACCGACCTATCAGCCATCACGAGCCTCATATTGGTTGGTGTCGGATCGCCTAACCCCAACTTCCTGAAGACGGATAGTGGCATCAAATTGATGCTAGCACCCAGATCGCACAATGCCTTGGTAAAGTTCAAAGAGCCAACAGTGCAAGGAATAGTGAAGGCACCAGGGTTGGCCTTTTTCTGAACTAACGATCTTGTAGCGATTGCACTGCAATGGTGAACATTATCTGCCGGCTCATAGCTTACCGCCCGCTTCTTTGTTAAAAATTCCTTCATGAATTTTGTGTACCCAGGCATTTGCTCTAGTGCTTCTACCAACGGAACATTAATGGTCAGCTGCTTTAACATCGTCATGAATTTGCTGAACTTTGTATCATCCGCAATCTTCTTCAATCTTTGAGGAAAAGGTGGTGTTGGATATGGAATTGTTTTCTCCATGACTTTCTTCTCCTCTTGTTTTCGAATTTTGGTCTTTTCAGGCTGCAAACCACTAGGGGTGATGTCATGAAAGTCTTGGTAATTGTCTATGGCGTCCTAATCTTCTTTATTTTTGGCCACTTGCTTGCTTTGGGATGAATTTTCCAGCACTTTACCACTCCTGGTAGAAATAGCCATGCATGATCCATCATTCCTTGAATTTTGCACAGTGTTGCTAGGTAAAGTGCCAGCCTTTCTTTGATTGAATGCCGCAGATAATTGACTCAATTGTTGCGCCAGCTGTTTTATTGAAGTGGAATACGAGTCAACTAATAACTTCATTGAGGACAAGTAGTTCTTCACCTCATTCACTCCCGTATTAGTTTCCTCTACTCCTTTCAATAGTTTAGCCATCATATCTTCCATTGACATATTTCCAGAACCAGATGCAGCGGCGTCACATCTTCCAGGAGAAACATACAATCCACTCCTGTCAGTCTTATCCTTCCAACTACCTTGATCACGGTCCTTATATCCTGAATTATCATAGTAGGTCCGACCTTGGTTTCCTTGGGTATTGCCTCGGAAACCCCCCTGATTATTCAAGTAGTTAGCTTCTTCCTCAGAGTCAGATTCGTCTCTTCCATGTGCTACCACGGCCTTAACTTTTTCGGTCTTCCCTAATAATAAATGCTTTGTAAGAAGATCCATTTGTGTTTTCATGTGCGCCATGTCTTGATCACGTTCTTCTTCTCTTCTCCTTTGTTCAGCAGTCATGCCAATAGATAAAGTGGGGCTTGCTACCTCAGAATCCCTGGTATGCCAAGCTCTACTTTGCTTCGTCATCCGATCTAGCATATTGCTTGCCTGACCAAAGGTGAGGTCCATGAATGATCCTCCAGCCGCATTATCAACCAGTGGCTTAGTCACCAAATTCAAAGCTCTGTATAATATCTCCATCAAGTGGACATTGGTCATGTGATGGTTTGGGCACCGCATAAGCTTCGTCTTGAACCTCTCCCATGTTTCGTGGAGAGCTTCAATTAAAAGCTGTCGAAAATTGGTGATCTCATCTCTCAACTGTGCTCTTTTGGATGGCGGAAAGAATCTTTCTAGGAAAGCGTCTTTCAATTGCCTCCAATTAGTAATAGAATCAGGAGTCAGCCTATTCTACCATAGAGTTGCCTCCCTAGACAGAGACAATGGAAATAAGCGCAGTCGAATTGCATTCTGTCCAACGCCAGGATTGTCGAATGACTTGCATGTAGAAATAAAGTTGATCAGATGCATATTTGGATCATCGCCTGCTAGTCCACCAAATAATCCCTTGAGTTGCAAAAGCTGAATCATGGTGCTATTGATATTGAACTTGGCTCCGGGTGCCAATGGCGGAAGAATAATAGCTCCGGTGGCACCAGGTTCGTCCAGATCATCCTCATCGTCATCAAAAGGAATTTGCATAGCTAGGCGATCAGGCCTCAATCTCACTTGACGATCTCTCCTCTGCATGGGTGCCGCCACCTCAGTAGTATGCCGTGGGTTTAGTAGCTCCTCTTTGCCTAGGTCTTCATCATCAGGATTTGTTGCCCTACCTGGATTATCAATATTCTGTTGATGCACTTGAGCAGTTATCCTTTCAATTTCACGTTGTGCATCCATTGATGCACTGAACAAACCTGAATAAAACAAAAACAACTAAAAGTAAAAGTACAAGAATCTTTGACCAAAGGGTCTAGTAACTATCACAAACTTAGTTGACACTCGTATTCCCCGACAACGACGCCAATTATTGATAACGCTCAATGTACAACTCTCGTAAGAGTGTAAAGCAGTCGTTAGCAAATATAGAACCCAACTGGGTTGGGTATCGATCCCACAGGGAATATCTTGGTCAACAAGTAAGCAACGATTACTAGACTTTTAGTGCAAGTCTCATAAAAAGGGGGGATTGTAATGTGTAACCAAAATATTAAAGTAAAAACTGAAAATAGCAACGTAAAAAGAAGAATAGTTATTAAGTTGTAAACAATGAGAATAGAGGAGTTAGGGGTATGTCCACCTTATGAGTTGTACGTCTCTATTGGCCATGAGTTATGCGGAATTCAGACACGCACGTGCTTATAGAGAATTGTATTCGATGGTAAATTCAGGCGTCTTTCGACCTATTCGAGGATTATTTCACTTTAACTCTTTTGAGCTTAAAGCGTATCTAACGGTACGAATTCTCCAAGAGGTTAATCCAGTTACGACACTAACTTTTTATTAGGGGATGGGACCCTACTACCTTGACATTATCTCTTTTCCAGACATATAACTTTTCTTTCGAACAAGTTAATGCTATACTGGTGTTATTCATGCGTCTGCAGCCACAAGAATTTGCATTAAGATGAAGAGAATAATGATATAAGCAACACACTTGTCACGACTTCACAAACTCATAGCCTTAGATAGTATCTCATATGGCTTCCATAACCCCAATAGAGAAGTTTAGTTACCCATGAGTGCGAAGGAAATCACAATCGACATTGTTATTATACCACAATAAAGATTTCGTGTAGCAAAGTGTGGTAGGCGTTAGGCGTGAACTTCCCTTGCAAGTAACGTTTCTCTTGTTGTGGAAATTAAGAATTGAATAGATGAAAAATAATGTCAACAATGAATTAATAAAGAAATTTGTTTTGATGGATGGATGGATGGTGGATGGATGAGAATTGATGGAATGGGGGAATGGTGTGGAATGTCGGAATGGCGGAATGTCGGAATGTATCAAAATCTCTAGCAAAATAGGGTATTTATAATACCCATATCCTATTCCTACTAAGCTAATGAAATACTTAACCAAATCCTACTAAGCTAATGAAATACTTAACCAAATCCTACTAAGCTAATGAAATACTTAACCCAATTGTACTAGGTTAATGTATCATTATCCTAGTCCTAATAAATTACTGCATTATTATCCTACTCCTATTAGGTTACTGCTGGTCCCCAAAGTCTTCAGAAATGCTGTTTTTGCCCGGGACAGGTTTTCCATGCATCACTTTCAGTCCATAGGCGTCCAAAAGCTGCTCTCCTTCTTTCGTGAAGCTTCCTTTGGCCATAAAATGCTGAAATCTGCATCATTTATACCTGAAAATTTGCTAATCACGTTTTTTAGCTCACTTACAGGAAAAAGGACTAAAAGTGCATGAAATATATAATTTGTCCTCAAAACTTAGCTAAAATATGGGTAAAATATAGCACTATAGGCGTGTAAATTCGCCTATCATCAGCCATCTCAGCAGTACGCCGTGGGTTTAGTAGCTCCTCATCGCCCAGGTCCTCATCATCAGGATTTGTTGCACGGCCTGGGTTATCAATATTCTGTTGATGCACTTGAGCAGTTATCCTTTCAATTTCACGTAGTGCATCCATTGATGCACTGAACAAACCTGAATAAAACAAAAACAACAACTAAAAGTAAAAGTACGAGAATCTTTGACCAAAGGGTCTAGTAATTATCACAAACTTAATTGACACTCGTATTCCCCGGCAACAGCGCCAATTTTTGATAACGCTCAATCTAAAGCTCTCGTAGGAGTGTAAAGCGGTCATTGTCAAATATAGAATCCAACTGGGTTGGGTATCGATCCCACAGGGAATAGCTTGGTCAACAAGTAAGCAACGATTACTAGACTTTTAGTGCAAGTCTCATAAAAAGGGGAGATTGTAATGTGTAACCAAAATATTAAAGTAAAAACTGAAAATAGCAACGTAAAAAGAAAGAATGTTTAGTAGGTTGTAAAACAATGAGAATTGAGGAGTTGGGGTTATGTCCACCTTATGAGTTTTACGTCTCTATTAGCTATGAGTGTGTTGAATTCTGACATGCATGTGCTTATAGAGAATTGTATTCGATGGTAAATCCAGGCGTCTTTTGACCTATTCGAGGATTATTTCACTTTAACTCTTTCGAGCTTAAAGCGTGTCTAACGGTACGAATTCTCCAAGAGGTTAATCTAGTTACGGCACCAACTTTTTAATAGGGGATGGGACCCTACTACCTTGACATTATCTCTTTTCCAGACATATAACTTTTCTTTCGAACAAGTTAATGCTATACTGGCGTATTCTATACGTCTGCAGCCACAAGAATTTGTATTAAGATGAAGAGAATAATGATATAAGCAACACACGTGTCATGAATTCACAAACTCATAGCAATAGATAGTAGCTTATATGGCTTCCATAACCCCAACAGAGAAGTTTAGTTACCCATGAGTGCAAAGGAAATCACAATTGACATTGTTATTATACCACAATAAAGATTTCGTGTAGTAGTAGTGTGGTATGGCGTTAGGCGTGACTTTCCTTGTAGAGTAACTTTTCTCTTGTTGTGGAAATTAAGAATTGAATAGATGAAGAGAAAGTAATAAGAATTAATAAAAAGCAAATTGTTTAGAGTTGTAGATGAATGAGTGGATGGATAGGTGGATGGATGGGAATTAATGGGTGGATGGATGAATGGGTGAATTGTGAGGAATGGTGGGATTTGTGAGGAATGGCGGGATGAATCAAAAATCTCTAGCAAAATAGTGTATTTATAATACCCATATCCTATTCCTACTAAGCTAATGAAATACTTAACCAAATCGTACTAAGCTAATGAAATACTTAACCCAATTGTACTAGGTTAATGTATCATTATCCTAATCCTAATAAATTACTGCATTATTATCCTAATCCTAATAGGTTACTGCTAGTCCCCAAAGTCTTCATAATTGCTGTTTTTGCCCGGGTCAGATTTTCCATGCGCCACTTTTGATCCTTGGCGTCCAAGATTTGCTTTCCTCCTTTCGTGAAGCTTTCTTTGGCATCAAGTTATCCATAAAATGCTGAATTCTGCATCATTTATACCTGAAAACTTGATAATCATGTTCGTTAGCTCCCTTACAGGAAAAAGGACTAAAAGTGCATGAATTATATAATTTGTTCTCAAAACTTGGCTAAAATATGGGCAAAATCTAGTGCTATAGGCGTGTAAATTTTCCTATCATCAGGTACCTAATGGCGAAGAAGTGCGCTAAACAAAAGTTGATCCGGTACATATTGCTACTTCAGGAATTTGACTTCGAGGTCAAGGATCGCAAGAGATGTGAAAATCAGGTGGCTGATAACCTATCCAGACTCAAAGGCAAGCAGACAGTAAAAGACGAGTTTGAGATTGATACTTTCCGAATGAGGAGATCCTGGCTGCTGTTATGGAGAAAATGCCTTGGTACACTGATTTTGCAAACTATGCGGTGAGCGAATTGATTCCAAAAAATCTTTCTTTTTATAAAAGAAAGAAATTCCTTCATGATGTGAAACATTACTTTTGGGATGAGCCATATCTATTTTGGCTGTGTGCTGACAATATTATAAAGAGATGTGTCCCAGAAGTAGATGTATTGAGTATATTTAAAGCGTGTCATACTTCTCCCATTGGAAGTCACCATGAAGCTGACCGAACTGTTAGAAACATATTGCAGAGTGGATAATATTGGCCAACATTATTCAAGGATGCTTATGAGTTGTGTTAAAATATGACCAATGTCAGAGGCAGGGGTCGATCTCCAAGAGGCATGAGATGCCTTTGACTAAGATGCTTGAAGTAGAATTGTTTGACGTCTGGGGCATCGATTTCATGGGCCCTTTTATAAGCTCGTATGGGATGAAGTACATTCTATTTACTGTGGATTATGTATCAAAATGGGTCACAGCGGTTGCCTTGTCTGATAATAAAGGAAAGAGAGTTATTGCGTTTCTCAAAAAGAACATCTTCTCTCACTTTAGAGTACCACGTACTATTATAAGCGACGGAGGATCTCATTTTTGCAAGAAATTGTTTAGAGCAACTTTGGAAAACTATGAGGTAAAATAGCATAGAGTGGAGACCCCATACCACCCATAAACTAGTGAGCAAGTGGAGGTCTCAAATCGGGAAATTAAGACCATCTTAGCTAAAATGGAGAACCCTAGTAGGCAAGATTGGTCTCAAAAGCTCGATGACACCTTGTGGATGTATCATAATTTTTTCAAGACACTAATTGGTATGTTACCATATCAGCTAGTCTATGGAAAAGTGTGTCATTTACCAATCGAGCTGGAGCACAAGGCTTTGTAGGCCCTCAAAAGGATAAATCTGAATTAGAAGGAGGCAAAGGAGCTAAGACTGGGGTAACTGAATGAGTTAGATGAATTTCATCTCAGAGCTTATGAAAGAGCAGACTTATACAAGGAGAAGATTAAGAAGTATCATAATCGAAGGATTTAAAAATGAGACTCCCACAAAGGCGACTTAGTGCTTCTGTTCAACTCCAAGCTTAAATTATTCCCAGCTAAACTTAAGTTTAAGTGGTCAGGCCCGTTTAAAGTTAGTCAAGTCTTCTCATCTGGAGTAGTCGAACTTGAGAATGAAGATGGAAGCATCTTTAAAGCCAATGGGAAATAAGTCAAACTTTATATTGGTTCAAAAGACTCAATAAAAAGTATTGCTACTATCTATCTCAATGAAGTCTGAGTAATCGAGATAACCGAGTCATGCCGCAATAATAAATCAGGAACTACATGGGAGGCAACCCATGATTTTATTTTGATTTTTACATACAACATAAGAATACAAAAACAAGAGTTGAGCCATGACCGAAACTAAGGCGCTTGGTGGGAGGCAACCCACCATTCTAATCATTTTAATTATTTTTGATTAAGTGTAGGTGATTGAAGCACTAAAGAGGTGGTAGGTTCTACACTCGGGTTGGAAGTAATCCATGTCAAAGGTGGTAAGTTTAGGAGTGTCGGAATCATCTCAGGTAAGTTGGAGTGGTCAAATTTAAGTCTCGATTCATGATTCATGTTAGAGTTATGACTCGAGTTAAGCCTCATATGGAGTATGGGGTGCATGGCGTCAAAGTTTAAGTGTAATATAGGTTGTGATGCCCAAGTTTACATAGACCATGGCAAAGGCGTTTCCTATTACTTAGCTTAAGCACATTGCTTCACATAGGTGAAAATTAGTGGCAGGATGTGCACCGTACACCTTAATGTAGGCGATAATATGTGTGATGCCAAATCAATTGCACATGCTCACTGGTTCAAGTTGGCGATTACATATGCGCCGCCTAAGTTAAGGTGAGCTATAGGTTATGCGCCGCACAACTAAAATTATGCAATAACATGTGCGACGCCAACCTAAGCGCACATGTTCACTAGTTTAAGTTGGCAATTACTTATGCGCTACACACTTCAACTTGTACGATTCCTTGAGTGCCGCATACTTACACTTATGCGATAACATATACGCCGCACACCATAATGCATATGCTCACTGTTTCACTTGTGCAATGCCTAATGCGACACACACTTAAACTTGTGCGATAAGTCGTGCGCCGTACAACCTTCTAATTTTAACATATATTTGACTTTTCTTTGGGTCAACCCAACTTGTATTTTATCCTTTAAATAGCTATAACACCCTAAAATCCCCAAATTTACTCTTATTTTGCCCCAAAGCCGTGAAAAATTATCCTCTCAACACCTTCTGTGACTTTCAATCTTCTTCTTTGCTTTAAATCTCAAGAATTTTTCCTTTGTTTCTTCAATCTTCCATCTTTAAGGTAAGTTTTTCTTTCTTAATTATTAGATGTTGTGACTTTATTGTTATAGTTAATTGATTTCTTGAGGATTATAGATTAAATTCTTGCCATAGCCTTGTGAAAGTCGTTTTGAAACTCTTGGGGAAGATGAACACCATTATTATAGAAACCACCATTGTTGTGAATCTTAATTTGACCTTTGAATATATTGTTGGTGGTTTTGTATGAGTCATGGTGTATTGTGGGTATTGAGGTGTTGAATCCACCTTGTTTTGTTGAGCATAATGTTGATGAAAGCGTAGGAATATGATGCTGTTTCTATACTGTGATATGTTAAAGTAAAGGACAATGTTGTTGAATAATGGCTTTATTGAAATGAAATTAGTGAAATTGGTGGTGTGAAGGAACTAATTTGGTGAAACAATTGTGTTGTGCCATGTGAAAAGTTGAATTGTAATTTTTTATAGACTGTGAGGGGTTGATAGAATGAAATTATGAGTTGAAAAAGAAAAAGAAAAGCCACCTTGTGAGTTGAAAATGTGTTAAGAATGTGTGAATAATGTTAAAACCTAAGATCAAAATATATGTCGGTGAAGTCTGAGTACCTGACAACACCACTTAATTGGGTTATGCTAACAAATTAAGCGTGGGGTTGTGAGTTCACTATCCTCTTCTTAATTGTAGTGAGTTTTGTTAAGTGTGGTTGATATGATTTTATGATGCACTCAGGTTATATGGCTCCTAAAGGAAACCAGGGCAAAGATAAAGAAGCCACATCTTAGAAGGGACAGAAATGAGCACGGAAGGAGAAATCTGCTCTATCCTCTCTTCAAGTGCCTCAACGCATTTTTAGTATTAAATGGGTCTTAGAGGATGGTTAGGAGAGGTACAATAATAACAAAGTAAATAGATACGTGCAACTGGAGCTTATTCAAAAGGAGAGTTTAGCGAGGCACTGCCCTCATATTATGGCTAGGATCACAGAACTAAAACTTGACTTTATCTTCTAATACATGGGTGAGTACAATATCTATTGGACTCAAGAGTTTTATGCTAATTGGTCCCCAAAGACTCACAGGAGTGAAATGAAAATTCAAGGGTAAATCCTATATCTGACGGCTGACTTTTTCAACTCTTTCTTGGGTAATTCGAAGGTCGATCACTCCAGGTTAAACAAATTATACAACAAACCTCCCTATAGAGCCATCAAGCATACTTTGTGTGGTTCGAGGTCTATGGCTCGGTGGTTCTATTACAAGGACAACGGCTGCCATAACACCTCCCCATATGCTTTTCTAAATAGAGAAACTCGCATCTGGCTAAGGATAGTCAATACTAGCTTGATTTTGGGAAAGAAGTTCACCAAGGTCTCTCGCGATCAGGTATGTTCTGTCTATGCTTTGATGATTGATGTTCCTGTCAACATTAGTGCAGTGATACGCGCTTTTATGCGCAAAGCAAGGATGCAAAAAGAACACCATTCAGCTTTGGAAGCTTGCTGACCGCCATTTTAAAAAAGAAAAAACATTGAAGCAGAGCCAACAGATGACAAGTTGCCTTAGAACCCAAACAGAGTGCATGTCACAAATGTGAAAGATCTAGAGATCAACAAAGGCACAATTTTTACCACTGCTGAACATCACACATGAGATGAGAGCTTCTTCCGCTATCTTTATGGCATGACGAAGCTCACGATGATGAGTGGAGGCCATGTGCCTACTGGTGTAGAGCTATGTGAGCTGGATTATAACTATCCACTTAATGACTATACTAGAGCTATGTGTGGAGAAGGGACTGGTTTTGAAGAGCCATTGGATGATGATGTACCAACGGATGAGAATCGTTGATTGTTAGATTCAGACATGGAGGATGAATCTAGTGAGGAGGACTCTAATGATGATTCTGATACAAGTGGCAATACCCCTGATATGGAAGAAGAGTCCTACTAGCCAGGTTTTTGTTTATGTATTTGCACTGGGGACAATTTTTGTTTAAAGTGTGGGGTATCTAGAAGTGCTTCTAGATTGCTTACTATTTTGTTTTCTTTTTAGTGCATTTTATTTTGCCATTTTTAATTTGTTAGTTTAATGCATTTGTTTTGTTTCTGTGTATATGTTAGTTTGCTTTTTAGTCATAGTTAGGTGTTTTTCTCAATGATGGATGGATGACGACCGTCTTAAGTGAAAATCAGTCATGTGTAGGACCTAAAAAGTGAATGTAATTTGTTCTAGTAAGCCACACCACAATATAAGCATGTGATAAATCTTTACGGCTGAGACACCTATGTTCTAGTTTATGACTCGTGTGGTGATTGTTGGCTAAAAGTAAATTCATATAACTATTTGGTTAAGAGTCTATAATGCTCCTTTTTGAAGTTAAGCATATGGCATATGTGTGTGAGGGTATTCACATATTCCTTGTTGCAACTGATGCTAGAACTTGCCTGGTGTGTGAGCAAAATGAAATAATGAATGTGGGTTTAGGAGATAAGTTAGGCACTTCTTTGATAGCCATTTTTTATACCCTCTTCTGAACCACCTTTGTGCATAGTATTAGCTAGCACCGTTGAGCCTTTAGCTTATTCTTTGGTAACCTCATGTGTAGCCTAAGCCTTCCTTGATTAACCTCAATTTGATCCAAATCTCCTAAGCGCTTTAGTATTTTTTTTTGTTTTAGTAAGGAGTTGTAAATAGAAGGAGAAAAAGGTGAAGATAAAGCCCAAAAGTAATAATTTTTGGTGTGTGAATCTGATATGATTGGTTGGGAGTGAGATGTATATAAAAATATAGAAAAGGCATAAGAAATGTTCAAAATGATATGATGTGAGCATGGAAAATACTCCCGCCATAAGTTATATGAATGAGCTTTATGCAATGGGGTGAAAGAAAAAGATGGGTGAAGATTAGTAGAGGTGAAAATTGGCTGTGAAATTTTGGTATCATTGTCTAATGTAGTGTACTAAAGCCTTAGGGAAGATAATCACTATTACTGGCCAGAATAGTTCCTACCCATCCCTTCGCCTACGTTACAACCCGTAAAGACCTATATGATCATAATCTTAACATTCTGATATTAGTGGAGCACTACACTACGGGAAAACATATGGTCATCATTTGTAATTTGATAATTCTTTGTGAGAGTGAACGCAACTTGATTCCTATACCCATTTAGCTAGAAATTGAATTATTGTGTGTGATATTGGGTAACTATTTTGTTGTGAGGGAACATATTTGATGAAAATTTGGGTAGTTTATATGATTTATTTGCTTAAATGGTATGCATGAATTTTCCAACTTGATGAGTCTATTCTTGAGGATAGGTAGTCTTCAGTAATGGTTCATGAATCTACTTCTTATTTCATATTCGTTGTGTGAGACTATTTGAGCTTTTGTGTTTCCTTTGTGGGTTTTAAATCTTGTGCATGCGTGAATGGATACTTTGTTCGAGGACGAACAAAGCTTTTAAGTGTGGGGTGGTGATCTTGGGTGTATTTATATGCCTAAGCACCATAACTTGCCCATATTTTAGCTAAGTTTTAGGACAAAGTGCCTAGTTCTTATGTTTTTACTCTGATGTAATTGAGCTAACCTATATGATTAACATGATTTCAAGCGTTAATGAGATAGATAAATACATGATGGGACTACGGATTGTGGATGACAAATCACACAAGAGGAAAAGTAGTTTGTTGGATCAAATGTGACGTCTAGAAACTATGTCCAAGATTAATTTATCATTTATAATTAGTTTGGGGACTTAGAAGGCAATTATAAGAGGAGATTATTAAAAGACTTGATGCTGGATTTTTATTCATTAGTCATGATTCTGTATTAGTTTTTGAATGAGGAGAAGGGCGTCTTACCTTGGGAGAGAGAGAGAAAAATATTTTTCTCTTGTTTTCACCATTCGCACACCAAGATCATCTTTTAGTATTTGGTATGATGAATATACTTATGATGATTTTTATTTTGTCCATAAGTGGCTAAGCTCATTGGTAAGGGTTATGGAAACCTTGTAGCATATTATTTATTTCTATGGGTTTCAAATTCATTATGCATTGATTTACTTATTATCATACTTTCTTTGTTATGCTTGAATTCTCGTGGTTGCAAACATAGAGAATGTGCCATTGAAACATAACTGGTTCAACAGAAAGGTTAATATTCGGAAAAGAAAGTAGAGACAAAAAATAGGGTTTCCAACCTCTATTTCACATGTTAATGCATTAACAGGATTAACAACTTGGAGATTTCATATAATTGAGTAAACACTTTTGAGTCAAGAGAACTAAAGTGAATTAATCCTTGATGGTTGAGAAACGCTTAGATTGAGAATTAGAATATGTTTCTCTATAAGTACATGCATATATGAACTCTTAACACCCATAGTTAGAAGATATTAAAAACTATAAGGTGGACATAACCCTACCTTGTTATTCTCTATATTCAACTATTATTACAAATATTGCTTCACAGTTACACTGAAACTATTATTTCATACTTAAATCAAAACCCCCTTTATTCCGGAACCTTCGATCAATAGTCTAATAACAACCACAATACTTAGTGAACACAGTATTCCCTGTGGGATTCGACACCTAACCTAGTTGGGTTCTATATTTGACAGTGACCGCTTACACTCTTGAAAAAGAGTTGTAATTTGGGCGTATTAGTTATCCATGGGGAGTCTAGTTCATGTTGATGAGTATTAGCAGTAGTTTAGTGAATAATATTCACCGTTAAGCTAACCTTGGAGTTCTTCTCTTGGACTTTGAGAATGGTGGTGTGTTTATGAAAGAGGGGGCGAAGTCATCCCCTGCTGCTCAAATAAAGGAGAAGCAGGTACTGGATCCTCTCTTAATAAAGATTATAGGGGATGTTGTCACGACCCGAACTAGGGCCTGGCCGTGACGGACATCCCAAACCATAAAGGCCAGTACACCCTATTCTATCTAGTAATCATGGATAATATTCAAATAATAAAAACATATATGAAAATATAAACTAATACAGAAATATGGTCATATTCTAGATTCAGTTCAACAATGAAGAATGAAATCCAAGTGTGCCGTAAGGGTTGGAGTGATTGAGTCTGATACGCCATAGGGCACTAGGTCAGCGTAAAATAATATACCTGTATCGGCAAATCACAGTTTTAGGCAATGAGTCTGAACTCGTGCCTTCTTCGGGGAAGCACCTAAGCTCTGTTTATGCCTAATTTTAGCTTGTTATGAAGTATGCATCATTATAGTTTCAAAATCTGAAATTCTGATTTCAAATATGTATTCTTTTCTGTTCTAAATTACCATGGCATTATCTGAGTTCGTGTCATCACATATGGCTTGCAAGTCCTATTTCTGATCCATAATGCATCATGCATGATTCTTTCCTCAAAAAATCAATTCAAACCACCCAAACATGCAAATAGTATAAGATATTTCATGTTCCGAAAGCATAAGTCAAAACTATGCAAGGATTATCATTCTTTCAATAACAACGTGGTGGTCTTGAAATCTTTGTCAAACCATGCAACTCTTTCCATTAGATATTTATATTTAATATTTATCAATACAAACAACCCTCTCTTTTGATTGAAAAATCATATTCATGCATAGTATAAATCAATACATTTCATATCATGCTTTTCAAGATGCATTTCAAAACAATCCATATCATATAAAAAGGGATAAATCATATCAAAAGAGGGATTTCATGTGAGTCATTCTCTTAATTCAAACATCACATTAAAACGCATATATACATATACATAGGATTTCAAATCACTTCGGGGAAAGGCCTAAAGACCAAACAATATTAATTAAAGCTTCTAAAACTTGCTAGTGATGGTAAGATTCAAACCCTTTCTGTAAAATCATGATTTCTAAATCTTTAGCATAAATTAAAGAAGGTTTTATATGCCCATAATTTTTTAGGAAAACCCCACTACCTTTGATTTTGTAGTTAGAAGAATGGAACCTAGATCTTGATTCTTTTCTTGGAATTCTTGATCTTAGGGATGAGTTCTTGAATCTTTGGGGAAAAAGAGGATGATTTTAATTTGGGGAGAATGTGAATTTTGGGACTCAAATGCTATTATAGGGCTTAAATTATCTGTTATAGATGAAATTTGGGTGAGGGGGAATGACCAAAACTCCCTAGACCCATTAGAAATTGATTTGACATGAAAAAAAATTTTCACAACGCGTAGGCCAATGCGTCGTGTTGACATCTCATCGGCTTATTGTCTCACACAGAAAATGTCATAACTTTTCATTCGGTTATTGGATTTTAGCAAAATTAGTATCGTTGGAAAGATAATTTAATCAGCTACAATTTGGTGGGTCTTGATATGAAAAATTATACGTGTATAAATAGTTATACTCGTTTAAATTAGACCCTTGTAGAATCAAATATCCAACTTTGGATGAATGAAAGGTTCTTAGCTCAACTTTGCTTTAGGCCACTTCTATGAACATTTTTATCCCCATAATCACTTAATATGCTAGGATAAAGATCATGGTACATGAATAAATATATATAAACCATGGAATTTGAGCTTACGCACTTAGGAACAATGGTTCAATTTCTAGCTAAAAAATGTGGGGTGTTACGTTATCTCCCCCTGGGGATCATTCATCCCGGAATGATGGGTAGGAACTTGTTGATGCTTAAAGGTATGGAATAACTCAGATATGATGTGCCTTCTAAGAAAAGACAAAACTGATCTGAAACATTTAACTTCTTTCGTGAAATTGATTTCTGAGCTAACTTAACTTTTCTTTATTCAAGGAGCTGATTCGTGCTGAGAGTTTAGGATTCCCTTGAAATGTTCATGGTCCAATCATACATATTGAATTGAGAAGTGATAACTTATGCAAGTACGAATCATGAGACAACAAGACTTAGATCATAACTAAGCCTTACACTGTCTGATCTAAAATACTTGGAAAACTTTGAGATTATGTGTTGAACTCTTATAAACTGAGTCATGAATACATAACTAAGTCTGAAACATGATGCTTGGATTGAACTAAATTCCCAATTTACATGGATGGAATAGATTATCTCTTGGTATGGTTATACACATGAGACTTCGGATAGTAGGATTGGGTGAAAACGTGGAAAAAACAACAGTAACTTGTCTGCCTAACTGTTAAGCTGAATTGCTGGCTACACAGAATGAATTATGCTGGACACTTATACTTTACTGGAGTATCACTTCAACACTCTTTATAAAGAAGTTCTAGTAGCATTAGGGAGCAAGGAATCTTGGGTATGAGTTACGCAAAACACCCAACTAAAAAACTGAAATAACTAGGCACCAACGCGATTGGCAACGCGGTATATCGATGCCATCGACGCGATACCCTATACGTCGCGCCTTAATCGTGCCAAGCCTAAAATAATTTTTTGCCTGGAATCTTCTGCACAAAATTTACCAACGCGATGGGTGATGCGGAACATCAAGATTGCATTGGTCCACTATTTTGGTACACCTAACAAAGTCGAAACGCTGTTCAAAAATTCCAAAACTTGTCCAGGATATGCCTCCGACACCCCCGATCATAAATCAACTCAAAAATCAACAAATGGGGGCTGGGAAGGTCAAAAATGAAATACTCAAGGATTGGAGATAAAAAATGAGGCTAAGTCTCTTTGACACTTAGAATAATTTTCTGATCTTTAACTCTATGAGCATGCTACTAAAAGTTAACGCATGTACGACTTTTGTAGATACCAAGTTTGTCACTAAAAGGTTAGAACATAAGACCTTGAAGCATGGAAGGATACTATACAAGACTTGACACTTAACTGAGTCCAGATGAATCGCAAATCAACATCAAGGATTCATCAAAGTTATCTGAATTGGGGCATACATGGCTATAAGGTGAATTTCGCAAATCATTAGGAGTATAGTATGACTTATGGGAACTGAGTACACTATAAAGCATGAGTACATGAGTCATGAGCTGCATGACCTCAATTTAGAGTTCATAACATATGGAGTGTGATTCCAACTACTGAATGAATTGAAAATCCTTATTTTGTAACTGGAAGAGTACATGATTCTTTATCATAAGCATGAACATGAACTATGATCATGGGACTAAAACGTAAGGCATGAGTAGGTATTGGGATAACTAAAAAATACCGAGATAAGAATGGGTTGAGTTTCACCCTCATTTTCTGATGTTCTTTATCATACTGACATCACTACTAGAATCTGAGAGCCTAACTTGGTTATTCACTCTATCATCTCCCCCTTAGTTTCAAGCCATCATCTTAAGTTTGAGAGATCCCTTACCAAACTCTAAACTGAACCACACTAACTGAACTCTGGGGTCTGGAATACGACAATACATGCAATTAAATAGAACATAACCTAAAAGACTACACTGGAAGTGGGAAAACCCACTTCTAATACTACCTTCTTAGATACACTCTATCTTTCTATAGCCCCCCAATAATCACATATAATACTTGAACACTTACTAACTTTGAATCTTCATGAGTATCCCCATAGTCGGAGTGCACACGCTCTAGCGCTTTAACTCTTATTTTTGTCGGTTCAACCTTCAAAAATTCAAAATTAGATTCTAACACTTAACATAGATATCACCAAGCTTTTGATGAATCATACTACTTCCGACATAGCCTACCAATATCGCTACTCCAAACTTGTCTCTCTACTATGAGAATCAAGATCATATCAAAAGGCTCAACATTATCAATCAAAACTCCTTAACTTGGCTATTTAGAATACCATATACCATCTAACTAGTCTTTCTCCACCTAGCAACTCAACGGTACCACTAGCCACATACAACATGTAATAGCCTTAGAAAAATACCGCAACCTTATATCACCTTGGCATACTTCTACTTCATACATACAACATCATACTTCATTTTGAATCAAATAAACTTAAGCTCTTTCATGCACTGTTCAAGCCTATTAGATCACTTTCATAAAACTAGTATCATTAACCAAGAAATAATAACATCCACCTTCATGGCCATCAACTATTCAAACTTAATGTTTAGTGCTAAAAATGATTTACAAACCAACCTTACACACAATTCTCACTTGGAAACTACGAAATAAAACATCAAGAAACAATAGTACACTATAACTCTGTAGCCACAATAATCGATTATGACCTTACAATTTTCCTTATTATAATTCATTAACACACACTATTTCAACATATCAAGCCTATAGTGTAGCATCAATCATCTACCACCAATGAAGAATGCAACATAATATACTAGTCCATCGAATCGGGATATTCTACCCAAATATCTTATTTTATTTAGATACAACCCACAACCAAAACACCTTTATGACATCACTGCTATGCCTCAAAATCTACTACATACGTTCTCACAAATAGTACTAGTTTACAACTACCAAAGAAAAAAAGGTCAAGGGGTTAGAGTCACATAATAGACATGGTCAACCTTAATCTTATTTTATAACCCCTTACAATTTTATCTACTTATTCGGCTTTCTCACATTACACTTAATTACCCAAGTAGACATTTAGACTACCTTCAAATCCTCAAACAACTGTGTGTCTATAATTATAACTTATTGGCTAATCTAGCCATTTTCATATGTCGAGCAAACAACAACTCACCTTAGTTAATAACTTCTTCTCTACCTTCTACTAAACTAACACTCAAGGCCATATCATTAGCCATTTTCACACGTTGAGAAAACAACAACTCACCTTAGCTAATAACTCCTTCTTTACCTTCTACTAAACTAACACTCAAGGCCATATCACTTTATTACCAACTCAATTTCATGCAAAAAAAAATTTGGCTATACATACATTCAATAAATCGCCCTTATCAATTTTCTTGCCATTACGCCTCTAAACCCCCGGTTCCAACCAATACATGAATCAACAAGATGAACAACAAGTTTCTAGTGAATTGAAATAGGCCTCTCACGGCTTCACTAGACTTTGATTTTATGTTTTAAATAAGAAATGAGAGGAATGACAAGGCAACTATGCTAGCGAATCGAAAGAGCACCACATGGCTTCACTAGACTTTTAGTTTCAACAACACAATGATAACAAGAGTACAAGAGATAGAAACTTGACATACAATAATCAATGATCTAATAATACATATCTTACTCTGTATAAATAAAAATCTAAGTCAAACACTTCCCCCACAGACTACCATACAATCCACACATGCTACTAGCTACCATATTAGTTTATCACTAAAAAGTGGCAAATCATCTTCAAACATCAGTTATTCAACTAAAATATTTATTTACATAAAAGTTACCCCCACTTTGACTTCTAACTTTGTGACTTCACATCACCAGCTTCTTGGTCCAACATCACTACCAATAGGTCATGACACTAACACTTAACTTATACTACTACTCGGGTGGAAATACAGTTCCAACATTCTGCTACACATTATACCCTCCTTAAGCATGACATCTGCAACATAAATTTTTGAAAAGGACCGAATACACTTAATACCATAGGCTGAAAAGCACGATTTCATCAAGATCAAGGTTCACACTAGAATCAATACACTCTAAAGCACTAAAGGACTCTTCTCAAGTCCTTGCATAATTTTTAAAATCTTATATAATTTAATCAGAAAGAACCATATAATTTAGACTCTAAACTTCTGCACTTGAATCACCTCAATAATGAGACATATCTAAGAATATCAGAGTAAGGAAAGAATTAAGATGACTGTTACTTTTGTATGGGCGACACCATAGAATGAATTAGAGTATGAAAGAGGAACATTCTGACTTTATTACACAAAATAAAACATGAAAAAAGAGAGACAATCCTAAATGCCTTGTAGCCTCCTACTTAAAATTATGGCATATGACGCACCTATAAATAAGACTCTACCCAATGCGATTTCGCAGACACCCTAGGACCATAAATCATGATCTGATACCAATTTTTTCACGACCTAAACAAGGGCCTGGCCGTAACGAATATCCTGAACCATAAAGGCCAAGCGCCCTATTCTATCTGGTAATCATGCACAATATTCATATAATAAAAGCAGATGCGGAAATATAATCTAATATGGAAACATGGTCATATTCTAGATTCAGTTCAATAATGAAGAATGAAATCCAATACCAACTAACAATATTTGAAAACCGTCTGCAAAATCTCTACTACATGATCAAATAACAACTTTCTAAAAACTGGGACAAGGCCCTCAGTAGACCAAAACCCTAACTAATAATAAATATCTAAAAGTAAATATACCTTCTGAAATATAGAAGGCTCACCAACTAGACTCTACACTTTTGTCTGAACAAATCTACTGCTTATTAGAACCCCTAGATTGTGCCTCAAAACCTGGAAGGTAGGAAGTCAATACAGATATACTGGTATGCGAAGAAATCCATAATAAAGATTGTATATAAATAAAATAGTTGAAATCTAGTCATAAACATCATGAAAGATATAATTTCAAAACACATGGGCATTTTTGAAAAGATAAAACCTTTCTGTCAATGCAATTTATTCTTCGTATTACTTTTGAGTTAGGTGGCACTCCCCTACAAGTCTGATATTCCACGGGCTATATGAAATCCTAAATTGACTCAGCGGGAAAGCCCCCAACCCAAGTGTACCGCAAGGGTTAGAGTGTCTGATACACCACAGGGTACTAGGCCAACGTAAAATAATATACCCGGATCGATAAATCATAGTTTTGGACAATGATTTGTCTAAACTCTTGCCTTCTTCGGGGAAGCACCTAAGCTCTATTTATGCCCAATTTTAGCCTGTTCTGAAGTATGCATCATTCTAGTTACCAAATTTGAAATTCTAATTTCAAACATGCATTCTATTTTGTTCTGAATTACCATGGCATTATCTAAGTTGGTGTCGTTACACCAAGACTTACAAGTCCTAGTTCTAAGACATAATGAATCATGTATGATTCTTTCATCAAAAACTCAATTCAGATCACCCAAACATGCAAATAGTATAAGAGATTTCATGTTCTGAAAGAATAAGTCAAAACTATGCAAGGATTATCATTTTTTCAATAACAATGTGGTGGTATTGAAATCTTTGTCAAACCATGCAACTCTTTCCATTAGATATTTGTATTCAATATTTATCAATACAAACAACCTTCTCTTTTGATTCAAAAATCATATTCATGTCATAGTATAAATCAATATATTTCGTATCATATTTTTCAAGATGCATTTTAAAACAATCTATATCATATAAAAATGGGATAAATCATATCAAAAGAGGGATTTCATGTGAGTCATGTTCTTAATTCAAACATCACATTAAAACACATACATACATATACATAGGTTTTCAAATCACTTCGGGGAAAGGTCTAAAGCACAAACAATCTTAATTAAAGCCTCTAAAACATGCTAGTGATGGTAAGATTCAAACCCATTCCGTAAAGTCATGATTGCTAAATCTTTAGCATGAATTAAAGAAGGTTTTCTTTGCCCATAGATTTTTAGAAAAACCCCACGTACCTTTGATTTTGTAGTTAGAAGAATGGAACCTAGATCTTGATCCTTTTCATGGAATTCTTGATCTTAGGGATGAGTTCTTGAATCTTTGGAGAAAGACAGGATGATTTTAATTTGGGGAGAATGTGAATTTTTGGGCTCAAATACTATTCTAGGGTTTAAATTTAGTGTTATAGACGAAATTCGTGTGAAGGGGAATGACCAAAATACCCCTAGACCCATTTAAAACTAATTTGGTGTGAAAACTTTTTCCATATTGCGCAGGCCGACGTGTCGTGTTGACAGCTTATCATCTTACTGCCTCACACGGAAAATGCCATAACTTTTTGCTCGATTATTGGATTTTAGAGAAATTGGTATCGTATGAAAGCTAATTCAATTATATATAATTTGGTGGGCATTGAAATGAAGGATTATATGTGTATAAAGAGTTATACTCATTTAAAGTAGACCTTTGTAGAATCAAATATCCAACTTTAGATGAATGAAAGGTTCTTAGCTCAACCTTGCTTTAGGCCACTTCTATGAAATTTTTTCATCCCATAATCACTTCATATGATAGGATAAAGATCATGGAATATGAATAAATATATATAACACATGGAATTTGAGCTTACGTGCATAGGAATGATAATTTGATTTCTAGCTCAAGAATGTAGGGTGTTACAGATGTGGGGCGGCCAAATTATAGATTTTATAATTGGTGGTGATGGTATATTGAGGTACGAAGAAAGATTATGTGCTCCCGATATAGATGGTTTGAGAGAGAGGATCTTGGCTGAGGCTCATGAGTCGTATGATGTCATTCATTTTGGTTTGACAAAGATGTATCATAATCTTAAGGAGATTTATTAGTGGAACTTATGAAGCAATATGTTGCAAATTTTTTAGCTAAATTCATGGTGTGCCAACAATTTAAGGATAAGCACTTGAGGTTCGATAGGTTGACTCAAGAGATTAAACTGCCAGTGTAGAATTGGGAGGTAATTAATATGGATTTTGTTACCGATCTTCCTCAGTCTCGAAATCAGTTTGATTCGATATGGGTCATCATGGATAGAATGACTAAGTCTTCTCACTTCTTGCCAGTGAGGACATATTATTCCTTAGAGGATTATGCGAGGTTGTTCTTCCAAGAGATTGTGAAGTTGCATGGGGTACCTGTTTCTATCATGTCAGATCGCGGTACTCAATTCTCATTACATTTTTGGCATTCTTTTCAGAGAGGTTTTAAATTAAGGTGAGCCTTAGTACTGCTTTCCACCTGCAGTCGGATGGGAAAGCAGAAAAAACTATTCATACATTGGAAGATATGCTTCAGTCTTGTGTGATCTACTATGGTAGAAGTTGGGTTGATCATTTTCCTCTTATAGAGTTTGCGTACAATAATAGCTACCACTCTAGTATTGGTATGGCTCCGTTTAAGGCATTATATTATTAGAGGTGTAGATCTCCTATTGGGTTATTTAAAATTGGAGAGGCTGATATTTGGCTCGAATTTGGATACCAGACAATGGAGAAGGTGAAGGTGATTCGAGATAGACTTAAAGCTGCCCAAAGTCACCAAAATTCCTGTGCAGATGTAAGGCATATGGAGTTAGAGTTTGATTTTGGCGATTGGGTGTTCTTAAAGGTATCTCCCATGAAGGGAATAATGCGATTTGGGAAGAAGGGGAAGCTCATACTTGGTATGTCAGCCCATACTTGGTCATGAAGAGTGTTGGTAGTATTGCATATCAGTTGGATTTGCCTCCTAGTTTAAGCTCCACTCATCCAGTGTTTCATGTTTTGATGTTGAGAAAGTGCATGGGTGATCATTCGACATTTCTTCTTTTGGAGGAGGTAGGTATTTTCGATTTCTTATCATATATGGAAGTCCTGGTTAAAATTTTATATTGGCAAGTTCGTTGGTTGTAGATAAAGGACGTAAGGTTAAGAGGCTATTTGGGAAGCTGAAGAGGACATAAAGTATAAGTATCCATTCTTGTTTTTCACTCAGAATAATTGTGCTTAAGGTATGTGATTCTGACGTCGTTAAGGAAAAGAGTGATTTACTTAGCATCTTTATTTTTTGAGTTTATTAAAGGTAAAAGTAGAGGAATATGGAATCAAATTGTGCTAACAATTGCATTATCCTATTATTCAAGGACGAGTGATCCAACATGGGGAGAATTGAAACACCCAAAATTGTGGCCCTTGAAAATTTCTTGAGCTTTAAGGTCACTTCCTTAGTTATGAATAGACCCTATGAGTCATAGGGTGTCCTGACTCAGTAAGTTTGTGGTTTGATTTTGCTCTGTGTTTAAGTAGCTCACCAAGAGCCGTATGGATATGTTATGATTCGTTAGGTGTATTTGTAGGGTGTCCAGTGTTAGTCCCAAATTATGTTCTGTGTTGAATACGACTGGACCCTGCGAGTTATAGGGTACCATTATGAGTGGTGCTATTGAATCTTATTGATATTAAAGTAAGGTGCCTTGGTGGTACTACCTTGGTTACGACTCATGGTGACAAGTCGTAAGGAGTGGTTACAAGTCAAGTGGTTGACTCATAATCAAAGTCGGAACCTTTTTAGCTTTTAAGTTAAGGGCATTTTGGATATTTCCCCTTTTAACCAAATAGAAACCCCACGTCTTATAGCCTCTTTAAATGTCATTATCTCTTAGAAACAAGCTAAGTAATATCTCAAATACTCCAAATTCTCAAGGTAAAAAAAACTTAGGATTTTAAAGAGGTTAATCAATTAGGCTCTCAAGGGTGATTTCTCTTCGTACATCTTACTATTACAGGCATGCTACTCTTCCCTCATTGTAAATTACATAAAAACATGTGATTTAAAGTATTGTTCATGAGATTGTTATGATGGTTTTGAAACAAGGGTTGCGGTTTTTGAATGTTTATGAATTGAACAATGTGTCTCATGGTTTATATATTATTTCTATTTTTTTAATATGGTTTTGAACTTATGTGTGCATGGGTAGGGTGAATGAACTAGGGAATTATGATTTTCCCAAACTTGTGACTTTTAAAGTGGTTATGACCCAATCCTATAATTTTAATTATAATAAATATGGAAATTTTAAAAATTAAACTTGCTTTGAACTATTGCATGATATAAAGGGATATTTGAAATACAATGGTATGATTTAATAAACAAAGGGAGTCGGTGACCCCCTCTGTGTATTAATGAACAAAGGGAGTTTTTTTCTCCGAGTTACTAGGAATTGTTTTTGTTGAAACCAATAGGGGTTGCACCACATAGTGAGGAACCAGGTCCCTCAAATTCAATCTTAGGAAAAATCACAGTAAAGAAACAATGAAGTCCTAGAAAACTAAAGGATTTGCATGAAAAAATAACATAAAGATTTAACGTGGAAACCCCTTTACTCAAGGAAGGAAAAACCACGGCTTGCCCTCACAATCATAAAAGAAATACACTATAATCAACCTTTTGATAACAGACATGATTTCTACCTAACTCAAGGCTCCTCCTGCTTGTAGTAACTCTACTACTAGCTGATCTTGACAACTCTGCCAAGAACCCTCCACAGTGATTAACTCTAATCAGTGTTTGGACTTAGGCAACTCTACCAAGCACACTCAATAAAGAAGAAAACTTCATTACTCTTATAAACTATGTAATTTTTTTATAAATCAGATCTCACTCAAGACACTCTCTAATTTAACACACAAAAATAAGGACGTGAGCTAAACTTGGGTTTTTTCTTTTTTCCTGTTTTTCCTCTTTGAATTTGCAAAAAAAACCATTTGATGAAGAAGCATATTTTTCATTTTATAGATAAGTGATGATTAATGCTGAAATATCATTAGACCAGGTGTCCTATTCAGTACAATCAATACATGATAGTTTGTTACACATGAGGACTACCCTGTGCTGACACGCGTGCCAGCTGTACTATACCATGAACATCCAGGGACCTGGTCCCTTGAAGTTAGCTGCTCATCAAGAAAACTACATATCAAAATTTACTCCCTTTGTGAAGATGACAGACCAGCCATACTACTTGAGCACATCCATCACCTTTAATAGGTCTGATTACCACTCTGAAGATGAATGTTCCCCCTATCATAATGCTTCCACCATCATGAAATAGGGGGACCTGGTCCCTTGTTGTTATTTGCAACAAAAACTCTGAGTGTATTTTCTTACCCCATCACTGTTCTTTACCATACTTCCCCATATCAGCATGCACCACACATGAGCACATACACATATGCGGACATATGCCGTGTCCTTACACATGAAGTCAGTATTCCCTACTTGGGAATCATTGAAAAGGATTAACAGTAGACCAAAAGTAAAGATAAGTACGTGCTGATTAACTCATGGGCAATGGGGAAACACTAACATGAGGAACAACTTAAATAAAGGAGACAAACAAAATACACAGGCAAAATTCAAGCATTCATAAAATAGAAGTCAGTACCAATACAACTATACCAAAATAAACACATAAAATAACTGTATTCAAAAGCCAATACTATAATCAAAACACGAGACTAACACAAGATTAATAAAAGGACAAGGATAACAGTGCTTAGGTAGAGGAAGGTTTGGGGGGAAAGGGACTTAAGTAGAATATCCATTCTTATATTTTCAACATTATGGGAATCCAAAAATTGTTTGGTGAGGAGTTTTACTTCAAAATTCAGTTCTTGAACATTACCAGTTAGTTCTGCCACTTTTGGTTGAGTCATGCATTTTCAGCTGGAAGTTCATCAGCGGCACCTGGTCCCTCAGAAGACATCTTCTGATTCTACAACTTTAGGTGTACTATTTCAGCATCGTTGGTAGACAAATTGATCATTAGCTCCTCCATTTCCTTTTTCAACTCATCTTTAACAACTAGCAATGAAGACACTTGAGACAAAAATCTAGCATTGCCCTCTATGCGATCATTCTCCATATGAATTGTCAGGCTGATCATCCGCTTGGCAGTTCCAGGTGTTTCCTTAGTTCCATACACACCATAATGTTCAAACACCTTGTTCAAGAGATATCCATATGGAATTCTATGTCTACCTTCCTTTTTATGAATCACTTTAAGCATATGCTCTGTCATTAGAGCAGGAAGACTTATCAATTCAAACTTGCTTAAGGATTTAATAAAAAACAAGTCAACATTTGAAGGAATTGTTCTTTTTCCAAACCTTGGAAATAGGACCTTATTGGTTAACTCAAATACCAGCTGATACTCACTTTTTACAAATTTCTTTTTTCTCTGCAGCTGTTGTTGTACCTTCTACTTTTGATGCCTCAATTATGAATTCAGTTGTAGGCTATTGATTTAATACAATTCTTACCCCACATTAGGTACATCCAAGATTCTTCCTAGTATTTATTCATCTAGCCTAAGAATCTTTCTCTGCACTTTTGCAGTCAAACTCAAACCATCATTTGAGAATTCCATGAAGTGGTAGAATTCTCTCACTTCACCTTCAAAGACAATAGGATTTGGTTGTTCTAGCACGTGCAATGAACCCTGATTCCTCACATATTTATCTAGTTATAGCATCTCTGGGTTTTCAAAAATTCATGGATCAAACACTCTCCCATACAGAACTTTTTGTGTTCTCAGGTTGCCAATCTTCCTTTCTCTAGACATGTTTTTATTTTCCTCATTCTTTTTCTTTGTTTTTGGCTCACTACTTGGCTCTCTTTTTTCATCAATTTTTCTTTTATTGGTACCAGGTCGCTCAAAGTCTTTTCTTTTCTTAACAACTCTATGTTTCTGCCTCATTCCAGTAGAGCTACCAATCTTTGACTTAGAGGAACTAGTCCTCTCATAATCCTCAACTTCCTTTCTTCTTTCTTTAGTAGCAGTAGCAACTACTGAATCTATTTTTTCCTTTTCCAATCTCCACAACTTCCACATTTTCTTTCACCTCTACTGTAATAGATTTCTTCAGCCTCCTTCTTTTCATGGATGAAGCTTTGTTGGCCTTCATGGTATCTTCTATCATTTTATTTTTAGAACCTCTTGTAGAATAGGTTTTAGTTATTTTTACCTCAGAGTCCATCATTTTATCCTTTCCTTTACTTTCCCTTAGTTTCTTCATAGTCCATCTCAGAGGTAATCTTTCCTCATCTTCCTCATTTAGAGGTAACTATATATCTTTTTCCCTATTTACTTTATCATTAACACTTACTTCCTATTAAATTCCATCAATTGAGATTTATTTGGTGTCATATGCAAGTAAGAGTGAGTTTTCAACTACACAGTTCTCATTTGAGAAAAGATCAACCCTTTTTACCAGAATTTCTTAACAAAATAATTGAGAAAAATAGGGTTTAAATCTAAGAGTGTAGGAGAATCAGGTGTTTGAAGTGTTTTAGAGGATTCAACTTTTTTGGACTTTTTAGTTGACCTAGGAAATCAAAAGTTTTCTAGTAGTTTTGAATTCCCTGGAGAAAAATGAGTTTTAGGTTGAGAAATTTCTTGGTCTATTGGTGACCCAAACCCTTGGTTTGGATTATCTATCATGATTGGCTGAGCATAAACATCCAAGGTTAAGGAGGGTTCTCTTGAGACTAACTTGATTGTGGTTTTTGGACAATCTAAGGAAGATTCAGTTAGATGACTTATCTTAGATTGTTGTTGTGGACTAAAGGTGATGTTTCCATAGTTTAAATTTCAGAAGAACCACGATGTTCAACTTGGGGATGTCCAATTTGACACTCTAGAGCTTTATCTAATTTATATTTTTTTGCTGGGTTTGAGGAAGTAGTAATGTCGTCCAGTTGATTTCGAGAGAAAGTGATGAGCTGGGACCAGTTTAGCTTAGAGAAGTCTTGTAGATTTGGGAAGATAATTTGGACAAGTTGAAGAATAATGACAAAAAGGTCTTATTTAGAAATTTTAAAAAGAGACTAATGTCCTTAAAAGATGTTCTTTTAGAACTGACATGACAGAACCGAATAAGTGAGACTCTTTATTTTGAAATAGACTTGATAGCTTAGAGAAGAGAAAAATACATGGATTTTCAGACCATTTTGTGATTACTTAAGCATCATGTAGGTACTAACCTAACAAATGGGACCAGGTCTCTGTCTTTTTGAATCCTATACTTGTGTTTGCTTTAATTGTTTTCCTCCTAAGCTGTTCCCATGGATGTATACCTGCAATGGTATGGAGCTAAGTTATATTAACATACACCTACATTATAATGGATACCAATCTCCTGAACATAACTAAATTTTAGAAGAGACACTGATTAATATATTAGGTCATGTTGGCTTGATCAATATATGATCTAGCCTCTGAATATCCCTTTTTAAACTTATTACCCAGTAAGATTTGAGGATTATGTCCCCGACTAGACTTTACTCACCTTGCTGCAACTTCTTTTTCTAAGATGAGTCTACTTAGGACCAGGTCCTTGAAATTAACTATTTTAAAATATGACCTCCACTTTGGAGTGCCTAGAGAGAGAGAGAACATACTCAAATCTTCTAAAATTAAGAACTGAACACTTACTTTTAATGAACATTCCTGTCTGTAATCCCCTTTCTCCAGCCTAGAACCATGATTACTTGTTTGATTTAGCAATCCACTTGAGTTTGAGTTCCAATAAGAAGATAATGTTGTGATCAAAACTTTTTTGGCCCATATAGATAGAGAATTCTTCTTTATCTTATTCAAATACTTGAACCCATTTGAATGTGTATTATCCAGCTGACCATATCTAAAATTATTTATTTCAACACTCATCCATCTATAACAATTCCCTTTTGTATGCCCATCTTTCCCACAATGATTGCACATAGGTTTGAGAGCCTTGTTTCTAGCATCATTGACAGTCTTCCCTTGCCACCTAGAATGTTGGAATTCTCCTTGATATCCCAAACCTCTACAATAACAAACACCTTGACTAATCAAATTATACAGAATATGTGAAGAACCAGTCTATTTAAGAGACTTGATAAGCTCTTCTCTCAAATGGACCAAGTCCTTTTCTAACTCTTCATTCTTGTGAAATGCATACATAAGGTGTTTTTGTGAATCCTTCAATTTCTCTTCAAGATCAATCAGAAGCATTGAGGCTTCCTTCTTCCCTTTACCATCTAAATAATTTACCTTTTTTAGTTGACTCATACAATTCAGATTTTCATAGTTCAATTTAGTGATCGTTTCTTCAGTCTCAAATATTTGTAGAGTTAAGGCAATCAACTCATGTTCTTAATTATTTACTTTCTTATCTAAGGAATTTTTCTTAGCATTTAATTCACATAGAGAGTCTATCAACACACTATCAAGATTTATTTTTATCTTCCTAGTAGTGTAGTTATCTAGGTTTTCCATAAGATCAATGAGTGTTACCTTATTTTCTTCTTTATCCTCAGTGTTTACCAAGAATGCAAATCAGGAATCAGAGATAACTGAACTTTCTTCCACTACTAGAATAGAAACATCTCCAGTCTTCTTATATTTACCTGAATCACTAGAAGAATCTCCCAATGTTTCCACTAAAGAACACTAGAAACCTGAGATTATTTTCTTATCATCCTTTTTCATCATGAAACCATCTCCATACTCTTTGTCTTTCCCAGATTTTGTGGACAAATCTTCCCAAGCATCCAATACCTTCTTTACTATACAACTAGATACATCTTTTATTTTTTTTATTTAAGGATTTTTATTTTTCTTTTGCATTGGGTAGTCCTAGATGAATTCTTCAGAGCTACCACCCTTTCTCATAGATATAACAATCCTTGTTGCTAGAAGTGAAACGTCAGTGTCTTCTTTACCTAAGTCAGATTCTAAAGCCTTCAAAGTCAGGAATCTTTTCCCTTTTGCTTTCTTTCTCTCCACCCCTAGTTCAATTATATCAACCATGATGACCAAACTACTCTAGGTATGATCTTTTTAGAGTGAACCTACTCTTATACAAATTGTTGAAACCGTTAGGTGTTGCACCACAGAGTGAGGGACCAGGTCCGTCAAAGTCAATCTCAGGCAAAAACATACTAAAGCAACAATGAAGTGCTATAAAACTAAAGGCTTTGGAGAAAATAAACAAAACAAAGATTTAATTTGGAAACCCCCTTGCTCAAAGATGGAAAAACCAATGCCTGCCCTCACAAGAACCAAAGAAATCCACTATAATCAACCTCTTAATTACAAACATGATTTTAGCCCAACTCTAGACTCATCCTGTTTGTAGTAACTCTACTACTAGCCTATCTTGAAAACTCTGCCAAGAACCCTCTATACTGATTAACTTTAATCAGTGTTTGGACTTAGAAATCTCTACCTAAGTGATGTTACAACATTTAACAAAACATTTTACACCTTTTACAAAAGATAATTGTATGTTTTTAAGTAACTATTAAAGTATTTGATGCTGGGTTTTTGTTGTTCTCAGGGAAATAACTCAGAAGACAAAATAAATTAGAAAAGTAAGAACAAATTTCTATGTGATAGACTTATTGATGGACAATCACTATGTCAATGGTCCATCGCTGTGGCTGTCAAGGTTAAATAAAATAGAAGTGAATTCATGGTCCCAGTAACAAACTGGGAGATGGGCCATTAGTCTTGCAATGGACTAGCACTGAGACCATCATCCTTAAACAGAAGCAACAGGGTCCAGTATTCAAGTGACAAACTTAGTGATGGGTTATCAAGCTTGTGATGGACCATCACTTTGGCTGTCAACATATGATGTGAAAACCTATGTTTTAATTTCAAATTTCCACTTTTTGGAAGCCTATATACCCAACTTAGGGTTAGATTAGGCATATTTGGCTATTGAAACACAATTATATTGTTGAATTCACTGAGAAACAAGTTGATATCTTGGGATTTCATTTTATTTCACTATCAATCTAAGATTTGGAACAATCTCTTGTATCTTTTGTATGTATTTTTGAATTATTTATGAAATATACAATGGAAACCTTTTCTTTAATTATGCATGGATAAAACTCCCAAAACTAGGGTTATGGGAGCCTTGGTGTAATCCATTGTTAGGGTTGTGGGAATGATCAAATCCTATAGATTTATCCAATTGGATAACCTTCTCTTTAGTTTAATGATTCTTCTTGGTTACAAACTTAAAGGATGTGCCTATAGATACGACTTGTTTGAGTAGAAGAGTTGGTGTAAGGAAAAGAGAAATTAATCTTTGGTTTTATGATTGATGCCTTAACATGATAAAATCCTTGAGGATTTAATTGATTAATCAAATTCACTCTTTAAGTTTAACAAAAATAAAGTGTAACCATCTTTTAGGGTTGAGAACAATTAGATGGATTTTATTGCATAATTAGTCTTGCAATTGGATTAGTTAGACAAGGATTTGAGATAATTCACAACCCTTATTGTTGAAACACCTTGGTAACCATAACCCTAGTTTACTATTTCTCATTGATTTTACTTTTGCAAGATAATCACTAGCTCATAAACTGAGTGAACTCTAAACAATCTTTGTTAATAATATAAACCGCTATTATTTTTGAAAATATTTGATTAATAGTTAATTAATAATCATAAGACTTAGTTAACACCATATTCCCTGTGGGATTCGACCCCAACCTAGTTGGGTTATATATTTGATAATGACTGCTTGCACTCTTTTAGGGAGTTGTAATTTGGGCGTATCAAATTTTGGCGCCGTTGCCGAGGAATATGGTTGTCAATTAAGTAAATGAGTGTTAATTGACTTTTGGTCAAGTTTCCTAATTTTACCTTTATTTGTTGTTTTTTTATCAACTTTAGTTTCTTTTTGTGTATGCCACAAACTATAAGGCCAGGAAGGCCATTATTACCTTTCAACCCATAACCCCAACAAATTTAGAGCATGGCAGATTAACTAGAAACAGAAAGATTAGCCGCTTTGGCTAATGCATAAGTTAACCAACAAAATGTGTACAACCTTTGTCTTGTAGCTAACACATATGATGATGACCTGGGAGATAATGACTTGGTTTACCTTGTGAACAGGAGACTATAGAGAATGTAAATACATAAGCAAATCAAAATTATCCAGTTAGAGAGAGAGTGAACCGTCAATAACCTGCTGTGCAGTTTAATTTGGATAATGCACCGGGAGTGAAGTTTAACATCACAAGCACAATGATCCAATTGATAAATCTTAAGGGTCTATTTGGTGGACTACCAGGGGATCATCCTAATATGCACCTAGTGAATTTTATCAATACTTACAAGTCTTTTGATAATCCTAGGGTGGCGTAAAATGCAATTCGTCTTAGGGTATTTTCATTGTATCTATCTAGAGAGGTAACCCTATGGTTGAATGAGTTAGCACTCGATTCTATAACAAACTGGAGGAAATTATAATGAGCTTTCCTAGAAAGGTTCTTTTCGCCTTCCAGAATGTTATAGTTGAGGGATGAGATTAGAAACTTTAGATTGTTACCAAATGAATCCCTTTATAAGAAATGGGTAAGATTCAAAAAGAATTTTATGCAATACCCAAACCATAAGATGACGAATGAGCATTTGATGGAAATATTCTATAGGGCTATGAAATCAATTATAAAGCCAACTGTAGATAATGCTGCAGCGGGAGATTTCATGGAGCTTACTTTTACTAGGGTTGTGGAGCTGTTAGAGAAAATGACTAAAACAAATAGAGCTTGGAATACAAGGCATTTGAGGTAGCAAGAAATACTAGTTCTAGTGGAATATTAGTAGAATAATGTAGGAGAGAAGAGGAGTGTGATTAGGATATGGCTCACATGAAGACACAGATGGATTTGCTCACAAAACATTTACTTTCAGGAAAGGTAGAAAATGTAAAAGCTGTGGGGTCATATAGTAGGGGAGCTGAATTAAATTTGAAGGAGGAGGCGAAGTACTTGAAAAATCAAGGGGTGTCTGAGGTATTGGCCAAGGAAATCAAGGTTGAAATTACTACGACAAGGCTGGTTATAGAGATCGTGACCTAGGTGGATGGAAGAATAGGACTAATAAGAATGGGTTGTATATACCACCTAAGAATCAGAAAAATTCCTCAAATAATTCTGGGAAGATATCGATTGAAGATATGATGGCTAAGTGATTGAAAGGCGTGGAGTCGACTAATGCTGAAGTAAGGGAGATGAGGAGTGACTTATCATCCATGAGTTAATTAGTTGACTCATACTCTATATCTATTTAGTAATTGGAGAAATAGATGAATCAATTGTGGGCAGTATTCAATCAAAGAAAGAGTAGGACATTGCTAAGTAACATAGTGTAGAACCTGAGAAATAATGGCTCATGTATGGCTATCACCACTAGAAGTGGTAAAATATTACCTGGCCCTTGCTTGAGTATATCCATTCAAGATGTTGCAACAGAGTTAAAGAGGAGGCAAATGATAACCATCCAGTGGAGTCTGAATAGCTTGAAAATATAAAAAATCCATCTAAACAGAAGCCAACTGGTAATGTTGAGAAGGACAAAGGAAAGGAGCCAGAGGCTACTGTAACAAAGCTACCTCCTTTATTTTCATACAAATTATAAAAGAAGATGGATGAGACTAATTTTAGTAAATTTATGGCTATGTTGAAGTAGTTGACAGTAAATGTGACTTTAGTTGAGGCACCAGAGAAGATGCCATGATATGCTAAGTTTATAAAAGACTTTGTGACAAAGAAGAGAACCGTGAGCTATGAACCAGTGGATAATCTTTATCATTGTAGCGCTATTGCTACAAGATCACTAGTGCAGAAGAAAGCTAATCCAGGAGCATTCATTGTCCCTTGTACTATCAGATTGTTTAATTTTGCAAAAGCCCTTTGTGATAGTGGAGCAAGCATTAACCACATACGATTAGCAATTTTTTAATAGTTGGGTTTAGGAGATCCTACGCCTACTAATATGCAATTTCTGATAGATGACAAGTTAGTTAAAAGACTGGTGGGAATTCTTCATGATGTTCTGGTTAAAGTTTCTAGTTTTATATTCCCAACGGACTTTGTGATTTTGGATTGTGATGTGGATTTTGAATTACCCATAATCTTGGGTAGAGCATTCTTAGTGATCGAGAGAGTACAAATCGATTTGGAGTTCAATGAGCCAGAATTTAGGCTCAATGATGAAGAGGTTAACTTTGATGTATGCCAATCTATGAAGCAACAAAAGGAGATGAGTGTTGTTTTAGTTATTGATGTATACTATAAATATGATCAAGAGGTATCAATGAAAGAAAGATTTACGATGGAAACTCTTGCTGCAGTGTTGATAAACTTTGATAGTGAATGAATTGTTGAGTACGATGAGACTGTATGTGTATTGACTGGTATGGAGTCGTACTTTTATGCTCCCAAGAAACTAGATTTGGGATTAAAAAAATCATCCCATACCACCTGCCAAGCCTTTGATTGAAGAAACACTAGTATTGGAATTGAAGAAGCTTCCAGGACATTTATGGTATGTGTTACTAGGTGATAGAAATACTTCACCAGTTATTATTACAGCGGATTTAGGGGAGCATCAGGTTGAGGCTCTTATTTCTATACTGAGGCACTATAAGTGAGCTATTAGGTGGACTATTGCTGATATCATAGGCATTCCACTTGGTATTTGCACATATAAGATCCAATTGGAATAAGAATACACTCCTACGATTGAACATCAACGCAGGTTGAGCCCACCAGTACAAGAATTAGTGAAGAAGGAAATCATAAAATGAATTGAAGATGGAGTAGTTTACCCAATCTTTGATAGTAAGTGGGTGAGCCCTATGTAGTGCGGGCCTATGAAAGAAGGCGTGATAGCTGTAGCAAATGATAGAAATAAGCTGATTCTATTCAGAACAGGGACTGGTTGGTGAGTCTGTATGGATTATAGGAAGCTGAATTCCTGGATGTTGAAAGATCATTTTCCAATGCCCTTCATGGACCAAATGCTTGATTTGTTGGAAGGAAAGGGTTGCTGTTTCCTTGATGGTTACTCAGGAGACAATCAAAAATTGATTGCTCCTGAGATCAAACCAAAATAACTTTCACATGCCCCCATGGAACTTTTGAATTCAAATGAATGTCGTTCATATTGTGTAATGTACCAGCTACATTCCAAAGGTGTATGATGCTGATATTTTCAGATATGGTGAAGGACACTTTGGAAGTGTTCATGGATGTCTTTTTTTGTGGTAGGTGATTCCTTCGATTTTTGTTTGGTGAATTTGGGGAAGGCTTTGCAGCGATGTGAAGAATTCAACCTAGTCTTAAATTGGGAGAAGTGCCATTTCATGGTAAAGGAAGGAATAATGTTAGGACACAAAATCTCAACACAAAGGATTGAGGTTGATAGGGAGAAAATCAAAGTTATTGAAAATCTACCTCTTCCTATCTCAGTTCAAGGAGTTCATAATTTTCTTGGCCATGCTGGGTTCTACCGAAGGTTCATTAAAGATATTTCTAAGATTGCAAATCCACTTTGAAAGTTGTTGGAATAGAAGAGCAAGTTTGAGTTTGATGATAATTTCATGAAGGCATTCCAATGCCTTAAAGAGACGTTAGTTGCTGCACCTGTCATTATTTCTCCGGATTTGTCTAAGACATTTGAAATAATGTGTGATGCAAGTAAAGTAAAGCTTGGGGATATTATGGGAAAGAATAAGGAGAAGTTGTTTCATACCATATATTGCACTAGTAAGGTGTTAAATAGGGTGCAAAAAAACTACACTATCACAAAATAAGAACTCTTAGCTATGGTGTACGCATTTGAGAAGTTTTGGTCTTATCTATTAGGGACCAAAGTAGTGGTTCACACTGACCATGATGCACTAATATACTTAATGGAAATGAAAGATGCCAAATTGAGACTTATCAGATAGGTGTTGTTTCTGCAAGAGTTTGACTTCAATGTCAAAGACCGAAAGGGGTGTAAAAATCAAGTAGCGGACCACTTATCTAGGTTAGAGAATGACTAGTCTACTATAGAAAAGCTAGAGATTGGTGATTGTTTTATGGATGAGCATATTCGAGCTGTTGCTTTTGACTTGATACCGTGGTATGCTGATTTTGCTAATTTTGTTGTTATCAATATCATTCCTGATAACCTGTCATCTCGTCAGAAGAAAAAGTTTCTCCATGATGATACAAGGTATTTTGGAATGAGCCCTACTTGTACAGATGTTGTGCAGACAATATCATTAGAAGGTGCATACCAGAGGTTGACATGCACAATATTTTGGAGGCTTTCCATGCTTCCCTAGTTGGGGGGCACCATGTAGGTGACCGCATTGCTTGGAAGGTTTTGAAAAGTGGTTATTATTGGCCATCACTGCTTAAGGATGCTTATGACTTTGTTAAAAAATATGATCATTGTCAAAGGCAAGTTTAAAACCAAGCAACACGAGATGCCAATGATGAATATGTTAGAGATAGAATTATTCAACGTGTGGGGTATATACTTCATGGGTCCTTTTGTAAGTTCCTATGGCCACAAATACATCTTGGTTGCTGTGGACTAAGTGTCCAAGTGGGTCAAAGATATTTCCTTTGTAGATAATAAAGGAAAAAGAGTAGTAGCATTCTTAAAGAACATTTTCTCATGATTTGGAGTATCACGAACGATCATAAGTTATGCAGGATAACACTTCTATAACAAGGTTTTTTGGTTTGCCCTATTGAAGTAAGGTGTGAAACAACACAAAATGGCTACTTCATATCAATCACAAACTAGTGGAGGTTCAAATAGAGAAATCAAGGCAATCTTGGCCAAGATTGTGAATACAAATAGAAGTAAATGGTCACGAAATCTTAATGATGCTCTTTGGGCATACCTAATGGCTTTTAAAATACCTATAAGAATGTCACCGTATCAGATTGTTTTTGGAAAATCATGCCATTTACCAACCGATATTGAACACAAAGCCTTGTAGGTACTCAAAAGATTAAACATGGAGTGGAAAGAGGCAACAGATTTGAGATTAAAGCAGCTGGATGAAATGGATGAGTTTCATCTCGGTGCGTATGAAAGAACTAATTTATATAAGGAGAGAATGAAGAAATACCACGAACAAGGAATTGAGAAGAGGGACTTTCAGGTTGGTAATTTGGTATTTCTCCTTAACTCGAAGATTAAGCTCTTCCCTGGTAAGATGAAATCGAAATGGTCTAGGCCTTTCAAAATCACTCAAATCTACTCATCTAGAGTAGTTGAATTGGAAAATAAAGTCGCCAGTGTCTCTCAGGTGAATGGGCAATAAGTAAATCAATACATTGGTTTGATAGACTTAGTGAGCTGGTTGAGTACAGTTTATATTGATGAAGTATGAGTAATCAAGTAAACTGAGTTGTGCCACTATATTAAATCAGGCGCTAGTGGGAGGAAACCACAATGTTTCTTATTAGAATTAGTTAAGATTTTTTTTCTGGTACAATTAATTTGGTTGTTAAGTATGCAGGAGTTGTGCTTCAGAGAGAAGGAATTAAGCAAGATGACAAGATGTGATGGAGATACTGACGGACCGTTAGTAACCTAATGGGTCATCACAATAGCCTTTAGAACCATGACAAATCAAAGTGACATTTTGGATAAGGTGTAAGGGGAATAGCGATGACGTCCACTTAGACCATTACGATTGTGAAAAAAAAATCCAATTTTTTGGACAAGGACTGACGGTAAGTGTGACGGACCCTTACAACAGCGATGGCCTATTACTTGGACCTTCAAGATGAGTCGACTGGCATGAGGTTCTGGTAAGTTGTGACAACTTATCCAACAGACTGTCAGTCACCTGATGGACTATTAGCTAGACCATAAAAAAACCCTTGGTTTAAAATCTATGGGTCGGGGCAATTTGAGCCCAAGGGAGTATTTAAATCGACCCAAATGATTTTAAATAGATAACAGGAATCAGTTACATGCATGTTCTTGTCTCTCCAACTCCCAAATCGGTTGAAACTCTACATATTCATTCTCTTTAAACTAAATTAATCCTCTCAAAGGACTCTTTAAGTTATTTTCTCTTTTTAAACCACCATCCATTTCTTCTATTTTTATCAGCCTTAAACTTCAAACTCTTACTTTTTAAAGCATAAAGTTTTTATTGTTTATAGTTTGTGGAGTCTAAGAAGAGTGAAGAATAGTAAAAAGAATAAGGTATGATTCTAACCTCTTCTCTTTGTTTAAAAGGCTGATCATGCTAAGATGTAAGTACAAGGGCTTTCTGAAGAGTATTTGTTTTTGAATATAATTGTGAGTTGAACACTGGTATGATCTGGTTGGGGTAAAGTATGAGTAACCCGTATTCTAAGATGCTCACAAATTGTGGTGAAAATAGGCTTGTCAGTATAAATTTTTTGAATACAAAGCCTATCTCCACAGGTATTTGACAAAAATGCCACAAAGAGACATGAACCTGAAAAAAAAATAACTGACGTCTAAAGTGATAAGCTGTTAACCTTGTGATGGACCATCACTATGAACGTGGATAACTAAAACATTGAAATAGGTTCTGATAACTAATGACAGACAGAGCGATAAGCCGCCAGTCACCTAACGGACCATCAACCTATCCTTCAATGAGTTACTATTTCTTTACTAAGATGTGATGGATAAGGCGATGGGCCGTCAGTCACTCGACGGACCTTCACTTTAAATTAGTAACACTTCTTTCTTTGCTATTACAACTTGTTAGATCTTTTGACTTTGTAAGATGATCTTATATTCTATTCTCAAGCATTATGACTTAAAAACTACCTTCAAGGAGAGATGGTGGGCGATCTCAACAATCTCAAGACACTACTACTTCAAGGGGCAGAGGTGAATAGGAAAGGGATGATAAATCCCCAGCCTTCAAAACCTTCCAAAGTAAGAAGAAAAAATAAGCACTCAGAATAATGGGCTCCAGCCTACTCAGAACAGTGGGCTCCACACCTTCCAAAGAGATGTGATCAGATGCAAAGACCCAAAAGTATGTAAATCAATTCGGTAAAAGGTTGAGGGTGCAAAGAAACACTTCTATAATGGGCTCCAGCCTACTCAGAACAAACCTATATAGTGACCCATTGCTGAAGTGTATCAAATAGTCACATCTGATGTCCATGAGTACCCAAATTTAGAAAGAAGGTTCAATGAGTATGAGCTAGCAGGCTTGAGTAAGCTTTTGTGTTTTTTTTTTTTATCAAAACTTAGTTTGAGAATTCTGTAGTAATACTTGGCATTATTAGAGAAGGATTTTCCCAATTGCTCCAGAATAGTAGACATGAGGAACAAAACTAAAGTTCCTGTGAGAGGGATGACAGTTGATATTTTTTATTGCATAAATAACAGAATGTTGTTTGGTCCAGATTATAAAGTACCAGCCATCACACCGAACTCGAGCATTGTATGACTACAATATTTATCCAAAGGCCTTGGTTGGCTTGAGTTCTCATAGATGACAGAAACCCATTATGGCTGCAGGGTAAAGAGAAGATCGAAAAGTCATCCCTATGTTTTATAATAAAGTTTTAGTAGGCCATAGTCAGATTGAGGCTGATGCCTATCGGAGGGGATACTAATTTGGATAATTAAAGGGCAGTGTTAGTAGCCATCATGATTGAGGGGTTGAAGATTAAATTTGGTCACATTATTGCTGATGAGATGTTTGTTCATGCTAAAAAAATGGTAAGTTCATTACTCTTTTCTTTCTTGATCATAGAGTTGAGTAGGCAGGCAAATGTACTTATAATTAGGGGTGAGGATAGTGAGGTCCGAGCATTTATAATGCTAGATATTGAGAAGACAAAAGATGATTCTAAATTTGAGATGCGATTCCATAAGCTACCAACATATGAGACACAAAAAACACCCACTCCAGAGACTTTAGATCTGCCTCCAGTTATGCTATTGCCATTATCCACTTATGTGCAACTAAGTACTTCTGCAGGTTCAGAATTTATGCCCTCACCTCTGGTAGGAGAGAATTTTTACTATACTTATATACCACCAAGATATTTAAAGTACAAGTTGACACAGGAAAGTTTTGTAAAGATGGCAAAAACTCAAAAGAAGTTTGAAAAACAACTGAGTGCATGGTCAAAATAATTCAAGATTTTTATGGACAAACCATATAAAAACTTGCATGATCGGATGAATGGTATGGAGGAGTATGTGAAAAATAGGTTGAGAGAGTTATCCATTCCAGATTTTGCAAAGTTCGTGGTTAAATTCAAGAAAGAACAGAAAAATATTGTTGAATTGAAGAGGCAACCACCACCAAGTGCATTTGATCCTTCATTGGTGGTAAGTGATGAAGAATAAGGTCTTGTAGATCTCATGGGAAGGCCACTCAAGGATAAAGGTAAGAAGATTGATAAAAGTGGTGACACAAGAATAGAGAGGAAGAAAAGGCACAAAGATAAAACACTAGAGCAAAGAAATATGAGAAAAACATTAAAACAATCAAAGAGAGATAATAAAGAAGAGAAGAAAGAAAGTCGCTACTGAAGCAGCTGAGGTGTCCACTAGTTCATCCCGAGTAAGTGGGCATATGCCAGAGCCGATTCATATTATGATACCTTCCACTGGGGAGAAAACTGTGTTGAGAACCCTAGTTAGTGAGAGGGTTGCTACTGCTATATTCGAGGATAAAGAAGTCTCACCTAACTCGACTGATTCATAAGCCTAAGGGCTTTTCTAGTAGTCTGTTCCCTTGTACTTAATTTATGATGCATTGAGGACAAAATATTTTTTTTGAGGGATGAGGTACTTGTTATGTGGAGTAGGTCATCACGAGGGTTTTTGTTTCCTGTGTTCTTTTCCCTCATGTGCTATTAAGTAGAACCGATATGTTTAGGATGTTTATTCTTATGTTTAATTTTATTTTGTCTAATTTTATGGAGAATAGTGATTGGATAGAAAGCTGTGAATTAAGATTTATGAAAATATTCCTTTTTGTCACTTATTATACATATTGTGTGATGATAAACCATTGTGGATTTGTATTTGGCATTATAATATTGAATTACAGCAAGCATAAACATGTTGGTGCAAGTCCAAGAGTCTGTAAAATGTGTATTAGTTCATTGCCATTATGTGTGAGGATTTGATATAGTTCTTACATTGTGTGTACAACAAGAACTTGCCCCGTTCATTTGTGTAGCATTGTGGTAGATTAAATAGGATAGGATAATAGGCCTCCATTAATTTTGGTCCACTAAGACTTAAAAAGCCCTATAAAAAAGATGTAATGCCTCCCTTTGAACCCTTTTTGAGCCTTTAGTTTTATTTTTATCCCTATAATTCTTTGTCACTTTCTTTTGATTATTGACATCTGATTTAGCTCTGGTCCCTTATTGGATGTTATGTACCTTAACTTAGGTAGAATACCTAAGTTGAGGGTGGCTATTGTTAGGAAGTTAATAATTCAAAGCAAGTAGTTTGAATTGTGTAAATGAGTCTTATCTGGCCCTAACTATTTAGATAATGTGCACCTCAACTAATGGAATCAACATAAGTTGAGGGTGGCTGATGTAGACCTATATATATATATATAATGAAGTTTTGAGACCACAGGAGGAATAGTATAAGGAATAGTAAAAATTGGGAAATTAACTGAAAAAAAGTAGCCATGGTGAGTAGCATTAAAGAAAAGTAGGGTGAAGTCACTACCTAAAGTTACCATCCCAAAAACATTACCCACCTATCACCGAAGCCTCATTACAAGCTGTAAAAAGTCCTGTTTGATCTTTACTAATCAACTATGGGCTGCATAAGAAAATAAGGGCAAGCTTATGGGCGTATATGCTTTGTTTGGAATTTACTTGTGAGAGAGAGAGTTCTATTTATTAGTCTACAAATTATATGAATAAGTGTGGTGGATTTATTTGAATGTGAGGGTAAATTGAGTTGTACTTGTCATTACTGATTCTTTGAAATTCTGTGTCCATGAGCATACATGTATTAAAATTATAGAATAATGCCAAATATGGATCTTTGGGTGTTGAGATTTCATGAGTAAGGTGCCAATTAAGTAGTTTCTTAATATGTAGTTCTATAGTACAATACTAGTCATTGTTCTTATTGTACACATGTTGAGTTTCTTGAGGACAAACAATTACCTTAAGTTGAGGGTGTTAATGTTCCGACATTTGATGGAACATTTTGCACCTTTTTCAAGGGATAATTGTATGTTTTTAAGCAAATATTAAAGTATTTGATACTAATTTTTACTTATTCTCAGTGAAATAACTCAGAAGATGGAATAACTTGGAAAAGAAAGAACTGATTGCATTTGAAAGACTTATTGACGGACCATTACTATGAACATTAGGCTTAAACAAAATGGAAGTCAAATCATGGTCCTAGTGCTGGACTAGGTGATGGTCGTCAATTTTGCGATGGACTATCACGGAGGCCATGGGCCTTAAACAGAAGAAACAAAGTCTAGGTTTCAAGTGACGGACATGGTGATGGGTAATCAAGCTTACGATGGATCGTCACTTTAGCCGTTAGCCTATGACGTGACAACCTTTATTTGAATTTCAAATTCCCACTTTCTGAAAGCCTATAAATACCCAACTTTAGGTTATATTAGGCATATTTGGCTATTAAAACATAATTGAAGCATTGAATTCACTAAGAAACAAGTTGATATCTTGGGATTTCATTTTATTTCACTATCAATCTAAGATTTGGAACAATCTCTTGTATCTTTTGTAAGTATTTCTGAATTATTTATGAAACATACAATGGAAACCTTTTCTTTAATAATGTATGGCGAAAACTCCCAAAACTAGGGTTATGGGAACCTTGGTGTAATTCATTGTTAGGGTTGTGGGAATGATCAAATCCTTCAGATCTATCCAATTGCATAACCTTCTCTTCAGTTTAATGATTCATTTTGGTTGCAAACTTGAAGGATGTGCCTATAGACACCACTTGTTTGAGTAGAAGAGTTGGTGTAGGAAAAGACAAGAGTTACAAGAAAATCAGAGAAATTAATCTTTGGTTTTATGGTTGATGCCTTAACATGATCAACTGCTTGAGGATTTAATTGATTAATCAAATTCACTCTGTAAGTTTGAAAGAATTAAAGCATAACTATCTTTTAGGGTTGAGAAAAATTAGATGGATTTTACTGCATAATTAGTCTTACAATTGGAGTAGTTAAATAGGGATTTGAGATAACCCACATCCCTTATTGTTGAAACACCTTAGTGACCATAACCCTGGTTTACTATATCTCATTGATTTTACTTTTGCAAGACAATCACTATATCATACAATGAGTAATATAAACCCACATTATTTCTTAAAACATTTGATTAACAGTTAATTAATAATCATAAGACTTAGTTAACCCCAACCTATTTGGGTTTTGTATTTGACAACGACTGCTTGCACTCCTTTAGGAGAGTTGTAATTTGGGAACTAAGCAAACTCAATCAAGAAGAAAATTTCATTACTCTTATAAACCGAGTAATTTATTTACAAATTAGATCTTACTCAAGACACATTTAATTTAGCAAACAAAAATACGAATTTGAGCTAAACTTGAGTTTTTGCCTTTTTCCCCTCTTCACTCTTTGAATTTGCAAGAAACCATTTGATGAAGAAGAATTATTTTCCTTTTATAGATAGGTGATGACTAGGGATAAAATATCATTAGACTAGGTGTCCTATTCAGTACAAGGAGCACCTGCAAGTTTGTTACACAAAAGGACAAAATTGTACAGACACGTGTGCCAACTATATTTTACAATGAACATCCAGGGAACTGGTCCCTTGAAGTTAACTACTCATCACCAAAATTTGATATAGTAATTTACCCCTTTTTGATGATAACAAACCAGCCATACAACTTTGAGCACATACATCATATTTAATCAGTATAATTACCACTCTAAAGATGAATGTTTCCCCTATCATGATGCTTCCACCATCATGCAATAGAGGGACCTGGTCCTTTGTTGTTATTTGAAGCAAAAACTTTGAGCATATTTGCTTCCCCCTATCACTTTGCCTAACCATACTTCCCCTTATCATCATACACCACACATGAGTGCAAACATATATGAGCGCACATTTTTGGTCTTTATACATGAGGTTAGTATTCCCCCTTTTGGCATCATTGTAAAGGATTAATGGTAAACCTAGAGTAAAGATAAGTACAAGCTGATTAACTTAAGTCTAGTGGGGAAACACTAAAATGAGTAAAAACTTAAATAAAGGAGACAAATGAAGTACACAGGTAGAATTCATGAATTTATAAAACAGAAGTCAGTACCAGTAAAATCATACATAAAATAAAAACATAAATAACTATCTTCAAAACCAATACAAGAATAAAAACATAATACTGACACAATATTGATTAGGGGATAGGGATAACAGGGCTTAGGTAGAGGGAGGTTTGGGGGAAATGGACTTAAGCAACATATCCATTCTTGCATTTTTAGCATTTTAAGCATCTAACAACTGTTTGGTGAGAACCTTTATGTTAGATTTCAGATCTTGAACTTCACCAGTTAGTTCTGCCACTTTTGCTAGAGTCTTTCATTTTCAGCTGCAAGTTCATCAGCGGTACCTGGTCTCTCAGAAGACAACTTCTAATTCTACAACTTTAGGTGTACTATTTCAACATCTTTAGCAGCCAACTTGATCCTTAGCTCCCCCATTTCCTTTCTCAACTTTTCTTGAACATCTAGAAACTCAAACACTTGAGACACAGATCCATCCATGCCTTTCATGCATTTATTCTCTACAAGAGTTTTCAGGCTGATCATCTACTTAGCTGTTCCAGGTGTTCCCTTAGTGCTATACACACCATAATTTTCAAACACCTTGTTCAAGAGAAATCCATATGGCATTCCATGTCCACCTTCCATTTCATGAATCACTTTATTCCTATTCTCTATCATTAGAGCAAGAAGAATTATCAATCCAAACTTGCTCAAGGATTTCATAAAAACCAAGTCAAAACTAGAGGCAATTGTTCTTTTTTTTAGACCTTGGAAACAAGACCTTGTTTATGAACTCAAATACCAGTTGATAATTAATTTTTAGAAACATTTTTTTCACTACAGCTATTGATATCCCTTCTATCTTTGACGCCTCAATCATGAATTTAGTGGTAGGTTGTTGACTCACTATAGTTCTTACCCTTACAAAAGCTACATCCAGGATTCATCCTAGTGTTTTTTCATCAGCCAAAGAACCTTTTCTTGCATTTGTTCAGTCAAACTCAAACCATCATCTAAAAATTCCATGGAGTTGTAGAATTTTATCAATTCACCTTCAAATAAAATAGGGGTTGGTTCTTCTAGCAGGTGCAACCAACCCTAATACTTCACATACTCAACTAGTTCTACTAACCGTGGTTTTTAATAAATTAGTAGATCAAACACTGTCTCTCAGAAAAAACTTTTTGTGTTCTAAGGTTCCCAATCCTCCATTCTCTAGACATGTCTTTCTTTTCCTCAGTCTATTTCTTTCTTTTGGGCTCACTACTTGGGTCTCCTTATTTATCAATTTTTCACTTCTTGGTACCAGGTCCCTCAGAGTCTTTTCTTTTCTTGACAGCTATATGTTTTTGCCTCGGTACAGTAGAGCTACTAGTCTTTAACTTAGAGGACTTCCTCTCATCATCCTCAACATTCTTTTCTCTTTCTATAGTAGTAGTAACAACTACTAAATCTATGTCTTCCCCCTTTTTAATATCCACAACTTCAATATTTTATTTCTCCTTTACTGTAATAGATTTCTTCAGCCTTATTTATTCCATGGTTGAAGTTTTGTTAAACTTCATGGCTTCTTCTATCATTTTCTTTCTAGAACCTCTTGTAGAATAGGTTCTACTCAATTTTACCTCAGAATTCATCATTTTATCCTTTCCTCTATTTCCCCTTAGTTTCTTTATAGTCCATCTCAAAGGCACTTTATCCTCATGCTCCTTATTTTTCTTATTTGGAGGTAACAAAATATCTTTCCCCCCTTACTTCATTATTAATAGTTACTTCATGTTCCATTCTATCAATTGAGCTTTCTTTGGTGTTATATACAAGTAGGAGTGAGTTTTCAGCTACCTAGTTCTCATTTGAGGAAATATTAACCCTTTATAATAGAATTTCTTTGCCAAATAACTAAGAAAAATTGGGGTTTAAATTTGAGGGTGTAGGAGAATCAGGTGTTTGAAGTGTTTCAAAGAATTTAGCTTTTTTGGATTTTTTAGATGACCCAGGAAATTGGAAGTTTTCAGGTAGTTTTGAATTCCCTAGAGAAAAGGGAGTTTTAGGTTGAGAAATTTCTTGGTGCAATAGTGATCCAAACCTTTGGTTTGGATTATATATTAGGGTTGGATGAGCATAAACTTCCAAGGTTTAGGAGGGTTCAATGGAGACTGACTCGATTGTGGGTTTTGGACATTGTAAGGAAGATTTAGTTAGAAGAATCGACTCAGATTATTGTTGGGGACTAAAGGTGATATTTCCATAGTTTAAATTTCAGAAGAATCAAGTTGCTCAACTTGCGGATGTCCATTTTGACACTTTGGTCTTTTATCTACATCAAGTTCTTTTGATGGGTTTGAGGAAGTAGTAATGTCATCCATTTGATTTTGAGAGACAATGATGAACTGGGACCAGTTTGGATTAGAGATGACTTGTAGATATGGAAAGATGATTTGGAAAATTTGTATAATAATAACAAGAAGGTCTGATCTAGAAATTTTAAGAAGTGATCCATGTTATTAAAAATGTTCCTTTTAAACTGACAAGACAGAACCTAATATGTTGGACGCTTCATTTTGAAATAGAATTGACATCTTAGAGAAGAGAAAAATATATGACTTTTTAGATAAAATTTTATGATTACTTAAGCATTATGTAGGTACTAACCCAAGAGATGGGACCAGGTCTCTCTCTTTTATAATCTTGTACTTGTGTTTGCTTCAATTGTTCTCCTCCTAAGTTGTTCCCATGGATGTATACCTGCAATGGTATAGAGCTGAGTTAGATTAATACTCACCTACATTATCATGGATACTTGTCTCCTAAACGTAGCTAAATTTGAGAAAAGACACGGATTCACATTTTAGGTCAGGTGGGCTTGATCAATCCATGCTTTAGCCTCTATACACCCTTTTGTTTAAATCCTTCTCAAGGACGATTTAAGGATCAGGTCCCTGACTTGACTGTACTAACCTTGCTGGAACTTTTTTTTCTAAGATGAGTCTTCTAAGGACCAGGTACTTTGAAATAAACTATTTCATAATATGATACCTCCACCTCAGAGTGCCTTGAGATAGAGAACACAGTTAGATCTTCTAAAATTAAGCACTGAAGACTTACTTTTAATGAACATTCCTGACTGTAATCCATTTTTTCCAAACTAGAACCATTATTACTTTTTTTGATTTGGGAACCCACTTGAGTTTTAGTTCTTAGTAAGAAGACAATGGTCTGATCAAAACTTTCTAGGACCATATACGTAGAGAATTCTTCTTCATCTTATTCAAATACTTGAACCCATTTGACAGTGTATTGTCCAACTGACCAATCTAAATTTGTTCATTTCAGTATTTATCCATCTATGACAATTCCCTTTAGCTTTTCTATCTTTCCAACAATGATTGCAAATAGCTTTGGGAGCCTTATTTCTAGCATCACTGGCAGTCTTTCCTTGCCACCTAGAACATTGGAATTCTCCTTGATTTCCTAAAAATCTACAATAACTAACACCCTGACTAATCAGATAATAAAGAATATGTGAAGAAGCTGTCTATTTAAGAGTTTTGTTGAGCTCTTCTGTTAAATGGACAAGGTCTCTTTCTAACTCTTCATTGTTTTGAAGTGCATACATATGGTGTTTTCATGAATCCTTCAATTTCTATTCACTATGAATCTGAAGCATTGAGTCTTCCTTCTTCCCTTTACCATCTAAATCATTTACCTTTTTTAGTTGACTCGTGCAATTCAGAGTTTTAGAGTTCAAGTTAGTGACCATTTCTCTAATCTGAGATATTTGAAGAGTCAAGCCAATAAATTCATATTCTCGATTCTCTACTTTCTTCTCTAAGGCATTCTTCTTAGCAGTTAATTCATATACAGAGTCTATTAACACACTAGCCGGATTTTGTTTTACTTTTTTATCTTCCTAGCGGTGTAGTTATCTAGGTTTTCCTTAGATAAAAAGGTGTTACCTTATTTTATTCTTTATCTACTATTTTTTCCATGAATGCAAACAAGAAATCATAGATAAGTGGACTATCTTCCTCTACTAGCATAGAAACATCTCTAGTCTTCTCATCTTCACCTAAATAACTAGAAGAGTCTCCCTATATTGCCATTAGAGAACACAAGGAACTTGAGATTATTTTCTTATTATCCTTTTTCAGCATGAAACCATCTCCATACTCTTTGTCTTTCCTAGATTTGGTAGAGAAGTCTTTCCAAGTATCAAACACCTTTTTTACTATACAACTAGCTATATCTTTTATTTTTGATGTTTTAGAATTTTTATTCTTCTTTTGCATTGGGTAGTTCCTTATGAATTCTTCAAAGCTACCACCTTTTTCATAGATCTAACAATCTTTGTTACTAGAAGTGAAACATCGTAGTCATTTTTACCTGAGTCAGATTCTAAAGCCTTCAAAGTTAGGAATCTCTTTCTTTTTACTTCTTTTCTCTCCACCCCTAGTTCAATTATAGTAGCCATAATGACTAAACCAATCTAGGTATAAGCCTTTTAGAGTGAACCTTCTTTGATACCAATTGTTGAAACACTTAGGGGTTGAACCACACAGTGAGGGACCAGGTCCCTTAAATTCAATCTCAGGCAACATCACAATAAAGAAACAATAAAGTGCTGGAAAACTAAAAGCTTTTCCAGAAATAAACAACAAAAAGATTTAACATGGAAACCCCTTAGTCAAGGAAGGAAAAATCATGGCTTTCCATCACAAGCACAAAAAAAATCCACTATAATCAACCTCTTGATAACAGACACAATTTCAGCTGAACTCTAGGATCCCCCTATTTGTAGTAACTCTACTACTAGCCTATCTTCACAACTCTGCCAACAACCCTCTACATTGATTAACTCTAATTAGTGTTTGGACTTAAGATACTCTACCTAAGAACACTCATTCAAGAAGAAAAATTCATTACACTTATAAATTAAGTAATTTACTTACAAATTAGATCTTACTCAAGACAATCTCTAGTTTAGCACACAAAAATAAGGACTTGAGCTAAACTTGGGATTTTGCCTTTTTCCTCTCTTCACTTTTTTAATTTGCAAAAAATCTATTTAATGAAGAAGCATTTTTTCCCTTTATAGATGAGTGATGATTAGGGATGAAATATCACTGGACCAAGCATCCTATTCGATACAAGAAACACCTGTAATTTTGTTACATATGAGGACAAACATCTGCATACACGCGTGCCAGCTGTACTATACCATGAACATCCAGGGACCTGGTCCCTGGATGTTAGCTGCACATCATCAAAAATACATATAACAATTTCCCCCCTTTTTGATGATGACAAACCAGCCATACAACTTTGAGCACATCCATCACATTTAATCAATGTGATTACCACTCTGAAGATGAATGTTTTCCCTATCATCATGCTTCTACCATCATACAACAGAGGGACCTAGTCTTTTGTTGTTATATGCAAATAAAAATCTAAGCACATTTACTTCTCTCTCTCACTGTGCCTTACCATACTTCCCCCTATCAGCATGTACCTTACATGAGAGCACACACACATGAGCACACATGCCTGGTCCTTATACTTGAAGTCAATATTCCCCCTTTTCGTATCATTGAAAAGTGTTAACAGTAAACCAAGAGTAAAGATAAGTACATGTTATTAACTCATGTCCATTGGGGCAACACTAATATGAAGAATAACTTAAAATAAAGGAGACAAATAAAGTACACTGGCAGAATTCATTCATTCATAAAATAGAATTCAGTACAAGTATAATCATACAAAAAATAAGCACAAAAAATAGCTATCTTCAAAAGCCAATACAAGAAGTAAAATATGAGATTGACATAGGACTAATTAGAGAATAGGGATAATAGGGTTTAGGTATAGGGAGGTTTGGTGGAAAGTGACTTAAACAACATATCCATTCTTGCAATTTCAACATTGTGAGCATCCAATAATAGTTTGGTGAGAATATTTACTTCAACATTAAGTTCTTGAACTTCACCAGTCAGTTCTGCCACTTTTGCCTAGAGTTTTGCATTTTCAGTTGAAAGATCATCAGTAGCACCTGGTCCCTCAGAAGACAACTTCTAATTTTGTAACTTTAGGTGCACTATTTAAACATCTTTGGTAGCCAACTTGATCGTTAGCTCCTCTATTTCCTTTCCCAACTTTTCTTGAATAGCTAGCAACTCAGACACTTGAGACACATATCCAATTTTTCCCTCTATACATTAATCCTTAGCAAGAATAGTTAGGATAATCATCTTCTTGGTTGTTCTAGGTGTTCCCTTAGTTCTATACACACCGTAATGTTCAAACACCCTTTTCAAGAGATACCCATATGGCATTCCATAGCTGCCTTCCTTTTCTTGAATCACTTTATGTATATGCTCTATCATTAGAGTAGAAATACTTATCAATACAAACTTGCTCAAGGATTCTATCAAAAACAAGTCAATACTAGAGGCAATTGCTCTTTTTCCAGACCTTGGAAATAGGATATTGTTGATTAACACAAATACTAGCTGATATTAACTTTTTAGAAACTTCTTTTTTACTATACTATTGATATCGCTCCTTACTTTGATGCCGCAATCATGAATTCAGTGGTAGGCTATTGACTTAATACAGTTCTTACCCCTCTAAGAGCTATATCTAGGATTCTTCCTAGTGTTTTTTCATTTAGCCTAAGAACCTTTCCTTGCACTTGTGCAGTCAAATTCAAACCATCATCTAAGAATTCTATGGAGTGGTAGAATTCTATCAATTCATCTTCAAGGACAATAGGAGTTGGTTCTTCTAGCAGGTGCAACCAACCCTGATGCCTCACACACTTAACTAGTTCTACCATCCCTAGTTTTCCATATATTCTTGGATCAAACACTCTCTTAGACAGAATATTTTGTGTTCTCAGGTTCCCAATCCCCTTTTCTCTAGACATTTCTTTCCTTTCCTCATTCTTTTTCTTTTTTTTTAGCTTACCACTTTTATCTCTTTTTCATCATTTTTGTCTTCTTGGTATTAGGTCTCTTAAAAGTCTTTTTTTTTCCTTGACAACTCTATGTTTATGCCTCATTCCTATAGAGCTGCCAATCCTTGACTTAGAGGACCTGTTCCTCTCATAATCCTTAACTTCCTTTCTTCTTTATTTAGTTGTAGTAGCAACTACTGAATCTGTCTTTTCATTTTCCAATCTCAACAACTTCCACATTTTCTTTCACCTCTATTGTAATAGATTTCTTTAACCTTCTTATTTTCATGGTCATAGGTTTATTGGACTTTATGGCATCTTCTGTCATTTTATTTTTAGAACCTCTTGTAGAATAGGTCTTAGTTATTTTTGCCTCAGAGTCCATCATTTTCTCCTTTTCTCTACTTCCTCTTAGTTTCTTCATAGTCCATATCAAAGTCACTTTATCCTTATATTCCCCATTCTCCTAATTTGGATGTAACAATATATATTTTATGCCATTTACTTTATCATGAACACCTACTTCCTGTTCCACTTCATCAACTAAGCTGTTTTTGGTGTCATATGTAAGAAGGACTGAGCTTTTAGCTTCCCAGTTCTCATTTGAGGAAAGATCTACCCTTTTTACAAGAATTTTTTCACCAAATAATTGAGCAAAAATGGGGTTTGAATTTAAAGGTGTAGGAGAATCAGGTGTTTGAAGTGTTTCAAAGGATTCAACTTTTTCAGATTTTTTAGATTTTTCAAATGACCTAGGAAATTAGAAGTTTTTAGGTAGTTTTGAATTCCTTGGAGAAAAAGAGAGTTTTAGGCTGAGAAATTTTTTGGTGTATTGGTGACCCTAACAATTGTTTTGGATTAAGGAGGGTTCAATGCAGACTAACTTGATTGTGGTTTTTGGACATGATAAGGAAGATTTAGTTAGAAGAATTGACACAAATTATTGTTGGGGACTAGAGGTGATATTTCCATAGTTTAAATTTTAGAAGAATAAAAATGTGTAACTTGGGTATGTCCAGTTTGACACTTTGGATCTTTATCTACTTTATGTTCTTTTGTTGGGTTTGAGGAAGTAGTAATGTCATCCACTTGATTTTGAGAGACAGTGATAAGCTGGGACCAGTTTGTCTTAGACAAGATTTGTATATTTGGGAAGATGATTTGGACAATTTGAAGAATAATGACAAAAAGTTTTGATTTAGAAATTTTAAGAAGTAACCAATGTCTTCAAAAGATGTTCCTTTAGAGATGACATGATAGAACCTAATAAGTATGCCTCTTTAATTTGAAACCGACTTGAAAACTTAGAGAAGAGAAAAATACATGGATTTTTAGACAATATTTTGTGATTACTTAAGCATCATGTAGGTACTAACCTAAGAGATGGGACTAGGTCCCTCTCTTTTTGAATCTTGTACTTGTGTTTGCTTTAATTGTTCTCATCCTAAGCTGTTCCCATGGATGTATGCCTACAATGGTATGGAGCTAAGTTATATTAACATGCACCTACATTATCATGGATACCTGTCTCCTGAACATAGCCAAATTTTGAAAGAGACACTGATTCACATATTAGGTTAGGTTGGCTTTATCAATCCATGCTCTAGCCTCTGCACACCTTTTTTTTTAACTTGTTCTCAAGGAATATATGAGGATCAAGTCCCTGACTTGACTTTACTCATCTTGCTAGAACTTTTTTTCTAAGATGATTCTTCTATGTACCAGGTCCCTTGAAATCAACTGTTTAAAAATATGACACCTCCTTTTTGGAGTGCCTTGAAAGAGAGAGAACACAGTCAGATCTTCTAAAATTAAGAATTTAAAACTTACATTTAATGAACATTCTTGAATTAAATCTAGTATATCCAACTGGGAACTATGATCACTTATTTTATTTGGGAACCCACTTGAGTTTGAGTTCCCCATAAAAAGACAATGGTGTGATCAAAAGTTTCTTGACCTATCTAGGTAGAGAATTCTTATTCATATTATTCAAATACTTGAATATATTTGACTGTATATTCTCTTACTGACCATATATGAATTAATTCATTTCAGCACTTATCCAACTTTTACAATTCCCTTTAGTATGCCCATCTTTTCTCTAATGATTGCACATTAGTTTTAGAGCCTTGTTTTTAACATCATTGATAGTCTTTCCTTGACACCTAGAACATTAGAGTTATCCTTGATATCCCAAACCTCTACAATCACTAACACCCTATCTAATCAGATTAAAAGAATATGGGCAGAAGCCATCCTTTTAAGAGACTTGTTGAGCTCTTCTTTCAAACCAACTAAGTCCCTTTCTAACTCTTCATTATTGTGAAGTACATACATAAGGTGCTTTTGTGAATCATTCAATTTATCTTCAAGATCAATATGAAGCATTGAGGCTTCCTTCTTCCCTTTACCATCTAATTCATTTACCTTTTTTGGTTGACTCATTCAATTCAGATTTTTAGAATTCAATTTAGTGACCGTTTCTTCACTTTTAGATATTCAAAGAGTTAAGGCAACTAACTCATGTTCTTGATTCTCTACTTTTTTATCTAAGGCAAATAAGGAATCATAGTTAACTAGATTGTCTTTCACTACTAGCATAGAAACATCTCTATTCTTCTCATCTTCACCTAAATCATTAGAAGGGTCTCCCCATGTTGCCATTAGAGAACACTAGGAACCTGAGATTATTTTCTTATCATTCTTTTTTAGTATGAAACCATCTCCATACTCTTTGTCTTTCCTAGATTTGGTGGACAAGTCTTCCCAAGCATCCAAGACCTTCTTTACTATACAGCTAGCTACATCTTTTCTTCTTGATGTTTTAGGATTTTGATTCTTCTCTTGCATTGGGTAGTTCCTCATGAATTCTTCAGAGCTACCACCTTTTTTTCATAGATATAACAATCTTTATTGCTAGAAGTGGAACATTATTGCCTTCTTTTCCTGAGTCTAATTCTAAAGCCTTTAAAGTTAGGAATCTCTTCCTTTTTGATTCATTTCTCTCTACCCCTAGTTCAGTTATAGAAGCCATAATGACCAGACAACTATAGATATGAGCCTTTTATAGTGGACCTACTCTGATACCTATTGTTGAAACACTTAAGGGTTGTATCACATAATGATGGACTAGGTCCTTCAAAGTTAATCTCAAGCAAAAACACAGTAAAGCAACAATGAAGTGTTGGAAAACTAAAGGCTTTGCAAGAAATAAATAATACAAATATTTAATGTGGAAGCCCCCTTACTCAAGGAAGGAAAAATCTTGGCTTTCCCTCAAAAGCACCAAAGAAATCAACTATAATTAACCTCTTAATAAAATACATAATTTCAGTCTAACTCTAGGCTCCTTCTTCTTATAGTAACTCTACTACTAGCCTATCTTAAAAACTCTGCAAAAACCATCTATTGGCATGTTTTTGTTATCTTTTAAGTGTAGTTGGTATGACGATACCAATAATGTGTATCATAATATGGAATATGGATAAATAAGTGGGAATATGTTATACTTGTTTCAATTGGGCTCTAATGAGGGTTGTTTAGCTAAGTTATGAAAGTTGAGGTTCGAGTGAACGATGTATAAATTGTATTTACCGATGCAGGGGTCAAAGTGACCTAAGAGGCTTTAGTCCCCCTTATTTTTATTCATGATTAGGGATGTTTGAGTCCCTCGTAAATCATTATATGATCAGGTGCTTAAACCAACTTGGTATATTTTGGGAGGTTTGTGTCCTCCATGTGTATATATATATGAGATTATTCTCCAATTCATACGGCTACATGTATTAAGGCCCGATCAGGGGTGAAGCCATGGCCCGTATAGCCCATTGGTACTAGTATATGATGGTTGAGCTACACAATTCAGTTTAAAGTTTTTAAATACATGTTAATCCTTATTCTCTTTCTTGACATATGATATATATATATATATATATGTGCATTGGTTTTGAATGGTTTTAAACTGTTAATCAAATCATTATATTATCCTTATCCCTGAGTTACATGCTATCATTCACCCAGCTAACTATCTTAAAATGTTGTATCCCCATGCGATGTAGGAATTGGTCATACTCTTACTCCTTTTGCTCAGTGACTTAGATTCAGGATCAGCTAGCGAGTCAGATCAAAGTGGTGAGTTTTCATACTTCAAAAAACCCCATTTTATGATTATAGTTTCCTTTACTATTCTTTTGGATTTGATTTTTTAATATTATTAGGGGTATGTCTTGATACTTTATTGATATTTAATTGTGGATCATAGTTTAGAATGCTTTATTTAGACTACTATTTCTATTGGGTGGCATTGGTCAGTCATTTGGCTGGTCTTTGGTGGCTGGCTATGGATATGTATTTAAAACATTCTTAGACTATTATATGCTATCTAGTTATATGTTCAAAATTCAGCCGACCTTATGGTGTGGAGTGTTTTGTATGGTTAGGTGTAGGGGTGATCTCCGATCCACATGGAACTTGAGATACCCATCATGGCCAGGCCCTGGTTTACGTTGTGACAGTCAAGAATATGGAATATAGGTGTGGGAACTGCTTTTTATTAAAACCACTTCATATGGGAATTTTGACTGCTCCACTAAGTCTGAAACATCAAATTTGGTATGGTAGCATAGTTTGTTTGCATATACAGGATTCTGAATGAATCCTGAGGGATTGGCAGAGACTTGAAAAATTCCAAGTCTCAGTTATATCTAGTGTACGCGCTAATAGAGAGCCAGGGATCACGATCTTGATACCCTTAGTAGGTACCAAATGCTGTGATTGTGGTGCCATGTTGCAATAGAAACTCTCATTGCCAGCCTCAAGATTTAACAATCGCAAGGCTCGGGTTGTGATAACGACTCCTGAGCACCTAGAAACGGTACAAATACCCTATTTTTAATTTGTTTTTGCCCATTTATCATCCACTCTCGTGATATTTAAACCCTAAAGAGTGAGTAAGCTTGGGATTAGAGCTTATGGGTGATTAGGGATCTTGGGCAACAATTATTACACGATTTTTATTTAGATTTGTGGTAAGATTTCTTCATTTCCATAATTGATTTTCTCTTCACTTTCTTAAAATCTCTAAATCTGGGTGGCTTGATTTTAGCAGCAATATAGCTCAAATTTTACCTATTTTTAAGGTAATTACTCCTTGAGAATGAGGAAATATTGGGTTGACTATGAAATACAATTTTCGTGAACAAGACCCATATGGGATTTGGTGTTACTTTTTGGACACGAAGCATAATTGTACAATATAGGTACCGTTATTCTGGTTGTGATGAGTGGATCATTATTTTGATAGCGTGGCATCTTTTGGAAGCTTCTCAAAAGAGAAAGTTAGTGATTTAGTAGATTCTTGTGGTTCTTCGGCATCCAACTAGGCTAGGTTTCATCCTCCTTATAGATTGAGCTAGTTCATAGTATATTTATGATATCATGTTAGATTTGGGATGGGTTTTAGGTATTGGAGATATGATTGAGAATAATTGGTTTAGTTGGTCCATTTAGGCTATTTAGAAACTGTAATTTAGGCATAAATGACTTTGTTGCTCTTACTTTAGGCAACATTACTACCTTAGAGTTGAATTGTGCCTTTGTTAAATCTAAGAGTGGATTTAGATACCTTAGCTTAGTTCGGGTTAGAATTTTCCTCACCCTAGGCAAAGATTCAGGTAGTTCTTGTACACCTTTTATACGTTTGTTGTACGCCTTGAAATTTATTATTCCCACCCTATGTCAAGATCCGTGTAGTTTTTGTACACCTTTTATATGCTTATTTTACTCCTTGAAATTACTTAGTGAGGTAATATTGTTAAACTTTGGCACTTGATGGTGATGATGGGTTGAATATTGAGAGTTAAGACTTATTGATTATGCTAGTAATTATGTTGTCGATTATGCTAGTGATTATTGTGTTGCTTATTACATTGATTATATAAAATTACTAATTTGATTCCGCATATTAACTATAATATTGATGATATATGATTGCTGGTTAAAGTCCAGGAATTTACCATAATATGATGATACATGATTACCAATTTGATTTCAAATATTAATGATGATAGTGATGATATATTTACTGGTTCAAGCTCAATTATTGATTATGTTTACCAGTTTGAGTCTGGCTATGAATTATGAGATTGATTACATAGTTATCTACTTGTTCAAGCCGATTATTGATTATGTTTACTGGTTTGAGTCTGGCTATTAATTATGATATTGATTATATATTTATCGGTCGGAGTTTGGCTATTACTATGATGTTGATCATGATATTGATGATATGACATTGAGGACTTTAGGGTGTAATAATTATGAATAAGGATCCAGGGTAAGTCTAAAGGTGAGAAGATGGTTATAATGAGGCACGACATGGATGGATTCTAGTTATATCTTGGTAAATGGAAAATAATAATGGTTTGATTTATACTTTCTTAATTGTACCCTCCTGGATTATGGAGGCCTGGATTAGGTTATTTAATTTTTTGCACTTATTGTCTTATGGGGGACAATTTTATAGTTATTATTACATATGGCTGATCTTTAGATTATGTTATTATTTTGGTTACTTACTCATTCATGTACAACAATGTTGGATTTGATTTAGGTTTTTATATATCTTGACTTAGTTATGTTATCTTTTATTTTATCGTATGTATATATATATATATATTATGATTTAGATTAGTTAAATAATAATGCCTACTGAGTATCCATGATTTTCGTGCTTATGCTACACTTCTGTAGCTTTTTGGTGTAAATTCGAGTACCAGTTGCCATCGCTGATTTGATGATCATACTGTGGTTGATTTGGAGATAGGGTAAGATCTTAGAGTTAGAGTCACCCTATTTCCTTCTATCTTACTTATATCTAGTCTTTAGTTTAGAGATAGGATTATATTCACTGTTCTCGAATTTGAGTTGTATTTATAGTAGCTCTTGTATTGGCTCTACTAGGTTGTGGGATAGTTTTCAATGTATGATTATATTTTAGACTATTCTATTGCTTTGCTTATTTCTATCTTTAGAGTCTGTTTTGCCCATTTTAAGGTATTCCCAACTAATTAGCCCATTGCCAATAGCTCCTGGATAAGATTCAGCTTACCTATTGGTGGAATAGAATAAGGTGCCATCATGACTTATAAATTAGATCATGACAAATTGGTATTAGAGCCTAGGCTTCACCGGTATTATTGGTATAAGAGAAAGTATCTAGTAGAGTCCTGTGGATCAGAATGATGATGTTTGTTTCTTATCTTTGGGAGGCTATAGGACATCTTAGGAGTTCTTCACTTCTTTTACTCATTTTGAGCTAGGGATATTTTCTCTATTTGTAGATGAGCTAAAGGTCACAAACTACCTCGAGATTGTCCACCACCTAGGGGATAGGATAGGAGGTCTCCACCAAACCTTATTTCTGCTCTTGCACCAGAGATTCTTTTGCCCCAACCAACAATGGGCCAGGGACTAGCCAGGTTACACTAGGGTTTTATTTCTTCTTCAGTGCTGAAAGATTATTTGGTTCAACTTTTAGGGTTAGTTGGTGGTGCACCATCTGATGGTGTACAACCTACAGATCAAAGTGGTACTGAGGCTCCCAGAGTTGAAGCTCTTCCTTCATCGGTAGTTGCTCAGCTGGTAGTTGCATAACCAGTGGTTCCCCAGCCTAATATGTCTGCCGAGAAGCAGAAGATGTTTGGTAGGTACTTGATATTAGCTATGCCTAGGTTTTCTGGTGCATCGGGTGAGGATGCATATGAGTTCCTAATTACTTATGAGGATAGGCTCTATAATTTAGGCCTTGTTAAGACTCATGGTGTGTACTACACTATCGTTTAGTTGAACTTGGGAGCTCAACATTAGTGGAGATTTCATCTTAATTCTAGGTCAACTGGATCTTCTAGTTTTACCTGGGCTCAGTTTTTCGAGATCATTTTGGAGATGTACATGCCTCACAGACTTTGGGATTAGTACTCGACGTTGGAGTAGGGATCTATAACTATTGTGGAGTAGGAGGCTAATTTTCATGAGTTAGCTAGGCATCCTACTTCTATTCTGGATACTGAGTATGAGAGAGTTTGTTACTTTGTTCATAGATTGAGACTTCCCATTCTTATGTCTACTCAGAGCTTTTTTATTATGGGTAGATCTCTTGCTATAGTCTCTGATCATGCTCAGGTGATAGAGGAGATATATCACAAGGCCTAAGGGGGTATCGTTAAGAGGCTGAGGTATCAGGGCATTTTTAATAGAAGTCATAGTAGCTTCTGGTTAAGAAATAGTAGTTCGTAGGGTAGGTACCCTCCGCGTGAGTCATATCAGCCTCAATGTTAGCCTAGTAGGCCTGTTCAGGCATCGCTCCAGGTTACTAATGGGGTTAATTTTGTATTAGTGATCGCCTTGGTTAGGGCAGTATTAGCCTTCAAGAGGTTCATTTTCTAATTACTTTAGTTGAGGCAACTATTCCAAATTAGTTGGATATTCTAGTTTTGGTTTAGCTCATGTAACTTGTTATAGTTGTGGGTCATTGTAATTATTTGCAAGAGTGCCCTAGTCATAGGGTGATTATTGTTTTAGCTCAGAGTGTTTCCCCTATTTCAGTAGTTCATCCCTCAGCTAGAGGTGGTTTGCATGGTTGTTGGGGTAGTCGAGGAAGTTCTCAGGCAGGTAGGACAAGAGATCAATTTGGAGCCCAGCCAGGTGGCGGGCGTGGTCAGTTGTATATAGTACCTACTAGACTCAAAGCTTAGTTTTTGGATGATTTTGTCACAAGTATAATTTTGGTGTGTCGTCAGTCGGCCCTTGTTTTATTTGATTTGTGATCCACTTATTCTTATATGAATATGTATTATTCCCCATAGTTAGAGTTATCTTGAGATTTATTATTAGTGTTATTATGTATATCTATTCCCATAGTTGATTCTATAGTAATGGATCGGGTGTTCAGATCTTGTGTTATGACTGTTAGAGATGTTAATACTCATGCTGATTTTATTACACTGGACATGGTAGATTTTGATATAATTTTAGGAATTATTCCACTATCATGTGGTCATGGATTGTTTTGCCAAGACTGTTACCTTATCTATTCCTGACATACCCTCGATTGTATGGAAGGGATCTATTAGCTGTGAGTCGATGGGGATTATTTATTATATGTGTGCTAGGAGACTGATTTCGAGGGGTTACGAGTCCTGTCTTACTTATATTCATGATATTAGTATGGAGAGTTTGTCGCTTGATGCGGTTCCTATAGTTAGTAAGTTTTTTGATGTTTTTCCTATCAATCTGCCTGGTATACCTCCTTTATGTGAGATTAAGTTTGTGATTGATCTTGAGCCTGACACCGAACCTATTTCTATAGTTCCTTATTGTATGGCTCCTATCGCTATTAAGGAGCTAAATTCTCAGCTTTATGATCTTCTTGGTAAGAGTTTCATTAGACCGAGTGTGTCTCCTTAGGGAGCTCCTGTGTTGTCTATTAAGAAGAAAGATCTATGCAGATATGTATTAATTATAGGTAGCTTAATAAGGTTACAATAAAGAACAGTTATCCTATGCCTTGCATTGATGATTTATTCGACCAACTTCAGGGTGCAGCGGTGTTTGCTAAGATTGATTTGAGATATGGCTATCATCAGTTAAGGATTTAGGTTGAGGATATCCCAAAGACAACCTTTAGTACCCTTTTTGGTTATTATGAGTTCATGGTGATGTCCTTTGGGTTGACTAATTCCCCATTAAAATTTATGGATTTGATGAACTGAGTGTTTAGGTCGTATTTGGATTTCTTTGTGATTATGTTCATCGGTGATGTCTTTATGTATTAGAGAAGTAGAGAGGAGCATGCACAATATTTGAGGGGGCTACTCCAAACTTTTAGAGATCATGTGCTTTTTGCCTAATTCTCTAAGTGTGAGTTTTGGCTTGAGTAAGTGACATTATTAGGGCATGTGGTGTCTAAGGATGGGATCATGGTAGACCTAACAAATATTGAGGCCACTCGTGATTAGTCCATGCCTACATCTCCGACCTAGGTTTGTAGCTTTATCGATTTGGCTGGTTATTATAGATGGTTCATTGAGGGTTTTGCTACTATTTTAGCCCCTATGACCAGATTAACTTTGAAGGAGGTTCCTTTTTAATGGTCTGAGGAGTGTGAGTTAATCTTTGGAAAACTCACAGATTTTCTTATTTCAGCGCCTATTCTAGCTCTTCCTATTGAGGGTCAGAGATTCACTATGTATTATGATGCTTTTGGTGTTGGTTTGGGTTTTATATTGACACAGTAGAGTCGTTTCAATACTTAAATATCAAGGAAACTTAATGTGCATGAGCACAACTACCCTACTCATGATTTGGAGTTGGAGGTGGTAGTTTTTGCACATAAGATTTGGAGGTATTATCTTTACGGTGTGCATTATGAGATTTTCACAGATGATTATAGTTTTCAAAATTTTATGACCTAGAAGGAGCTTAATACTATGCATTGTAGATGGATAGAGTTGCTTAAGGACTATGATATTTCCAATTTTTATCATCTGGCAAGGAAAATATAGTAGGAGATGCCTTGAGCTGAAAGACAATGAGTATGAGTAGCTTGGCTTGTATTTTAGTTTCTCAGAGGCCATTGGAATGGGATATTCAACCCTTATCCAACTTGATGGTTTGCCTTGATATTTTAGACCCTTGGAGGATTCTTGCTAGTGTTGAGGTGAGTTCTTTTCTATTTGATTTGAGATGGCTACTTTGAGGATAATAGGCTTCTCATCCTCTATGATCAGGTGTTGAGTAGTGGTCCATGAACTCTACCATAAATTTTAAGGGTGTTTTGCAATTTGATAGCCGCATTTGCGTTTTAAAGATCGATGACTTGATTTAGTTGATTTTACACGAGGCTTCGAGCTCCAGATAATCCATTCATTTGAGTATAGCTAAGATGTATGGATATTTGAGATAATACTATTGGCAGAGTGGCATAAAAAGAGATGTGGCAGATTTTATAGCCCGTTGCCTATATTGTCAGCAGGTGAAGGCCAAGCATCAACAACCTAGAGGATTAATTCAAAGGTTTCCCATTCCAAAGTGGAAATAGGAGCAAATCACTATGGATTTTTTAGTGGTTTGCTTACCGCTTCCCATGGTTCTGATGGCATTAGGGTCACTCTAGACCGATTAACCAAGATGGCATATTTTATCCCTATTCTAATGTCTTTCATTACTGAAAGGTTAGCCCCATATCTATTTGCGTGAGATAGTCTATTTGCATGGTATGCCTACATCAATTATTTTAGATTAGGGTTCCATGTTTACTTCTAGCTTTTGGATAGCTCTTCAGGAGAAGTTGGGCACTCAGGCAGATCTTAGTACAACCTTCCATTCACAGACTGACGACCAGTTAGAGCAGACTATTCAGGTCCTTGAGGATATCCTCTGGGCCCGTGTTATGAATTTTGGAGGCTATTGGGAGAATACCTTAGCCTTGGCAGAGTTTGCATATAATAATAGTTATCATTCAAGTATTGATATGGTTATTTTTTATGCTTTGTATGACATTCAATGTCGTTCCTCGATTAGATGGTTTGAGACTTCTGAGGTTAGACCCTGTGGTACGGATTTACTTAAGGAGTTATTGGATAGAGTCAGGGTGATTAAGGATAGATTGAGAGCAGCTCAGAGTTGGCAGAAGGCCTATGCAGATCGTAGGATTTGTTTCTTGAGATTTAGAGTTAGTGATCAAGTGTTATTCTATGTATCACCCATGAATGTTGTGATGAGTTTTGGGAGGACGGACAAGTTCAAACCCAGGTATATTGGACCATTTAAGATTCTTCGTACAGTTGATGAAGTAGCTTATAAGTTAACCTTACCTCCAGATTTTGCTGTTGTCGATTTGATTTTTCGTATTTCCATGTTGCGATGATACAATCTCAATCGTTTCTATGTGCTTAGATGGGATTCAGTTCAGATGTATAAGCGGTTGACTTTCCTGGAGCACCATGTGCTTATCTTGGCTAGTGATGTCAGGCGGTTGCCCAATAGAGAGATTCCCATTGTTAAGGTTTAGTGGAGACACCAACCAGTGGAAAAGGCCACTTGGGATATTGAGAGATAGATGGAAACCTGATATCCTTACCTGTTCGAGACTTTAGGTACATCCTAATCCTTTATTTTTGCGGATGAAGGTCCTTTTAGTAATGGATATTATAATGACCCTTCAGGTTATTTTCTGTATTTCTAATTATTTTCACTATTAGAGTTTTCCTGTAGTTTCCTCAAGTCATTTATGACTTCCTAGGACTGACAGTTTGATTACCATGCAGTCTGTTTGATTTTTTAGAGTCGATTCTCTATTTTAAAATCTTCGTTGGCTCAAATTGGCTATCGGCCAAAAATTTAGTAAAATGACCTCATATGCTAATTCTAACTGTTCCAACAGCTTTGGAAAGTTGATTTTTTGCTAGGAGGACTCTTGGTTTGGGTCCCAAGTCACTGAGCTTATTTTGACTTAATGATCAAAGAGTGAAGAAAATAAAATATGGGTGTGGAACCCACGTTTTGTTGAAATGACCTTAGATGGGAATTTTGACTGGCCACTGAGTCCGAAATATCAAATTAGGTATGGTAGAATAGTTTGTTTGCATATATGGGATTCCAAATGAATATCGAGGGGTTGGCAGAGACTTGGAAAATTATAAGTCTCATCTATATTGGGTGCATTCATTAATAGCAAGCTGGGGGCCACAATCGCAATACCTATGGTAAGAACTAAGTACCACGATCATGGTGCCATATCGCGATATCAACATACATTGGTAGCCTCATGAGGTGGCGAAGGGTCAAGTCGCGATAATGGCTCTCGAGAACTTGGAAAGGGTATAAATACCCCATTTCAACTTGTTTTTGCCCATTCCTCATCCATTCTCTTGAGAATTAAACCCTAAGGTATGGGTAAGCTTGGGATTAGATCTTGTGGGTGATTTGGGAGTTTGGGTAACGTTCATTACGCAATTTTCGTTTGGATTCATGGTAAGATTTGTTCATTTCCATAGTTTATTTTTCCTTTTCTTCCTTAAAATCCCTAAATCTTGCTGGCTTGATTTTAGCACCAATATAGCTCAGATTTCACGCATTTTTGAGGGTAATTACTCCTTCAGCATGAGGGAATATTGGGTTCACTTTAGAAATATGATTTTTGTGAATGGGACGCACTTGGGATTTTGGTGTGATTTTTTGGACCCGAAGCACAATAGTGCAATATGGGTACCATTATTCTCCTTTTGATGAGCAAATTGTCATTTATATAGTCTGGCATCTTGCGAAAGGTTCTCATAAGGTAAAGTTGATGATTTAATGGATTTTTGTAGTTTCTTCGAGCTTTCTTTGACATCTAATTAGGATAGATTTCACCCTCCTTATAGATTGAGCTAGTTCATAGTATGTTTATGATATCATGTTAGATTTGGGATAGGTTTTAGGTGTTAGAGATATGATTCACAATACTTGAGTTTGTTGGTCCGTTTAGACTATTCAAAAATGGTAATTTAGGCATAGATGACTTAGTTTCCTATGCTTTAGGCAACATTATTACCTTAGTATTTAATTGTGGCTTAGTTAACATCTAAGAGTAGATTTAGATACCTTAGCCTAGACTGGGGTATAATTTTCCTTGAAGTGAATTTTGGTGATTTAGAAGTAGGCCTTTTTACACACCTTAAGCTAAGATTCGTCTAGTTCTAGGAAACATTTTATACGCTTGTTGTATGCCTTTAAATTACTTAGGTAATATTGAGAAACTTTGGCACTTGATGGTGATGATAGGTTAAATATTGAGAGTTGAGACTTATTGATTATGCTAGTGATTATGTTGTCGATTATGCTATTGATTATGATATTGAATATTTACAATTACCAGCTTAAGTTTGGATATTGATTATAATATTGATGGTATATGGTTGCTGGTTTAGGTCTGAGCATTTACTATGATATGATGATACACGATTTTTGGTTTGAGTCTGGATATTGATAATGACACTGATGATATATTTATTAGTTCAAGCCTAGATATTGATTATGTTCACTGTTTTGAGTCCAGCTATGAAATATGATATTCATTACATACTTACCAGTTCTACTTCAGCTAATACTATGCTGTTGATCATGATATTGATGGCATGACATTGAGCACTTTGGGGTAAAATAATTGAGAATAAGGATTCAAGCTAAGTGTAATGGTGAAAAGATGGTTATAATGAGGCACAACATGGATGGACTCTAGTTGTATCTTTGTAAATGGAAAATGATGATGGTTTGATTTATACTTTACTTAATTGTACCTCTTAGGCTTATGGGGATCTTAATTGGGTTATTTACTTTTTTACACTTATTGGCGTATGGGGTCCAATTTTGTAGTTATGATTTCATGTGTATGATCTTTTATGATTATATTATAATTTTGGTTACTTACTCATTTATGTACAATGATGTCGGAGTTGATTCAGGTTTGCCTTTGTCTTGACTTAGATATGTTACCTTGTATTTATTATATCTATATCATGATTAAACTCAGCTAGTCGATGATGCCTACTGATTACCTGAAATACCCTAGGTTTTTCCCCTTGGAAATTTCTTGACTTATTAAGCTTTTGTGGATCATATGACTTACCATACGAGTCATATGGTAAGGGTACGAGCCAGGTAACATATATCGTAGAATGTCTAGTGGTCGGTGCTCAAGTTTTTTTATGGGTACAGTTTGATGGTATGGTTCGTATGGTTGGTGATGGGTCCTTAGGTTGAACTTTAACTTAATCTAAAACTTAGTAACTTGACTTTGTTCTAAGTACGAGTGGCTCACTATGAGCCATAAGGATAGGGTACGAGTGGTATAGTGAAGTCGTATGTTGTCTAGTGTCAACCCCATTTTGATACTATCCTGGATACAACTTAGGGGTACTAGTCATATGGTATGGGCATGAGTTGGGTAAGGGAGTTGTATGGTAGAAAGTATGTGGGTGTCTAACCTTCTGATTTAGGTACAACTAGATGGTACCAGAAGTATGATGTGGGTACGAGTGAGGGGTCCAAACCATACCCTCCTGTGGTGATTTTTATAGTTTAAGTTGGGGGTATTGTTGACATTTCTCTCTGAACCTCTTTTGACCCCATGACTTAAAACACTCTTGGGACTTCATTTACTATATTATTCTCAATCAAAAACACTTTAAACACTCTCAAATCTCTCTCAAACTTTTGGTTCAAGAAAAGGCTGGGGTTTTCTCAAGTTGATTAAATTTTGGGCTTTCAAGAATAAATATCTCTATCTCCTTTGGTACTTAAGGCATGTTACTCCTCCCTCATTATTAGTTCAACAAAAAAGATATTTTGGTTAATGGTTTTCATGGCATAATTATGGGTTTGTGTTTATTTTGAAATATATGTTGGAGGTTTTGGTTACTAATGGTAGGATAATGTTTCCCATGTTCTATATATGGTTTTTCATATTATAATGTCAATTTAAACATGTGGTTGGATGGGAATGGTTAATTGGTTCTTGATTTTGGTTTTGGAAACTATATGTTCTGAACATATTTGTTAAAATGCCTATGAGAAGGGTTTTGTCACATAGTTTAACTTTTATTGAAACCTTTGCATTTCATAATATGGTAATGGAACTTAAATAGGCTTGGTTGGTTTTAAATGGTTTGGAAAGGCCTTGGTATCCATGGTTTGGTTTTAGAAACCTTATGGGATACACAGTTATGAAGTATATGTTGGGAGGTTTTGGTTACTAATGGTTGGATAATATTTTCCCATGTTCCAATTATGGGTTTTCAGGTTATAATGTTGGTTTAAACATGTGGTTGAATGGGAATGGTTAATTGGTTCTTGATTTTGGTTATGGAAGCTATATGTCCTCAACATGTTTGTTAAAATGCCTATTAGAATAGGTTTTTCACATAGGTTGACTTTTATTGAAATCTTTGCATTTCATAATATGTCATGGAACTTAAATTGGTTTGGTTGGTTTTAAATGGTTTGGAAAGGACTTGGTGGCCATGCCCTTGGTTTTAAAATCCTTGTGGGGTACACGAGAATCCCCCAAGTGATCTTTATAATAGAGTTCATGGGTTAAATGGGAATCCCCTAAGTGTTGGCTAATGACATTGCTTGCAAGCTATAACCGGTATGATGATACCATATCATAATGCCTTGGTAATTAACTCTTGGAATTGGTGGTTTGGTTATATGCTAACGATTTTAATTTGGCAATAATGGCGGGGTGTGATAGCTTAACATGAAGGTGTGAGTCTGATGGACGGACATTGGAAACTCATATTTGACATCATGAATGTTGGTCATGGTGACCCTATACTTGTGTGGTATACGGGAATGCCCTAAGTTATACTTATATAAATGTATCATGGAGGGGGAAGGGTACATAGGAATCCTCAATCCCTATGATATCTCAAATTTGTGCAGCTACACGTATTGGGGCTTATTCAGAGGGTAATAGTGGACCCATATTGCCCGTGGATGGTTTTAGGATGGTTAAGCTACACAACCCAGGTTAAAATTTTAAATGCATGCTAAGCTCGGTTCCTTTCCCCAACATAAAATATATATACATGTATGAATGTGATTGTACTTAGTTTTAAATATTGGAATTATTTTATCTTTATTCCTGAGTACACACAAGCATTCACCCTCTAACTCATCTTTGGGTTTCGTATCCCCACGGGATGCAGGAATCGTCCATACCACTCCTCCTACTCAGTGACTTAGACTAGGGGATAACTTTGTGTTGGATTGAAGTAGTGAGATTTCATACTCTGGAAGACTCTATTTCATGCTATGGACTTCTCTACATACGTTTGTTATTTGTTAAAATTTGGTTTTTAGCTATGGTTGGGGGCATGTCCTGACTGGATATTATTTTAATTTTGGATAGAGGATTTGTGAGACTACTTTAGGATGGCATGGGCTGTGTCGGAATTGGTTTTAACCTTGGAATCAGTATTAGTATTGGGGCTGACACCATCTGAATGTATTTAATTTATGATTGTTCCATCTTGGTATATGTACGAAATTCATCCGATATAGGATGTAGGGTGATTATGGTTGGGCATTTGGGGTAGTTTTTGATCCCAGTTGGGCTTGAGGCACTCGACATAACTAGGCCCTGGTTCGAGTCGTGTTAGATTGTTAACAAAGTACCATGTTCATGTCTAGTTGTTAGTCCACATGGCGGGGCTCTAATACCAATCTGACATAACCCAAACTTGGTGGCGACAACTTCAGGTGATAAGGCACAATCATAAGGGAGAGGTTACAAGGTATTTAGGGATATTTCTCTCTCTTTTGTTATGTTCTTAAGCTGTAGAGTTTGAGTCATTAATTCTTCTCTAATTCTTGTTTGTTCACTTTTTGGGCCATGACTCAACAATTTGAAGCTCCTAGAAACTCCTTCATCCTAACTAGGGATAATGTTGATGGGATATGCTCTACTCATGGGATACATACCTGGTGTAGGGGCCCAATTCTGGATTGTTCTAGTGTTCCCTCAGTTCCTTCTAGTCCATCTTAAACTCTTCAGGCTGATATAATGAATGCCAAGTTTCTTCAGTTTATTCATATGTTAGCACAATTGTTAGTTATACAGCCTGAGCATAGGGTTCCTGTTACTCTGTCTTCTGAGGCCACAAAGGTTGGCGAGTTTATGAGATTGACCTCTCTGACCTTTAGTAGTGTTAAGGTGGATGAGTATCCTCAGGTTTTTCTAGATGAGATGGAAAAGATCTTTCGTGTTATGCATGCCACAAATATGGAAGGCATGGAGTTTTCCGCCTACCAGCTGAAAGATGTGGTATACCAATAGTATGAGGAATGGGATCAGGAAAGGGGTGATGATGTTGAGTCATCTCCATGGGAAGATTTTTCTAGTATTTTTCTGGACAGCTTCTTCCCTTAGGAGTTAAGGAAAGCAAAAAATGAAGAGTTTGTTAATCTAAAGCAGGGTAAGATGTTATTCAAGGAGTATGCCTTGAACTTTCACCAATTATCATAGTATGCTTCAAAGTTGATTTCTGGTATGAGGGTGAGGATGAGGAAGTTTTCTTTTGGATTATCTTGTGAGTTGATCCTTGAAAGTTAAGAAGCCTTGTTGATCAAGGACACAGATATACCTAGGTTGGTGGTATATATGCAGTAAGTATAGGAAAAAAAAAGAAGTAGGTTGAGATAGTAGAGAGGCAGGGAAAAAAGTTTAGGTTCTTTGAGTAGGGTGGTAGCCAACAACAAAGTGGTAGGGATGGTGGTAAATGGAGCAAAAAGAAATGGGAAACTCGGGGTCTTACTCGATAGCTAGTTCTCCCTTCCCAAAGCCACCGATTGATAAGCGTTACCATCGTTGTGATAACTTCAGGGCACAGGTCTTCCAATATCAGGTTAGTGAGGCTTAGTAAGCTCTATTATATCCTTCTTGCTGATTCTGTGGTCGATTGTATTGGGGTTTCTATGATGAGGGAAGGGACAATTTCTTCAACTATGGTTAGCCAGGGCATATTTTGAAATCATCCCGTTGGTAAGGTTGCCTCTGGGGCAAACCAGGTTCCTATTGCCTCTTCTTCAGCTCTATCACCAAAGGTTGCACCATCTGGCCCCGACATTAGTCGGAACTGTCTTTATGCTCTCACTACTCATTAGGAGTCTGAGGCATCACTTGATGTCATGACTGGTATGTTCAAACTCTTTTCTCGTGATGTGTACTATTTACTTAATCCGGGCTATACTCTATCTTTTGTGACCCTATTTGTGACATGTATTTTGGTTTTGGTCTAGAGCATTTTTTAGACTTTTTTGCTATTTCTACCCCAGTAGGTAACTCTGTGATTGCTAGAAGAGTCTATAGGGAGTGTGTGGTATCTATTGGCAGTAAAGAAATATTGGTGTATTTGTTTGAATTAGATATGGTGGATTTTGATGTCATATTGGGGATGGATTAGTTGCACTCGTGCTATGTGTCTCTAGACTATCGGACCATAAGGTTATCTTTAATTTCCCTAATTAGTTGGTTATTAAGTGGGAGGGTGATTCCCTAGCTCCTAAGGGGTAGTTTATATCAAATCTTAAAATTCAGCTGTTGATCTATAAGGGGTGTCTCTATTATCTAGTCTGGGTTAGAGATTCTAACTCGGAGGGTCATTTGTATCCGTGGTTGTGGTAAATGAATTTCCTAAGGTATTCCATGATGACCTTCCTGGTGTTCTTCCTAATAGGGAGATTGATTTTGGGATTGATCTTATTCCGGACACTCATCCAATTTCTATTCCATTATATAAAATGGCTCCGACTAAGTTGAAAAAGCTTAAAGAGCAATTAAAGGATCTTTTAGATAAGGGTTTTATCCATCCTAGTATGTATTCGTGGGGTGCACTGGTGTTATTCTTGCATGAGAAGGATGGTTCCCTTTGATTGTGTATTGATTACCAACAGTTGAATAAGGTGATGGTAAAGAATAAGTATCCCCTTCCATGAATAAATGATTTGTTTGATCAGTTGCAGGGTGCTAAGCATTTCTCTAAGATTGATCTTCGATTTGGGTATCATCAATTAAAGATTAGGGAGGAGGATATTCCTAAGACTGCTTTCCATACTCAATATGGGCATTATAATTTTTTGGTTGTATTTTGGGTTGATCAATACCCCAATGACATTCATGGATTTGATGAATAGGGTCTTTCATTAGTTTTTGGACTTGTACGTCATTGTGTTCATAGACAATATTTAGGTGTACTCTAAGAGTGAGGTGGATTATGTCGATCTCCTCCATTTGGTGTTGCAGACCTTGAGAGAGCAGCATTGTATGCCAAGTTTTGAAGTGTGAATTCTAGTTGAACTCTTTCACTTTTTTAGGTCATATTATTTCTAGTAAAGGGCTTATGGTATATCCATAGAAGGTTGCAGTGGTTATGTAGTGGCCTAGACCCATGACTCCAGCCAAAATTTTGAACTTCTTAGGTTTAGCTGGTTACTACAGGATGTTCATAGAGAGGTTTTTTCTATAGCTTCCTCATTGACTAAGTTGACTCAGAAAATGGTAAATTTCTTATGGTGTGATGCTCGTGAGAGTATTTTCAAGAAGCTGAACGATAAAATAACTTCGGCTTTAGTTTTGACTTTTCCTGAAGGAATAAATAAGTTTGTAGTTTATTGTGATACATCCCATATGGGGCTTGGGTGCGTTCTGATGCATCATGGTAAGGTGATAACTTATGCCTCTAGGAAGTTAACGGTGCATGAGAGGAATTATCCTACTCATAATTTGGAATTGATTGATATGGTGTTCATGTTAAAAATCTGGCGTCACTATTTGTATGGGGTTCATGTAGAATCTTTTCTGATCATATGATCCTGAAGTATGTGTTTACTTAGAAAGAGATTAACCTCATGCAAAAGAGATGTCTTAAGCTACTCAAGTATTATGACATGAGTCTTCATTACCATCCAAGTAAAGTTAATATAGTTGTTGATGCTCTTAGCAGGTTATCCATAGAGAGTCTAGCTCATGTGGATAAGGAGAAGAAAGAGTTGGTGAAGGACATTCACCGTTTGTCTAACCTTGGAGTTCGTCTCTTGGACTCTAAGAATGATGTTGTGTTTATTTAGAAATTGGCGCAGTCTTCTCTTGGTGCTGAAATTAAAGAGAAGCAAGTGGTAGATCCTATGTTGATGAGGATCAAGGGTGATATTGGTGGGAGGAAGGTGATGACCTTTGAGATTTATGGTGATGGTACTTTGCGGTACCAAGGGAGATTATATGTTCCTAATATCGATGGGTTGCGAGAAAGGATCTTAGCTAAGGCGCATGAGTCTCACTATGTTGTTTATATCGGTTCGATGAAAATATATCATGACCTTAAAGATATTTATTGGTGGAACAGTAGGAAGAAGGATGTGGCTAATTTTATGGCTAAGTGCATGGTGAATCATCAAGTGAAGGTTGAGCACATGAGTCCCAGAGATTTGTATCAAGAATTAAGTTTCCCAAAGAGAAGTGGGAAGTGATCAATATGGATTTTGTTACCGATCTTCCTCGGTCTCGAAATCAATTTGATTCAGTTTAGGTTATCATGGATAGGATGATGAAGTTGGTTCACTTTTTTCCGGGTGAGGACTAACTTCTCGATGGAGGAATATACAAGGTTGTATCTCCATGAGATTGTAAAGTTTCATGGGGTATCCGATTCTATCATTTTGGATCACAGTATGACATTTTATCTCACTTTTGGTGGTCATTTCAGAAAGGGTTGGGGACTAAGGTTAGTCTGAGTACTGCTTTCTATCCATAGTCAGATAGGCAAGCAGAGAGAACGATTCAGTCATTGTAGGATATGCTTTATGCTTGCGTGATTGACTATGGTGGTAGTTGGGTTGAGCATTTGCCTCATATAGAGTTTACTTACAATAATAACTACCATTCTAGCATTGGGATGGCTCCATTTGAAGCATTGTATGGTAGGATATGTAGATCTCCTATTAGGTTGTTCGAGCTTGGTAAGGCAAATATGTCATGGAGAAGGTGAAGGTGATTTGATATAGGATTAAGGCCGTCCAAAGTCGCCAAATATCCTATGCGGATATGAGAAAAAGAGAGTTAGAGTTTGACATTGGGGATAAGGTGTTCTTAAAGGTGTCTCCCATGAAGAAAGTAATCCGATTTGCTAAAAAGGGGAAGGTCAATCCCCAGTATATTGGTTCGTACTCAGTTTTGAGAAGGGTTGGTAATGTTTCGTATGAGTTGGAGTTTGCTTCTAGTTAGAGCTTCATTCATCCGGTGTTCTATTTTTCTAGGTTGAGGAGGTGTATGGTGATCCACCTCAAATTGTGCCTATCAAGGATATTGGTATTTTGGATTACTTGTCTTATGAGGAGGTCTCAATTGAGATGTTAGATTGGCAGGTTCATCATTTGTGAACCATGGATGTAGCTTCGATCAAGGTTCTAGGAGGAACCACAAGGTTGAACAGGCTACTTGGGAAACAGAAGAGGACATAAAGTCCAAGTATCCATTCCTATTTTCTGCTCTGGAAATTTATGGGAAAGGTGTGTGTTCTTTATCATACTTTTGTTTTCAAACTTTGTTAAAGAAAATATTGACTTCCTTGCATCTTCATTTTCTAAGTTAGTTAAAGGCCAGAGTCGAGGTATTGAGGTGTAAATCATGCTTGTACTGACTTGTTCCATCATTCGAGGATGAATGATCCAAGTGAGGGAGAATTGGAACACCTTAGGTTTCGGTCCTTCAAAATTTCCTGAGATTTAAGCCTTCTTTGGACCATACGACTCACCATATGATTTGTATGGTGAGGGTACGCATCAGGTGACGCATCTCGTAAGATGTCCAGTGCGTGGTGGTCAAGTTTCTATTATTGGTATGGTTTGGTGGTACGGGTCATATGGTTGGTGATGGGTCATTAGGTTAATCCTTTACTTAATTTGAAACTTAGTATTCGACTTGTCTATGAGAATGAGTGGCTCACTATAATCCATAATAATAGGGTACGACTGGTATAGTGAAGTCATATGTTGTCTAGTATCAACCCCTTTTTTATTCTGTCCTAGATATGAATTAGGGGTACTAGTCGTATGGCATGGGTACGAGTTGGGCAAGGGAATTGTATGATGGACAGTGTGTTGGTGTCCAACCTTCTGATTTGGGTATGACTGAATGGTACCAGTCGTATGATGTGGGTACGAGTGAGGGGTCCAAACTGTGCCCTCATGCGGTGATTTTTATAGTTTAAGTTGGGGGTATTTCGTACATTTTCCCTCTTAGACTCTTTTTACCCCACGACTTAAAACAATATTGGGACTTCATTTACCCTATTATTCTCACTAAAAAATACTTTAAGCATTCTTAAATCTCTCTCAAGCATTTGGTTCAAGAAAAGGTTAGGATTTTCTCAAGGTGATTCAATTAGGGGATTTCAAGAGTAAATCTCTCTGTCTCCTTTGGTATCTAAGGCATGTTACTCTTCCCTCATTCTTAGTTCAAATAAAACAATGTTTTACTTAATGGGTTTCATGGCATAATTGTGGGTTTGTGTTTGTTTTGAAATATATGTTGGGGGTTTTGGTTACTAATGGTTGGATAATGTTTTCCCATGTTCTATTTATGTTTTTCATGTTATAATATTGGTTTAAAAATGTGGTTGAATGGGAATGGTTAATTGGTTCTTTATTTTTGTTTTAGAAACTATATGCCATCAACATGTTTGTTAAAATGCCTTTGAGAATGGTTTTGTCACATAGTTTGACTTTTATTGAAATCTTTGCATTTCATAATATCGTAATGGAACTTAAATTGGTTTGGTTGGTTTAAAATGGTTTGGAAAGGCCTTGGTGGCAATGGCTTTAGTTTTAAAAACCTTGCGGGGTATACGAGGATCCCCTAAGTGATCTTTATAATGGAGTCCATGGGGTAAATGGGAATCCTCTAAGTGTTGGTTAATGATATTTTGATCAAGCTATAGTCGGTATGATGATACCACTTCATAATGCCTTGGTAATTAATTCTTGGAATTGGTGGTTTGGTTATGTGCTAAAGGTTTTAATTGGGAAATAATGGCGGGGTGTGATAACTGATCGTAAAGGAGTGAGTTCGATGGACGGACACTGAAAACTCATGTTTGCTGAGATGAGAGTGACCATATACTTGTCGGGTACACGAGAATCCCCTAAGTTATACTTGAATATATGTATCATAGAGGGAGAAGGGTACACGGGAATCCCTGACCCCTATAATATCTCCAATTCGTGCAGCTGCACGCATTGGGGCCCATTCAGGGGATAAAACTAAACCCATATAGCCCGTGGGTGGTTTTAGGACTGTCAAGCTACACATCCCAGGTTAAGATTTTAAATGTGTGCTAAACCTGGTTCCCTTTGCTGCCATGGAATATATATACATGTATGAATGTGGTTGCACTTGGTTTCTTACTTGGTTTTAAATGTTAGCATTAGCTTATCCTTATTCCTGAGTACATGCTAATATTCACCCGCTAACCCGTCTTCAGACGCTGTATCCCCACACGATGTAAGAACTGGCCATACTACTCCTCTTTCTCAATGACTTGACTTTGGGGACAACTTTGTGTCGGATTGAAGTGGTGAGATTCCATACTCCGAAAGACTCCATTCTATGTAATGGACTTCTCTACATACTTTTGTTATTTCTTAGACTTTGGTTTTTGGCTATGGTCAGGGGCATGTCCAGACTAGATATTGTTTTGATTTTGGATAGAGGCTTTGTCAGACTACTTTGGGTTGGCTTGGGTGGTGTCAGTATTGGTGTCAGCCTTGGCATTGGTATTGGTATTGGGGATGACACCATTTGAATATATTTGATTTATGATTGTTCCATCTTGGTATATGTATGAAATTCATCTGACATAGGGTGTAGGGAGGTTACGGTTGGGCATTACGGGTTGCCTCCGGTCTCGATTGAGATTGAGGAACCCAACACGACTAGGCCTTGGTTCGAGTTGTGTCAGTTCCCGTGGTTTTGGTACTCATACTACACTTCTATTCCCTTTTTGTGAAAATTCGAGTTCCAGTTGTCACTGCTGATTCAACAATTATGCTATGGTTAATTCAGAGATTGGGCGAGCTCTTGGAGTCGGAGTTGCCCCATTTTCTTCTATAAGACTGTTGTCTAGTCTTTACTTTTGTGACAGGATTTTATTAACTATTCTAGAACTTGGGTTGCATTTATTGTTGCTCTTGTACTGGCTCTACCAGGCCATGTGACAATTTTCTATATATTACTATCTTTTGACTATTCTATTGATTTACTTGTTTCTATCTTTATCATCTGTTTTCTCTTTTTGAGGCATTTCGACTAAATTAGCCTATTACCAATAGGTTCGAGCCAAGGTTTAGCTTACCTACTTGCGGGATAGAATAGGTGCCATTATGACTCGTCAATCGGGTAGTGATAATGTGCCGAAGTGAATCCTACTTTAATATGGACTTGGCAAAAATCTTCATAGCCATAGAAAAACCACTCCTTTTAGGAGTCCAATTATTGCAATCCCACATCTATTAGAACTTTGCAATAATTGCCATCTTTGTACTTCTTCTAATTGAACTAGTGGTCAATCACCTTTTTCTTCTAGAATTATAACACCAAAGTAACCTCAATTAGGAGTAAACCACCCACATTATTTGTCTATAAATAGGGAGCTTTTAGTTATTTTTTCATCAATTAAAGCATTGCGATCCACGTCAAGGAAGGATAATACTCGGTAATTATTTTCTTCACCTATTATTTTTGTCATTTTTCCAGCCCAACATGTTAGTGGTATAAAATTTATATCAAATTATAGGAATGTCAAAATCATAAACGGTTTGATATGCAGAAACTAGACATTGAGATCTACAACATATCCAAACCTCTTTGAAGTTAGCCTTGAATTTTATCATGCTGAAAATTTTGGATCTATGCGTCTTTACTAAAACTTTCGTATCTTGAGGCAGGAATGACGAAATCTTAGGCCACTTGATTTTTATAAAACTAGAAACAAAGATCTATAATATATTCGAAATTCATGATTTTATTCCAAGATCTTTTCAGATGTTATCCCGAAATCGACATTGGATTTTGATTTACCAACCATTTCAGATTTGCACGATGATACCAAAGAAATTATATCTCAAGTTGGAGTATCAAAATCATTGTCTCCTTGATTCTATAGATACCAGAAACATGAATATATAACATATCCAAAATTTGAAATTTAACATCTCTTGGGTCATTCTATATATATTTTGTAATTCGATCCTAAATTATGTTCAATAGAGAATTCTAGATTCGTATCGTCTCTCCAAATAATTTATATTCTTGATGTGGGACCATTATCAAAGGGTGTTTTGATTACTATAAACCATATTTTAAGGGCTTCATTCTCACCAAAACATCTTGTCTCAATCCAAATTGGTCATATATGACTTTCAAGTTCGAAATATACTGATAGGTAACAAACTCTCTTCTATTTGTGTTTTCTTTGTGTTGTCCTTCCCTTTTTGTTTTTGTAGAAAGCTTGAAAGGATCCTACATGAAGATGGAAATCTTACAGAATAAAGGGTTGGATATTCATCTCCACCTAAGAAAAGGTAATTTTAATGGTAATCTTACGGCTCATAGGAATTTCTATTCGTCCCCCTCCTAAGAAAGGTAATTTTATTTGTAATTTTACGGTGCATAGGGATGGACACTCGTCCCTATCCTAAGAAAGGTAATTTTATTGGTAATATTTTGGCGCACCAAGATGGATACTCATCTCTTCCCTAATAAAGGTAATTTTATTGGTAAGCTTACAATTCATAGAGATGAATACTCATCTCCACCCTAAGAAAGATAAACTTAAGAAGGTTTGAAGGATTTAAAGACTTCAACTTATAGACACAGAGCATCTGATGACTCTATCTTTCAAACATTGAAGGCTTTAATATATCAGATTTGAAAACTTAAACTTGAAGAGTTATTGAATTTGAAGACTTCAACTTATAGACATAAAGCATCTGAGGACTTCAACTTTCAGACTTTGAAGGCTTCAATATGTTAGATTTGAAAACTTCAACGTGAAGACTTAATAAATTTGACGACTTCAACTTATAGATTTAGAGCATATGAAGACTTCAACTCGCAAAATCATGCAAACTTGTAGGCTTTAATATAGTGAATTTGAGATCTCCAACATGAAACGTATTGAATTTGAAAACTTCAACTTATACACACAGATCATCTAATGACTTTAGCTATCTGCCTTTGAAGGATTTTATGTGTCATCTTTCAAGATTCCAACTTGAAGACTTAGTGAATTTGAAGGCTTTAACTTATATTAAAATACTCATATTTCATAAAGGTTTGTTCCCATCAAGCCACCCATACTTGGTGCAGGTCTGAAGATTGATGAAACAAAAATCTCTTGAACACTGAATTTTTAAGTTAGTAGGGACATATATTGTTTTACACTCATACAACTGAACTTATAAAGAATTTTCAAGTGCCTACGTAGCTCAGTTAAAATGATTAAGCCATAACACAGTTCTGGGTAAGTGTTTATTTATATGTCTATAATTTTGGGTCCTAACTTTTGCCTAGGTCACCTCTATTGAGGTTTTCAACCTATCTAACCTTTTTTTGAGCCGTACACAGTCTATACTCTTGTAGTCCAGGAGTGGACATGCATTTTATACTCGTGCTTTAAATAGTGTCATCTTCCTTCAAGGATAGTATTTCTTCAAGAACTTGGCATTGATAGGACCAATTTTCACATCAAATACATCGACAATCTTGTAAGTACCATTTTAATATTCCTCTTGTACGACATATGGTCCATCCCACTTCAGGCTGAATTTGGCCCCAAACTTACGAGAAGAAATAATGGTTCTTCTTAATGTAAGGACTTGGTCTCTAATTTTGAAGTTTTTCAAGAAAACTCTTTTGTTTAAAGCACAAGATAGACGAGCATAGTAACATTCAAGATTTTGTTTATCTTCTAGCCTCTTCTCATCAAAAGGTTCCAACATCGCAAGACGCAACTTAGCATTTTTTTCTTTGGTGAGCCCTTCTTGTATAGCCAATATTGAAGAAGATATTTGATTCTCAGGTGGTAGGAGTACTTTAACTCCAAAAGCAAGTGAGTATGGGGTTTCTTGTGTCGGTGTGTAGTAAGTTGTCCTATATGCATACAAAGCTTCTTCCATTCGTTCATTCAAGTCTCGTTTAAATTTAGAGGCAGCTTTCTTTAATAGGTTGCATAAAGTCTTAGAAGATTTATGCTGCTTGAAGCCAAAGAGATCACAAATATTGTTCATTAGATTGTTATAAAATGTCTTTCCATTATCAATTATTATGTACTGAGGCATTCCAAAGTGGTAGATGATATTCACTCTAATGAAGTTTGCAACATTCTCTTTCTTCACTTCTGTAAGAGCAACAACCTTGGCCCTGTTTAGAAGTAATTTGTCATGGACAAGATATACAAGTTTCCATTAGAAGATTTTAGAGGTGTTCAAACAACATCCATTCCCCAAGCGTTGAATGATGCTATAGTTGGGGGTAATACCTAGGAGGTTGATGTATGAAATTTGCATGAAATTGGAAAACTTTGCATCTTTTTGCATAGTCCAAGTAATCTTTCACCATCATTGGACAATAATACCCATCCTTTTAATGTGAAAATAATGCTTCATCCCAGAATAATGAGATCTATTAACTCCTAATTGTGCATCTTGCACATCTTGGACTTCTTATTCCTCTCCTAAACATTATAAGAGTACTCCTTCAAATGATCTTCTATATAGTGTGTCTTTATAGTAAAGGAAGCAAGGTGCACAATGATGAATGATAGTCCTTCTCCTATGATCCTCTAGAAATATCCCATAACATAAGTAGTTAATGATAGGTTGTCTCTAATCTTTCTTTACGACTTCAGACATAGCGACGAGGTGCTCAACCTTATTTTCTACATCTTTATCCCTATTTGATGGTGGTGCAACCCATTTTTGGTCGATAGTAACTCATGTATTATTTAGAAGAGTTAGGGTTAAGGCCAAATAATGTAGCTAAAAGATACTCCTCCAAATAAGGATAAAGAAGTTGATGCAAAATGTAGTAAACCAACTCAGGTTGGGGTCGAACCCACAAGGAATACGTGAATTATCTATCTAGTTTGATTAAGTCAACAGGAAGTATTGGAAAATAATAGGGGTTTGTAATTGTGATCTTGAACATGTCGCAAAACTTAACTTTGGTTGTAATCAATCAGAAATAAACACTAGGACTATGTTCCCCTGGCTGCTCAATTCAATAGGCTTATCGTGCTTTGTTGAACCAACATAATATCTTGCATGCAAAATCTGATAAGTTATGTACCATCAACTATCTTTTGACTCATTTCTAAGTTTCACCTTTTACCTTTTGAGTCTCAAGATGTCACCTTACTAACCCTTATCCTAGATCCTAGTTAACTATTACCTTTTGAGTCTCAAGTTATTAGATGAAAGATAACCATCTTAGGTAGATGATACTAATTATCTAGGATCAATAATTAATCTTCAAATTACTATTGTGATTATTTTTTTCTAATATCTTCCCCTCTTGGGAAGTAAGTACTAATATACTAAATGGGATCCTAACATTTACAAGTGCTAAGAAATCTATTAAACTAAAGAAACCATAATACATACAAGAATATCAGTTAAGAACAACTTCACACTTCCCTTACACCATCAATAAGTCAGGGTTCCACAACCCTAGCTATGGGATTTGGCTGCTTATTATTTGAAATGATCAATTGAATTCATGATTAAAAGCATTAAATAATATCACAATGATCATTGAATAAAAACCCAAAGTTTAAAATCGAATTATTAACCAATATAAAAAACAAAGTAATTCAAAGATCAAAATCAAATCTTGGAATCAAATATATGTTTGTAAGTATGAAAAGTGCGTAAACTAACTATAAAATGTCAAAAGTGTATATATATATATATATTACAAGGAAACCCTAGGAAACCATTCTCAAACAAAAGAGGAAAATCAAGGTCGGTGCCCACTTACTGGACCACCTACGGGCCGTAGGTGACCTCTATGGACCGTAGGTGGTCCCATGTAGCTTTCCTGGTCCTCAAAGTACTGAAGAAAATCTTTGAACTCTAATAGTTTGAGATAAATTTTGACACCTACGGACCATAGGTGGAAGCTATGGGCTGTAGGGGCCCTCCATAAGTGGCAATGTCTTATTTTTCAACTCCTGAGTCTCTGAATCTCATTTTATGACACCTACTTTGGCACCAACGTGCAATAAGTACCTACAGGTTGTAGGTGCACATTTCAGTGGTCCAAAACTTTAACTTTCACTCTTTTTCACCAGAATAGTTCCAAAACCTAATTTCCTACAAACATAACACAAAACATATCATATCAAATAAAAAACATAAGTAACTTGCATATTTTCATCGTTTTAAGTGTCGGCAGTTCTATAAAACCATAACACATCACCAAAGCAGCTAGGTCATTAAATTTTTTATTTTATTTTCTTGTCACATGCTGGAGGGTCACTTCTCCAAGCCAACCCATTAAATTTTGAGCATAATCATGATATGGGCGTAGATCAGACTTTATAACTTCATAGCTTCCCAAGAGCTACTTGATCACCAATTGAGAGTCATCAAAGACTTGTAATTTTAGTTTCTTCATATTGACTGGCATCTCAAGTCCAAGTCTTAATTATTGATATTCAGCAACATTATTGGAGCAACAGTTTGTCAAAGTAAAAGAGTATGGGATGAGCTCTCCTTGTGGAGTGACAAATACTACAGTAGCACCAGCTCCACCTTGAAGTACGACACCATCATAGTATATATTCCATGTGGGTCTGGCTTTAATAACCATTGTATCTTTATAAGGTAGTTTATTGATCAATTTTCAATAATCAGTTATCGGGTGCTATATCAATAAGTCCTCCAATGCTTATTCTTTTACAATATTTTAGGGAATGTACACGATCTCAAACTATTGAAACTAAAGGTACCACCTTGAAAGTCGATCACTAAGGACTGGTTTTGATATCACAAACTTGATGGGATTTTCCCTAGACACAAGACGGATGACATGAGCTTAAAAGTAGTTTTTCATATATTTGATTTAGAAGACCAACTCTAAACACAAATTTTCAATCGGCGAATAATTTAGCTTCTTTGGTGTGATCATTCTGCTAAGATAGTAAAGCAAATTTTCTTTTCTTTCACTATTTTCTTGGGCTAGTAGTGCTCCAACTGACCTTTCTTGTGCCACGATATAGAATATCAATGGTTTTCTATGTATAGGTACCTCAAGAACTGGAGGCTTCATCAAGTATGATTTGATACTTTTAAAGATCTTATTATAATCTTGGTCCTATTCGAAAAGAGTATCCTACTTCATGAGATGGTTAAATGGTTGACACTTCCCGGCAAGGTTTTAGATGAACATCCTAAAACATACTAGCCTCCCTTGAGAGCTTTTTAACTCATAAATATTTTGAGGCTCGAACATATTCAAAATTGCATCTTCCTTAGTATTATCAATTTTAATTCCTCGGTATCATACAATAAAGCCAAGAAACTTTCCTGAAGTAAGTTTGAATGCACATTTTAAAGGGTTCATCGTAAGTTGATATCTTTCAAGCAACTCGAATACCATTCTTAGGTCTCTCAAGTAGTATTCCCTCTTTTTTGACTTCACTACTAAGTAATCCACATAATATTCAATATTTTTATGGAGTAGGCCATCAAAAATATTTTGCATAGCCATTTGATAAGTTGCACCAACATTTTTCATACCGAAAGGCACCGCCTTGTAGTAGTAAATGCATTTGGGCATATGAAATGCAGTGGCATCTTTATTCTTTGGTGCCATGTAGATTTGGTTATTGCTGGATGAACCATCCATGAATGACATCACCTCATAACTAATAGTATTATCAATCATTAACTTAGGAATGGGAATTGGAAAATCATCCTTAGGGAAGTCACTATTGAGATCCCTAAAGTCGACAAAAACTTAAATTTGTCCATTCTTCTTCCTTATAAGAAAAACACTTGAAATACACATGGGTTATTAAGCTTCATGAATAAATACAACTTTGATGAGTTTGTTAACCTCATTTCAATAAATGGAACCAACTTTGGACTAAAGCATCTTCGGGGTTTCTTATTAGGACGAGCACCATTCTTGACTGCCAATAGATAGACTTCTACTTTTGGATCTAATCCAGACATCTCCATATAACTCAAAGTAAAGTAATTTCAATAATCTTTAAGTATGTCCATATAAGCGGTTTCTTAATCCATTTCTAGAAAAACTCTCAAGTAAGTTGGTATTAGGTCTTCATCAATGCCATGATTGACTTTTTTTAAGGGATCTATTGTGCCCTTCACTCCTTTTTCAAGTTTCAAAAGAGTATCTCCAGGATCCTTATCTTATTAAGAATCATAATCATTGATAGATATGTGACAACACCAGGAAATATCTTCTGACTCTTTATCAACCTTCATTTGAGATGAGGCACAACTCTCTCTTTGTGTTGTAACATGATATCAAAAGCTTACACTTTCTTCATCTTCCTTACATTTATTGGTATAAAACATGGTATGAGTCTTTGATTTTAGCACCTTCTTTATTGAAACAACTAGTTCTGTCAATCACCTAATTCTAGAAGGAATCAGACTTTGGAAATCCTTCTGAATTCTAGGTAAACAGTAAATTATCGTGCTTTGACAACTTATTTGATGCTTGTTGATTTTCTTATTATTTATTAGACCCAACCTCTCAAACACAAATATTATTGTGGTTTATTATCCAATTTGATAAAAAATAAAAGGTTTTTTATTGGAAGAAGTGGACTCTTCTTCTACGGTCATATGGTTGCTTACCGCTCTTCTTATGGAGATGCAAACTGGAGGAGATGGAATGATCCTAAGGCCTTTATGTTCCTACCTTGTTGTATTTTATAATAGAAAATTTTCCATTCTTGATGGTTCATTAGGATTTATCTATCCTTTATAAATAACTTGTAAGCATTTGGATCAAAGCCTTCTTTTGTATGCTTCACAGGTAGTATCATATCTTATGGTAGATTTTGGGACACAAATTCTCCAAGTGCTTTAAGGATGAGTCTATTGTGTCAATATACTTGATAGGTAGAGTTAGCCCTTTTAGTACATTATTTTGGGAATCAGATGCATGAGTTTTCTCTTACTTTACCTTTGGAGTAGCAGAGAATAGGAGTTGCCTTTTTTTTGTGGATGCGATATTTTTTTTCGAAGTGGAGAGAGTCTTCTTAGTGGAGACTTTTTTAATATCCACCATGACCTTTTTAGCTTCAAGATCATCACACTTGGTCTTTGGGACATAATAAATCCTTTTCTCATTCACAACATAATTCTTCAAGTAAAATTTTGCATTGACAAAGTTTGACTAATCTTTTGTGAATGGCTTATCATCGACAACTATTTTTATTTCCACTCCACCATCGAGATACTTCAAGCATTGATAATAAGAGAATGAGATAATTTTGTTCTCGTGCACCCAAGTCCTACCAAGCAATATGTTGTATAAATTCTTTGAATCAATCACATGCATCAGCACATTTGATCATAAATCATCCATACAAATCCCTAACTTTAACAGATCTTATGGCTCTCTGATCCCTTGGTTCAAACCTTAGATCATCAAGTGACTTTCAATAAGTTCATCAGTAGTGATGCCAAGTTCCTTCTTTATGTGAATTAGCAGGATGTTGACTATAGATGTCTCTTCTATGAAGGTTCAATTTACCCTATTTCCTAGCACATGACCCAACATATACAAGGAATGGTTGTTGTCATGACCCAAACTAGGGGCTGGCCATGATGGGTATCTTAAGTCCCATATGTAATAGAGATTACCCATGCACCTAACCAAACCAAACACAACATCCCCTAATGACGGATGAATTCCAAAAATATAACAAGATAACATGCATAAAGCTCATAAAAATCAAAATAAGTCTATAAACAACGATCGATGATCAGCCAAACAACCGATTGGTGATGTCCAAGCTACACCTCCTCTAAAAAGATGATACAGTTGCTGCCAAATACAGTAACTGAACAATAGTGGGGGTCAAATACTAAGGGAATGCATAGAATCATGGCTCTCAGCTATTGTAATCAATAGGCAGAACTGGAAAAATAAATGGAGGATTTTGAGTAGTAATATCTAACAAGTGTTGAGTATCAACTTTGATCATAATTAGTCATAAGTGAACACTATAATTAGTTTTCCCCAGTCTTCTCAAATCCGTAGGCTTATCATTCTATTTTGAACCAAACCGATACCTTATATGATGAATAGATAAGTTATGTACCATCTATAGTCATTTGTATGAGAAAACAAATTTTACCCTTTGCCTTTTTAGTTTCAAGATGTAGCCTTACTAATCATTATCTTTATCCCAGTTAACTATTACCTTTTGAGTCTCTAGTTATTAGATGAAAGCCAACCATCTTACGTAGATAATACCTAGTAGCATGGATCAACATTTAAACTCCAAATTACTGTTGTTGTCATTATCTTTTCCTAGTCATTACTCCTCTTTTAGTATAAGTAGTGATAATCTAGGAGGGATCCTAATATTTACGACTGCTAGAATATCTATTAAATTAATGATAATATAATGTATGCATGTGTATTAGTTCAGAACAACGATAGCACTTTCCCTACTTCGTCAATCTGCTAGGGTTTCTACAACCCTAGCTAAGGATTTTTAGCCGCTCATGCTTGTGAAATAATCAACAACATTCATGATTGAAAGAATAAGATGAAATCACAATAATAAGAAGTAAAAACCCAAAATCGTAACCAAATTAATCAACCAAAGTCAATATAAGAGAATCCCAAGATTAAAATTGAATCTCAAAATGAAAATATGTTTGTAAGTATCAAGATTGTGTAGCTTCTACTAAAAAACACATAAGGGGTATTTATAGTACATGGGAAACCTTAAAACCAAAGCCTGAATGCAATAGGAGTAAAAAGGGTTGTTGTCTACTTGAGGTCCCTACATGCACCCTGTCTTTGGGCCCATGTGGCACATGGGGCCTGCAGGGTGGGTGTATGTAGTGACCGCATGTGCCCGGACCAAAAAATCCTTCGAGTTCTTGGGATCTTGGAATTCTGACACATGCTTTGGCCACATGCTGTCCACATGTGCTACATGGTCTCTGCATGTTGACTTAGCATGTGTCGAAAGATATTTCTTCAGCTCTTCTTCAATTTTCACACATGTTAAGATCACGAACAATCTGGAAAGTGTCTCGAACATCCATAATTTCTCCCATAAGTAGAAAAAATCATCTTTTTAAAATCTTTTTCACGAACTTAGCATCAAAAACATGATTTCCTGCAAAACATACCCAAAACACATTATATCTAACAAAACAACCTCATAAACTTGCATATTATCCTCGTTTTAAGTGTCGAAAGTTCTATTTTTCTATAGCACATCATCTCTCTAGATAGAATTTTTGCATGTCCTCAAGAGAAAAACACAACACAACAAAACAAAACTAAACACGACGCGCAACTAGGCAAATCTAAGTTATTCAAGACAGTCAGTCAACACTTTAAGCTCAAATCACAACACCCCATCTGCTATCACTTGTCAAAGACAACAGTGTATAAACATGAAGCACAAAAATGTTACACAATGGGATCAAGTTAAGTAATTATATTAGCAACAAACAACCACTTATATGTACAAGTTACACTACCCAAAATATATAAATAGCTAGTAATATAACTCATTCACCCTCATAACAAAGAAGTCCCAAATCACTCATAAGAAATAATGTATGTCAATCCAGGGACAATCAAGAGAACACCCACTATCAGAAGAGAAGTTTCGATCAATGTGTATCAAATACAATAGGCTTGCCCTTATTTTATTTACCTTAGTTTTCAAGCAGTCAAGTTAGGATCACTATAGGACTTTTCTCAACTTGTAATGTAGGCTTGTGGTATGGTATGGTACATGTGGATATATAAAATGACTAAGCCTCCTTGGCACTACACTAACCTTAGGGTCTCACTTACTAGACAATTTCCTTTTTATTCCACCCTCATTTCTCCCTTACCATTGTTTATTGCATATTCAGGTTGGGTATGGTATTTTATTCTTTATTTTTCACAATTGTTTTCTTTCTTTTTCTTTTGCTACAACACCAAGCTCTACTAAGTTTTCTCTTATTTTACCCTTCTACATACCTTCTTTACACTATACAACCCTATGTTATCTATCCTCAACTTAGAAATTTTGTCTAAGTTGAGGTGCACAATGTCCAAGGATAAATAGGGCCAAAACAGGTTCATTGTAACACAAATGGGAAGCGAATAGTATAACAAGAAAAATAGGCTATAAGGCTCAGAACAAGGATCAAGGGATACTATTTCACATAGGGAAGGTCATTTAGGCTAAAAGTGGACTAAAATAAAAATGGCCTATGATTCTTTCCTAACTGAATATCCTTCAACCTAGACAAGACTAACCCGGAAAATTCTGAATTCAACACACAAAGGGAACTAAGTAGAATCTCACACACACATGTCCCAAAGTCAATATTACAAGATACTAACTATCCGGTTCATGCAATTGTTAGGAAGTGATTATCATATCCCTAATCCTAATGCCATAACAGGACCCACAATGTTCACACATATATACATTTATATAGTTCTAAAACACAAAATTTTGAAAGGGTATCATTTTTCACAAAAATCAATAAAAACATGATAACTTCCCTATATACTTAAAAAACTCCTAATTACACAAAAAAACAACACAATAATAAACAAAACACAATATGATGCAAATTTTAACCTAGATATGCCGGTTCTAACACCATACCGCGACCGACAAAAAAATAAGCATGATAACAAAAACCCACGGCAGCTATGGTATATCCCACCTTGAACTAAAAATTATACATAATCTTCAATGCATAAAACAAAGTAACGTAAAGGGAATTAGGACATAAATGGGACACACTAAGCTTCCGTGTCATAATCTTCCCTAGATGAGGGTATATCCATTAGCAGAGGTCATAGTGGTGGTGGTGCACTACAAGAAGATACAACCTCCTCTAGCTCAGCATGCCTCTACTTATCAATAAATGAAGTCTTCATCGAATCTTGGGTTTCCCTTTTCAGGGCTTGCTCATATGGAATATTGAAGTTAGGCGTATTTACACGCCTAAAGCGCCTTAATTTACCCATATTTTAGCTAAGTTTTGAGGACAAAATATATAATTCATGCACTTTTAGTCCTTTTTCCTGTAAGTGAGCTAACCAATGTGATTAGCATGTTTTCAGGTATAAATGATGAAGATTTCAGCATTTTATGGATAACTTGATGCCAAAGGAAGCTTCATGAAAGAAGGAAAGCAGCGTTTGGATGCCTATGGACTGAAAGTAACGCATGGAAAACTTGTACCGGGCAAAAAACAGCATTTCCAAAGACTTGGGGATCAGCAGTAACTTAGTAGGATTAGGATAAGGATTCAGTAACCTAGTAGGATTAGGATAAGTATGCAGTAGTTTAGTAGGAATAGGATATGGGTGTTATAAAAACCATATTTTGCTGAACTTTTCAGCATTCATTCTCTTTCAATTAATTCTTATTTCTGAAAATTTTCTATCATCTATTCGACTTTTAATTTTCATAACAAGAGAAACACTATTTTGCAAGGAATTCACGCCACAAGCCCTACCAAAACATACTTCACGTGAGATTTTTATCTTGGTATGCTGATAATGTCTATTGTGATTTCTGTCGCACTCATGAATAGCTAAACTTCTCTGTTAGGGTTATGGAAGCCTTATGAGATACTATCTATTGCTATGAGTTTGTGAATTCGTGACACGTATACTTCTTATATCATTCTTCTCTTAATATTAATTTAAATTCTTGTGGTTGCAAACATATAGAGTACGCCAATATAGCATTAACTTGTTCGAAAGAAAAGTTACATGTCTAGAAAAGAGAGAATGTCAAGGAAATAGGGCACCAACCCCTGTTCAAAAGTTAGTGCCGTAACTGGATTAACCTCTTAGAGAATTTGTACCATTAGATACGCTTTAAGCTCGAAAGAGTTAAAGTGAAATAGTCCTTGATGGTCAAAATACGCCTGGATTTACCATAGAATACGATTCTCTATAAGCACATGAATGTCTGAATTCCGCATAACTCATAGTCATTAGATACGTATAACTCATAAGGTGGACATAACCCTAACTCTCAATTCTCATTGATTAAAACCTACTAAGTACTCTGTTTTACTCTTCTATTTTCTGTTTTTACTCTACTATTTTGTTTACATCATTTGCACGCACAAAATCCCCCCTTTATTCGCAGAACTTTCATCAAAAGTCTACTAATAGTTGCTTACTTAGTGACCAAGTATTCCCTGTGGGATTTGACACCCAACCCAGTTGGGTTCTATATTTGACGACGACCGCTTACACTCTTAAGAGAGCTGTAGTTTGAGCGTTATCAAATTTTGGCACCGTTGCCGAGGAATACGGTTGTCAACTAAGTTTGTGATAATTACTAGACCCTTTGGTCAAAGATTCTGGTACTTTACTTTTAGTTGTTGTTTTTGTTTTCTGCAGGTTTTTGTTCAGTGCATGCCAAATACTCAAAGTTTGGGACAACCATTATTACCCATAAATCCTGAACCGTAACTTATTGGAAGGATGGATGCACAATGTGACATTGAGAGAAGGGATGCTCAACAGGAGCAGGTTAGACTAGCTACGTTGGAAATAAGTCAAGACCATCCTTACGTATCCTTTCACTCACTTAGTTGTATCACAACAAATCAACCACATTCAAATCACCAACACTACTTTAAGATTTAACAATATATTATAGGCATAGTAGTGTAGTACTTACGAAATATAAAAGAAGAACAAAGAAGTACTTACTTGGTTGATGGCCTCGGAAGATGTTCTTGCAAAGTAAAAAGTGCAAAAGGAAAATTTTTGAGAGAATTTGGAGAGGTAGGCGGCGCTTAGGTTGAGTTTATAATGCATTTTAGTTCTAAGACTAAGGTTCTATTTATAGGACAAGCTTGGGTCGGGTTTTGACCCATTTGGAATTGGATTTGGAGACAAAAAGTGACCATAGGCGGCGCCTTTTGCAAAACATTGTTAGGCATAGGCGGCGCCTATGCCATGGAATACTAGATTCAGAGACAAAAGGCTTTTGCATAGGCGGCGCCTATGCTATGGCATTGTTGAGCATAGGCGGCGCCAATTCCATGGCATTGTAGAATCCGAGATCTTAGGCCATAGCATAGGCCTTGCCTTGTTCGTGGCCTAGATTTACATAGGCCTTGCCTTGTTCTTTGCCTATATTTTCATAGGCAATGCCTAACCCATAACCTTTTTCTTCTTCATTCCTAACTTACCACCTTCAACATGCAATACTTCCAAATCAAAATTTGAAACCAATCTCCTCCTTTACACCTCTTGCACCTACATTTACTCAAAAACAACAAAAACGATTAGAACGATGGATTGCCTCCCATCAAGTGCCTTAGTTTTGGTCGTGGCTCGACAAAATCCTAGGAAAACAAAAACAACAAAAACAATTAAAAACGATGGGTTGCCTCCCATCAAGCGCTTGATTTATTGTCACGATATGACATAGCTATCTCGATTACTTAGACTTCATCGAGGTAGATGGTGGATCGTTTTCTGAATGGATTCAGACGACAATGAGACTTACTTGTATTCATGTAATCTTCTTCGAGATGACTCTTGTGCATACATATCCCAGGAGGGATACCAATTATATCATCAATAGTCCAATCCATAGCTCTCTTGTATCTCTTCAGAGCAGAGATGAGAGCCTCTACGTGTTGTTCACTTAAATCATCCGCCACACTCACAGGAAGTGTATTTCCACTTCCCAAGAATGCATACCTTAGATAATTGGGAAGCTCTTTCGATTCTAGCACTGGGGGCTCTTCAATGGAAGTCTTTGCTGTTGGTGATGGTTGATTCTTAAGATCAAGGTCCGGCTGCTTAGGAGTATGAGAATAGGACCCTATTTCTGTTAGAGCACACATAGTTTCTTCATTTTCTTGAGCCTCCTCACACTCAAAATTCATCAGCTCATCAGATAGTGACTCATCAGTAAGCTGCTTTTCTACAGATAATTCTTTGTCATCCTTATAATTAACTTCAGCTACAGAGAACACATTCATATCTTCGGGCTGCTTCATTGCTTTGCATACATCAAAATGGACCACTTCGTCATTCAACCGAAATAAAAGCTCATTAGTTCTCATGTCAATAAGCACACTTCCAATTGCGAGGAAAAGGCATCCCAAGATTATGGGAACTTCAGAATCCACCTCGCAATCAAGAATAACAAAGTTTGCAGGAAAGATGAAGGTGGAAACCTTCACCAACACATCATTCAAGATACCCACAGGTCGTTTTATCGACCTATCTGCCATCATGAGCCGTATATTGGTTGGTGTAGGGTCACCCAACCCCAACTTTCTATAGACGGATAGTGGCATCAAATTGATGCTTGCTCCTAAATCGCACAATGCCTTAGAAAAATTCATAGATCCAACCGTGCAAGGAATAGTGAAAGCACCAGGGTCTAACTTTTTCTGTACTAAGGACCTTGTGGTAATTGCACTACAATGATGAATATTATCTGCCGGCTCATAGCTTACTGCCCACTTCTTTGTTAAAAGGTCCTTCATGAATTTAGCGTACCCAGGCATCTATTCCAGCGCCTCAACCAATGGAACATTAATGGTCAGCTATTTTAACATGCACATGAATTTATTGAACTTGGTATCATCAGCTCTCTTCTTTAATCTTTGAGGAAAAGGTGGTGGTGGAAGGGGAATAGTTTTCTCCACGACTTTCTTTTCCTCTTGCTTTGGATTGGTGATCTTTTCAGGTGTGTCATCAGCGTTTTTCTTCAATCTCTGAGGAAAAGGTGGGGGTGGAAGAGTAATAGTTTTCTAAAGAACGCGCTCCTTCTAATTTTCAGCTTTTACAGAATCATCACAATCTGCGTCAATAACAATCTTCTTTATATCATCCACCACCTGCTTGCCTTTAGACGGATTGTCTAACACCTTACCGCTCCTGGTAGTAATAGCCCTGCATGATCCATCATTCCATGGATTTTCCACAGTGTCACTAGGTAAAGTGTCGGCTTTTCTTTGGTTGATAGTCGCTGATAGTTGACTCAATTGTTGCTCCAGCTATTTTATTGCAGTAGAATGCAAGTCAACTAATTGCTTCATTGAGGACAAATCATTTATTACCTCAGTTACTCCTGTGCTGGTTGCCTCCACTCCTTTTAACAGCTTAGCCATCATATCTTCCATGGACATATTTCCAGAACCAGATGCAGCGGCGTCACGTCTTCCAAGAGGAACATACAAACCACTCCTGTCAGTCTTGTTCTTCCAACTACCTTGATCACGGTCCTTGTTTCTCAATTTATCATAATAGTTCCGACCTTGGTTTCCTTGGGCATTGCCTCGGAAACCCCCCTGATTATTCAAGTAGTTTTCTTCTTCTTCAGAATTGGATTCACCTCTTGCCTGTGACACAACAACTTTGACTTTTTCGGTCTTCCCTGATAATAAGTGCTTGGTAAGAAGATCCATCTGTGTTTTTATGTGTGCCATATCTTGATCGCGTTCCTCCTCTCTTCACCTTTGTTCTTCAGTTATGCCAATAGATATAGTAGAGCTTGTTACCTCAGAATCCCTGGTATGCCAAGCTCTACTTTGCTTTGTCATACGGTCTAGCATATCACTTGCCTGAACAAAAGTAAGGTCCATGAATGACCCTCCTGCAGCATTATCAACCACTGGCTTAGTCATCGAATTCAAAGACCTGTATAATATCTCCATCAAGTGGACATTGGTCATATGATGATTTGGGCACCGCATAAGCTTCTTCTTGAACCTCTCTAATGCTTCGTGGAGAGCTTCAGTTGGAAGCTGTTGAAAGTTACTGATCTCATCTCTCAACTGCGCTCTCTTGGATGGCGGAAAGAATCTTTCTAGGAAAGCGTCTTTCAATTGCCTCCAATTTGTAATAGAATCAGGAGTCATCCCGTTCAACCATAGAGTTGCCTGCCCAGATAGAGACAATGGAAATAAGCGCAGCCGAATAGCATTCTGTCCAACGCCTGCATTGTCGAATGACTTGCATGTAGAGATAAAATTGACCAAATGCATGTTCGGATCATCACCTGCAAGTCCACCAAACAGTCCCTTGAGCTGCAATAACTAAATCATAGTGCTAGTGATATTAAACTTGGCTCCGGGTGCCAAAGGCGGAGGAATAATAGCTCCTGTGGCACCAGCTCCGTCCAGATCGTCATCATTATCATCAAAAGGCATCTGCATAGCTCGACGTTCAGGCCTAAATCTGGCTTGACTATCTCTTCTGTTTGCAGGTATCGCCACCTCAGCATCATGCCTAGGGTTTAGTAACTCGTCATCACCTAGGTCCTCATCATCAGGATTTGTTGCCCGCCCAGGGTTATCAATATTCTATTGATGTACTTGGGCAGCAGCCAACGCAGCTAGTCTAGCCTGCTACTGTTGAGCAGCCCTTCTCTCAATGTCACATTGTGCAACCATCCTTCCAATAAGTTGCGGTTCAGGATTTATGGGTAATAATGGTTGTCCCAAACTTTGAGTATTTGGCATGCACTGAACAAAAACTTGCAAAAATCAAAAACAACAACTAAAATTAAAGTACGGGAATCTTTGACCAAAGGTTCTAGTAATTATCACAAACTTAGTTGACAACCGTATTCCCCGGCAATGGCGCCAAAATTTGATAACGCTCAAACTACAGCTCTCGTAAGAGTGTAAGCGGTCGTCGTCGAATATAGAACCCAACTGGGTTTGGTGTCAAATCCCACAGGGAATACTTGGTCACTAAGTAAGCAACGATTATTAGACTTTTGATGAAAGTTCTTCGAATAAAGGGGGGATTTTGTGCATGCAAATGATGTAAACAAAATAGTAGAGTAAAAACGGAAAATAGAAGAGTAAAACGGAGTACTTGGTAGGTTTTAATCAATGAGAATTGAGAGTTATGGTTATGTACATCTTATGAGTTATACGTATCTAATGACTATGAGTTATGCGGAATTCAGACATTCATGTTCTTATAGAGAATCGTATTCGATGGTAAATCCAGGCGTCTTTAGACCATCAAGGACTATTTCACTTTAACTCTTTCGAGCTTAAAGTGTATCTAATGGTACAAATTCTCCAAGAGGTTAATCCAGTTACGGCACTAACTTTTAAACAGGGGTTGGTGCCCTATTTCCTTGACATTCTCTCTTTTCCAGACATGTAACTTTTCTTTCGAACAAGTTAATGCTATACTGGCGTATTCTATATGTTTGTAACAACAAGAATTTAAATTAAGATGAAGAGAAGAATGATATAAGCAGTATACGTGTCACGAATTCACAAACTCATAGCAATAGATAGTATCTCATAAGGCTTCCATAACCCTAACAGAGAAGTTTAGCTATTCATAAGTGCGACGGAAATCACAATAGACATTATCAGCATACCAAGATGAAAATCTCACGTGAAGTATGTTTTGGTAGGGCTTGTGGCGTGAATTCCTTGCAAAATAGCGTTTCTCTTGTTATTAAAATTAAAAGTCGAATAGATGAAAGAAAATTGTCAGAAATAAGAATTAATTGAAAGAGAATGAATGCTGAAAAGTTCAGCAAAATAGGATTTTTATAACACCCATATCCTATTCCTACTAAACTACTGCATACTTATCCTAATCCTACTAGGTTACTGAATCCTTATCTTAATCCTACTAAGTTACTGCTGATCCCCAAGTCTTTGGAAATGCTGTTTTTTGCCCGGGACAAGTTTTTCATGCGTCACTTTCAGTCCATAGGCATCCAAACGCTGCTTTCCTTCTTTCGTGAAGCTTCCTTTGGCGTCAAGTTATCCATAAAATGCTGAAATCTTCATCATTTATACCTGAAAACTTGCTAATCACGTTGGTTAGCTCACTTACAGGAAAAAGGACTAAAAGTGCATGAATTATATATTTTGTCCTCAAAACTTAGCTAAAATATGGGTAAATTAAGGCGCTTTAGGCGTGTAAATACGCCTAACATCACATATCTAGATTATGTAGGTCCCCTTCTCAGCTTCTCTTAGTCGCAACTATGGGGGCAACTATATCATTCTCTGTAAATAAATAAAAGTGTAAGGGACTATGTAAAGGTAATGGCTGAACAACAAAGGGTACAACCAGACCCTTAAAAACATCTATCCATGATTGAAACTTTGCTTGTAGTTCTAACATCGCAGCCCGATACGCAGACTATAGTCTATCCTCAATCGTTTCTAGTGTAGTTTGAGCCCAAGGCTGGATCTGCTCATATAATATTTCCACCTCGGTCTCAATAATTGGTAACCACGTATCCGTTACCTCTATCTCTCCTCAACACTTGGCATATTTGGCACACTAGCCTCTATAACAGCATCCTCATCAATAGTTTCTATCACAGAAAACATTCACATATTGTATGGCTACTACACTATCATATACACATTAAAAATTATTTTCTCATCATTTAGTTTGGAGGTGATCTTCCCCTAGTCCATATAAATCAACAAGCTACTAGTGGATAGAAAGTGTCTACCCAATATAATGGTGGATTGGAAATTTACCTCACAATCAAGAACCATGAAATCAGTGAGGAACATAAAGAATACAACCCTTACTTCCACGTCAAACAAAACACCCACTGGTTTCTTCACAGATGAGTTAGCCATCAATAACTTTATAGATGTAGGTTTGAGTTCCCCCATCCTCAACAACTTGTACAAACCCAGTGGCATCATATTTACTCTTGGTCCCAAGTTACACAAAGCTTGCTTGACATTGGGAGAACATAGAATGGTGACTTCTCTTAGATCCTATTTTTTCTACTAACGACAAAGGAGGAGTTGCACCATAAAGGTGCACATTATCATTGGGTTTGGTGACTCAATCCTCACCACTGTCATACTCAAAATCATTATCACTCCATATTAACTTCTCACACTTTGCCTTAGGTGTCTTTTGATGTTGGGCGTATTTACACGTCCAAGCACCATAATTTACCCATGTTTTAGCTAAGTTTTGAGGATAAAATATATAATTCTTGCACTTTTAGTCCATTTTTAATTAAGTGAGTAGACCTATGTGATTAGCATGCTTTTCAGGTACTAATGAGGAAGATTTCAGCACTTTGGTGACCTGTGGAGAGCAAAGGAAAACATCACATAAAAGGGAAGACAACTTTTGGACTGAATGTGATGCATGGGAACTTTTTCCCGGGCAAACCTCAGTATTTTTAAATACTTAAGGATGCAGTAGCAACTTATTACACAAGGATGTTATTAAAAACCTTATTGCTGAATTTTCAGCATTATCATTCATTATTGAATTATTCAGATTCTGTAATAGTTTGGTGAACAGAGAAAAATGGCTAGGCTTGAGCAGCGGAGAGACAAAACACGTTCTTCTCATTAGTGGCGCTAGTCATCTCCATAGACGAGATTTTTCTAAGTTGTGGTATAAAAATTATGTCTATTTTGATTTTCATTGTAGTCATAAGTAGCTAAGCTTATCTATTAGGGTTATGGAAACCTTGTAATATACTTTCTGTTGCTATGAGTTTGTGAATTTATGATGTGTCATGCCACTTATATCATTACTCTCTTCATTTTGATTGAATTCTCATGGTTGCAAACATAGGGAATGCGCCATTATAGCATTAACTTGTTTGATAGAAAAGTTACATGTTTGGAAAAAGGAGTGTGACAAGAAAATAGGGTTTCCAACCTCTATTTACACGTTAATGCCTTAGCAGGATTAACCTTTCGGAGAGTTTGTATAATTTGTAGTACACTTTAGGTTCGAGAGAACTAAGGTGAATAAATCCTTGATGGTTGAAAAACACTTGGATTTAGAATTAGAATACGACTCTTTATAAGTGCATGCATGTATAAACTCCGCTTTACTCATAGTTAATGGAAAAGTAGAAACTACAAGGTGGACATAACCCTAACTTGTTATTCTTATTGATCAAATCTTACTACACATATCATTCCATTGTTACTTTGATAATATTAGTTTGCGCTTAAACCAAAACCCCCCTTACCTTGGAATTTTTGACCAATAGTCTAATAATAATCGCAATACTTAGTGACTATAGTATTCCCTGTGGGATTCGACACCCAACCCAGTTGGGTTCTATATTTGACAGCGACTGCTTACACTTTCTAACGAGAGTTGTAATATGGGTGTATCACTTATCTCTATTAATTCTATCAATATTCAATTCCTTAATAGTAGGTACAAGGGGATTAGCAACAGTGGAACTACCATTAGAGTTGATAGCTAGACAATGACTGATGTTTGAAGGATTCTGCACAATGTTACTCAAGAGGGTACCTAGATACCTTTGATGCAAAGTGGCAGATATATGCCAAAACTGATGCTCTAATTGCTTGATAGCCATTGCATGTGACTCAACCTTCTAGGTCAAGCCTAAAATATCATCCTTGATCTCCTTAAGGCTATCCTCTTGACTTTCTTTGACCTTTACCAATTTGGTCAATATTTCTTCATTCTTGATTTCGTATCTCATCTTTCATGAAGAATGTACCTGTGTCTCTTCTCCTTGTAATAATCTCTCCATCTTCAGTCATCTCTTTATCCATATTGTAGTCTCTATATCTATTATAATAGTAGTTTTGACCCTGGTTTCCTTGACCTTTGGCTAAAAAATAATCCAATCAAAAATTCGGATATCTAGTCTCGTCTTCTAATTCAAACTCATAAGATTTGGAAGCTGAACCCTATGCTTCTACTACATGGACTTACTCTGATTTCACATCCACAAACTACTTTGCCAGCAACCTAAGATCAATCCTTAGTAGAACAATCTCTTATGATATAAAATCATCCACCACTCTCTGGTCACTAGCAGCTCTAATGGCGTATGTTCTAGAGCCCTTGTCTGCCTTCCAAGTTTGCCACCCTCGGTTAGTGAAATAGATCTGGTCTAGAATGTCAGAAGCTATCTCCCAGCGTAATCTTATAAGAGCTCCTTCAGAGATAGTGTTTAATATGGCTCTGAAACTGATGGTCAGAGCTCTATAGAATAACACAAAAAATTTCATCCCTGAAATTCGATGTTTGAGCACCAAACTTAACTTTTTCTTGAACCTGAACAAGGCCATATACATGGCCTCAGATTGCAGCTGCCTAAAATTAAAAATCTCTTCCTTTAGCTATAGTATCTTTGATGGAGGAAAGAACCTATTCAAGAATATCCTGCATAACTCATTCCACAAAGTGATAAATCCTTTTGGAAGTTTCTCTAACCATAAAGATGCTTCTCGTGTAAGCTAGAAAGGGAACATCCTCAATATGAGCTTTTGTTGATTCACCCCTGGATTTGTATAAGAATTATAAATCCCAGTAAAGTTGGCCAGTGCATGTTTGTGTCATCTGTAGGAAATCCCGCAAAAACACCCTTTAAGTATAAAAGCTGGATCACAATACTGGTTATGCTGAACTTGACACTTGGGGTCAAAATAGGAGAACCAATGGCTCCTTCCTTTATTGTCTCAACGTATCCCAGATCTTTTTCATCATCCTTGTTTGAATGGACATACTGATTTGCTCGGATTACTTATGCATGACCTCCCCAGACTCTATTTTGATTTCCATCGAGTGCTGCCTGTCTTTACTCAGCTAACTCTGCCTCCTGAGCTATCCACTAAGCTTCTTATACTTCCCACCTCTTATTTTCAGCTTGAGCTAATAGCTCACCAGCTTGTCGATTAATAATATACTAAACTTCTTTAGGAGGAGGGGGAGATAAATCATCACCAACTCCTTTAGAAAGATTTTATTTTTTAGCTTCCGTCATCCAACTAGGTGTTGTAGAATCCTTTCATGATTCGGATTCAATGGGAGTAAGGGATTTTCTCTAGTCCATATGTTAGGCATACACCAATGTATTCCCAACTAAGAACAAAAAAAAAGAAAACACGAAAACCACAACAACTTTAAATCACAAATCAATATCGTATTCCCTGGAAACGAAGATAAAATTTGGTGACGTCCAAGCTACACCTCCTATCTAAAGATAATATAGTTGCTACCAAAGATAGTAACCCAAAAAAGGTTGGGGTAGAATCCAAAGGGAATACATGGAATTGTGGAACTTAACTATTGTAACCAATGGGCGAAATTGGAAAATTAAATAGGGGGTTTTGAGTACCAATATCTAACAAGTGGTGAGTATCAACTTTGGTTGTAATAAATTATAGTTGAACACTAGGATTGCGTTCCCCCTGGCTTCTCATCTCAATAGGCTTACCATGCTATTTTGAACCAACCCGATACCTTGTTACAGAATTAATAAGTTATGTACTATCTACGGTCTTTTAGATGAGTAGACAGATTTCACCCTTTACCTTTTGAGTCTTAGGATATCGCCTTACTAACCCTTATCTTGATCCCAGTTAACTATTAACTTTTGAGCCTTTAGTTATTAGATGAAAGCTAACCATCTATCACGATCTGATTTACGATTCATGATGGTACCTACCATATTCCACCAGTAGGTAAGTCGATACCGTAACTCAGAGCTAATACAATGGGTTACCTTGATAAGAACATCCAACATGGACCCTATTTAAGGATACAATATATAAACAACAACGTTTCACAACCAATGATAACCGATATTCAAACAAAAATCCCATGACCAAATATTATTAATACAAGAGATTCTAAACTTAACAATAGGAACTCCAAGAATTCACCCTATCTCTAAATAGTCAACACGACATGAACTAGCTCAACGATGACACCTAGAACCTAGGTTTGCACCAAAAAAGTACAAAAGTGTAGTATGAGTACGAAAAAATGGGTACTCAGTAGGCATCATCAGCCGACTGATCTAAATTGTAATATAAAGATGATATAAAGTAAGACAGTAAATTAAAGACAAGGTAGAGGATCAAACCTGAATCTCCTTCAATATAACTATAGTAAAATCTATACTACTAAGGCAATAACACGACATACTATATCAAAATACTCCAAAAGCGCCATACCAATTGAGTATCATTTTGGAAGTGTATAGTCACATGTACAATAACTAGCATTTGTCTTCTATAATCATTACCAACCATCTTTAGAACACAAAGCACTAGAACTTACCACGACGTTCCATACTGTCGGGAAGTACATGAAAAAGAACACAACAAGGAACTCATCACGACGTCCTATACCACCAGAGAGTACACCAAGGAATACAATATAAGAACTCATCACGGCATCCCATACCACTGGAGAATACGCCAAATGTTCAAATAATAATATGTCAAAATATAACTACTCAACTATTAGCTGGAGCACTAGGTAGCATAACCCCGCAATTGATTATACTAAGGTCTACAATCATTATCCATACCATAATTTAGTCACAACAAAACCAATATTGTTATAGCACAATCATATAATTACTTATCCTCCAATTTTCCACTAAACTTTATGTGAGGTCTAACCTAGTTAACCTCTATTTCCATAAGCCACTAGGTTACAGGTATTATAGTTATGAGCTATCAAATAGAGAAAAACTACTTGTTTCCAATACTATCAATTATTCACATATCACCAAGCTATTTTCTAGTTAGCACTCTCATTATAGAAGTCATCAACTATGCCACCACGACATTACATAATTGAAGTCAACCTAGTTATTCATCATGCAATATTAAGCCTATTATCATTAGGCATGTTATAACATTTAGGACTAGTTCCCATATTTATAGAAAGTAAGATCCACCAACTAGTTCACTAGAATTCTAGTATTAAAGTCGTAGTGATTTATTAGGAATAACTAGTTATCTCATAAGCCACTTAACTAGGCAAAATTCCATAACATACCAATATTCCAAGTTTAATAGATTTGCTAGGTAAGTCTTCAGTTCTACGCAAGGTTTCATATATCAATTAGCCTTAACCCATTAATAGGCATAAGTTACTTCTAGTTACCAATTAGGGTTAACAAGTGTACCACCTCTCATTTAGTGAATAAGGAAAAGGAATGAATAATCATTTACCAAAGGAGATATCATGTCCCAGTACATAAGCGGTTTAGCACCACACGGCCTAACCTCATAAGTATCAATGCATTTATGTTAATTTACCCAACAGGGCATCATAACATCTTTACCTCTTTCGTATTTATCGGGTTTTAGCATAATATGAACATATCTTCCATATTCACCAGGTATCAATCATAACATCTACATATCCTTCGGATTTACTGGGTATCAAACATAAAATCAACATATCCTCTTGATTCAAAGAGTATCATTATAACTTTATCACCTCTTATGGATTTACCGGGTATTAACATCACATCAACATATCCTCCAGATTCTTCGGGTAATATCATAACATCAAAATATCCTCCTGATTCGCTAGGCAACATCATGCATCCTTACCTTATCCGGATTCACCGAGTTTATCATCAAATGAACACATCTTTTTGATTCACCAGGCATCATCATGCCATTTCATATTTCTGAAGGCAACAACATATATACACGTACATAGCCAAATCGATAAGTAAATACAAGCTCACAATAATAGAGTAATAAGGATGTAATAGAACATATATCATCCTGCTTTGCTATTAAGCATTACCACATAACATGAGCATGAGTATCCATATGATATATACAATTATCACTTTCCCAAGGCTATCCATATAATGACCACTAGATAATCCATTAAGTATACATATTAACCAACCATTATCCACATGTATAACCCAACAATTGAGGTTCAACCATTAATAATATCACAACCTAATTTAGACATTTATCTAGTATCTAGGCCTCTAAGGGATTTCATAGTTCAAGCTTAAGGTGGGTCAAGTCCTACTCCTAATTTCCAAGAATGCCAAAGTCCAGCATCACAAGTCTAATATCTACCCGAATTAGGCTAAGTTATCTAAATCATATTATAAGGGCTTATCAATCCTTACAAAGCCTATCGGAAAAATTTTCTTCAAGTATTCCTCCTTAGTCAACCCAATACCAAGATAATTTCCTAACTAAGCACTAACAAAGTCAACATACTCCTAAGTTTAGGGAGCAACTTCATTCTCATTTATTATAGAAACTGGAGTATTATCATGCTATTCATTAGACTACAAGTAGTCTATCAAAGGTTCTAGGCTAACGATCAAGCATCACACCATGCAAGTTCGCTAATTTATAAGAACCAACTAATCCTAATTATCACCATTTGACCATTTATCATCTAAACCCTATATAATCTCACAAGATATCAACAATTATACTACAATCAATCTCAATCTAACTACAAGTAAGACTAACCTACCTTGAGTCCAAGCAACTCATGAGCCAACAAGTTTTTTCTTTTCTTTTGTTGAAGCCTCCTTTTCCATGAGCAAGGCTTTCAACAATAAAATCTAATCATTACAACAAGAATGACAATACCCATTATGGAACCATTGTGCCATGGGTTCAAAAGGACACCAAACCCCCAAGTAGGTTTCACCTTTGGAAATGAGTTTCCAAGACCAACTCATTGTTTAACTACCTTTAGGGAGTTATAACCCTCAAGGAATTTGAGACAATTAATCAAATTTGGGGCTATAATTGAGCCTCAATGATTTAGGGGTTTTGAGTCTAGAAATCATGAAATCAATACCAAACTAGAAGTGTTGTTACCTTAGATTGTAGCAAGATTCAATTTAACAAGTTGGTAAAGCTCCAATTCAACCCAAAAGACATAGAAGATTTCAGACTCCATTAGGGTTTGTAGATTTAGAGGGAGGCACAAAATGGCCAAAATTTTGGAAAAAACAACCTTTAAATAGGCTTTTCCATCCCTAAGGTCTTGCGGTCCCGCCACCTGCCTAGCCATAATCGTAACACCATGGTCACGCCTTAGCCATCACGGTCGCAACATCTCAATCAACACAAGGAATGGCTGAAGCTTTGAATTGGGTTTTGAGCTTCGACCAATGCCTCAAGATGCATCCGGGGTCCGTTTTGAACAAATAAGATATGTAAACCCATACTTTTCGATGTTCTAGACACGTTGGAAAAGTTAGATTTTGCATACAAGGCTGTTTTACCAAGGTTTTTGCTTAGTGGTCAATTAGGACCAACATATACTTCAAATTGAGGAAGTGGTTCAAGGAACCAAACGAACCGCCAAATAATCAATCTATCAGTTCTGGCAAGCCACTAATGACTTGGGGTGGCTATGGAGAATCTCTCTTTGTGAAAATAAGCAAGAACACGAAGAATGACCATAAAGGTCATTACAACATCCACTACTAAGGAACTTTCATCCCCAAAAGTTAATGATAAGCAAGTACCTGAAGTCTCAAACAAGTAAGGATCTAGGCCCACATCTCACTCTTGACCTCCCAAGTATATTCCTTTACTAGGTGGTGCCTCCATTAACCCTAGAGAACCAGAATCTCCCTAGTACATAAACACCTCACATCACTAGACAAAACAAACATGGGCTCTTCCACAAAGGTAAACTGATCGTCCAACTAGATCGAGTCCGACCTAAGCACATGAGAAGCATCGGGAATATATTCTGCAACATGGAGACATAGAAAATTGGATGAACAACAATGAAGTATGGAGCTAAATCCGACTCATAGGTTGTCTCGCCAGCTATGCGAAGAATCTTAAAAGGACCAATATAGTGAGGGCTAATCTTACACTTCATCCCAAATCTCACCACACCTCTCATAGGTAAAACACGAAGGAACATACGGTCACCAACTCCAAATCTTAAGGAACGGAGCCTATGGTCGGCATAGGCCTTCTTTCTACTCTAGGCTGCTCTTAGCCTATGCTGAATCACCCTGACCCTATCCAGTGAGTCTTGAAGCAAATCTGTACTGTAGGGTCTAACCTCAAAAGTCTCAAACTATCTAATAGGGGATCAATACTACCTACCATATAAATCCTCATAAGGCTCTATCTCACTATTGTAATGATAACTATTATTGTAGGCAAACTCTGTCAATGCTAAGTTCTGAGTCCATTGACCTCCAAAGTCTATAACATAAGCTTGGAGCATATCTTCAAGCACCTAAATAGTCCGCTCAGATTGACCATCCATCTGTGGATGAAAGGTTGTTCTCAAATCCACTTGAGTACCCAACTCCTCCTGGAATGCTCTCTAAAACCTTAAAGTAAACATAGAACAACAATTTGATATGATAGACACAGGGACCCCATGCAAACAAACTATCTCCCTAACATACATCTGGGCTAATCTCTTTGCACTGAAGGTCATTTGAATAGGAATAAAATGAGCTGACTTAGTCAAATGATCTACAATAACCCAAATACCATCGTGACCACAGGAAGTATGAGGCAAGCCACTAATGAAATCTATGGTAATCCCTTCCTATTTCTACTTGAGAATGAGCAATCTCTAAGTCAATCTGCCTGGAGACTGATGCTCGGTCTTAACCTTCAGACAACATAGGCAATGAGCTACAAAGTCTGCCACATCCTTCTTCATACCATCCTACGAGTACAACTGCATCAAATCTCTATACATCTTGGTTGTACTGGGATGAATAGAATATCTAGAACTATGAACCTTATTCTGAATTGATTGAATCAAGTCATCAAGTCGGGGTACACAAATACGACCCTGAATCTCAAGATACCCTCCAAATCTACGATGTGTCTCCCAGACTCATCACTCACCACCCGATCACAGAGAAGGTACAACTTACTATCCTCAAACTAATGGTCATGAATCTTCCCAAATAGGGAGGACCTTACCTCTACATAAGTCAAGATCCTCATAGGATTTGATATATCGAGGCAAACCATTAAATTGGCTAAGGACTGGATATACTGTGCTAAGGGCCTCTGAAAAATTGAAATACAAGTCAAACTACCCATACTCATTGCCTTTTGACTCAAGGCATCCACCACAATATTTGCCTTACCCAGATGATACAAGATAAATATATCATAGTCCTTTAGAAACTCCATCCACCTACGCTAGCGAGCATTAAGCTCCCGTTGGGTCATAAGATGTTGAAGAATATGGTGATCGGTGAAAATCTCATAGTGCACACCATATAAGTAATTCCTTAAATTCTTGAATGCGAAAACTATTGCCACTAACTACAAATAATAAGTGGGGTAGTTGCGCTCATGCACCTTAAGATGTCTAGAAGTATAGGCAATGAAATGAACCCACTGCATCAAAACACAACCAAGACCAATACCAGAAGTATCACAAAACATAGTAAATCCCCTGCTTTCAACTGAAAGAGCTAATACCGAGGCTGAAGTGAGACAATCCTTGAGCTTTTCAAAGCTCAACTCACACCGTTTGGACCATCAGAAGGGAACTTCTTTTTAAGTCAATCTAGTCATAGAAGCTGACAAGGTAGCAAATCTGTTAATAAAGTACCTATAATAACTAGCAAAACCAATATAATTGCAAACCTCAGTTGTAAATGTCGATCTAATCCAATCACGAATCGATGAAATCTTAGCTGGCTACCATAATACCCACCTTTGACACCACATATTTGAGAAACAAACTTCAGCTAAAACTTGCAGTTGGAGAACTTATCAAAATGCACATGCTCTCTCAAAACCTGGAGCACCATCCTGAAATATTGTGCATGATCCTCACTACTCCTCAAATACACAAAGATATCATTAATGAACACAATAAAAAAGGAGTCTAGATAAGGTCTGAACATACAGTTCATCAGTTCCATAAATGTGGCTGGGGCATTAGTCATCCCAAAAGACCTCAGCAAAAACTCATAGTGACTATAATGGGTCCTAAAGGTTGTTTCTGGGATGTCCTCTTCCCAAATCTTCAACTGATGATAACCAGACCTCAAATATATCTTAGAAAATGTAGCTACGTCCTGAAGCTGATTAAAAAAATCATCAATGCGAGGCATAGGATAACGGTTCTTCATTGTTACCTTATTAAGCTATCTATAGTTGATAGACATCCGTATCAAACCATCTTTTTTCTGTACAAACAAAATAGGGGCTCGTCATGGGGACACACTCTGTCTAATGAACCCCCTGGAAAGAAGATCCTAAAGCTCAGAGTTTAGATCATTGAGCTCTAAAGGGGCCATATGATAAGGTGACATAGAAATAGGTCGATTACCAGGCTTAAGGTCAATAGAAAACTCAATCTCATGATTAGGAGGGATACCAAGCAGATCATCAGGAAACATATTAGGAAACTCACAAATAATAGGAACAGAGTCAATCGTCAAATAGGTTAAGTACCAGGCTTAAGGTCAATAGAAAACTCCATCTCACGATTAGGAGGGATATCAGGTAGATCATTAGGAAACATATCAAGAAACTCACACACAATAGGAACAGAGTCAAGAGTCAAAATCTCTACTCACATACAATAGGACTCACTCTATCTAATGAACCCCTTGCCAAGAAGATCCTAAAGCTAAGAGTTTAGCTTCTTAAGCTCTGAAGGAGCCATATGATAAGGTGATATAAAAATAGGTCGAGTACCAGGCTCAAGGTTAATAGAAAATTCAATCTCATGATTACGAGGGATACCAGCCAGATCATCAGAAAATATATCAAGAAACTAACACACAATAGGAATATAGTCAAGCATCAAAGTCTCTACACGGGTATCACATATAGGCGAGATAAGACTCGCAACCCCTCAACATAAGTCGTCTAGCGCAAATATAAGAAATAATCCCTGTTGGCTATTGGCTAATTGCTCCCTTCCACACAACTGGGGTATACCAGGCATGGCTAAGGTAAATTTCATGGAAAAACAAGCCATGACCGTATGATAGTGGGATAACCAATCCATGTCCAGAATCATATCAAAATCCAACATATCTGAATTAATAAGATCAAAATATGTATCAACATCACTAATTGTCATGAAACATGGTCTAAATACTTGATCCACTACTAAAGAATTACCTATGGGAGTAGATACATGCAATAGCATAGATAATAAATCACTGGACAACTCCAACTGTGCTGCATAATATGTAGATATATAAGAATAAGCTGATCCACGATCAAATAAAGAAAGTTCCAACTACGACAAACTAAAATTATACCTATGAATACTGTATTTGAAGTCTTAGTCTTGGGCCTAGCAGGTACTGCGTACAACTGACTACACCTGCCACCTGGTTGGGCACTTGGATGACCACCTACCCTGCTTGCCTGAATACTACCTTGAGCATCCCAGTAACTACCTTTACGACCTCACACACCACCTTTACCTAAGGGATGAACTTCCTTAATGGGGTAGCTCCCTGGGCTAAAATAATTATCACCCCTCGATTAGGGTACTTTCTATAGAAATGAACAGAAAGTCCACTAGTAAAACAAGACTCATGAGATGAACCAAAACTCACAAATTTGGATGATCCAGCATAGCTAAAAATCTTAGCGTAGCCCACAGATGAACCTCTTATAGACTAATCACCACCCCTACTAGGGCACCACTAGAAATAAACTAATCCCCATTAGCTGCCTGAAGTACTGCCTGCACTGGTCGACTAATCTGACCTTGAGGCTAAAAATATGGAAATGAAGGATGTCCAGCATAAGGAATACTACCTCTAAATCGGGAACTACTACGACTCCTACCAAGTTTTCCCTGATCCTTGGGCCTCTTATCACGACCCCCTCATTGTATATCCTTCATCACTCTTGCATGATCAACAACCTCAGCAAAGGTCCTACCAGCAGCAACCAAATTTTGAGTAGCCATCCGAATAGGAAGTCTTAATCCTATCATAAAGTAGTGAACTCTATAATACTCAATATCCAATTTAGAAGTTGCATGCCTGGCCAACTCATGGAAAGGAGTCTCATACTCAGCAACTGTTATAGAACCCTGCTCTAACCTAGAGAACTGATCTATCAAATAATCTCTAAAGCTAAGCATTATAAACTTGTCCAAGAATATCTCAGAGAACTAAGCTTAAGAGAGATGGGAAGATCCTACTACTCTAGATTTCATAAAACCCTTTCACCAGTGTCTAGTAGATAAGTCAAATTGAAATTTAGTGTAGTCCACACCACGAGTCTCAACAAGGCCTAACCCATGAAGCCTATCCTCATAAGCAATCAGAAATCAAATACATCCTTTTCAAGAGGACCAACAAATCTAGGTGGAGCCAACCTCAAGAACCTGCCCAACATCTTCTCCTCCTCAATAGACATAGCAGGCTAGGTCAAAACTGGCTAAACAACAACTCATGAGCTTCTAAACAATAATGTTTCACAAATAAAGATAATCAATATTCATCACAAATCCCATGACCTAATAGTATTAATACAAGAGCTTCTAAACTTGACAATAGGAATTTACAATCTCAAGTCTAAACTGTCTTAGATAGTTTCATGCATTTGTCTCAAAAGCAAATGACAAATAAAGATAGAGGGGAAAGAGAGCAACTCAAACTCCAAAAGCTCACCCTATCTCTAAATAGTCAACGTGGCATGAACTATCTCAATGAAAGAAACTAGAACCTGGGTCTACACCAAAAAAGTATATTAGTATAGTATGAGTACCAAAACATAGGTACTTAGTAGGCATCATCATCCGACTAAGCTAAATTGTAATATTAAGACGATATAAAGTAAGACAATAAGTTAAAGTCAAGGTATAGATCAAACTTGAATCTCCTCCAATATCACTGTAATAATATCTATACTACTAAGGCAATAGCACGACATTCTATATCAATATACTCCATAATCTCCATTCCAACTAAGTATCATTTTGGAAGCGTAAAGTCATATGTAAAATAACTAGAATTTTTGTACAATAATCATCACCAACCAACTTAGAGCACAAAGCACAAGAACTTACCGTGATGTCCTATACCACTGGGGAGTACACAAAAAAGAACACAACAAAGCACTCATCACGGCGTCTCATACCACCAAAGAGTACACCAAGGAATACAATACAAGAGCTCACCACGATGTCCCATACCAGCAGAGAGTACACCAAAAGTTCAACCAATAATATGTAAAAGTACAACTACACAACCATTAACCGGAGCCGCATGTAGCACAACATCGCCATGGCTTATACCAAGGTCCATAATCATTATCCATACCACAATTTAATTACAAAAAAACCAATATAGTTATAGCATAATCATATAATTACTTATCCTTCAATTTACCACTAAACTCTATGTGAGGTCTAACTAGTTAACCTTTTTTTCTACAAGCCACTTGGTCACAAGTCTGACAGTTACTAGCTATCAAATAGAGAAAAGCTATAAGTTACCACTACTATCAATTATTCACCTATCACAAGGCCATTTTCTAGGTTGCACTCTCATTATAGAAGTCATCAACTAAGCCACCATGACATTAAATATTACAAGTCTACCTAGTTATTCATCATGTAATACTAAGCCTATTATCATTAGGCATATTATAACCTTAAAGACTAGTTCCCATATTTTAAGCAAGTGAGGTCCACTAACTAGTTCACTAGACTTTTAGTATTAAAATCGTAGTCATTTATTAGAAATATCTAGTTATCACATGAGCCACTTAACTAGGTGAAATTCCATAACATAACCATTATTCTAAGTCAAATAGATTTTATAGGTAAGCCTTTGGTTATACACAAGGTTTCATATACCAATTAACCTTAACCCATTAATAGACATAAGTTACTTCTAGTTACCAATAAGGGTCAACAAGGGTTACACCTCTCATTTTGTAAATAAGGATAAGGAATAAATAACCATTTTCCAAAGAAGACATTATGTCCCATGTACATAAGCAGTTTGACCCCACAAGGCCTAACCTCACAAGTAGAAATCTATTTATGTAAGTTTGCCCCACATGGCATCATAACACCTTTACCTCTTCTGAATTCACCGGGTATCAACATAACATCAACATATTCTCCAAATTCACTAGGTATCAATCATAACATCAATATATTCTCCGGATTCAGTAAGTATCAATATAACATCAATATATCCTCCAGATTAACCGGGTATCATTGTAATATCATAACCTTTTTTGGATTTATCGGGCATCAACATCACATCAACATATCTTCTAGATTCACTGGGCAACATTATAACATTAACATATCCTCTGGATTCACCAGGAAACATCATACACCATTACCTCTTCTAGATTCACCGGGTATTATCATCACATAAACACATCTTTCAAATTCACCAAAAATCATCACGCCATTTCATATTTCTCAAGGCAACAACATACATACACATACAAAGCCAAATCAATTAGCAAATATAAGCTCACAATAATAGAGTAATAAGGATATAGGAGAACATGTATCATCCTAATTAAGCGTTACCACATAAGATGATCATAAACATGAGCATGAGTATCCATATAATATAGAAAATTATTATTTTCCTAAGGCTATCCATATTATAACCACTAGATAATCCATCAAGTACATATATTAAGCAACCATTATCCATATGGATAACCCAACAACCAAGGTTTAACCATCAATAATCTCAACAACCTAATTTGGACATTCATATAGTATCAAGGCCTTTAAGGGATTTCATAGTTCAAGCTTAAGGTGGGTAAGGTCCCACTCGTAAATTCCAAGAATGCCAAAGTCCATTATCATAAGTCTAATATCTACCCAGATTAGGCTAAGTTATATAAATTATACCATAAGGTCTTATCAATCCTTACTAAGCCTATTAGGGAAATCTTCTTTAAGCATTCCTCCTAAGTCAACCCAACACCAAGGTCATTTATTAACTAAGCAATAGCAAGGTCAACATACTCCTAAGGTTAGGGAGAAACTTTATTCTCATATATTAGAGAAACTAGAGTATTATCATACTATTCATGAGACTACAAGTAGACTATCCAAGGTTCTAGGCTAAGAGTTAAAAATCACACCTTGCAAGTTTGATAACCTATAAGAAGCAACTAATCCCAATTATCACCATTCGACTATTTATCATATAAACCCCTCCAAATCTCACAAAATTTACAAGATTATACTACAATCAATCGTAATCTAACTACAAGTAAGCCTAACCTACCTTGAGTCCAAGCAACTCATGAGCCAACAAGTTTTTTTTACTTTTATTGAAGCCTTCTTCTCCAAGTTCAAAGCTATCAATAATACAATCTAATACTTACAATAAGAATAAAAATACCCATTATGGCACCATTGTGCCATGGGTTCAAAAGGCCACCAAACCCCTAAGTAGGTTACAGTTTTAGAAATGATTTTCCAAAACCAACCTATTGTTTAACTACCTTTAACGAGTTATAACCCTCAAGGAATTTGAGTCAATCAATCAAATTTGGGGATATACTTGAGCCTCATTGATTTAGGGGTATTGAGTTAAGAAATCATAAAATCAATACCACACTAGAAGAGATTTCACCTTAGATTATAGCAAGATTCAATTTCACAAGTTGGTTAAGCTCCAATTCAACCCAAAGGACTTACTTAGAAGATTTCACACTCCATTAGAGATTGTAGGTTAAGAGGGAGGCATAAAACGGCTAAAATTTCTGAGAAAACAGCCTTCAAATAGGCTTACCCAGCCTACAGGTCTCGCAGTTGTGCCACCCACCTAATTATGATTGCGAAGCTAGTGTCACACCTTAGCCATCATGGTCGCGGCATCTGGATTAACACAAGTCATCGATGAAGCTTGGAACTTAGTTTCGAGCTTCATCGAATGCCTCAAGATGCATTTGGGGTCCATTTCGAACAAACAAGATATGTAACCCCATAGTTTTTGACATTTTGGACTCGTTGGAAAAGTTAAATTTAGTATACATAAATGTTTTATCAAGGGATTTTCTTAGCGGTTAATTAGGACGAACGAAGATTTCAAATTGAGAAAATGGTTCAAGGAACCAAACGAACCGACAGGTAACTGATCTGTTGGTTTCATCAATCACTAATTATTTGGGGCATCTATAAAGAAGCTTTACCGATGAAAATACGCAAGAACGCAGAAAATAACCTGAAGGGTCATTACACCATCACACTTAGATAATACATAGTAGCGTGGAACAATAGTTAAACTCAAAATTACTATTCTCATTATCTTTTCCTAGTCACTACTCATATTTTATATAATTAACGATAATCTAGGTGGGATCCTAATATTTGCAACCGCTAGAATAACTATTAAAGTGAAGACAATATAATGCATGCATGGGTGTCAATTCAGAACAACGATAGCACTTACCGTACTTTGTCAATATTTTAAGGTTTCCACAACCCTAGCTATGGGTTTTTGGCCACTCATGGTTGTGAAATAATAAACAACATCCAAGATTTAAAGCATAATATGAAATCACAATAATAAGAAATAAAAACCCAAAATCATAACTGAATTAATCAACCAAAGTCGATACAAGAGAATCCCAAGATTAAAATCAAATATCGCAATCAAAATATATTTGTAACTATAAAGAGTAAGTAGCTTCTACTAAAAACACATAAGGGGTATTTATATTACATGAGGAAGGCTTAAAATCAAAGCCCAAATAAAATAGGAGAAAAAAGTGTCGGTGTCTAATTATGGTCCCTACATGCACCCTATCATTGGGTGTATGTGGAATATACAAACTGTAGGGTGGATGATGTTGGGTATATTTATGCATTCTAGCGTTACTATTCTAGCCTACCTAGCCATGGTTTGAGGATGATTCTTATGCTATATATGTAGATAATGATATAAATGGGAATTTATGTGTCCAAGTATGTGTTTACAATGTTTAATGGTGTTTTCACATGAGTTTTAACTCAATTTATGCATTTAGAGTTCAACCGAGAAAATTAGTGTTACTAGCTTGTGCTACGTGTTTGTCTAGTCTATCGTGTTGGGATCTAATGTGTTTAATGAGTTAATAAGGTTGTTATTGTGTATTTATATGTGAATTTTGTTTTTGATATTGATCAAGGGTCAATTGGATCAAGCCAAGGGTCAAAACAACGAGTTAAAGATCAAAGTGAAATTAGCCTATGCTTAACTCGTGTTTTTGATTCATCGTTGAGGATGTTGTGTTGTTTTGAGCTATAAATTGTTTTTTTAATGCTATACGATGCTTGGTTAATTGAATATTATGATATATAAAGTATTTACAATATTCAAATCAAGTGGAAACAACTCAAAAAGGCTAAAAAATGACCACAGAAACACAAGACGTAATTTGGATCCATGAAATATTTTGGGCACGTGTGGGATGTGTCATTGGAAAATGGGTGTTTTCTTCTCACCATTAGATTAATAAGGGGTCCAAAATGGTAAAACACCATGTTACGGTGTTGATTCAATTCAAAATTTTCCAAAAACGTAGCTCAACATGATAACGCTGCTTCGCGGTAAGGACTAAAATTGTGGAAAAGTGCCCAGTTATGGTATTTGGTGCCTAGTGATGCCATTTGACACTATGGAACGATGCGTTGACACCAAAAATCAGGATAATTTTGCCTTGCTGAATAAGAATGACTTGGAAACCTAATCCAAGTGGGGTTATGCCTTGTATACTATAAATATAACTTCTTAAAACATGTTTTGGACATCTTGGAACCTGTAGATCTCTTGGAACAACATTGGCGGCTACCACAACTTCTTTTTAGGTTTTTATTTCTTTAATTTAGCTTAATTTTATAGTTTTAATCATTCATACAATTAATTAGATGTTGATTATGGCTATGAGTGGCCAAAAAACCCCTTTCCGGGGTTAAAGCCAAGAACATGAGTACAATTGTTTTGAATTAATTTGGTTTGATTTGTGTAATACCCTATATTTCTTAAGCTTAAATTAACTCTTAGTTCATGAGTTATCTGATATAAATTTTTGAAATACTCAGTATTTTTCAGTTTAGAGCCTGCAATTGCATAGGAAATTAAATTAGCTTTCCAACAATATAAGATTCACCTAAATTCGATAACCAGGCAAGAAGTTATGGCTATTTTAATTTTTAGTTATTAAACACCATTATTCAGGCCAGTATCACGTCACGGAGTATGTCAAATTGACAATTGTCAGTTTCTAGTGAGGTATCGCGATACTGACATGTCGCGCCATAAATAACTATCTCAATTGTTAAAATACAGTGTTGCTCCGCGATATTGGCATGTCGCGCCAAGTACCCAATCCACAAATGTCAATATATATTAAAGCAATGCAATTGTACCACATCATGCTAAGCTTCTAGGTCCTATCCAATATTGCAACTTGGTTCCACTGTATTACATCGCATCGCACCACCAGCCACATTCCTAGTTGGCGCGATAGTGGCGCGTCCTGCCAGGTGCCCAAAGTGGGATTTTTTCAGTAATGATTTTAAATCATTACCAGAGGTAATTGATTATTTTTCCATGATCCAAGTCAGCCTTTAACATATAAATGACCGCAAATTAACCTAGTTACATCATCATTATTCAATTTTCCCAGATCAAAGACATTCTCTCTCAAGAAAAAAAACCCTAACTTTAAGAATCAAGATCAAAACTCAAGAATTTCTTCAAGAACCTTCAAGAATTAACTTTTCAAGGTATGTTAGGTGTTCATCTTTTAAACATCATTTTTATGATTTATGATTTCAATGCATTTCTTAAACTTCAAGAGTTATGATTTATGATTTCAATGCTTGGAATTGAATGTATTTGTGATTATGATAGTAATTGGGATCCAATGCATGTTTAATTATTAGTTTTCATGAAATTAAGATAGTTATGTGGTGAATTATATGAATTGCATGCATGAACCTTGAATTTGAAATTGAATGTTGTATTCATGATTACATGTGTTGACCATCATCATGTGAAATACTTCATGCTTCCCAAGTATTTGCTAAAATGCCTGTGTGAAGTAAATAGTGGAATCTTGACATGTCATTTTGTGGTCCCAATCATGTACAGGCTTATGCCCTACAAGTGTTTGATAAAATGTCTTTATGAATAAATTATGGACAAGTGTATATTATTATGTATCTCAAGATCATGCTCTACTTTATTTTTCATGCTATCGAGTCCTGGGGGTATTTAATATCTGATAATTTATTTGCTTGCCTAGATTAAGTGTCCGTTATAGAATATTCTCAGTCTTTTCATGATCAGTAGTACTCCCAATTAGTTAAAGAACTCAGTAAAACTCAGTAAATACAGAACTCAGGAAAATTTTGTAAGCTCAATATCAGTTCAGTCCAATTCATTATGTTCAAGTTAGTGTCTTTTAGTTGGGAGTAGGATTCAACACCGAGTGAACCCAAGGATGGGGGATCACCTGCCAAAAGAGGGTGTGATCCTTAAAATCAATCCTTGCACTCAAAAACTACGTAGCCAGCATATGTTGAGATATCAAACCTGCTAGTTGAGAGTTGATGAGGCATTTTAACTTGTCAGATAAGGGTTCCACTTCTCATTAGAGTACCTTCCAGATGAGGGTAACTCTTCAGTGTCTTTACCCGTGGGACGGTACTAACACTTTTCTAACTGGGGTCACTGGTTGCACCTCAACTCAGTTATCTTATTTGGGGCTTATCGGTTAGATAATTACCTCGCACAATCTCAGTTTCCGCTTTTAGAATAGAACTCAGTTTAGTTCTATAGAATTAGGATAGTCAAATACAGTCAACCAGTATCTATAACTTCAGATATCAGTTACTCAGTATCAGAATTTGGGTCTTAGCTTCAGATAAGATTAGTCACAATATTTATTTATATGCACAGTAGCGTATACTCAGTATTTATAGTAGTATCAGTTATCTATGTGATCTCACGTTCAGTTACTCTATATCATGCAGTAAGTTATTATTCATGCATATGAACCCTTGTATTCAGCCTTACCCCATCTATCATACCAGTACATTCCACATACTGACGCATACTATTTCTTTGCACTAAGATGTCTTATATCATAGGTTCGAAAGCTTAGGTTCCTGACCATGCATAGATAGATCCAGATTTAGCCAGCAATAGATTTAGTAGTGAGTCCTCATCATTCAAGGATATTTTTTCATTTCATTATTATATTAGTCCCAATATTTTAGTGGATGGAGTTAGTTGGGGGATTGTCCCATTAACTCCACTTTCAGACAGTTTTAGATTAGAGGCTTTTCAAACTAGTTTTCAGACAGTGTTTAATTATACAAATTGTTATTTTAGTTGATACACTTTATCAGTATTTACATATTTTGAACCTTATGGCATTTTAGCCTATTTTTCCATATTTATTACAGTATTATGTTTTATTTCTCACAACAGATATCAGTCATGGGTTAGCTTATGGTCCTTCGGGGTCATAAGCATCATGTAGCATCAAGGGTACAGATTCAGGGCATTACAAACCTCGTATTAGAAATAGGTTCAACAGAGTCCTAGAAAGTCTAAAACACACATCTAGTAGAGTCTTGTGCATAGGTGTGTAGCATTCCACACTTATGAACAGGAGGCTATGAGAAGTTTCAGGAAATTTTTTCCTTCTTTCAGTATAAATGTCATGCGAGTAAGCATGAGCTCAAGTTAAACTGTTAGTCTAATCCATTTCTTTATTTCATTTAAAGAACATGCCTCTCAAAAAGACTATCAAAAGGAGAACCGAATTAGGCAGATCCCTTGGACGAATATGTCTCATATGCAGAATTGAGGGTTGCATTCACTACTCTAGCCAATTCTGTAGCAACTCAGAATGAACGACCAGTTGCCGTTGAAGCCAATTTAGTGGCTAATACTACTGTATCTAGTATTTAGGACTTCACCTGAATGAATCCTGCCCTATTATAAGGATCTAAGTCAGAAGTAGATCCACAGGAGTTCCTCGATCAGGTTCAAAAAGTCATAGAAATTATGTGAGTGACTTCCAGTGAGAGTGCTGAGCTATCTATGTATCAGCTACAATATATAGCTCATATATGGTTTAAGAACTAGAAGGTAGACCAGGGAACAAATGCAGAGCCCATAGAGTGGGAAGAGTTTGCTACTACTTTCCTAAAGAGATTCTTTTTCATAGAGCTGAGAGAAGCCAAGGTGTTAGAGTTTATCAATCTCAAGAAAGGCAGTACGAGCGTGAAACAGTATTCCCTTAAGTTTACTCAGTTATCCAGGTATGCTCCCCATGTAGTAGCACACATTAGGTCCAGAATGACTAAGTTCGTATCTGGGGTGTCAGATATTATGGTTAAGGAGTGCAAAACAACAATGTGGATTAAGGGGATGGACATATCCAGGTTCATGGTCCATGCTCAGTAAATAGAAGAGGAGAATATAAAAAAGAGAGAGAGGCAAAATAGGAGAGCTAGAATAGGTAGCTTTAATTTTAATCAACCTAAGTCAGAGGGTGGTAACCGTTCCCAGTTTTACTTAAAATGTTTAATTCCAGCTCCATTCTTATCCAACACTCTAGTTCCAAAGTTTAAAAATGGTAATAAAGATAGGGCACAAGGATCTAAATCTTAGGGTAGTGACAGTAGTGCTTGAATAAATCCTCTATGTCAGCAATATGGCAAGAACCATCAGGGTATTTGTAAAGCTGGAAGTGATGCTTGTTTTGGGTGTGGCAAGCCAGGCCACAAATTTAGAGATTGTCCTCAGTTAGGTTCTTAGGGTCAGCATAACTGTCCCTTAGTTCAGTCCGGTCACTTGAATTAGTAGGGTGCCATTTCCAGTGGCAGTAGTGGTCAATGCCCAAATAGGCTTTATGCACTTCAGTCTAAACAAGATAAGGAAAATTCTCCTAATATGGTCACTTGTACGTTATAGATCTTTCATTTACATGTTTATGCCTTGTTATATCCAGGAGCTTTTTTATCTTTTGTAACTCTTCATATAGCCATTAACTTCAAAGTTAGCCCAGAAATTCTGGCAGAGCCTTTCTCAGGTTATACCCCAGTGGGTAAATCTATTGTAGCCCGATGGGTATACAAGAGCTGCCTAGTTATGCTATCTCAGAGAGTGACTTCAGCAGACCTTGTAGAGCTAGAGATGGCATATTTGGATGTCATTCTCGACATTGATTGGCTCCACTCATGTTATGCCTCAGTTGATTGTAGAAACAAATTAGTTCATTATTCAGTTTCCAAATAAACCAATTTTTTAATAGAGGGGTAGTACCACATCACTTAAGGGTTAGTTGATTTCATACCTTAGAGTGAGAAAAATGATATCTAAGGGATGTATCTACCATCTTGTATGATTCAAAAACTCTAACTCAGAAACTTTAACTCTTGAGTCAGTTCCAGTAGTAAATGAATTCTCAGATGTGTTTCTCGAAGATCTTCTTAGAGTTCCCCTCGTTAAGGAAATATACTTCGAAATAGACCTTCTCCCAGATACTCAGCCTATATCTATTCCACCATATAGAATGTTACCAGCAGAACTCAAAGAGTTAAAATAACAATTGAAGGATCTCCTAGATAAGGGATTCATTAGACCTAGTGTTTCCTTATAGGGCGGACCAATCTTATTCGTGTGTAAGAAAGGCAGTTCATTCAGAATGTATATAGACTACCATAAGTTGAACAAAGTCAAAGTCAAGATTAAGTTCCCACTTCCCAGAATCGATGACTTATTTGACCAACTTTAGGGTGCTAGTTACATTTCTAAGATAGACCTCAGATCAGGCTATCATCATCTCAGAGTCAGAGAATGTGACATTCCAAAAATAGCTTTCAGAACCCGATATGGTCACTTCGAGTTTATAGTCATGTCCTTTGGTCTTACTAATTCCCCAATAACTTTCATAGACGTAATGAATCATGTGTTCAAGTAGTACTTGGACATGTTCATTATAGTCTTCATCGATGACATTCTTTTCTATTCCCATAGCGAGAGTAATCAAGCAGATCACCTCAAAATCGTACTTCAGGCTCTCAGAACTCATCAGTTATTTTCTAAATTTAGTAAGTATAAATTTTGGCTAAGGTCAGTAGCATTCCTTGGTCTTATTATTTCCAGTGATGACATTAGATTTTATCCTCAAAAGACCAAAGTGGTGAAAAACTAGCCTAGAACCATCTCTCTATCAGATATCAGGAGTTTCTTGGGTTTAGCTGGCTATTATCGTTGGTTTGTTGAAATGTTCTCATCTATTTCATCCCCCATGTCCATATTGACTCAAAAGAAATTCTAGCTTCAGTGGTCAGATTCATACGAGAAGATTTTTTAGGAGTTGAAGATCCGACTTACCTCAGCCTAAGTTTTGACTCTACCCGATGTTTTAGATGGTTTTATAGTGTATTGTGATACATCCAGAGTTGGTTTGGATTGTGTCCTTATGTAGAGAGGTAAGGTCATAACCTACTCCTCTAGACAGCTTAAGCCCCATAAGAAGAATTATCCGACTTATGATCTTGAGTTAGCAGCTATAGTATTTTCCTTAAATATTTAGAGGCACTATTTGTATAGGGTGCATGTAGATGTGTTCACATATCGCATGATCTTGCAGTATGTCTTTTCTCAGAAAGATTTAAATTTGTGCTAGAGAAGGTGGTTAGAGTTATTGAAAGATTATGATATGAGTGTTCTGTATCATCTAAGCAAAGCCAATGTAGCAGCTGATGCTCTCAGTAGACTGTATATGGGTAGTGTTGCTCATGTTGAGGACTGTAGGAAGAAGTTAGCCCAGGAATTTCATCAGCTTTCCTAGCTAGGTGTTCGCTTAGTCGATTCAGAAGAAAGTAGTGTATGTATGCAAAACAATTTTCAATCATCTATAGTTTCCAAAGTCAAGGAAAAGTAGGACAGAGATCCTAGTTTAGTTAGGTTGAAAAAGTCAATCAGAGATAAAAAATAGAGGTTTTCTCCTAAGGGGGAGATAGTGTTTTATGTTGCCAGGGTCGGCTAAGTGTGCCAGGTGTAGATGACTTGAGGCAATGAGTTCTTGCAAAACCGTAGTGGGATGAAGAGGGATATTGCAGAGTTTGTAGCTAAGTTCTCTATGTGTCAGTAGGTTAAAATTGAGAACCAGAAGCCTAGTGGTTCCATGCAAGATTTCAGTAGTCCCACATGGAAATGGGAAGAAGTGAACATAGAATATATGATGGGTTTTCCTCGTACTCATCATCAGCATGATTCTATTTAGGTTATCATAGATAGGATGACCAAATCATCTCATTTCATGCAAGTCCATACCTCCTATTCTGCCGAGGACTATGCCAAACTCTAAATCAGAGAGTTGGTCAGGTTACATGGAGTCCCAATATCTATCATCTCAGATAGAGGTACCCAGTTCACCTCATATTTCTGGAAATCATTCCAAAAGGGTCTTGGTACCTAGTTTTACCTCAGTACAGACTTCTACCCTCAGACAGATGGTTAAGTAGAAAGGACCATTCAGATTCTAGAAGATATGCTAAGAGCATGCGTTTTTGATTTTAAGGGTAGTTGGTATGACCACCTACCTTTGATTGAGTTCACATATAATAGCAACTATTATTCCAGTATTCAAATTTCTCCATTTAAGGCTCTCTATGGTAGGTGATGTAGATCTTTAATTAGTTGGTTCGACGTACGTGAGGCTGCAGTAGTACGACCCAACCTAGTATTCGATACAATAGAGAAGGTTTAGTTAATCAAAGAAAGACTTAGGGCTACCCAGAGCTGACAGAAATTGTATGTAGATGTGTGGAGAAAGGATCTTGAATTTATGATCGGTGATTTTGTGTTCTTGAAAATTCTCCCATAAAGGGGGCAAAGAGGTTTGGCAAAAAGGGAAAGCTCATTCTCAGTCATTTCGGAAAGGTAGCTTATTCGAGTTGCCTTCAAACCTAGTTTCAGTGCACCCAATATTCCACATCTCCTTACTAAAAAAATGCATTGGTGACTCAGCAGTCATAGTTCCCTTAGAAGGCGTAGGTACTCAGAAGGATCTCTCTTTCGAAGAGATTCCAATACATATCCTCGATTTTCAGATTCACAAACTGAGGAAGAAAGAAGTTCCCTTAGTGAAAGTCCTTTGGCAGAATTAGGCCCTAGAGGGAGCTACGTAGGAAGCAGAAGTAGATATGTAGACCAAATTCCTCACTTCTTCTCCGCAACCTCAGATCCAGCTTAAGGTAACAGTCTTCCTTAGATTTACCAGTGCCATGTTCAGCTATAATTATAACTTGGTATCCATTACCATTGCATATTCAGTCACGCATTCATGAATTAGTTCAGTCATGTACTCATGTATTAGATATGCATGTTCAGTATGAAATCTAGCTTATCAGTAGCTTTAGTCATGTATTCCATGCATTAGATATTCATGTTCATTGTAAATGCTCAGATTATTAGTAGCCCAGTCATGTAGTCATGCATCAGATATGAATGTTCAATGTGTAAACTCATTCTATCAGTGTCCAAGCCTAATCAAACTCATATAGGGACAAATATTCCCAAATGGGAGATATTGTAATAACCCTATATTTCTCAAGCTTAACTTAAATCTTAGTTCATGAGTTATCCAATAACGTTTTTTGAAATACTTAGTATTTTTCAGTTTAGAGCTTGCCATTGCGTAGGAAATTGAATTAGCTTTCCAATAATATAAAATTTGCCTAAATCCAATAACCGGGTAAGAAATTATGGCTATTTTAAGATTAAGTTGTTAAACACCGTTATTCAAGCCAGTAGCATGTCGCGGAGTATGTAAAAATGGAAATTGTTATTTTCTAGTGAGGTACCGCAATACCGACGTGTTACGCCACTAGCTAATTTCCCAACTATCAAAATGTAGTGTTGCTCTGCAATATTGGCGCGTCGCGCCAAGGATCCAATCCAAAATTAACAATTTTTAGTAAAGCAATGCAATTGTACCGCGTTGCGCCAAGATTCTAGGCCCCATCCAGTATTGCAATGCAATTCCACTGCATTACGACACTAGCCATATTCCCAGTTTGCATTTCCAGTGGCTTGGCGTGATAGTGGCGCGTTGCGCCAGGTGCCCAATCGAGAAATTTTTAGTAATGATTTTAAATCATTCCTAGGGGTAATTGAGCATTTTTCCATGACCCAAGTCAGCTTTTAACATGTAAATTACCGCAATTAACTTTGTTACATTATTATTATTCAATTTCCCCCAAATCAAAGGCATTCTCTCTCAAGAAAACAAACCCTAACTTCAAGAATTAAGATCAAAACTCAAGAATTTCTTCAAGCATATTCAAGAAGTAACTTTCCAAGGCATGTTAGGTGTTCATCTATGGGTCCCTTTCACCCATAGAGTCCAAGAATACATTTTTAAAACTTCAAGACTTATGATTTATTATTTCAATGCTTAGAATTGAAGGTATTCATGATTATGATAGTAATTGGGATCCAATAGATGTTTAATTATAAGTTTTCATGAAATTAAGATAGTTATTTGGTGAATTATAGGAATTGTATGCTTAACCCTTGAATTTGAAATTGAATTTTGTATTCATGATTACATGTGTTGACCATCATCATGTGAAATACTCCATGCTCCCCAAGTGTTTGCTAAAATGCCTATGTAAAGTAGATAGTGGAATCTTGACATGTCATTATGTGGTCCCAATCATGTACAAGATTATGCCCTACAAGTATTTGATGAAATGCCTTTATGAATGAATTATGGAAAAGTGTACATTGTTGTGTATCTTAAGATCATGCTATGTTTTATTTTTCATGCAATCGAGTTTTGGGGGTATTTTATTCCCAACAATTTAGCTATTTACCTAGAGCCAGTGTCAGTTATAGAATAGTCTCAGTCCTTTCATGATCAGTAGTAGTGTCAGTCAGTTATAAAACTCAGTAGAACTCAGTTAGTTATAGAACTCAGGAAAATTCAGTAAACTCAGTATTAGTTCATTCCAGATGATCAGTTCAGTGTGTTTCAGTTTGGAGTAGGATTCAGCACGGAGTGAACCCAAGGATGGTGGCTCACCTGCTAGAACAGGGTGTGATCTTTAGAAGTAATTCCTGCATTCTAGAACTATGTATCCAACATAGGTTGAGATATCAAACCTACCATTTGAGGGTTAATGAGGTGTTTTAACATATCAGACTAGGGTTCCACCATTCTCATTAAAGTACCTGCCAGATGAGGGTAACTCTTCAGTATCTTTCCCCGTGGCACGGTACTGACACCCTTCCAACTAGGTCCACAGGTTGGACCCCAACTCAGTTATCTTATTTAGGGCATGTCGGTTAGATGCTTACCTTCTACAATCTCAGTTTCAGTCTTCAAAATAGAACTCAGTTCAGTTCTACAGAATCAAGACTGTCAGAAGCAGTCAACCAGTATTAGTAACTTTAGTTATCTGTTACTCAGTATCAGAACTAAGGACTTAGCTTCAGATAAGCTTAGTCACAATATTTATTTATATGCACAGTAGCGCATGCTCAGTATTTACAGTAGTATTAGTTATCCATGTACTCTTATGCTCAGTTACTCTATATTATGCAGTCAGTTATTATTCATGCATATGAACCCTTGAATTCATCCTTACCCCATCTAGCATACCAATACATTCCACGTGACGTATACTCTTTCTTTATGCTATGATGTCTTGTATCATAGGTTAAGAAGCTCGGGTTCCTGACAGTGCATAGATATATCCAGATTAAGCCATCAATTGATTTAGCAGTGAGTCCTTATCATTCCAGGCTATTCTTTTATTTTATTATTACAATAGACTCAGTATTGATAGTAGATGGAGTTAGTTGGGGGATTGTCCCATCAACTCCACTTTCAGATACTTTTAGATTAGAGGATTTTCAGACTAGTTTTCAGACAGTGTTCCATTTTCAAATTGTTATTTCAATTGATACACTTTATCAGTATTTATAGAATTTGAACCTTATGGCATTTAAGCCTATTTTTCCATATTTATAAAAGTATCATGTTTTAGTGCTCACAACAGATATCGGTCATTGGTTAGATTGTGGTCCTTCAGGGTCATAAGCACTGTGTAGTGTCCTGGGTACAAACTTAGGCAGTTCCAATTTGCTTATCATTATTGGTTGTTTGTTTATTCTTAATTTAACTATTTGATGGATTGATCACCTGGAAAATACATGTATTGTCACCCTTGTGATCTCGGGAGAGGGAATAGGGCGATTGAACATGGGAATAAACAAAGTATGATTTTTATTCTCTTATGAAATAAAGAATTTTAATTAGCATCTAGGATAGGGATGTACTTTGATGCCTTACTTGATTCAAACGTAGGATGATAGATTTCAAATGCTTAATTGGATTATTACATCCCCGCTCAACGCTGTAGTTGTAATATCCATATTAGGTAAATGATTAGAGGTTGGGAGACCATAATCATACAATTAACCCTACGAATCAACAACCAAGATAAGCAAGTTAACAAATGAAGTTCAATAACATATTAGGCTTGTTCGAAAGTACTTTAACCCTGGGTTTTCTCATATTGACTATTCTAAGACTTTTATTTACACATTATTTACTTTAATTCTAAGTTAGAATTTGAAAATCATCCTTTTTGGTTATGCTTGCATCAATTAAATCTAAATTGTGAACAAGAATAGAATAGTTGTTAGATCAAGTCTCTATGGGATCGATACTTGGATTTCATTAGGCCACTTTACTGCTTGATAAGACCATGTACACTTGCGTGTGCACTTGGGTGATGTCAAGTTTTTTGCACCATTGCCGGGGACTTTAAATTTAGCAACTGTTTATTTTTCTTTTACTTTTAGATTTATTTGGTGTTTTTACGCTTTGTATTGGTTTTGTGATTTCAGGAAACAAGTTTTAAGGTTATGAATCTATCAAGGGATAGAGATTTTGTTAAACCAAACCCCGAACTCGAAAAACACTTTCATAAATAAAGAGGATACATAATCTTTCTCCCTTAATTTCTACAAATAGACGAATACCAAGAGAATCCTGCTATAATGGCTATAGAACAACAAGCACACAAGACAGTTAGCGAAGTGGTAGTCCTACTTCCGATGAACTTGACTTCCCCAATTCAACGACCGACTGCTGAGGGGAATTTCAAGTTAAAGCATAATATGGTGTAGCTTTTTATCAGTAGTGGATAGTTTGCAGGGCTTTTACACAAGGATCCACAAGTCCACTTACAGACTTTCATTGAGCTCACTAACATATTCATTCCGACTGGGGTGAATACAAATAATCTGAGGCTGATACTTTTTACCCATTCACTGTTCGGGGAAGCTAAAAGGTGGTTGAATGTGGAGCAGGACAATTCAATCACATCATGTGATGACTTAGCCAGAAAGTTCCTCCTCAGATTCTTTCCATCAGGAAAGACTTTAAGACTTTATAGTGAGATAGTGAGCATAAAATAGAAGCCTAATAAAAATCTATAGCATGTTTGTTAATGCTTCAATGCCCTTCTTCAGGATTGTCCACATCACCAATATTCTAATTAGGTACTTGCTCAAACTTTTGTAGAAGTACTTGATCGCAATACAAAGATTTTGCTAGATTCAGCCGCTAGTAGTCAAGTGCTGGAATTGACTTATGATGATTTGTACACATTGTTGAACCATATATGGTAAGAAAATCCCGAGTGGCATTCAAATGCTAAAAGTGCCACAAAAAGAATTACAAGTATATTAGAGGTTGACCAATTCATGACATTATCAGCTCAGGTTTTTGCATTACAAAATTTGATAAAATCTTAGTCCAGCAGCCTAAAAGTTGGAACCACAATACCTGCGACCATTGTAAATATAATCCAACAAGCTACAGGTTGGTGTGAATTTGTGGGAATAGCAGCCATGTATATTCCATGTACGCTTCAAATTCAAAATTAGTAATGTATGTGGGTAATGCTCAAAGGCCAAATTATGATAATGCCTACAACATGAAGTGGAAGACTCAGCCATAGAACGCATAACAAAATTAAATTCAGCAACCATAGGCTCTACTAAATCAGTTAACTAGCCAGATGGAAGATATGATGAAACAAATCTTAGTTGGTCAAGCACAAATGGCTGTAGATATGAAAAATCAATAGGCAAAATTAACAAATCAGAAAGCTACCCAGAGAAGCTTAGAGTTGTAGTTGGGGCAGTTACAAAAAGCATTCAATACTAGGCCTCAAGGTGCTCTGCCAACAGATATAGAAAATTCAAAACAAGTTATGGAAATCGCTTTGAGGAGTGGTAAAGATCTTTTAGGAGAACCTCTAAAAGTAACTAAGGAGGTAGATGCAGATTTAAATCCACCATGGGTAAATGATAAAGTTACAGAAAAATCAAGAAAGTCTGAGTACTTGAAATAAAAAGCTACTGAAGAAATAAAGAAGACTCCGCCATTTCCTTTCCCTCAGAAACACAGAAAATTGAAGGAGGATGTAATGTTTAAGAACTTCTTTGACACATCTAGAGAGCTTCAGATTAACTTATCTTTGTTAGATATTTTGCAGGGTATGCCCAAGTACGCTAAGTACTTGAGGGATGTGGTTGTTAATAAGGTAAAATTACAGGATGTGAAGGTAATAACACTCATTGAGGAGTATAGTTTCATAGTCACTCAAAATATGCCAAAAACCCTTAAGGAACCAAGTAGATTTACACTTCCCATTTAGATTGGTAACAGTGAGATGGTGCAGGCACTTAGTAATTTTGGGGAAAGTATCAACTTGATGCCCCTATCTTTGTTCAACACGTTAAGTTTGGGGAAGCTTATACCGAGATTTGTACTATTGCCGCTGGCAAACGGAACCATAGCCCATCCCAAAGGAGTGATAGAGGATATTCTCATAGAGGTTGATATATTTATTATTCCTACTGACTTTATTTTTCTTGATTTTGAGGCAGACAAATAGGTACCAATCATTTTGGGACATCCATATTTAGCGATGGGTGGAGCTTTTAATTGATGTAAGAAAGAGCACGCTAAAAATGAGGTTAGAGGATGAAGAGGTGGTATTTAAAGTTTACAAAATGCTAAACACACTATCCCAGTATAAGGATATATGTATGGTTACTTTTGTTGAAAGGGATGAATTTGGGGTAGTTAACCTGCCAAAGGCCTTTTCTGACACCCTTATTGATCAGCCGGAGCCTCCAATACCACTTCTTTCCAACATGATGAAGGTTGAATTTGAGAGAGATGTTGACCTTGAGAGTGCAAACTCAAGAGGTCAGAAAAAATAGGAAAATGGCTCCAAAAGGGGAGCAAAAGGGTTAAGGAATTCGATTAATCCATAATTGGGTCGTGCCGCGTCACTATATCAGGCGCTTCTTGGGAGGCAACCCAAGTTAATAAGTTATTTTTTTCTTTTTGGTTTTTAGTTATTATTTCACGTTGTTTTTTGTTTTTGATTGAGTTACAGGTTGAGAGAAAGTCTGAGTACCGAAAACTTGAGCCAAGAAGCATGGAAAAAATAAAGTGTGGGATCTCGCAGACCTCCTTTATACAAAATTATTCTACTAGATACGCCTAGAGGCCTCAGGGAGTATTTTTGTCAATTGCTTTTAAATTCACTTTGGGGACAAAGTAGAATTTTAAGTGTGGGGTGGAAATTCCTAAATTTTGGCTCATTTTAAATTTTTTTGTGTAAGATATTATTGTTGGTTCTATTTTTGATTACATGGTTCAAGTTTTTTGTTTGTCAAAAGCATGTTGAATTAGTAAATTACTACTTTTGAGTCTTTTAGGCTCATTTGTATGACTCTTGTACATTTTGGCTTATATTTGAATTCATGCTATTGTTTGGTTGAGAGTTTATGATTATCCTATTGAGTTGACCATGTGTCACGTGTATGTGAGATTTTTGTATATTCGTTGTTGCATGTGATATCTAGAACTTGCGCGGTTTGTGTTTAAAAAAAAGTGTGGGTTTAGGAGATAATTTAGGCATTTCTTTGACAACCTTGTTTTATACCTTCTATTTGTCCTACCCATTGTGCATTATCCTAGTTAATCCCCATTGAGCCTTTAGAATTTTCTTTGGCACCCTTATATGTAGCCTAATTCCCTTTTTTGATAGACCATAATGTGATCCAAAAAGCTCCTAAGTGCTTTAATGAAAAATTGATTTAGTAAGAAGTTTGAGAAATTGAAGAAGAAAATGGTGAAATTAATGCCCCAAGATAATAGTTATTGGCATTTATATTTAACGTGTGGTGGTGGGGAGTGATATAAATGGTGTTATGATTATTCCCATGGTTGTAGAAAATCAGAAAAATTTAATCTTGAAGGAATAAATGATACACCCACCATGTGTTTGTGAAAATGCTTAAAAGAAATGGGGCAAAACAAAAGATTTGGGTAGACAAAATGGTGTAATTTGGTTGTTGGGGTTTGGTTTTAAATGCATAATGTAGTATATTAAAGCTCTTAGTGAGGTTAGTCACTATTCCCAAGTAGTTTCTACCCGTCCCTTAGCCTATACTACAACCCAAAAAAGTCCTAATTGATCCTAAGTTCATCATTCTGATATTAGTTGAGAATTATACTAAGAGAAAGCTTATGGTTCATTGTATGTAACTTGTGAATTCCTTGTGAGAGTGAGCATAACTTGATTCTTGTACCTATTGTTATAAATTGCATTATTGTGAGTGATTATGGGTAACTCTCTTTTGTGAGGGCATATGTTTTATGAATATGGGTGATTCGTGTGATGTCTTTGATTGAGCAATATGCATGAGTTTTCCACTTGTGGAGTCCATTCTTGAGGTTAGGATATTTTGAAGTAGGATTCTTGAGCTTTCAATTGCGTATAACATGCTTAGTGTTATAAACATATATTTCATGTAATTATTGTAGTACTAGATTGATTGTATTTTTTGTAGTAGAAGTGTGGAATTTTTCCAACTCACGGTGTTTAAAGTTAAGAGTTTTTTGAAGGCGAACAAGACTTTAAGTGTGGGGTGGTGATGTTGGGTGTATTTATGAATTCTAGCGTTACTATTCTAGCCTTCTTTGCCTTGTTTGGAGGATGATTCTTATTCTATATGTGTTGATAATGATTTAAATGAGCATTTATGTGTCCAAGTATGTGTTTACAATGTTTAATGGTATTTTCACATGAGTTTTGATTCAATTTGAGCCTTTAGAGTTCAACCGAGAAAACTAGTGTTACTAACTTGAGCTAGGTGTTTGTCTCATCTATCGTGTTGGGTTCTAATATGTTTAATTATATCCTAAGGTTTTTATTGTGTATTTATATGTGAAACAACTAGTTTATAATGTTTTAAGTTTCAATTGTATCAAGCCAAGGGTCAAAACAATGAGTTAAAGATCAAAGTGAAATTAGCTTATGCTTAGCTCGTGTTTTTGATTCACCGTTGAAGATATTGTCTTGGTTTGAGCGCTAAATTGTTGTATTTAATGATATATGATGATTTTTTAATGGACTATAATTATATATTAATGATATAAAAGATTCAAATCAAGTGGAAACAACCCAAAAACACTCAGAAGTGACCACGGAAGCACAAGATGCAATCTGGACGCAATTTAGACCCTTGAAATGTTTTGGGCATGTGTGGGCTGTGTTATTGGACAATAGGCACATGATACTCACCAATGGATTCATAAGGGGACCAAATTGGTAAAAACCTATGCCGCGATGTCTAGTCAGTATAAAATTGTTCCAAAATAGTAGCTCAACACGACAATGCTACTTTGCGGTAAGGACAAAAGGATGAGAAAAGTGCCCAGTTGTGGCATTTGGTGCCCAGTGATGCCATTTGAAACTATGGAATGACACGTTGACACTAAAAATCGGGATAATTAGACCTTTCTGAACAAGAACGATGTGGAAACCTAATCCAAGTGGGGTTATGACTTGTATACCATAAATATAACGTCTTAAAACACATTTTGGACAACTTGGAACCCCTAGATCACTTGGAACAATATTGGAGGTTACCACAACTTATTTTTAGGTTCATATTTATTTAATTTAGCTTTATTTTGTGGTTTCAATCATTCATACAATTAATTGGATGTTGATTCAAACGCAGGATGACAGATTTCAAATGCTTAATTGGATTATTACATCCCCTCTTAACGCTGTAGTTGTAATGTTCATATTACGTAAATGATTAGAGGTTGGGAGACCATAATCATGCAATTAACCCTAAGAATCAACAGCAAAGATAAGCAAGTGATCGAATGAATTTCAATAACAGAGTATGATTGTTCGAAAGTGCTTTAACGTTGTGTGTTCTCCTATTGATTGTTCCTAGACTTTTATTTACGCATCATTTACTTTAATTCCCAGATACAATTTCAAAACTTTCTTTTTTTGGTTACGCTTGCGTTAATTAAATATATATTGTTAACTAGAATAGAAAATTTGTTAGATCAATTCTCCGTGGGATCGATACTTGTCTTTCATTAGTCCACTTTACTACTTGATAAGACCATGTACACTTGCGTGTGCTCTTAGGCGCTGTCAGTGGACTCATGTAGTGACCGCATGTTCCCGGACCAAAAAATCCTGTAAGTAATCTCTCGAGATTTTGGTCTTCTAATACATGCTAGTATAAGGCTAAAACTATGTTAGTATAAGGTTAAAACTCATGCAATTGAGTTAAATTGTGGAACCATGTTTTGTTAAATTGATGATCATGCGTATGCCCTAAGTGTGCATGCAAGGTGTTAGATAATATGCCCCAATCAATGAATAATGATAAAGTACCTAGTTTATATGTGTCAAGGTCATGTCATGCCTCTTAAGTTATGCTATACCTATATGATTAAGATGGTTCATATGCCTATGCATTGTGATTGCTTGATAAGATGTTCGTAAGATTAGAAGTATGAAATTATTCCATGTTTATATGCATTACTGTCCATGTACAACATCATGATGATAATATGATTCATGAAATCCCCAACCGTGAAATTAGGAATTGTTGATATTGGTCATGTGATCAAAAGTGTCAAGCCTTGTCTGTTTCATTCTACCGAGTCTTGGGGGTACTTGTACTCGACAATTTAGTTGTGTGCCTAGAGCCATGTCATGTTTGCACTATAATCTCAGTCAAGCCATGATCAATAGAATTTAGTCAGTCTCATGACTCAGGAAAACTCAGTAAATTTAGTGCCAGTCCATTCTCTTCTAAAAATCGTAGTAATCTCTGTAGTTCAGTAATCTCGATAACTTCAATATTCACAGTAAATCTCAGTAACTTCAGTACCCTTAGTAAGTCCTTAGACCTCATTAGCATTCCGTCAGTTAATGGAACTCAGTGAACTTAGTTTAGCTTCGCTAAACAAAACCATCAGTAACAGTTCAGTTAAGTATTATTAGTTCAGTGTCTATTCATTTGGGAGTAGGATTCAGCACCGAGTGAACCCAAGGATGGGGACTAACCTGCAATTTCATAGAGGGTGCGATCCTCAGAAGAAATCTTTGCATTCCAGAACTACATAACCAATGTAGGTTGAGATTTACCCCTATGCGTAGTGATACTAATGCATCTTGTTTGGGGTTATTCCTATAGAAGGGTTGAAGAAAGAGCTTTCTATTAGAGAGGGTTACCTCACAGCTTGTCATTACCCATGGTATAGTATTGACACCTTTCCTGCTGGGGTTATAGGTTGGACCCCACCAGTTTATTTCCGGGGCATGTTGGTTAGATGATTACCTCCCACCATCTCAGTCTTAGTGTTAGTCTCAATCTCAATAATAGAACTTAGATAGTTCTACAGATTTTAGGACTATCAGATATAGTCACTCATTATAGTACAAAACTCAACTAGTTTCATCAAAAGTTATACTGTTACATACCGTCGCTCAGTATCAGTATACTAGTTATACAGAACTTATGTTATCAATATTCAGCTTTAGGACATTTAGATACAGTCAACTAGACAAGTTTTTCAAAATCAGAACTGTCAAAAAATAATTATTCATACATCCGTAATGTAGTATCAGTCCCTCAGTATTTAGTATCCCAGTATCAGTAAACTTAGATGTCTGTAAATTCATGTTATCAGTAGACTCAGTAGTCAGAACATAGTATTCAGTCCTATCACGATCTCACTTACAGTTAAATATTCATGCATGTATTCTCGCGTTCATATTATTCTGTCAGTTAGTGTTGTCCATGCATATGAACTCTTTTGCATTCAGCCTACCTCATTTGCATACCAGTACATTCAAAGTACTGATGCATTTGAGCGAAGGTGTCTTATACCATAGATTCAGAGACACGAGCTACAGAGTATCATTACATTCCAGATATTAGCATTCAATCAACAGTGAGTCCTTATCTTTCAAGGATGATATGATTTGTTATTTTATCATTTCAGTACTTAGTTATTTCAGTAGTCCGAGCTAGTTAGGGATATGTCCCATCAACTCCACTATTTTCAGATAGTTTAGAGGCTTTCAGACTATAGTATGTTCAGACAGTATTTCTGTTATTTTTGGCATTCGATACTCTACACTTATGTTATGTTTTATTAGCTATTTAGTTTAAACCTTACATCCTTACAACTTCTATTCTGCATTTTTTTTACAATGTATATATATGTATATAGTATATTATACAGTGTACAAGTATAAATATCAGTTATAGGTTAGCTTATGATCCTTCAGGATTATGAGCATTGTGTAGCAATTTGGGTACCAGATTTGGGGCGTTACATAATTAATATTAGAGACAAATGTTCAACAGTGTCCTAGGAAGTTTGAAAAGCCACATCTAGTGGAGTCTTGTACATATGTGTGTTGTTCACCACACTTATGTGCAGGAGGCTATGAGATATTTTAGGAATAGTTTCCCTTCTTTCAGTATTCATGTCATGCCAGTGATCATAGGCTAAAATTAAAACTCTCAGTCTAATCCACTTGTTCTTTTCATTTACAGAACATGCCTCCCAAAAGGACTAATGAAAGGGGAACCAAAAATCAGTCAGCACCTCAGCCTATCCAGCCAGATTCTTAGATGAGCATTCCTCTCATACAAAATTTAGGACTGCATTTACTACTCTAGCCAGTTCAATCGCAACTCCATATGAATAGCCAGCTGCTATTCCATCCAACCCAGTGGCAAATTCTGCTGCATCCAGGATTGGGGACTTCACCCTAATGAATCCTTTCTTATTCTCCAATTCTACGTCAGGAGAGGATCCACAAGAGTTTGTCGATCAGGTTTAAAAAGTCACAGACATTATGGGAGTGACTTCCAGTGAGAGTGCTAAGTTAGCCGCCTATCAGCTACAAGATGTAGCCCATACATGGTTCAAACAATGGAAGGTAGACAGGGGTATAGATGCAGATCCCATAGATTAGGAAGAGTTTGCTATAGCTTTCTTAGATAGGTTCTTTCCCATAGAGAAGAAGAAGTCTAAAGTGTTATATTTTATCAAACTTAGACAAGGTATCATGAGTGTAAAGAATACTCCCTTAAGTTTACTCAGTTAGCCAGGTACGTTCTCCATGTAGTAGCAGACAGTAGATCCAAAATTAATAAGTTTGTGTCTGGGATATCAGGTAGAGTGGTTAAAGATTGCAGAACTATGATATTGATTAAGGACATGGACATATATTGGCTTATGGTCCACACTTAACAGATTGAGCAGTAAAAACTTAACAAAAAGGAGAGAGAAAATAAGAGGGCCAGAATAGGTAGTTATAGTTTTGCTCAGTCAAGGTGGCAGGGTGGTAATTGTTTTCAGTTATTTTAGAAATGTTTAGCCCTAGTTCACCCTACATATAGTGCACCAGTAACAAAGTTTAAGAATAATCGTAGGGATGGGGCATTAGGATCCAAGGCCTAGGGTAGTCAGAGCAGGATTCTTACTCATCCGCTTTGCAAAAAGTGTCGGAAGCATCATAAGGGTATATGTAGAGCCAAAAGTGGTGCATGTTTTAGATGTGGTAAGTTAGGTCACAAGGTCTGAGATTGTCCTAAAACCAATCAAAGAAGTAAGCACGATCGCCCTTCAACTCAGTCTGATAGATTAAATCAGTGGGGTGCCAATTCTAATGTTGTCGGTGGGCAACGCCCAAAAAGACTCTATGCACTTTGGTCCCTGTAGGATAAGGAAAGTCCTCCTAATGCAGTTACTGGTATGTTACAGATCTCTCATTTACATGTTCACACTTCTTCGGATTCATGAGTTTCTTTTTTTTTGAAGCCTTGCATAGCAGTTAAACTTTGGGGCCAGAAAGTAAAGCCTTCATATTCTAGTTATAGTTCCAGTATGTGTAGATAATCAGTAAGGGAAGACGACTCCCGACCTATTCCTGTCTTAGTTCAAAGTTTCATACTATATTTATCATGATATTTATACATGTTACCCATTTTAGTTCCATGAATACAACTTATATCCACATGCTTCTCACAGAATAATGTGTGTTCCAAGTTCCTAGTATAGGAATTCTGGTTCACTTAGTATCATGAATCATGTCCCATGAAACGCAAAAAATCCAAACTCAGGTCATGCAGCTCATGACTTATGTTCTCATGTCAAGATTTACAGTATGCGTAGCCTATACGACTGCCTTTCCACTTCTAGTAAACAACCAAAGTCAGTAGTTTCATGTACACCCTTAGCTTAAAGCCCTTGATAAATCCATTATTTTGGTATTCTATTCCTCAGGCCTCAGTAGATCCAGAGTGTAAAGAATACTCCCTTGGCGTATGTCAAATGTCCATAAGAAATTATCAGAACTCCTTTACAAGTTTAGTTTTTAGTTTCAATAATCAGCATTCAGTCCCAGAATCAAATTCTTCAGCTATCAGTCCTTCAGTTACTTGGATAAGTCAGTACGGTTATGCATTCATGCTCAGCACCCACGTGAATATTTTCAGTAGTCTTAGTTGCAGTGCATGAGGCGTAGTTACTTAATATTAGATAATGTTCATAGGTCTCAACTAATCTTACCGAATCTCAATCAGGTTATGATCTTCTTACTCAACTTTCTTATGTAGTTAAATTTGTACAGTTTGGTTTCCATGTCCCCAGCTATGCGCTCTAGCAAAAATCTCATGAAAGAATGTAACCATTCTAAGATGAACCAATTTGATAGATGCAAGAGCAACTCATTTTGTGTATCATTCCTTAGTTTCAAATCTCAAATAATTAGTTATGACTCAATTCCTAGGTGCCTTGTGCATCGCCTCAATTTTCCTTAGCAGCTTAGCCTAGCCAGTAATCCTTAAGGGACCTAGTGTCCCAAGGGGGAGATATGCTATATTCCCCTAAAATTTCATGACATAAACATGCCGCTCTCTTTCCCTAACAAATCTAGTTTGAAGTAGTGAGTACCCATAAGTTTACACTCTAGCTCTAATCATAGTTGTTGGCCATGTACTGAAGGTACTTAATTCAGATCACAAGATTCAGCTCATGTATCACGTTGTATACCCGGTTATGTTCTCATGTTTCTGCTCATGCATATTAAGTAGTTAGACTCAGACACTGCCCAAGGCAATAGCTTTTCTTAAGCTTATCTAGTTTTGTGTTCATATTTCTGTTACAAAGGTGGTATTCAGTTCCATACTCAGCTTTTATTTCAAACTTGGTGTCTTTACCCTTACATGTTCAGTCACATGTTCATGAGTTATTTTAGTCATATATTCATGCATCAGATATGCATGATCAGCTTATCAGTGCTCTCAGTCATACATTTATTTATTAGCTCAGTTATAAAATCATGCATCAGATATGCATGCTCAGTTTGAAACTCAGTAATGTCAATCATGTAGTCATGTTTCAGTTGTTCATGATTAGTATGCACTCTAGCTTATCATTTCTCCCATCTAAATTAGTCTCATTCGAGGATGAATGTTACCAAGGGGAGAAATTGTAATACCTCGTATTCTACCTAACTTAAATTCATCTGAAAAACGTTAAACAATTTCTTTAAAAGATGAATCAATGTATATACATGTGGTATTTTCAAGTTTTTCACTTTTTTCATGTGGTAAATTCAATAAGCTTTCCAACGATACCAAATACACCAAAATCCAACATTCGGGCGAAGAGTTAGAGCCTTTTTAGTGAGATAGTGTATCAGTTGAGCCATCAGCGCATCGCGGAGCCAGCTTAAATAGCAATTGTTAATTTACAGTGTCACTCAGTTATAGTGGTACATCGTGCCAAACTTTCAGGTCATAAACAAAGTGGCAACGTGATAGGTCCACATCGCGCCACCATGAAATATCTCATTTTTCACTTTCTAGAGGCACGACACGATAGCGCCACGTCGCGCCATGGGTCCAAATCGGAAAATTTATATAGAATTTAAATACATATCTAAGGGTTAAAAGGGTCAACCTTTCCACCCCTATATAAACCCAATAACACGTGATTCAACCATGTTTCACCCAAAATATATTGTTTCTCTCAAGAACAAGCCAGGGTTTTCAATTTGGAATTCAAATCCAAGACTCAAATTGAAGAATCTCTTCGTCAATCTTTGTAGAATCAAGAACTAAGATATGGACATTGTTGATTCATGGACTTCGTTCGTCCATGAATCTCAAGAACCCTATTTTAAACTATATGTCATGATGTTCTTATTTTGAATATATTATGTTCATGTTGTTATTATTGTATGATTTCCAAGATTGCATTTTTATGATGTTTTTATGAAACTATGTTAGTATAGGGTTGAAACTCATGCAATTGAGTTAAATTGTGGAACCATGTTGTGTTAAATTGATGATCATGCCTATGCCCTAAGTGTGCATGCAAGGGGTTTGATAATATGCCCCAAACAATGAATGATGATCAAGTACTTAGTTTCCATGTGTCAAGATTATCTCATGCCTCTTAAGTTATGCTATAACTAGTTGATTAAGATGGTTCCCATGCAAATTCTATGCATTTTGATTGCTTTATGAGATGTTAGTAAGATTAGAAGTATGAAATTATGCCATGTTTATACGCATTACTATCGATGTACAACATTATAATGATCATGTGCTTCATGAAATCCCCAACTATGAAATGATGAATTGTTGATATTGGTCATGTGATCAAATGTGTCATGCCTTGTCAGTTTTATTCTATCGAGTCCTGGGGGTACTTGTATCCGACAATTTAGCTGTGTGCCTAGAGCCATGTCATGTTTTTATGATAATTTTAATCAAGCCATGATCAGTAGAATTTAGTCAGTCTCATGACTCAGGAAAACTCAGTAAATTCAGTATCAGTCCTGTCTCTTCTAGAAATCTCAGAAAATACAGTAATCTCAGTGATCTCAGTACTCAGTAAACTCTGTAACATCAATATTCCCAGTAAATCTCAGTAACTTCAGTACCCTCATACCTTAATAGCATTCTATCAATCAACAAAACTTAGCAAACTCAATTTAGCTACGATAAATAATACTATCAGTAATAGTTCAGTTCTGTATAATTAGTTTAGTGTCTATTCAGTTGGGAGTAGGATTTAGAATCGAGTGAACTAAAGGATGGGGGCTCACCTATTATTCAGTAGAGGGTGTGATACTTTGAAGCAGTCTTTGTTGAATTCCAGAACAACATTGCCAGTGTAGGTTGGATGTACCCCTATACGTAGGGCTACTAATGCATCTAGTTTGGGGTTATTCATGTAGGAGGGTTAAAGGATGAGCTTCCTATCAGAAAGGGTTACCTCACAACTTGTCTTTACCCGTGGCACAACATTGAATCCTTTCTAGCTAGGGTTATAGGTTGGACACCACCAGATCATTTTTGGGGCATATCGATTAGATGATTACCTCCCACCATCTTAGTTTTAGTTTCAATCTTAGTCTCAATAATAGAACTCAGATAGTTCTACAAGTTTTAGGACTATCAGATACAGTCACTAAGTACAGTACGAAACTCAGCTATTTTTATCATAACTTAGACTGTCAGATACAGTTTCTCAGTATCAGTATACTAGTTATACGAATCCTATGTTATCAGTATTCAGATTCAGAACTATCAGAAATAGTCAATCAAACCAGTTTTTCATAATTAAAATTGTCGAAAAATAGTTATTCATGTATCTATAATGTAGTATTAGTCCCTCAGTATTCAGTATCCCAGCATCAGTAAACTCAGATATATGTAAATCTATGTTATCAGTAGACTCAATAGTCAAAAATTAGTATTCAGTCCTATCAAGATCTTAGTTACAGTTACATATTCATTTATGTATTCTCACGTTCATATTATTCAGTCAGTTAGTGTTATCCATGCATATGAACCATATTGCATTCAGCCCACCTCACTTGCATACCGGTACATTTAAAGTTATAACGCATTTGCGCTATGGTGTCTTATACCATAGGTTTAGTGACACAAGCTCTAGAGTATCAGTAGATTCTAGATATTAACTGTCAGTCAGCAGTAAGTCCTTATCCTTCGAGGATGATATGATTTGTTATTTCATTATTTCAGTACTTAGTTATTTTAGTAGTAGGAGTTAGTTGTGGATATGTCCCATCAACTCCACAGTTTTCAAATAGTTTAGAGGCTTTCAGACTACAGTATGTTCAGACAGTATTTCAGTTATTTTTGATATTCGATGCACCACACTTATGTTGTGTTTTATCAACTATTCAGATTGAACCTTACATCCTTACAACTTTTTATTCGCATTTTTCTTACAGTGTATATATATATAATATATATTATACAGTGTACAGGTACAGATATCAGTCATGGGTTAGCTTATGGTCCTTCTGAGTCATGAGCACCGTGTAGCATTTTGAGTACCAGATTTGGGGCATTATAAAGTGTGATACCTTTCAAACCTCCCATTTTTATCATTTTGTACTATTGGTTTGAATTTAGCTAGTATCTATAATTTTAAACTAATTTAGTCACCACTCATATTGTTCCTCGTAGATTTGATCACAACTCCAAAGTTGGATAAATATATTGACGAAGACCGCCTTGCACTTAAATTAATGTATAAGTTGACTGTTATAAAAAATGGTATCGTTGTCGGGGAACAATTTGGCGTATTGAGTTAGTTTTGAATTCTAGCTTACTTGATTGTATTTAAACCTGTATATATTTGTTCATGATTTTGTTTTGTTTCCTGTGTTAGGTACATTTTTGTTTTTATTTTCCTTTTCTTTATGGCATCTTTCAACAAATATGATTTTGGTAGTTGGAAATCTTCTCTTGACAATCCATGTCCGTATTGTGACGGACCTTACTTTGGAAGAGATTGCACATACGCTCTCCTAAGAGTGATGGAAATACTATATCGATCTTATTAAGAGTATGATTGTTCTTTGTATGGTGGTCGAGATGGATAATGGAGTTATTTCCCAAATGACCCTTCACCTTATTATGTTAATCTAGTTGCTAGTTCTTTTTATAAGTTTGACAGGTCTTATGATGAGACTAAGGAAGAGCAATATACTGGATCCGATAGTTTTGAAGCAATGCTTTAAACTATTTTGGATCGGGTAACTACAACATGGGAGAATGTGCAAGAAATACACCAATACAATGAGGCATTTGGAAGAGATATTTTCAAGATAGAGGGAATAGGCAAGGAACCAAAACTTAAAAATACCACTACCTTGCCCCTTTCTTAAAAGGAGGTTCATTAAGAAGAGAAACAAAGCTATGATAATGAGCTTGGTCGCAAAGAATCCTTGGTGATTTCCCAATCAACCGAATCAAATGATGTTGAAGATGCCAAAATAAAGGAAATGGTACTAGAGTCTAATGAAGAGGCCAAGAAAATCTCTTATGATGACTCTAGACCATTTCGGGGTGAAAGTGCTAATGAGTAAATGATTCTAAAATTTAGGGATAGATCTCATTTAAACTACTTTTCAACATTGTGCCAAGGGGATGTGATGAGAATCCATTCACCTAGACGAATGATGGATTGTGGGGAGAAGGAGTACGATTCCTATAATTTAGGATTTGACATTCCAAAGGAGCACATGGAAGCCCTACCATCAATGGCCAAGGAATTTAAATTCCAATGCATAAATTGTGGCCTATTGATGTTCTCACCTTTACCCAAGGAGACAAACAACAAATTCGATGTGAAATTGGGTAAAAGCTTCAAGTCCTTAAAATGGCGAGATAGAGGTTCCCTCATTACTTCCTCACATCTTCATAGTTTCATCTTAGAAGATCTGAATCTTCTATTCCTCTATCATTCATTGCATAGCGACCGCTTTACACTCGTACGAGTGCTGTAGATTGAGCGTTATCAAAAATTGGAGCAGTTGCCGGGGAATACGAGTGTCAATCAAGTTTGTGATAATTACTAGAACCTTTGGTCAAAGATTCTCGTACTTTTACTTTCAGTTTTTGTCTTTGTTTACTGCAGGTTTTTATTCAGTGCATGCCCCATACTAGAAGTTCTGCTCAACCGTTATTACCTATCAATCCTGAACCACAACGCATAGGAAGAATGGAAGCACAAGCGGAAATCGAAAGGATGGCTGCTTACCAGGAACAAGCAAGACTGGCTGCCCTTCCCGCAGCCCAGGTTCAACAGCAGAACATTGATAACCCTGCACGAGCAACAAATCCCGACGATGAGGATTTAGGTGATGACGAGTTACTAAACCTTAGGCGTGATGCTGAAATTATAACACCTGTCAATAGAAGTGGTCGACAAGCACGGTTTAGGTATGATCGCCAACCTATGCAGCCAGCTTTCGACGATGATGATGATGATCTTGATGGTGCCGGAGACACTAGAGACATTATTCCTCCATAATTAGCGGCTGATGCTAAGTTCAACATCACAAACACCATGATTCAGTTATTGCAACTCAAGGGATTATTTGGTGGACTAGCAGGCGATGATCCGAATATGCATCTCATCAACTTTATTTCTACATGCAAGTTGTTTGACAATCCTGGTGTTGGTCAGAATGCAATTCGATTACGTCTATTTCCATTGTCTCTGTCTGGGGAGGCAATTCTATGGTTGAATGGGCTGACTCCTGATTCTATTACAAATTGGAGGCAATTGAGAGACGCTTTCCTAGAAAGATTCTTTCCGCCATCCAAAAGAACACAATTGAGAGATGAAATCAGCAACTTCCGTCAGCTTCCCACTGAAGCTCTTCATGAAACATGGGAGAGGTTCAAGACAAAGCTAGCGAGATGCCCAAACCATCATATGACCAATGTTTACCTAATGGAGATATTATATAGAGCCTTGAATTCAATAACTAAACCAGTGGTGGGTAATGCGGCTGGAGGATCATTTATGGACCTTACCTTTGGTCAAGCAAGCAATATGCTAGATCGTATGACAAAGCAAAGTAGAGCTTGGCATACCAGGGATTCTGAGGTAGCAAGCTCTACTATATCTATTGGCATGACTGCAGAACAAAGGCGTAGAGAAAAAGAACGTGATCAGGATATGGCACACATGAAAACTCAAATGGATCTTCTTACAAAGAATCTATTATCAGGGAAGAACGAAAAAGTGAAATCTATTGCATCAAAAGGAAGAGACGAATCTGATTCGGAAGAAGAGGCCAACTACTTGAACAATCAGGGGGTTTCCGAGGGAATACCCAAGGAAACGAAGGTCGGAACTACTATGATAAATCTGGAAACAAAGACCAAGGTAGTTGGAAGAACAAGAATGAAAAGAGTGGTTTTACGTTCCCCCTGGTAGACGTGACACCACCACATCTAATTCTGGAAGTATGGAAGACATGATGGCTAAATTATTGAAAGGAGTGGAAGCAACGAGCGCGGGAGTTACGGAGGTAATTAATGATTTGTCCTCCATGAAACAATTAGTTGACTCTCATTCCACTTCAATCAAGCAAATAGAGCAGCAATTGAGCCAACTTTTAGCAGCACTCAATCAAACAAAGGCTGGCACCTTACCTAGCGATACTGTGCAAAACCCAAGGAATGATGGGTCATGCATGACCATCACTACCAGAAGTGGTAAGGTGCTGGAAACTTCAGCAAAAGGCAAGGAAGTGGTTGATGAAGCTGCGGACTTGGATGACAACGCAATAGGAGAGGAGTCCACGGAAGACGTCAAGGACATGACACCCAGTGACGTGCAACGTGAAAAAGTGGAAAAACGGAAGTAAGAGGATAAGAAAGCCGTGGAGAGAAATATTCCATACCCACCACCACCTTTTCCACAAAGATTAAAGAAGGTGGCGGATGATACAAAGTTCAGCAAATTCATGACTATGTTAAAGCAGCTGACCATTAATGTTACATTGGTGGAGGCACTTGAACAAATGCCTGGGTATGCGAAATTTATGAAGGATCTTTTGACAAAGAAGCGGGAAGCAAGTTATGAGTTGAAAGAAGATGTTCATCATTGCAGCGCAATCGCTACCCGAATGATAGTTCAGAAGAAGGCCGACCACGGAGCTTTCACTATTCCTTGCACCGTTGGATCTTTGAATTTTGCCAAAGCATTATGTGACTTAGGAGCCAGCATAAATTTGATGCCATTATCAATCTATAAGAAGTTGGGGTTGGGTGATCCTACTCCAACCAACATGAAGCTTGTCATGGCGGATAGGTCGGTAAAACGACCTGTTGGTATTCTATGTGATGTATTGGTGAAGGTTTCTTCATTCATCTTTCCGGCAGACTTTGTTATTTTGGATTGTGAAGCAGACTCGGAAGTTCCCATAATCTTTGGGCGCCCTTTCCTTGCTATAGGAAGTATGATTATTGATTTGAGAGCTAATGAGCTTTCATTCCGAATAAATGACGAAGTGGTTCACTTTGATGTGTGCAAATCAATGAAGCAACCCAAAGATCTAAGTGTATTTTCGGTGGCTGAGTTTTTCTTTGATGATGAGAAAAAATTCCTTGAAGAAGAGAAAATCATTGATGACCCTTTTGAGGTTGTGCTTATGAATGGAGAGGATGAGGATGCTGAAAATTGTCAAGAAGCTATTTGTGCTCTGTCGGGATTTGGGACATATCGCTATGCTCCCAAGAAGCTGGACCTTGATCTCAAGAATCGACCCACACCGCCAGCTAAGCCATCTATTGAAGAGCCACCCATGTTAGAATTGAAGGAGCTGCCAAGTCATTTAAAGTACGCATTCTTAGGAAGCGGAAACACACTTCCAGTTATTGTGGCAGCCGATTTGGGTGAGTAACAAGTTGCAGCTCTTATTGCTATTTACGCAAGTATATACGAGTCATTGGATGGACCATTGCGAATATTATTGGTATTCCACCAGGGATTTGTACACATAAAATTCAGCTTCAAGAAAATTGCACACCCACCATTGAGCATCAAAGACGTCTAAACCCACCTATGCAAGAAGTGGTAAAGAAAGAAATTATCAAGTGGTTAGATGCAGGAGTTGTATATCCAATCTCTGATAGTACATGGGTAAGACTGGTACAATGTGTTCCCAAGAAAGGAGGCATGACGGTGGTCGCGAATGCTAAGAATGAGCTTATTCCACTCAGACCCTTCACCGGATGGAGAGTATGCATGGACTACTAAAAGCTGAATTCTTGGACACTCAAAGATCACTTCCCAATGCCATTCATGGACCAAATGCTAGATCGATTAGCGGGGAAAGAATGGTTTTGTTTCTTGGACGATTATTCAGGATACAATCAGATTTGTATTTCCCCTGAAGACCAAGAGAGAGAATGTTTACATGCTCATATGGTACGTTTGCCTTCAAACGTATGCCATTCGGGTTATGTAACGTACCAGCCACCTTTCAATGCTGTATGATGTCTATTTTTTCTAATATGGTTGAAGACACTTTGGAGGTATTCATGGATGATTTCTCAGTTGTTGGTGAGTCTTTTGAGGCGTGCTTGGCGAACCTAAGCATGGCGTTACAAAGTTGTGTAGAATTCAACCTTGTGCTAAATTGGGAGAAGTGACACTTCATGGTAAAAGAAGGAATCGTTCTTGGGGACAAAATCTCCGAAAGAGGAATAGAGGTTGATCGAGCAAAAATAGAGGTTATTGAGAAGCTACCGCCTCCAATTTTGGTGAAAGGAGTTCGTAGTTTTCTTGGCCATGCAGGTTTCTATCGTCGGTTCATTAAAGACTTCTCCAAAATTGCTAGTCCATTGTGCAATCTATTGGAGAAAGATGAAAAGTTTGACTTTAATGAAGATTGATTAAAGGAATTCGAATGCCTCAAAGTAAAACTCATTGCAGCCCCTATCATGGTAACACCAGATTGGTCTCTCCCATTCGAAGTCATGTGTGATGCTAGTGGTATAGACGTTGGTGCTTTTCTTGGTCAGAGAAAGGAGAAATTATTTCATCCTATCTACTATGCGAGTAAGGTCCTAAATGAAGCCCAAAGGAACTACACTGTGACAGAACAAGAGCTCCTAGCAGTTGTGTATGCGTTTGAGAAGTTTCGTGCCTATCTATTGGGTACTAAGGTGATCGTTCATACAGACCATGTAGCTCTTAGGTATCTAATGACAAAGAAGGATGCAAAACCAAGATTAATTCGATGGGTATTGCTGCTGCAAGAGTTCTATTTCGAGGTCAAAGATAGAAGAGGTTGCGAGAACCAAGTGGCCGACCACCTATCAAGACTCGAGAATGAGCATGTGGCGCAACCTGAAATTCAGATTGATGATGCATTCCCTGCCGAGGAGATATTAGCGACAACAATGGAAAAATTACCATGGTATGCCGACATTGCATATTTCGTGGTGAGTAATGTGAAACCTGCCAATTTATCTTACCACCAAAGGAGGAAGTTTATGCATGATGTACAACACTACTATTGGGATGAGCCATATTTGTTTCGACAATGCGTGGGTGGTATTATTCGACGATGTATATCCCATGTAGAGGTGCCTAATATTTTGGAAGCATGCCACACTTCCCAAGTTGGAGAACATCATGCAGGGAATCGGACAGCAAGAAAGGTGTTGCAAAGTGGTTATTATTGGCCTTCGATAGTTAGAGATGCCTACGACTATGTTAGAAGGTGCGACCAATGCCAGCGCCAAGGTGCTATATCGAAACACCATGAGATGCCCATGTCAAAAATTCTTGAGGTAGAACTTTTTGATATGTGGGGTATTGATTTCATGGGTCCATTCGTGAATTCGTTTAGAATGAAGTACATCTTGGTTACTGTAGATTATGTTTCTAAATGGGTGGAAGTTGTAGCGTTGGCCGACAATGAAGGGAAGAGTGTTGTATCGTTCTTAAAGAAGAATATGTTCTCTCGCTTTAGAGTACCTCGTACTATCATAAGTGATGGAGGATCTTACTTTTGCAACAAGCTATTCAAATCAGTTTTGGCCAAGTATAGTGTCAAGCAACATAAGGTAGCTACGCCTTATCATCCCCAAACTAGTGGACAAGTGGAAGTTTCCGATCGCGAGATCAAGCAATTCCTTGCGAAGACGGTTAATGCAAATAGGAAGGATTGTTCTAGGAAGATTGATGATGCACTATGGGCGTACAGGACTGCATTCAAAACACCCATTGGCATGTCCCCTTATCAACAAGTTTATGGGAAGGCTTGTCACTTACCCATCGAGCTCGAGCATAAGGCATTGTGGGCATTGAAGCAATTGAATTTGAATTGGGATGATGCTAAGAATCTGAGGTTGGAGCAGCTGAACGAATTATATGAGTTCCATCTCCATGCATATGAAAGATCAGACCTATACAAGGAGCGGATGAAAAAGTATCATGATCAGCGGATTGTTCGATGAAACTTCCAAAGAGGTGATATGGTACTTCTCTTAAACTCCAGATTGAAGCTATTCTCAGGTAAGTTAAAGTCTAAGTGGTCTGGTCCATACAAAGTTATCCAAGTCTACTCGTCTGGAGTAGTCGAATTGAAAGACAATAATGGTGTTGTCTTCAAAGTGAATAGCCAATGTGTTAAACCTTATATCGGTCCTCTTGACTCAATGAATTATATGGACATCACTTACCTTGACGAAGTCTAAGTACTCGAGGAAACTATGTCAAGCCACGACAATAAATAAGGCGCTAGATGGGAGGCAACCCATCGTTTTATTGTTTTATCATTTTTCGTTTATCGTTTTGTCTTTCTTTTGTTCTATTACTTGTTTTGCTTTTGATAAGAGAAAATCCAAAAATAAGAGTCGTTCCACCACCAAAACTAAGGCGCTTGGTGGGAGGCAACCCATCGTACTAATCGTTTTCATTAGTTTTGAGCAAATATAGGTGCGAGAAGTATTCAACGAGGAGATTGGTTTTAAATGATGATTTGGACGTCTTGTATGGTAAAGGTGGTAAGTTAGGAATAAGGATGCATAAGGCTATGGATTGAGCATTTCTCATGCCAAAAAAGTCATCGAGGAAGGCTAGGCCTAGGTAAAACTAGGCCACGAATAATGCAAAACCTATACTATAGCCTAAGGTCTCAGAATCTAGTGTGCAAAGACATAGGCGCCGCCCATGCTTAAGTGTGCTCTACACTATACGCCGCCTATGATATAGCATTAGGTCTCAGTATCTCAAATGCCATACACTATGCGGTGTATATGTCCCTAAATGCTATACACTATGCGCCGCATATGTCCCTAAATGCACTACACTATGCGCCGCCTATACTATGATAATGCAAAGCACTATGTGCCGCATAGAGGTCATTTTTGTCTCCAAAACCGTTTGTAAATGGGTAAAAACCCGACCCATTCTTTTCCTATATAAAGGGGACTTAGTCTTGAAATATAACCACATTGGAAAGTGACCTAAAGGCGCCGCACATCCACCCAAATCATCTCAAAATTTTTCTTTTTTGCTCTTCCAATTCACAAGACCATCTCCAAATGCTCCAATCACGTAAGTACTCTTTTATTCTTTATCTATTTCTCGTAAGTACTACGTTCCTATGTCTATTATGAATTGCTACATCTTGAAGGATTATTGGTGATGTTAATGTGTTTGGATTGTTGATACAAAACCATGTGAGTAAACATATACATTAGGATAATCTTGACTTGTTTCCGACTTGAATTTGGTTTTACTAGCATTGTTATACTATTTGCGGAATTTCTATGGTTATGAAAATTGCTTAAGCTTGATACTTGGATTCTTACATGTTAGACTATCCCGTTTATCGGGATAAGACTAATAGTTGCCTACCGACTTAGGAGGTTGGGATTGTTTAAAATAACTATACCATGATGTAACCCCTATGTAGTAGTGTTGTTATACGTAACATGAAAGTAGTACAAAGGCTGCAAGTAGTGATGCATCGCTGATTTTCTTGACGGAATATAGTTCCTAAATCGTATGTCGACGAAGTTCAAGTAATCGACTACATTCACTTCACTGTTTTGTATTAACGAACCTAAGTGTGGGGTGGTACCCCGACGACTTGTTTATAAATTGTTTCCTTTGAGTTGATGCTAACATGAATATTGTTTAAGTCTCAGGAACAATGGCACCTAAAGAGTGACAAGATAAGGCTACCACTTCCCAAAAGGGCAAGAAGAGAGGTCGCAAGGACCAAGGAGAATCATCCTCCATGCAACTACCTCGCCGAATGTTTGGAATAAAATGGGTTCTTGAGGAGGAAGCCAAAGAATGGTACAAGAACAACAAGGAAAGAAAATTTGTTCACGTCGACTTGATCAATAAGGACACCCTAGCGAAGAAGGAGCCGCGTATGTTGGCGAATATAATGGCGTTGAATCTGGATTTCATCTTCCGTGACATGGGAGAATGTAATATCGATTTGACAAGGGAATTCTATGCCAACTGGTCTCCAAAAACCACAGGCAACGAAGTCAAGATTCGGGGCCAAGTGTTACAGCTTAACGCGGATTTGATCAACTCCTTTCTTGGCTTACCTTCGGTCGACCCAGCACTATTCAAAGAGTTGTACAGCAGACCTCCTTATAGAGCAATTCGACACACACTTTGTGGAAGTAGATCCATGGCAAGGTGGGGCAGATACCGAGACACCGGACGACACAACACCTTTCCCTATGCTCCATTGAATAGGGAAGCAAGAATCTGGTTGTGTATTGTCAACTCATGCCTTATTCCTTGGACTCAATACACCAAAATATCAATAGATAGAGTGTGTTTGGTCTATGCTTTGATGACGAATGTCCCTATCAACTTTGGGGCAATCATTCCCTCTACAATGCGGAAGGCCAGATTACACAAGAGGTCCCACTTCACTTTTGGTAATCTGTTGACAACAATCTTGTAGAAGGAGGATATCGAAGTGGAACCAGCTGATCACAAACTCCCACATAACCCGAAGAAGGTTGACCTCACAAAGGTCAAAGATGCTGAAACAACTCATGGTGTCACCCTTACTACTGCGGAGAGACATGCTCGTGATGAGAGTTTATTCTGTCATCTTTATGACATGACATGATTTACTATGATGAGTGGTGGACATGTTCCAACTGTTGCAGAGCTCCAACAGCTGGACCAGACTATCCAATGAACATGCATGCACGGGAGATGTGTGGAGTGGGCGTTTACTTTGAGGAACCTCTAGACGATGATGTGCCGACCGATGATGATCGACGCTTGCCAGACTCCGATGAGGAAGAGAACTTTGACGACGACTCTTATGATGACTCCGACGAAGGGGGTATGACCCCCGACATTGAGAAAGAGTCGGACTGACCAGGTTCTTCGTATTTACTTTCCACTGAGGGCAGTGTCCCGTTTAAGTATGGGGTGGTGGTATCGCATGCTATACTTTTCTACCGCATCTATGCTTGTTTAATTTGTTTACTTTGTTTTATCTATTTCGTTTCATTTTTTTTAGTTTAAGTTAAGTTAAGTTAGCTTCGCACGAAATTATTCTAATAGGCAACAGGAGATTATAACAAGAGTTTGTGCTAAAATCATGACTATTGAGACGTTTAGGCTCTAATTGTGACTCACTACATGATATTTTATGGTATAATTCCTTCATTTGTTGGGTCAAGAGTCTATATTACTTCCAAATAAATTCGACCATGCGCCTTGTGTGTGTGAGATTAATAGTATATTCTATGTTTGTGGCAGATGCTAGAACTTGCCTGGTATGTATGCAAAGCAAAAATAAGGAGTGCAAGTTTAGGAGATGATTTAGGGATTTCTTTGGCAACCTACATATGTTTACCTTCGTTTTACCTACCCTTGGACATCATCCTAGTTAAACCCTTTTGAGCCTTTAGCCTATTTCTTTGACAACCTTGTATGTAAGCCTAATCCATTTTTTTTCAAGACCGTGATTTGATCCAAATTCCTAAGTTCTTTAAAGTATAAAGTCATGTGACAATATAAAAGGAAATTGGGTAAGTATGATGCTTTAAATTGTAATGCTGCTTGAATGTGTTATGAAAAAGAAAGTGCTATCATAAGAGGTATGTTGTGAAAAGAAGAAGGAAAAAGAAAGCTGAAAAGTGAGTTATGTTTAAAATTGAAAAGCAAAAGAGGAGAAAAAGGGTGGTAGAATAAAAGAAGGTAGAAAGGTTGTTTGAAAGAAAAGTGTTAATGATACAATGTGATGTATTAAAGCGCTTAGGAACTTAGTAACTATTTCTGGCCAAAATAGTCCTACCCATCCCTTAGCCTACATTACAACCATCAAAAGACCTACTTGATCCTAAGCCTAGCATTCTGACATTTAGTGGAGCATTACACCAAGGGCAAGCCTATGGTCATTAGTTGCTACATATGAATTCTTTGTGAGAGTGAGAGCAAGGATATTTTAATACCCATGTTTAAAAAATATGCTATACTTGTGAGTGATTATGGGTACTATATTGTAAGACACACATGGTTGATGAGTTTTGGGTAGTTGTATCTGATTCCTTGTACCTTGACTTTTGAATATGAGTTGACCACCATCACGAGTCTATACTAGAGGTTAACCTGTTTCTACTAATGATCGGAAAACTATTCTTTATTGGTAATTGTTGTGCTTGTCTTGATGAATATTTTGTGTTGTTGCTGTAAAACCCTAAGTTGATGTTTAGATGGACATGATATTTTGTTCGAGGACGAACAACGCTTCAAGTGTGGGGTGTTGATGATAGGCGATATTATGTGCCTATATCAATATATTTTGCCCATATTTGTGCCATATTTTGAGAACAAATTATATATTTCATGCACTTTTAGTCCTTTTTCCTGTTAGTGAGCTAACAAACATGATTAGCAAAGTTTCAGGTATATATGATGCAGAAATCAGCATTTTATGGCTTACTTAACGCCAAAGGAAGCTCACGAAGGAAGGAAAAGGAGCTTGAATGCCTAAAGGACCAAAATTGATACATGGAAAACCTGTCCCGGGCTAAAACAGTATTTCTGAAGACTTTGGGGACTTGCAGTAACTTATTTGGATTAGGATAATAATACACTAACCTAGTACAATTGGGTTAAGTATTTCATTAGTTTATTTGGATTTGGATAATGTTACATTAACCTAGTACAATTGGGTTAAGTATTTCATTAGCTTAGTAGGATTTGGTTAAGTATTTCATTAGCTTAGTAGGATTAGGATATGGGTATTATAAATACCCTATCATGCTAGAGATTTTGGGGAATTCCTCCCTTAGTGGAGAGATACATTCAGATTCTTACAATTCTAATTCTTCCATCAATTGACAATTCTAATTCTTCCATTAATTCTTTTTTTCTTCTTCTATTCATTTATTCTTAATTTCCGCAACAAGAGAATCGTTACTTTGCCTAGGAATTCACTACTAAACGCCTACCACTTGTGCTACACGAAATTAATCAATCTTGTGGTATAACAACAATGTCAATCGTGATCTCCTTCGCATTCATGGGTAACTAAACTTCTCTGTTGGGGTTATTGAAGCCGAATGAGGTACTATCTATTACTATGAGCTTGTGAGTTCGTGACACGTATGCTGCTTATATCATTATTTTCTTCATCTTAATCTAAATTCTTTGTGGTTGCAAACGCAAGAATACGCCAGTATAACATGTAACTTGTTTGAAAGAAAGGTTATTTGTCTGGAAAAGAGATAGTGTCAAGGTAGTAGGGTCACATCCTAAATTCCCTATTAAACAGTTAGTGCCGTAACTGGATTAACCTCTTGGAGAATTCGTACCGTTAGACACGCTTTAAGCTCGAAAGAGTTAAAGTGAAATAATCCTCGAATAGGTCAAAAGACGCCTGGATTTACCATCGAATACAATTCTCTATAAGCACATGCATGTCGGCATATTATAATAATCATGCATGAATAAACTTAAACCTAATTACATAAATATATCAATGTCTTATGGAGATCTAACAAGTTTTAATGGCTTTACGCAGAATTCTCCTAGTGTTATCTTAGTGACGGGACCACCAACAAGGTCTAATGCTTACCTCAGCTCACGACCAAACTTTTCAGGATGACCAACGTCCCTTAAGACTTGTTCTATCTGAACATTGAGTTCTACCTGATCAAGTCGGATTTTTAGGTTTTTGATTTCTCCTTTCAACGTGGAGTTTCAACTTTGAGATCCGTGATGGAAGGTTCAGAAGGAGTATTAAATTTAGCCATAACCTTTTTCATGCTAAAAGGTTGTATCCTTACCTACGGAGACCTTATAAGTTTCATAACCACTGTAGGTATCGACCTCTGTACCGACCTTAAGCTTAAGAAGCAACTTAAGCAAAATAGTGCTTCAAAATATGGTCTAGGAACCTTTGGTGATGATTACGGCTTTACCGATCTCTCTGCTCGGAAAAAAAATAAGAAAAAATCTTCTAAACCCACCAAAAGGACTTATCCTCAAAAGAGGACTCCCAACGAAGAATGCTGAGACGAGTCAAGTCCAAGGAATTTTAGATCAATAGATCCATCGGGATGTTGGACAACCCGTTCGATCTGGGATTTTTCAGGGTAAAGCTTTAGCTACGGTGGGATCGACTGCTTGAGCAAAGGTTTTCGGATCCTTCATGGCATAACTCTGCTTGGTTTGAATCGAATAAGAGCTGGCTGATGGCCCTTTGTCCAAGGGTAAATTAGTCTTCAAGTCTACCAATTTCTTGGGCATTGGCGGTGAGAGTTTCAGAAATTGGACCTCTATCAGAGCATAGTATTTGTTCTGTAGTGGAGATTGTATCTCCGTCTTGAGTGTAGGCCTTTGTGGAACTGTTGGCCTTAATGGATTTGCAGATGCTGGAGAGTCAAATGGTCTAGCCATTTTTTGTTGTTAAAAAATTAAAAACAGAGATTTAATCAACTTACAGATTTTATTGAAAAACTTTAAAACATTACAACGGTTTACAAGAGATTGGGCAGAGAGAATATTTCTTAGTGGGAAATTTCTGAATGCCTTCTCTGAAGGATTACAATGCCTTATATAGGCAGAAGTAGAAAGAAGATACATCAAAAGTGTATAGATGGACGGCTATGATTCCGCCGACAAAGTTGAGTGCTTGCTTTTTGGAAAGCAAAAGTGATTTGACTTGCTTTTTGGAAAGCAAAAGTGATTGGCTCACCTTTTTGAAAAAGCTATCCAGTTAGTGCCGTAACTGGATTAACCTCTTGGAGAATTAGTACCGTTAGACATGCTTTAAGCTCGAAAGAGTTAAAGTGAAATAATCCTCGAATAGGTCGAAAGACGCCTGGATTTACCATCGAATACAATTCTCTATAAGCACATGCATGTCGGAATTCTACACACTCATAGTCAATAGAGACGTATAACTCAGGAGGTGGACATAACCCCAACGCTTTGATTCTCATTGTTTACAACTTACGTAACAATCCTTCTCTTTACTTTGCTATTTTCAATTTTTACTTTAATATTTTGGTTACACATTACAATCCCCCCTTTTTTACGAGACTTGCACTAAAAGTCTAGTAATCGTTACCTACTTGTTGACCAAGGCTATTCTCTGTCAACAAGTAGGTAACGATTACTAGACTTTTAGTGCAAGTCTCGTAAAAAAGGGGGGATTGTAATGTGTAACCAAAATATTAAAGTCAAAACTAAAAATAGCAAAGTAAAGAGAAGGATTGTTACGTAAGTTGTAAACAATGAGAATCGAAGCGTTGGGGTTATGTCCACCTCCTGAGTTATACGTCTCTATTGACTATGAGTGTGTAGAATTCCGACATGCATGTGCTTATAGAGAATTGTATTCGATGGTAAATCCAGGCGTCTTTCGACCTATTCGAGGATTATTTCACTTTAACTCTTTCGAGCTTAAAGCGTGTCTAACGGTATGAATTCTCCAAGAGGTTAATCCAATTACGGCACTAACTGTTTAATAGGGAATTTAGGATGTGACCCTACTACCTTGACACTATCTCTTTTCCAGACAAATAACCTTTCTTTCGAACAAGTTAAATGTTATACTAGCGTATTCTTGCGTTTGCAACCACAAAGAATTTAGATTAAGATGAAGAGAATAATGATATAAGCAACATACGTGTCACTAACTCACAAGCTCATAGTAATAGATAGTACCTCATTCGGCTTCCATAACCCCAATAGAGAAGTTTAGTTACCCATGAATGCGAAGGAGATCACGATTGACATTGTTGTTATACCACAAGATTGATTAATTTCGTGTAGCACAAGTGGTAGGCGTTTAGGCGTGAATTCCTAGGCAAAGTAACAATTCTCTTGTTGCGGAAATTAAGAATAAATGAATAGAAGAAGAAAAATAGAATTAATGGAAGAATTAGAATTGTTAATTGATGGAAGAATTAGAATTGTAAGAATCTGAATGTATCTCTCCACTAAGGGAGGAATTCCCCAAAATATCTAGCATGATAGGGTATTTATAATACCCATATCCTAATCCTACTAAGCTAATGAAATACTTAACCAAATCCTACTAAGCTAATGAAATACTTAACCCAATTGTACTAGGTTAATGTAACATTATCCAAATCCAAATAAACTAATGAAATACTTAACCCAATTGTACTAGGTTAGTGTATTATTATCCTAATCCAAATAAGTTACTGCAAGTCCCCAAAGTCTTCAGAAATGTTGTTTTAGCCCGGGACAGGTTTTCCATGTATCAATTTTGGTCCTTTAGGCGTTCAAGCTCCCTTTCCTTCCTTCGTGAGATTCCTTTGGCGTTAAGTAAGCCATAAAATGCTGATTTCTGCATCATATATACCTGAAACTTTGCTAATCATGTTCGTTAGCTTACTAACAGGAAAAAGGACTAAAAGTGCATGAAATATATAATTTGTTCTCAAAACATGGCACAAATATGGGCAAAATATATTGATATAGGCGCGTAATATCGCCTATCATCAGGGTCTTATAATACCTCCCTTTTGGGAGCATTCCTTCTCGAATGTTGCTGGTTAAGTTGAAAATACTGAGGAACCTGAGGCTATAAGATATCATGCACAACTGAAATAAACTGTATGATTGAATCTAATACATTCTGAGGTACTGAGCAAATCTGTGAGTGCATGAATTTACATGAAGACTATTACCTTTGGCTGAATCTGAGTTTGTAGAGAAGAGATGAGGATACTTAGTACACATGTTTGCTTCTGCTTATGAACTAATTCCGCCACAGAACTTTGACCAAGAGAACTTCTTTGTTCCTTAGTCTATGGATCTGAATATCAAGAATCTCTACTGGTTCTTCTTCATATGAAAGATTATACAGAATATCTGTCATTTCTAGAGGAACTTTAATGGCTGAATTATCCATCCACTTCTTGAACAAGGGCATATGAAATACTAGATAAATTGAGAATAAATTTATGGGTAGCTCAAGCTCATACGCCACCTTCCCAACACGACTCAAAATCTAAAAGGGGCCTACATATAGGGGACAAATCTTCCCTTTTTTGCCATATCTCTTCACCCCTTTATGGGTGGAACTTTCAAATATACAAGGTCATCAACCTCAAACTTAAGATCTCTTCTTCTCACGTCTTCATAAGATTTGTAATGATTTTTAGCTACTTTTATCTCTCTCTAATTAACTAAACATTCTCCATGGATTCAAACACTATGTCTTACCCAATCAAAGCGGCCTCACCCACTTTGAACCAACCAATTGGCGATTTACACCTCTACTGACAGTGTAACGCTCCATAAAGTCATGCATAGATTAGTCTTGGATAGTGTGCTCTTAGACTTAAAAATTGAAAATTTTTGTAAGTGTAATAAGGACATAGAGTCATTTTAGCTAGTAATCTTCGAAATATAAATTTTTAACCTTCCCGATGTTCGTTTTCAGATTTTCTTATTGCGTTGCGATAGGGCAAGGTTGTAGTACGTCTCGGAGGAGTTTAGGAATTTTAGATGAGCTTAAGGACAAGTTTGGATTCAACTTACAGTGGAAGCACACGATTATCCCACGCCGCCTGCTGGATCGCATGCATGGAACCTTAATCCACAATTGAGCGGGAGACGCTTGCGTAATAACAGTGCACAAAGGCCTGCGTCGCCTGATATATCGCGCCAGGCTTAATTTTCAACTCATTTGGGAAGTTAATGGCAATTTGGTAATTTACCAATCCCCTATAACCTTAAATATGGGATTTAATCCCTAAAGAGCCAAATTACACACATATTCACTAAAATTGATCAAGAACTATCCTTAGGGTTTCAAAATAAAAACCCAAGAGACTCAACATTCAATCATGGGTTTTTAAAACCAGTTACATATTTGGAATCCCCAAAACGTAGGCTTTAAGAAGAACCTATCATATTCACATATAGAGGTACGCGGAGTTGTGTCAAAAATCTCATGGGCTTTAAAATTCATGTCTTCAAAATGGGAGTTTTGAAATTACGAATATGATTATATTTTGAATGTTTTATGACATAGATTTGGTCTTTAGGCTCATTCCCAAAGTGATTTGATATATGATATATATATATGCATGTATTCCGAAAAGATGTTAACTTAGGAGCATAAATTATATGAAATCACTCTCTTGAAATAATTTTGTTTAATATTTTCATATGATGTGAACTGTTTGAAATCATAACGAAAGACATGACATGAAATATTTTGAACATTATTGTGATTTTGGCATGATTTTGAGTTACCATGAGAGGGCTATGATGTTGAAATATGTTGAATAAAATAGTTACATGAGAGAATGATATGACATTGATGGCTTGCAAGTCGGGTATGATGATACCCTACAGAAGATGATATGTGATTGAATCAGATAAAATTTGAATGCAATGATTTTACATGAGATAGGTGGATTCCCAAAGAAGGCGTTAGAGTGTAAGGTCTCATCACTAAAAACCATGTTTGCCAACATGGGAATTTGGTACCCTACTTTGTGATCTTGCGTAGCTGACTTTATGCCATTCCCAAGTTGGGACTAAGGTTAGGAGCCCTGCTTTGTCATCTTGTGCACTACCATACTTTATCAGGTTACAACACCCTGCGGTGTGATTTTTTGTGTCTTACCCTTACTATACTCTAATCTCGGTGGCAACCAAGGTTTTACAATTGGTGTAAATGTGATATGTAGGGTATTCCACCTAGCTCAACTGGATTACATTGTTATTGAAAACAATTACATTATGACTAAATGTTTTCAAATAATTGGATATGAAACTGCTTTATAATAGCTCTCAACTATATTTTGTAAAAATATTATATATTTTTTTGATAACTCTGCATACCAGTACTTTTGTATTGACCCCCTTCCCTCCTAGGTTTGGAGGAACAATCTAGGGGTCCAGAAAATCAGTAGATTCCTTAGACAGATCGCATAATCAAGTGGTGAGCCTTTTATATTTTGGAAGGCCTAATGTCTGCTATTTCATTTATCATTTATTTGTTTTGGGTGTACTGGGTCCTTGTCTCAATTTTAAGATCGACATTATTTCAATCATATAGTAGAGATTTCACAGACAGTTTTTGAGATGTTGATTGAGATTGTGGGACATTTTTCTCATTGTTGTTCTTATATGATTCTTGACCATGTTTCCATTATATTGTATCTTCTGCATTTATTTTATCGTATGAATTATGTGCATGACTTCCTGATAAATAGGGGTGTTTCAGGCCTTATAGTTCAGAATACTCATCACGGCCAGGGCCCCGATTTGGGTCGTGACAAACTTAGTATCAAAGCACGGTTTATGGCCCCAGGGTGTCTGCGGAATTATGTCAGGTAGAGTCTTATTTATGGTTATGTATCGCGCCACACTTATAAGGAGGAGGCTACCAGGTGTTTAGGAAATGTTTCCATTCTTTGTGAATTAGTTCGTGCTTCATACTCAAGTCTGTTTCTAATAAAAAATCTTTTATCTCACAGAAATAACAGTCATGCCTCCTCGTCGCAATACTAATTAGCATGATGAGAATCATGATGTCTGTCCCACTCATAGGATAATGACACGTAATAGAGCTCCTACTCTATACCCTGTCCCTACTCCAAAAATTCCTTCGATCCCAACTAGTTCACCTCAGGCTCCACGGACCAATGTTAACTGTCCCCCAGCTAATCAGAGAGATATTTTAAATGCAGAGTTCAGGAGATATATTCACATATTGACATAGTTGGTGGCTGAATAGACTCAACAATCAGAGGATACGGGGTCTGCATTAGTTACTTTTGAAGCTACTCGGGTGGGCCAATTCATGAGGATGAATTCTCCAAAATTAAAAAGTACTAAGGTAGAAGAAGATCCACAGGGATCTGTAGATAAAATGGAAAAGATTTTTAAAGTGATGCATGTTGATGAGGTATAAGGGGTAGAATTAGAAGCGTACCAGCTGAAAGAAGTAGTGAATCAATGGTACAATGATTGGGAAGATACAAAGGGAGACAATGTTAAGCCCTCAATATGGAATGCGTTTGTTGATGCTTTCCTTGATAGGTTCTTTCCTCTGGAGCTAAAGAAAGCTAAAGCAAAAGAGTTCATAAATCTTAAGCAGGTTAAGATGAGTGTTCAGGAGTATACTCTTAAGTTTAATCCGTTTTCCCATTATGCTCCTGAGATAATGGGTAGTACGAGGGACCAAATAAGAATGTTTGCATTCGACCTTTCAGATGATTTGGTACTTGAGTTCTAGGGAGCTATGTTGAATAAGGAGTTGGACTTTGCTAGGCCATCCGTTTATATGCAACAGGTAGAGAAGAAAAAAAAGAAGATTTTTGAGGCTAGGGGGCTAGAAAGACAGGCAAAAATAGCAAGATCTACTGACCAGGGTCACAACTTGACTCAGAGCAGTAAGTGGGGAAATAAATGGCAGAGGAAGAAGAATTGGGGTAATGTGCAGTCTGCTTCCAGTTCCCCAGTGTCCAGACCACCAACAGATAGACGATCTTAGAGTTTTCAGACTCATCATGGATCCAGAGCCCCGAATACGCAGTCACAGGGTAGTGTGTCCCAGCAGCATCATACTCATCCACGGTGCGGGACTTGCGAAAATAATTACCCAAGGAGGTGTTATTTTGAAGGGAGAAATTATTATACTTGTGGCAAGGTGAGTCACCTTAAGAAAGATTTCCCTTCTACTGGAGGAAATGTGGAGGGGACTAAACCTCAAGCCGCGTCCATAGCTTCTCCTTCTAAGGGTGCCCCTTCAGCTGCCGGGAGCGGTCATAATCGGTTATATTCTTTGACTAACCGCCAGGAGGAAAAAGCTTCCCCAGATGTTTACACCGGTACATTACAAATATTTTCTTGTGATGTTTATGTATGCTTAATCCCGGGTCTACTTTATCTTATGTAACCCCCTATGTGGCTATTGGTTTTGGGTTTGAGCCCAAAGTTATTATAGAACCCTTCACTGTTTCCACTCATGTAGTTGATTCGATTATTGCTAGAAGAGTTTATAGAAATTGTGTTGTATCTATTCTTAGCCGGGATACTGTGGCAGACCTTATAGAAATTGATATGGTAGATTTCATGCTATCTTTGGGATGGACTGGCTCCATTTATGCTATGCCACACTTGATTGTAGAACCCGAAAGGTTACTTTTTCTTTTCCAAATGAGACACCAATTGTATAGGTAGAGAGTTATGTGGATCCTACAGGTCACTTTATCTCTTATCTTAGAGCCTGAAAAACTCATCTCCAAAGGTTGTATGTACCATCTAATCCGAGTGAAAGATTCAAGATTTGAAAATATTCCACTTAAGTCAGTCTCTGTAGTTAATGAGTTTCCAGAAGTTTTTCCCAAAGATCTCCCAGGGATAAACTTGATAGGGAGATAGATTTTAGCATTGTCGTGTTGGCAAACACTCATCACATTTCCATTCTGCTATAAGAATGGCTCTTGCAGAACTAAAAGAGTTAAAAGAATAGCTCGCAGACCTCCTAGATAAAGGCTTTATTTGCCCTAGTGTTTCCTCCTGGGGTGCACCCATACTTTTTATACGAAAGAAAGACAGTTCCCTTCGTATGTGCATAGACTACCGTCAGATGAATAAGGTCACGATTAAAAATAAGTATCCCCTTCCTAGGATTGATGATCTTTTTTACTAGCTTCAGGGTGCTAGATGTTTTTCAAAAATAGACCTTCGTTCAGGATATCATTAGTTAAAGGTTAGGGAGTCAGACATTCCTAAAATAGCTTTTTGAACCTGATATGGTCATTATGAGTTCTTAGCCATGTCCTTCGGGTTGGTAAACGCCCCTGCAGCCTTCATGGATCTCATGAATAGGGTATTTCGTCAGTTTCTAGACTTTTTCATCATAGTGTTCATTGATGATATTCTAATCTATTCTAAAAGTTAGGAGGACCATGCCAATCACCTTTAAATTATTCTTCAAACCCTTAGAGATCATCAGCTATATGCTAAGTTCTCCAAATGTGAATTCTGGCTGAATGCTATTGCTTTCTTGGGACATATTGTGTCTAGCGATGGGATTAGAGTGGACCCTCAAAAGATTGAGGCAGTGGTAAAATGGCCCAGACTCATGACTTCAACCGATATTTGAAGCTTCTTGGGGCTGACAGGTTATTACAGAAGATTCATAGAGAGTTCTTCTTCTATAGCTACTCCGCTTACTAAATTGACTCAGAAAAAGGCAAAGCTAGTGTGGTCTGATCTGTGTGAAAATAGTATTAAGAAATTGAAAGACAAGCTAACTACTGCTCCTGTTCTGACTCTTCCCAAAGGCGTGGATGGTTTTGTTGTCTACTTTGATACATCCCGTATGGGACTTGGTTATGTATTAGTGCAACGTGGTAAGGTGATAGCTTATGCATCTAGGCAGTTAATGGTGCATGAGCATAATTACCCTACTCATGAGTTAGAGTTAGCAGCTGTGGTGTTTGCATTTAAAATCTAGAGGCACTATCTCTATGGACTGCATGGTGATATATATACTGACCATAAAAGTTTATAGAATGTTTTCTCGCAAAAAAAATTGAACTCAGGTAGAGGCATTGGATGGAGCTTTTGAAGGACTATGATATAAGCCTACATTACAATCTGGTCAAGGCAAATATTGTAGCCGACGCTCTCAGTAGGTTGTCTATAAGAATCCTTTCTTATGTTAAAGAAATGAAGAAAGAGATGGTGAAGGATATTCACCGCCTTGCAAATCTGGGAATGCGACTCTTGGATTTCGAAGATGCAGGGGTGATTGTTCATGAGATATCTAAATCATCCCTATGCGCTGAAGTTAAAGTAAAACAAGTTGAAGATCCCATCTTGATGTAAATCAAGAAAGATGTGGGTCAAAAAAAGGTAATGTCATTTGAAATTGATGGTGATGGTATTCTGAGATATCTAGGTAGGTTGTGCATCCTGAATGTTGATAGACTATGGAAAAGGATCCTTGATGAATCTCACACCTTAAGGTATGTTGTGAACCCATGCTCAACTAAGATGTACCATGATCTAAAAACTTTGTATTGGTGGAATAATATGAAACGCGATGTAGCTAATTTTTTTTCCAAGTGTTTGAACTGTCAACAAGTGAAAGTAGAGCATTTGAGGCTAGGAGGTACTTCCCAAGAGATAGCTTTGCCTTTATGGAAGTGGGAGATGATAAACATAGACTTCATTACAGGACTTCTGAAGATCCAAAACCAGTATGACTCCATTTGGGTGATTATAGACCGATTAATAAAGTCAGCTCACTTTTTGCCTGTAAGGACTAATTATTCGAGAGATGACTATGCGAAGTTGTATATTTAGGAAATAGTCCATCTGTACGGAGCACCTATCTGTATTATATCTGACCAAGATACACAGTTTTCTTCTCAATTTTGGATATCGTTTCAGAAAGGCTTAGGTACCAAAGTTAACCTAAGTATAGAATTCCACCCTCAGACTGATGGGAAAGCTGAACATACCATCTAGACCCTTGAGGATATGTTGAGAGCCTGTGTGATTAACTTTAAAGGTAGTTGGGCAGATTGCTTTTCATTGATTGAGTTTGGTTACAATAACAGTTTCTATTCTAGTATTAAGATGGCACCATTCGAGGTGTTGTATGGTAAGAGATATAGGTCTTTAATATGGTGGTATGAGGTAGTTGAGATACAGATGTTTGTGCCTGATCTTGTTCATTAGGCAATGGAGGATATGAAAATTATCAGAGAACGACTTAAGACAACACAAAGTCATCAAAAATCCTACGTTGATGTTAGGAGAAAAGAATTAGAGTTTGAAGTTGGAGATTGGGTATTTCTTAAAGTTTCCCCCATGAAGGGAGTTATGCAATTCAGGAAGAAAGGTAAGATAAGTCCTCGCTATATACGACCGTATCCGATTGTGAGAATAATAGGTGGAGTTGCGTATGCAATTGAAATTCCTACAAGTTTTGGTTCTATTCATCCGGTATTCCATATATCTATGTTTAAGAAGTACATAGGAGACCATTCCATAGTTTTACCTATTGAAGAAATCACGATATCAGACTCATTGTCTTATCAAGAAGAGCCTATAGCAATCATAGATCGACAAGTTAGAAAATTGAGGAGCAAAGAGATAGCCTTAGTTAAGGTGTTGTGGCAAAATTAGAAAGTTGAAGAAGCAACTTGGGAATCAGAATATGACATGAGATTTAGATACCCAAGCCTTTTTTATCCGATGAATGGTGAGATGGAAGGTACAAATCTTGTCTTATGTATTCTTTTCTATATGTGAGTATACTTGAAATCATATGTGACTGTATTCCGTGTCATCATTCGGGGATGAATGATCCCAAGGTGGATAATGTAACGCCCCATAAAAGTCGTGCATGGATTAGTCTTGGATAGTGTGCTCTTAGACTTAAAACTTGAAATTTTTTCTAAGTGTAATGAGGACTTAGAGTCATTTTAGCTGGAAATCTTTGAAATGCAACTTTTCAACCTTCCCAACGTGTGTTTTTAGATTTTCTTATTGCATTGCGATAGGGCAAGGTTGTAGTACGTCTTAGAGGAGTTTCAGAATTTTAGACGAGCTTAACGACAAGTTTGGATTCATATTCCAGTGGCAGCGCGCAATTAGCCCGTGCCTCCTGCTGGATCGCATGCAATTAACCTTAATCCGTGATTGAGCAGGTGATGCCTGCCTAATCGCAGTGCAGAAAGGTCCGCGTCACCTTATATATCGCGCTAGTTATAATTTTCAGATCATCTAGGAAATTAATTGCAATTTGGTAATTTTTCAATCCCCTATAACCTTAAATATAGGATTGAATCCCTAAAGAGCCATATTACACACATATTCACCAAAATTGCTCAAGAACTCTCCTTAGGGTTTCAAAATAAAAACCCAAGCAACTCAAGATTCAATCGTGGGTTTTTAAAACCAGTTACATATTTGGAATCTCCAGAACGTAGGCTTCAAGAATCACCTATCATATTCACATATAGAGGTACATGGGGTTATCTAAAAAATATCATGGTCTTTAAAATTCATGTTTTCTAAATGGGAGTTTTGAAATTATGAATATGATTATGTTTTGAATGTTTTATGACATAGTTTTAGTCTTTAGGCCCATTCCCAAAGTGATTTAAAATATGATATATGTATATGCATGTATTCCGAAAAGATGTTAACTTGAGAGCATAAATTATATGAAATCCCTCACTTGAAATGATTTTTTATTATATTTTCATATGTTGTGAACTGTTTGAAATCATATTGAAAGGCATGACATGAAATGTTTTGAACATTGTTATAATTTGGGCATGATTTTGACTTACCATGAAAGGGCAATTATGTTGAAATATGTTGAATAAAATGGTTGCATGAGAGAATGATATGACATTGATGGCTTGCAAGTCGGGTATGATGATACCCTAAAGAAAATGATATGTGATTGAATCAGATGAAATTTGAATGCAATGATTTTACATGAGATAGGTGGATGCCCGAAGAAGGCATTTGAGTGTAAGGTCTCATCACTGGAAATCGTGTTTGCCAACATGGGAATTTGGTACCCAGCTTTGTGATCTTTCGTACCTGACTTTATGTCATTCCCAAGTTGGGACTATGGTTAGGAGCCCTACTTTGTGATCTTGGGCACTACCATGCTTTATCGGGTCACGTCACCCTGCTATGTGATATTGTGTGTCTTCCCCTCACTTATACTGTAATGTTAGCGGCAACCGAGGTTTGACTTTTGGTGTAAATGTGATATGTAGGGTATTCAACCTAGCTCAGTTGCATTACATTATTATTGAAAACAGCTACATTATGTTCATGTGTTTTCAAATAATTGGATATTAAACACGTTTATAATGGCTCTCAACTTTATTTTGTAAATATATTATGTTTTATTTTGATACCTCTGCGTATCAGTACTTTTGTATTGACCCCCTTCTCTCCCAGGTTCGGAGGCACAGTCTAGGGGTCCAAAAAATTAGTAGATTCCTTAGACTGATCGAAGAATCAAGTGGTGAGCCTTATATATTTTGGAAGGCCTGATATCTGCTATTTCATTTATCATTTATTAGTTTTGGGTCTACTGGGGGCTTGTCCCAGTTTTCAGATAGACATTATCTTAGTCATATAGTAGAGATTTCGCAGATGATTTTTGAGATGTTGATTGAGATTGTGGGACATTCTCCCCATTGTTGTTCTTACATGATTCTTGACCATGTTTCTGCTATATTATGTATCTTTTGCATTTCTTTTATCATATGAATTATGTGCATGACTACCAGATAGATAGGGGTGTTTCGGGCCTTATGATTTGAAATACTCATCAGGGCCAGGGCCCAGGTTCAGGTCGTGACAAACATGGTATCAAAGCACGGTTTATGGTCCCAGGGTGTCTGCGGAATTATGTCAGGTAGAGTTTTGTTTATGGGTGTGTATCGCATCATACTTATAAGAAGGAGGCTACCAGGTGTTTAGGAAATGTTTCCATTCTTTGTGAATTAGTTCGTGCTTCATAGTCAAGTTTATTTCTAATCAGAAATCTTTTATCTTACAGAAATAATAGTCATACCTCCTCGTCGTAATACTAATTGGCATGATCAGAATGATGAAGTCCATCCCACTCATAGGATAAAGACATGTAATAGAGCTCCTACTTCATACCCTATCCCTACTCTAGGAGTCCCTTCGATCCCGACTAGTTCACCTCAGGCTCTACGAACCAATGTTAACTGTCCCCCAGCTAATCAGAGAGATATTTCAAATGCAGAGTTCAGGAAATCTATTCACATATTGACACAGTTGGTGGTTGTGCAGACTCAGCGATCAGAGGATACGGGGTTTGAATCTATTACTTCTGAAGCTACTCGGGTGGGCCAATTCATGGGGATGAACCCTCCTAAATTTATAGGTACTAAGGTAGAAGAGGATCCACAGGGATTTGTAGATGAAATGGAAAATATTTTCAAAGTGATACATGTTGATGAGGTATACGGGGTAGAATTGGTAGTGTACCAGCTGAAAGAAGTGGCGAATCAGTGGTACAATAATTGGGAAGATGTGAAGGGCAACAATGCTGAGCCCTCAATATGGAATGAGTTTGTTGATGCTTTCCTTGACAGGTTCTTTCCTCTGGAGCTAAAGAAAGATAAAGCAGAAGAGTTCATGATTCTTAAGCAGGGTAAGATGAGTGTTTCGGAGTATACTCTTAAGTTTTATCGGTTAGCCCGTTATGTTCCTGAGATAACGGGTAGTACGAGGGCCCGAATGAGGAAGTTTGCATCTGGCTTTTCAGATGATATAGTACTTGAGTGACAGGGAGCTATGTTTAATAAGAAGTTGGACTTTGCTAGGCTGACCGTTCATATGCAACAGGTAAAGAAGAAAAAAAAAAGATTTCTGAGGCTAGGGAGCTAGAAAGATAGGCAAAAATAGTAAGATCTGTTGACTAGGCTTACAGCCAGCCTCAGAGCGGTAAATGGGGAAATAAATGGCAGAAGAAGAACAATGGGGGTAATGTACAGTCTGCTGCCATCGCCCCCAGTGCCTAGACCACCAGCAGACAGACGATCTCAGAGTTTTCAAACTCATCATGGATTCAGAGCCCCAGATACTTAATCACAGGGCAGTGTGGCCCTGCAGCATCATACTCATCCAAGGTGTGTCACTTGCAAAAAGAATCACCCTGTGAGGTGTTATTTTGAGGAGAGAAATTGTTATACTTATGACAAGGTGGGTCACCTTTAGAAAGATTACCCTTCTTCTGGAGGAAATATGGAGGAGACTAAGCCCCAAGCCGCGCCCACGGCTCCTCCTCCTAAGGGTGCCCCTTCAGCTGTCGGGAGTGATCATAATCAGTTATTTTCTTTGACTAACCACCAGGAGGCAGAAGCTTCCCCAGATGTTTTCACCAGTATGTTACAAATCTTTTCTCGTGATGTTTATGTATTGCTTGATCCCGAGTGTACTTTATCTTATGTAACCCTCTATATGGCTGTTGGTTTTAGGTTTGAGCCCAAAGTTATTGTAGAACCCTTCACTATTTCCACTCTTGTAGGTGAATCTATTGTTGCTAGAAGGGTTTATAGAAATTGTGTTGTGTCTATTCTTAGTCGGGATACTGTGACAGACCTTATAGAACTGGATATGGTAGATTTTGATGCTATATTTGGGATGCAATGGCTCCATTCGTGCTATGCCACACTTAATTGTAGGCAGGGAGTTATGTGGAACCTTGAGGTTACTTTATCTCTTATCTCAGAGATCAAAAACTTATCTCCAAAGGCTGTATGTACCATCTAATCCAAGTAAAAGATTCAAGAGTCAAAAATCTTCCACTTCAGTCATTCCCTGTAGTTAATGAGTTTCCAGAAGTTTTTCCCGAATATCTCCTAGGGATACCACCTGATATGGAGATAGATTTTGGCATTGATATGCTGCCAAACATTCATCACATATCCATTTCACCATATAGAATGGCTCCCGCAGAACTAAAAGAGTTAAAAGAATAGTTAGCAGACCTCCTAGATAAAGGCTTTATTCATCTTAGTGTTTTCCTCCTACGGTGCACCCATACTTTTTGTGCGAAGGAAAGATGGTTCCCTTCGTATGTGCATAGACTATCGTCAGTTGAATAAGGTCACGATTACAAATAATTATTCTTTTCCTAGGATTGATGATGTTTTTGACCAGCTTCAGTGTGCTAGATGTTTTTTGAAAATAGACCTTCGTTCAGGCTATCATCAGTTGAAGGTTAGGGTGTCCTACATTCCCAAAATAGTTTTCCAAACCTGATATGGTCATTATGAGTTCTTAGCCATGTCCTTCAGGTTGGTAAACGCCCCTGCATCCTTCATGGATTTCATGAATAGGGTATTCCGTCAGTTTCTAGACTTTTTCATCATAGTGTTCATTGATGATATTCTAATCTATTTTAAAAGTTAGGAGGACCATGCTAAGCACCTTTAAATTATTCTTCAGACACTTAGAGATCATCAGCTATATGCTAAGTTCTCCCAATGTGAATTCTGGCTGAATGCTATTGCTTTCTTGGGACATATTGTGTCTAGCGATGGGATTAGAGTGGATCCTCAAAAGATTGAGGCAGTGGTAAAATGGCCCAGACTCATGACTTCAATCGATATTCAGAGCTTCTTGGGGATGACAGGTTATTACAGAAGATTCGTAGCAAGTTCTTCTTCCATAGCTGCTCCGCTTACTAAATTGACTCTGAAAAAGGCAAAGTTTGTGTGGTCTGATCTATGTGAAAATAGTTTTGAGAAATTAAAAGACAAGATGACTACTTCTCCTGTTCTGACTCTTCCCAAAGGTGTGGACAGTTTTTTAGTCTACTATGATGCATCCCGTATGGGACTTGGTTGTGTATTAATGGAACGTGGTAAGGCGATATCTTATATATCCAGGCAGTTAAAGGTGCATGAGCACAATTACCCTAGTCATGACTTAGAGTTAGCAAACATGGTGTTTGTACATAGAATCTAGAGGCACAATCTCTTTGGAGTGCATGTTGATATTTGTACTGACTACAAAAGTTTGCAGTATGTTTTCTCGCAGAAAGAATTGAACTCATGTATAGGCATTGGATGGAGCTTTTGAAAGACTGTGATATGAGCCTGCCTTACCATCCGAGCAAGGTAAATATTGTAGTCGATGCTCTCAGTAGGTTGTCTATAGAAAGCCTTTCTCATGTTGAAGAAGGGAAGAAAGAGATGGTGAAGGATATTCATCGCCTTATAAATATGGGAGTGCGACTCTTGAATTCTGAAGATGGAGGGGTGATTGTTCATGAGATAGCTAATTCTTCCCTATGTGCTGAAGTTAAAGAAAAAAAGTTGAAGATCCCATCTTGATGCAAATCAAGAAAGATGTGGGTTAGTAAAAGTTAATGTCATTTGAAATTTATGGTGATGGTATTTTGAGATATCCGGGTAGGTTGTGCATCCCGAATGTTGATGGATTGCGGAAAAGGGTCCTTGATTAAGCTCACACCTCAAGGTATGTTGTGCACCCAGGCTCTACTAAGATGTACCATGACCTGAAAACTTTGTATTGGTGGAATAATACGAAACACGATGAAGCTAATTTTTTTCCAAGTGTTTGAATTGTCAACAAGTGAAAGTAGATCATTTGAGGCCAGGAGGTACTTCCCAAGATATAGCTTTGACTTTATAGATGTGGGAGATGATAAACATGGACTTCATTACAGGACTTCTGAAGTCCTGAAACCAGTATGACTCCATTTGGGTGATTGTAGACCGGTTGACAAAGTCATCTTACTTTTTCCTTGTGAGGACTAATTATTCGAGAGATGACTATGCGAAGTTGTACATTGAGGAAATAGTCCATCTGGATGAAGCACCTGTCTCTATTATATTCGACTGAGATACGTAGTTTACCTATCAGTTTTGGAGATCATTTCAGAAAGGCTTAGGTACCCAAGTGAACCTAAGTATAGCATTCCACCCTCAGACTGATGGGCAAGCTGAACGCACCATCCAGACCCTTGAAGATATGTTGAGGGCTTGTGTGATTGACTTTAATGGTAGTTGGGTAGATCACTTTCCATTGATAGAGTTTGATTACAATAACAGTTTCCATTCCAGTATTAAGATGGCATCATTTGAGGTGTTGTGTGGTAGGAGATAAAGGTTTTTGATAGAGTGGTATGAGGTATGTGAGATGCAGATGTTTGGGGCTGATCTTTTTCAGGCAATGGAGGATGTGAAAATCATCAGAGAATGACTTAAGATAACACAGAGTCATTAGAAATCTTACGCTGATGTGAGGAGAAGAAAATTAGAGTTTGAAGTTGGAGATTGGGTATTTCTTAAAGTTTCTCCCATGAAGGAAGTTATGTGATTCAGGAAGAAAGGTAAGATAATTCCTCGCTATATAGGACCATATCCAATTGTAATAAGAATAGATGGAGTTGCGTATGAATTAGAATTGCCTACAAGTTTGGGTTCTGTTCATCTGGTATTCCTCATATTCATGTTGAAGAAGTGCATAGGAGACCATTTCATTGTTTTGCCTGTTGAAAAAATCATGGTGTGAGACTCCTTGTCTTATGAAGAAGAGCAAGTAGCAATCATAGTCCGACAAGTTAGAAAATTGAGGAGCGAAGATATAGCCTCAGTTAAGGTGTTGAGCCGAAATCAGATAGTTGAAGAAGCAACTTGGGAATCAGAAAATGACATGAGTGTTAGATACCCAAGCCTTTTTGATCCGACCAATGGTGATATGGAAGGTACAATAATATTTTCTATATGTGAGTATACTTGAAATCGTGTGTGACTGCATTCTGTGTCATCATTCGGTGATGAATGATCCCAAGGGGGGATAATGTAATGCCCCATAAAATTCGTGCTTGGATTAGTCTTGGATAGTGTGCTCTTAGACTTAAAACTTGAAATTTTTTCTAAGTGTAATGAGGACTTAGAGTCATTTTAGCTGGTAATCTTCGGAATACAACTTTTCAACCTTCCCGATGTTGTGTTTTTAGATTTTCTTGTAGCGTTGCAATAGGGCAAGGTTGTAGTACATCTCGGAGGAGATTCAAAATTTTAGACGAGCTTAAGGACAAGTTTGGATTCAAATTCCAGTAGTAGCGCACGATTATCCCGCACCGCCTGCTGGATCGTGTGCATAGAACCTTAGCCCGCGATTGAGTGGGCAACACTTGCCTAATCGCAGTGCACTGAGGCCTACGTCGCCTGCTATATCTTGCCAGGATTAATTTTCAGCGTCATCCGGGAAATCAATGGCAATTTGATAATTTACCAATCCCCTATCAACTTAAATACGAGATTTAATCCCTACAGAGACAAATTACACACATATTCACCAAAATTGCTCAAGAACTCTCCTTAGGGTTTCAAAATAAAAACCCAAGCAACTCAATATTCAACTGTGCGTTTTTTAAACCAGTTACATAATTGGAATCCCCAAAATGTAGGCTTCAAGAAGCACCTATCATATTCATATATAGAGGTACTTGGGGTTATCTCAAAAATCTAATGGGCTTTAAATTTCATGTCTTCAAAATGGGGGTTTTGAAACTCAGAATATGATTATGTTTTGAACATTTATGAAATTGATTTGGTCTTTAGACCCATTCCCAAAGTGATTTGAAATATGATATATGTATATGCATGTACTCCGAAAAAATGTTAACTTGAGAGCATAAATTATATGAAATCCCTCTCTTGATATGATTTTGTTTTATATTTTCATATGATGTGAATTGCTTGAAATCATACTGAAAGGCATGACATAAAATGTTTTGAACATTGTTATGATTTGGGCATGGTTTTGACATACCATGAGAGGGCTATTATGTTGAAATATGTTGAATAAAATGGTTGCATGAGAGAATGATATGACATTGATGGCTTGCAAGCCAGGTATGACGATACCCTACAAAATATAATATGTGATTGAATCAAATAAAATTTGAATGCAATGATTTTACATGAGATAGGTGGATGCCCGAAGAAGGTGTTTGAGTGTAAGGGCTCATCACTGGAAACTGTATTTGCCGACATGGGAATTCGGTACCCTGCTTTGTGATCTTGCGCACTTGACTTTATGTCATTCCCAAGTTGGAACTATGGTTAGGAGCCCTGCTTTGTGATCTTGTAAACTACCATGCTTTATCTGGTCGAGACACCCTGCTGTGTGATCTTGTGTGTCTTCCCCTCACTTATACTCTAATCTCGATGGCCACCAATGTTTGACAGTTAGTGTAAATGTAATATGTAGGGTATTCCACCTAGCTCAGCTGCATTACATTGTTATTGAATACAATTACGTTCTGTCCATGTGTTTTCAAAGGATTGGATATGAAACTGCTTTATAATGCCTCTCAACTATATTTTGTAAAAATATTATGTTTTGTTTTGATACCTCTGCATACCAGTACTTTTGTATTGACCCCCTTCCCTCCCAGGTTTAGAGGCACAGTCTAGGGTCCTAAAAATTAGTAGATTTCTTAGACAGATTGCATAATCAAGTGTTGATACTTCTATTTTTCAGAAGGCCTAATGCCTGCTATTCATTTATCATTTATTTGTTTTGGGTCTACTGGGGCCTTGTCCCAGTTTTTAGATAGACATTGTTTCAGTCATATAGAGATTTCGCAGACGGGTTTTGAGATGTTGATTGAGATTGTGGGACATTCTCCCCATTGTTGTTCTCATATGATTCTTGATCATGTTTTTGTTATATTGTGTATCTTCTGCATTTCTTTTATCATATGAATTATGTGCATGACTACCAGACAGATAGGGGTGTCTTGGGAATTATGGTTCGGAATACTCATCATGGATAGGGCCCCAGTTTGGGTCGTGACACATAGAGATCTTCAAACGGGGTTATCTGAACACTAGCATGATAACTATTATTATAAGCGAACTCAATCAATGGAAAATGGTCATCCTAACTGCCTGTGAAGTCAAGAACACATGCCCTCAACATGTCCTCTAGAGTTTGAATTGTTCTTTCTTCCTGACCATCTATCTGTGGATGAAAAGCTGAACTAAGATGAACTTGGGTGCCAAGACCCTTCTGAAAGGCTCTTCATAATTGAGAGGTAAAATGAGTACCCCTATCATAGACGATAGACAAAAGAACTCCATGTAATATGACTAACTCTCTGATATAAAGCTTAGCATAATCTTTAGATGTTTAGGATGTGCGAACTAGTAAGAAATGTGCTAACTTAGTCAATCTGTCTACAATAACCCAAATCAAATCATGTTGATGACGTGAATAGGGTAATCAAGTCATAAAGTCCATATTCATCTCTTCCCACTTCCAAGTGGGATACCAAACTCTTGTAACGTACCACTAGGTCTTGGGTGCTCTACCTTAACCTATTGATAAATTGCACACTTGGCTAAAAATTCAGCTATATCTCTCTTCATACCACTCCACCAATAGATTTCCCACAAGTCGCGGTACATCTTGGTGGCTCCTAGATGAATGGAATAATGCACACCATGCGCTTCTTCCATAATCTGCTGCCTAAAATAATCAATACATGGCACACACAATCTATTCTGGTACCTCAACACACCATCTCCTCCTTTCGAGAAAACCTCTATACTTTGGTCTTTAACTGACTCCTTTAGTTTGACCTAACTAGAATCCTTATATTGCTTCTCCTTCACTTCCGCAACTAGAGGAGATTTTGAACTGCTCTGAACCCAAACATTTCTGTCAAATGAATCAACCAATCTAACACCCAATCTCACCAACCGATGAAATTACCGGACTAACTCTTTCTTATCATTCTCCACATAAGCAACACTATGCATAGACAATCTACTAAGGGCGTCTTCAACTATATTGGCCTTGCCCGAATGATACAACACACTCATATCATAATCCCTCAATAATTATAACCACCTTGTTTAATGAAGATTTAACTCCCTCTGAGTAAACACATATTGCAAGCTTTTATGATCTATAAACACATCAACGTGCACCCCATAAAGATAATGCCTCCAAATTTTCAAAGCAAAAACAATAGTAGCTAACTCCATATCATGGGTAGGGTAATTATTTTCGTGAGGCTTAAGTTTTCTGGAGGAATAAGCTATAACTTTGCCTCTCTGCATTATAACATATCCCAGACTGACTGTGGAAGCGTCACAATACACTACAAACCCATTTCTACCATTAGGTAGTCCTAAAAGTGGAGCTGAAGTGAGTCGAGTCTTCAACTCCTAAAAATCTTCTCATATGAATCTGACCATTATAAGTTAACTTTCTTCTAAGTCAATCTAGACATAGGGGATGCAATAGATAAGAAACACTTAATGAAATGCCTGTAATAGCCAGCTAAACTCAAGAAACTTCTAATATCTAATGCAAAGATAGGTCTAGGCCAATTTCTTACTAATTCTATCTTTTGGGGATCAACTTTAATGCCCTCACTGGAAATAATATGACTGAGAAAAGCTACAGACCTTAGCCAAAATTTACATTTACTGAATTTGGCGAATAGTTGGTGGTCTCTAAGAGTTTGTAACACAATTCTAAGATGGTCTGCATGATCATCCTCAATGTTGGAATAGACAAGGATATCATCTATAAATACTATGACAAAGATGTCCAAATATTGTTTGAACACTCTGTTCATCAAGTCCATGAAAGCTATTGGGGCATTTGTTAACCCGAAAGACATGACTAGAAACTCAAAATGACCATAGCGGTTTCTGAAAGTTGTCTTTGGAATATCATATTCCCTTACTCTTAGCTGATGATAGCCGGATCGAAGTTCTATCTTTGAGAAGTAACTTGCAGTTTAGAGTTGGTCAAATAGATCATCAATTCGAGGAAGAGGATATTTTTTTTAATATGACTTTATTCAGCTGATGATAGTCAATGCACATTAGCAAAGAACCATCTTTCTTTCGTACGAATAGGATGGGAATGCCCCACAGATAAACACTATGCCTAATGAAACCTTTATCTAAAAGTTCTTTGATCTTCTCTTTTAACTCCTTAATCTTGGCTAAATCTATACGATAAGAAGAAATAGAGATAGGCTTAGTATCTAGGAGAAGGTCAATACCAAATTCTATTTCCTTATCGGGAGGTACCCTTGACAAATATTTGAGAAAAACATCAAGAAACTCATTAACTACACTGACTGACTGAACTATTGGAGTCTGAAATTTAGTGTCCTTGACTCTAACTAGATGATAGATATACCCTTTGGAAATGAATTTTCTGGCTTTAAGATAGGATATGAAATGACTCTTTGGAGACATTGAATTTCCTTTCCACTCAAAGACTGTCTCATCTAGAAACTGAAACTTCACCACTTAGGTGCAACAATCTATAGATGCATATCAAGAATGAAGCCAATCCGTACCAAGAATAAGATCCAAGTCAATAAAATCTACTGGGTTTGCTAACATGATTTTATGAAGGACAGTGATAGGACACTTTCTAAAGACCTATTTGGCAACAATTGACTCACCCACTAGGGTAGAAACCAAAAAGGGCTCAGGAATATTTTCAAGGACTATTTCAAAATTCACTGCGACTAACGAGGTCACATAAGAGAAATTCGACCCAGGGTCTAACAACACATAAATATCAAGATGAAAAACGTGAAGCATACTAGTAACATCTGGGGAGCTCTCCTTCTCCTGATGGAATGGTAAGGCATAGAACTGATTATGGCACTGACCGCCATTGGAATTGGATGATGAACCCTGAGGAGGAGCTGGGCGACCTAGAGGAGCTGGTGCACTAGTGTCCTGAGTCTGGGGACGAACATCTCTATTTCCCTTCTTAGCATACGGATACTTTCTAATTTCATGACCCAACTTACCACAACCATAATAACCCTTCTACCCCAATATATACTCACCAGGATGATTTTTACCAAACTCTGAACATGGAGGATAACTGGGTCTTCCACTCACACTATTCTGAGATCTGGACATAGATGACTTACCCCACTACTCTTTCCTATCTCTAGGAGTGGGAGCACTAGCTGAAGATGGTGCTAGTATAGATGAATGATTTTAAAATCGTGAATGATTACCTCTCGAGACTTAGCCTGGCCATATTCAAACTACCCTGTTCTCGCCTTCTTATTACTTCTCTCTCTTCCATTCAACGTTTCTGTCTTAATATGATGAACATAAATTATTAATCTAGCAAGATCCATGTTTCCAATAAGCATGTCAGTCCTGCACTCCTTGACTAACAAACTAGATACTCCAGTAACAAACTTACTCATACTTGCCCTAGGATCAACCATCGTATTAGAGACATACTTAGACAACTGATTTAACATAAGGTAGTACTCCTTCGTTATCGTTGAGCCCTATCTTAGGTTCGCAAACTCCTTTATTTTATCCCCTCTTATTTCACGCAGAAAGAACCTATTTAGAAATGCATTATGAAATACTTACCAACTCATAGGAGCTACATTTCTATCTCTACCATTTTTCCATATAACTACCCAATCATATGTTACATCCTTCAACTTATAAGATGCCAACTCCATACTATCCTCCTAAAAAATATGCATAATCTAGGGGATCTTCTTCACCTCATCTAAATAAAGTTGCGGGTCCTTACCTACCTTCGACCAAATGAATTTTGGCAGATTTATTCTCATGAGATATCTAATTTTGGTTGCTGCTAAATCACCATTCTAGTGAAGTAGGAATGTAGCTTGATGGTTTGCCTAAGCATTAGCAGTCACTGCGTACGCCAATGCTAGAAAGACAGTCTAAAACTCATCATAGGATATATTCTCATTTAGAGGATAGTAGGGATGGGGTGGATGGTTGTTATTTCTGCGGGCGTTAGCTCAACGATGAGGCATATTAAACTCTCACATAAGTACATGAGTTAAAAGTAGATAGAGATACTATAAGCATGATAGATCATAAAAGAAAGAGATGATTTCCTAAGAATGTCCTGTAGCCTCTTGCTGAAAAATACGGCATGCTTCACACCTATGATCAAGACTCTATATAACACGGCTTTTCTGACTCCCTAGGACTGTTAAAAACCTTAGGCTCTGATACCAATTTTGTAATGCCCCAAAAATTTGTCCCAAGATATCCCACGGTGCTCAATACTATAAGTAGCCTTAAGCTAACCCTATCTACCGGCTACTACATCTGAATCTCATACGAGGAAAATATAGACATAAAAGTCATACTAAATATGGAAATTCCTCTAAAATAACTGAGAATGATCTGAATATAATCTCTAAAAACCAAATACTTAAAGTTTGAATCAAATATAGCATTCCGACAAGCCTTTACTACTAATAACTAGAGAGTTATTGGGATAAACCCTCAGCTGACTTGAACTATCTGAAAAGAATACTGAATTATCTAAACTGAAAAGATGAAAATAAACTGAATGATTAAGTCCCCAAACTATGAGGAATCACCAACTGTCAGGATGTAGGTGGAGATACATGAAATCACTCTTGCTGTGGAAACTAAGCACCTAAACCTACATTATAAGATCATGTAGCACATAGACGTATATGTGGATCAGTACTTTAAGGATGTACTGAGTATATGAGGGTTAAGGAATAAGTAAAACATAATATTAATCATCATCATAGTTTGTAAAACAATGCATGGTAAAAGTAAATGACTCACATAAGCTAGAATATCTGAAAACATAAATCTGTGATCATGAATAGAAAATCATACTTTGTAAATCTACTGAGTCATAATATTTAATTTTGAAAGCTGTACTAATATTCTATCTATAAATCATATTGTCTTAGTGAAAAAAGGACTCACTTCTATATCTAAAATTTGAAAGATGTAGTCTATAGCTAATATCTTTCTATACAAACATAATATGAATAAAGCTGTGAGCCTTTACACTTAGTTTTCCTAAAAGCTTTTCTGTTATTCTATTTTGTTAAGGAAGTTACACAAAAGTTGTTTATTTACTTTTATTAGTAGGGAGATTCTCTTAACTGGCATAAACCATGAGAGCTAACATGAAGTCCAACGTCTTGTTCCCTTATGGGGAAAACCGCATGATGGGGAGAGGTGTCATACTCTTGCTAATAAGTATAACCTAATCTAAGTGATCATATCTGTATCTGTCATCCATATTGAAATGGGTATAATCTGAATTTGTACCTATATTGGCTACATAGTTCTGTGAAAGATAGGGAACGTTGATCCTGTACTTCCCACTTAGTACTAAATACCACTCCCTTTTAATTTGTATGCTTATTTTGTTGGAAATCCACTTTAAAAAGCTAGCATAAGGGTTATTATGAAATAAATTATTAATTTTTCTGATTCAATCTATGAATGAAATTATTCTGATATATGAAATCTATAATAAATCTATAATGTGGTTTCCAAATCATATTTGAGGATCAAAACATCAAAGCTTTATTAAAAATCAATAAATAATCTTATCATAGGATGGTTAGAGCATCATCTTTCTTGAAATATCAGTATATAAACTTGGGTTTTATGATGAATGCATTAAGTTCATGTTAAAACATCATAAAGTTAATGCTTGATAATGTAATTAATGATACTTCAACTCAAAATCAGTAATTTACTGCAATAGGCATGAAAATAGACATGCAATTCAACTTCAAAATCTCTCAAAAACTTATAATCTTGCAAATAACAATAATGGGTATGAACCCTAATTCAAATCTCATGTAATTTCATATAAATCATGTAAATTTGTAGTAAAAAACTAGTTTTGGGCACAAGGATGAAAGTTGATCCTTGTTCCTAAACCCCACATAGCTTGTTGATGAATTTGAATGTACAAGTTTGATTCTTGACTCTCTAATGGTGTTCTTGAAGCTTCCTCTTGAATTTTTTGAACCCGACACTTTGAATTATAAGATTTATTGGAGTAGGAATTATGGAATTTGTTCTTGATTCTTAGAGCTAGGGTTTGTTATTAGAGATGAAATAGATTAATAATATGTTATCTTTGCTATTTGAGGCTAAAATTGTGAGTTTTGGGCAAAATAAGAGTGGGGAAATTGACTAATTTACCCCTTTGGATGCGAATTTTGATTATAGAAAATTTGCACCCAATGATGCACAAATCGACGCGCTGCGTTGATGGGGCTGACGCGATGGCCGTCGTGCCATGTTGATATTGCATTGGCTCACTAGAAATTACACTGAATTCTCATAATAAATATCTATCTACGTGATAAACAATTCGATGCATCAATATTTCATCGACTCACTATTTTCAATATCTAAACGAGCTTCAAATGAGGTTCAAAAAATCCAAAACTCACCCAAGAACACGGATTGACCTCCTTAATCACGAATCAACTTTAAAATTGATATTTTAAGGTCATAAGAGTCATAAACAAAATTATGGAAATATTGAGGTCCTAAAATAAGACTAAGTGTCATTACTTAGCTGAATTTTTTTACGTTTGGGTCCCCTTTTCATGATCTAAAGGACTGAGTTTAGCTCTAATTTTACAGGGTCTTACAATGGGTCACTATATAACTCGTATATGCACATTATGATTTGGCATCCTAATTATAATCGAGACAGTCCTCGAGACACCCATACATTGTTGACCCTACGACTCAACTAGTACCACTCATTCTGGGTCCCTACGACTCATAGCTCCATCCATAATCAATACAAAACCCAATTGGGGTAAACACTAGACATCCTACAATTTCACCTAATAACTCATAAAAAGTTGAATAACTCATGGTGAGTCAATCATACTAAAAGAAAAACTTTTCCACTTAATTTTTTATTTGGTTACAATTTGATTCCAACGACTCTTCATGGGTATTTACGACTCGTGTTCCTAAGTCATACCAAAAATAGTAACTCAAACACCCTTTACTAGACATACTATGATTTAGGTCACCTGACCCATCTACACCCTACAACTTATAGGGTGGCTCATAGTTAGGATAGTGAGAATAAAATTGTAAAATATTTAAGGACCAAAACCCCAAGGCATTGCAGTTATGTAGGCTTTTACCAAACAGAAGGTCATTTTTTGTTAATGTAATTATAACACATACATGTGCTCTTTTCTCCTTCATTGCCTGTATTAAAGCAAGATACCTCAAGGCTTACTTGAGCAGTATCTGCATGGAACCAACTTGGTAAGAGTTCTTCCAAAGTCACAGGACATCGTGGTTTTGGGTAGTGAAGCTCCATTAACCTCTTCTTCTTCAAAATCTTAACCAGCCTCTATTTTATTGGTTTTTTCTCCATCCTCTTTTTAGCTAACTTCTTGGATGACTTTTTTTGTAGACTCATCTTCTTACATGTGCGACTGGTCACCAGAGTCCAACTACCATTATCACCTTCATGAACTGAAGACTTTTCATGCACAAATGTCTTGTGAGAGCCATAAAATTTTTACAATTTAAATTTTGACACTCTTGCATGGGTAATGTTAATTTTTTACTTGAATTATGTTTAGAGATGATAAAAGGGTATTCTGGGAATGTTTTAGAACTTTTGGAAGGGGTTCAGGATTATTTTGGGATCTTAAGGAAGTGAGGGTCTATGATAGTGGTGTGGTACAAAGATTAGTCATCGTGACAAGGATGTGGCACATAGGATACACTCTTTGATAGCGGCGTGCCATACTGTTGTTTTAATTTCATTCAATTTTTAATTTTTTTATGAGTTGAGGGGCTTTTGGTCCTTTTTACCCCTTCTCCTTCTCTCTTACTTGAAACCCAAGAAAATTTAAGGGTTTTATAAGAAATCACTGCTCTAACTTTGATTTTTCTTTGAATTTCTTTATATTTTAGGCATGTTGCACATCCCTAACTCGTATTCTTATATTGTGATATTTTTGTAATCAGTATTCATGTGATTTTAATTAATGTGTTTGCAATTGAGTTTAGGGATTTTGATTGTTATTACTTGAATTGATTTCCCCATGTTTTAAATTATTTATTTATGCTTTAATTCATGGTAATGTGGATTTAATTGATGCATTATTTAAATGGTTGGAATGGGGTACATGAGTTTTCCTAAGTTGATAGAATTTTGGCCTGTTAAATGCATTAACATCAACTAACTTTGTAATTTTGGTTTTGAATAAAGATAATTGTATGGTTTAACTTGTTTTTGAACCTATTGCATTGAAATAAAAGATTAATAAATGAATATGGTTTCTGAATGGCTTGGTGGCCTTGGTTTTGGATTTTAAATAGACTTGAGAGTCACTTTATTTATATGGATTGGTTTTACATAATTATATTAGCTTGCAAGCACATTGTTATGATGATACCAAGTGGTAAATTCCTTAATGAATAACTCCTAAATTAATGATTGGTTATGTGCAAATTATTTTAAGTTGGGCTTAAAGAGAATTGTGTAGCTTGACATGAAAGTGTAGATCTCAGGAGGGGGGGAGGTCAATACTAGAAACTACGTTTTCCCATGTTAGGGGTTCATATGATTGTGTGCTTAATGCACACTTTATATATATATATATATATAAAAGAGGGGTATGACTTGATGTCCTTAGTCATTCTATGGCATTTCCTTGGTTCAAGCGGCTAACACGCATTGTAACCCTTCCTGTAGAGGAAGCTGGACCCGTATAGACTATGGGTGCCTTAAGTATGGATTGAGCTACATAGTTCAGGTCAATTCTTTAAACTCTTGTGTTCATGGCCCTTATCCCTATCCCAGTATCCTATATATATATATATAATTGTTGTGCATATGGTTTATGACTAGAGTTTTGTAATTGCATTATTTTATCCCTATTTCTTGAGTTACATATAAGTGGTTGCCCAACTTATCATCCCTGAACGTTGCATGTTTCATGATGTAGGGTCCAAGGGCTTTTTTATTGCTTCTGTACATCATTAAGTTGTTGGGTACTTTTATTGATCAGTTGAGAAGTGGTGAGCCTTCATCCTTTGAAAGGCCTTGTCATGTCATTATTCTTTCATTATTGTTTTAGTACTTTGGATCCATTTGGTCATAGTCGAGTGCATGTCTCGGCTTAATTGGTATTCTAGTTTTAGAGGCTTATGTGGACAAGTGTGGAATGATTATTTTTTAGATTCTTAGAACTACCATTTTATTTATCTGTTCCTATTATTATTTAGATTGGTTTTTTTTGGGTACATTTATTGTGCTCTTGAGGTAAGGCTAATGGGCAATGGTCTCCAGCCCTTAGAAAACTTGAGATACCCATCAAAACTAAGCCCTGGTTAGGTTCATAACAAGATTTGTATCATAGCATAGTTTATAGTTGTTGGGTGTCCACAAATCTATGTCAAGTAGAGTCCCTTTTATGGGTGTGTGACGCGCCACATTCATAAGGGGGAGGAAATGAGGCATTTAGGAATGTTCCTTTTCATGTGATCTATCTTGGCCTATAGATTTTAGTGCTAACTCCTGGCTTAATCACATTTTAGATCATGCCTTCATGAAGAATGTGGAGGGAACTCATCTTGTTTATGGAGTGCAGGCCCAGTATAGGTTCCCTGCTCCTGACTATGCCACCCTACGTAAAGTTCCACTGATCCCTACTAGTCCTCCTTAATCTTTCTGGGATGGTGATACTTATGCTCAATCACCTTAGGGAGATATTTCTAAATTGGATTTTTGTCAGTCTATTCATATGCTTATTCAGTTGGTGGAATCGTAGTCTGATCAGTCTGATCACGTTGGTCCTGCTATTAGTTCATCTAAGGTCACTAAAGTTTTCAATTTTATAAGGTTAAATCCCCTAACCTTTATAGGCTCTAAGGTTTAGGAGGATCTTTAGGGGTTTACTGATGAGAAGGAAAAAATATTTAAGGTGATATATGATACTAATTTAAAGAGTGAGGCATTTACTGCTTATAAGTTGAAGAATGTGGCTTATCAGTGGTATGAGTAGTGGGAAGCAATGAGAAGTAATGATGCTAAACAAGCATTGTGGAATGACTCTTAGGTGCTTTTCTTTATCACTTCTTTCCTCAGGAGTTGAGGGAAACTAAGGCTAAAGAGTTTGTGAATTTTAAGCAATGTAAGATGAGCCTTATGGAGTATGCTCTAAAGTTTCAGTAGTTAGCCTGTTATGCTCCTTAGTTAATCTCTAGTATGAGGTCTTGAATAAGGAAGTTTGCTTTTGAATTGTCCGTTGCTTGGTGGTAGAGTGTAAGGCTACAATGTTGAATAATGATATGGACATCTCTAGATTGGTGGTCTATATGCAATAGTTAGAGGATGAGAAAAAAAGCAGGCAGAGATCGGAGAGTGGTAGAGTAAGATGTTTAGATATTTAGAGTAGGATTCCATTCTTAGGCTATTGGATCTCAATCAACCCAACCTTATCCTCCTTGTTATTTTTGTAGGAAACTTTACCATAGATATTGTAAAGAGGGGAGAAATTGGTGCTATAATTGTGATAATATTGGTCATATGCTTTACTATTGTCCTTTATCTGGGGTCGCCACTGGGATAATAAGGTTCCATTCGCCACCTTTTCTACTCCTGTACCTAAGGGCTCTATTTTAAGTACCAACACTGGCAAGAATCATCTCTATACTCTGGCTATTTGTCAGGAATCCAAGGCATCTCCGAATATTGTCACTGGTTTGTAACAACTCTTCACTTAAGATGTTTACTATTTACTTGATCTGGGTTCTACCCTATTATATGTGACCTTCTATAAGGTTGTACACTTTGGTTTTGGACCTAAAAATATTTTTGTCCCCTTTTCTGTGACTACTCTAGTGGGTGATTTTATTGTTGCTAGAAGGATCTAAAGAAGCTATGTGGCGTTTATCTTTCATAGGGATACATTAGTAGATTTGATAGATATGGATATTGAAGATTTTGATGTAATCTTAGGAATAGATAGGCTTTATTCTTGCTATGATTCTCTAGATTATAGGAACCAAAAAGTCAGTTTCCATTTTCCTAATTAACCGATATTAGAATGGAAGAGGAGTTCCTTAGTAATGTTCTTTTTTTCCTTCTTTGAGAGTGCTTAGGTAGAGTTACCTGAGGTGGATATTGGTTAGAGTTAATCAGTATCAAGGTGTGTTCATGGTAGAGTTTTCAAGATTGGCTTGTAGTAGAGTTATTACAAGCAGGTAGAATCTAGAGTTAGGTTCATTAGAGTTTGTAATCAAGAGTTTGATTATACTAGAGTCTTAGGTACTTGTGAAGGAAAGTTGTGGTTTTTCCTCCCTTGAGCAAGGGGTTTTCGACATTAAATCTTGTGTTCTTTAAGTTTCCTGCACTGTTTTGTGTTCCTGATTCACTTACTATTTTATTTCCTATGACTGTTTTTGAGGGACCTGTTCCCTCACTGTATTGTGCAACTCCCAAGTTTGAACAATTGGTATGAGAGCTAGAACACTCTAAAAGTTTCACACCTAGAGTATTTTGGTTAGCATGGCTGGTCCACCTAACCTAGAAAAAGGGCAATATACCACTAGACCACCCAGATTCAATGGGAAATATTATGAGAGGTGGAAAACCAGGATATTTGACTTTATTATGGCCGAGGACAGTGAAATTATAGACATAATTCTTGATGGTCCTCATGTTCTAGTTAAAGAAGTCAAAAAATGTGAAATGAGAATAATGGTAATTAAAAGTAGGAAAGAGTCTGATGAAAAAGACAGAAAGAAAATTGAGAAGAATTATAAGTCCAAGAAATTGTTTGTTTATGGTATAGGGCCTGATGAATACAACAAGATTTCTAGAAGTGAAAATGCTAATTAAATCTGGGACTGCTTGAAAATAACTCATGAGAGAACTACAGATGTGAAGGATTCCAAAGTTGACGTGCGGACTACCCAGTATGAAACCTTCACCATGAAAGAAGGAGAGACAATATAGAAAATGCAAACAAAATTCACTTCCATCTCAAATGAGCTACACTGCCTAGGAGAAGTGATTCCATTGTATAAGAAAGTCAGGAAGATTCTTTAGGTTCTACCAAAATCCTGGGAAACTAAAGTAGATATTATTACCGAGGCAAGAAACCTAAAAACTCTCACTATGGATGAGCTTATTGATAATTTAAAGACACATGAACTCAAGAAGCAGCAAGAACAAGAAAAGAAGGAAGGAAAAAGGTAGAAATCTTTTGTACTGAAGGCATTAAAATCTGTCTCTAATAAAGAAGACACTATTATTACCTATTTGGCAAAAAGAATTGTTAGAGGTATGAGGAAAAGTGGCTAGTTTCAAAAAAGTTGAAGTAGTAGCAAAAAGAGAGGCACTATGGAGGTTTGTTGCAAATATGGAAGTCCTGAGCATTTCAGTAAGGATTGTCCAATGCATAAATTAGACCATAAGGAATATCTCAAGATTAAAGGTGCCAAAGGAAAGAACAGGGACTAGGTCCCTATAAAATTAAGCGAAAAGGCTGCAGTTGATTTTGCAGTAAGTCAGACTCTAAAAATTTAGGGAGATTCCTCTAGTGAATCTGAGGAAAATGGGAAGCAGGAAGATATTTTCATGCTGGCAGTAGAGAATAAGAAAGTAACCTTTGATTCCTTATTTACTTTTATGGAAAACACAGAAGATGAATAAGAAAATAAGGTAACACTTTCTAACATTAAAGAGAACTTAGGCAATTACTCTGCTAGAAAAATAGAAAATCTTTCCAATATGTTTATTGATTCCATATGTGAAATGACTAATGAAAAAATGCTCTAGTAGAAAAGGTAGAAAGTCAAGATCTTAAGTTGATAGCTTTAACCCTTCAGATATTTGAAACAAAGGAATAGGTTGCAAAGCAAAAATCTAAAAATCTAAGCTTAGTTAATCAACTGGAGAAAGCTAATAGTGCTTATGATGAAGAGAAGAATAATGCTCTATAAGGAAAGATAGAAGATCAGGAGCATGAATTGATAGCTTTAACTCTCCAGATATCAAAATTAAGGAACATATTGCTATGTTGAAAATAGAAAATCTAAGTTTGGAAAGTCAACTTGAGAAAGTAAATAATTAAAATGGTATAGAAAAAAAAGCCTCAAAGTTTTAGATCAAGATTGTAAAGAAATTGAAGGATTCCCAAAAGAATCTCATGGCTGCACTCCAAAAGAATGAGGAGTTAGAAAGGGCCTATTCCGTCTGAGGGAAGAACATAAAAAATCCCTACAATGTAGTTCATCCTTACATATCTTTTCTAATATAAATGGTCAAAGAGTTAATAGTGGTAAATGCCTTGGGTATTAGTACAAAACTCAATCACCTGGGTTACAATACAAAGTGGGTAATAATGTCAGCAACAAAGTCCAGAAACCTTTATGTACTCACTATGGAACAGACTGACATATAAAGGAAAACTGTAAAAGTTTGAATAAAGTAATAATGATCAATGTTAGATATACCTTGAATGGGAATATCTATCATAAAGGTTTCAAACCTCAGAAAAATGTGAAGAAACTCTTATTACCTAGATGGTCAATGAAGGATTTGATCACACCTATGTCCTTCTACTGGGAACTCAAGCTCAAGTGGGTTCCTAAATCTAACAAATAATTTTATTTGCAGGAAGGAGAAAGGGTTTGAAGCTAGAATTCTATTGTTGATATATAATTGTTCAAAGCTATGATTGAAAGGTCTTATTGTATTCTCTCTCTCAAGACTCTCATAGGTGGAGGTGTCTTTTGTAGAAAAGGTAAAATGTATTAAGAGAAGCTGAGTGTGTGAGCTACTGATGAAGATAAGGGTAAAGGACATACTTCATACATAGGGGAGTGTTGACAATGATGGTGATCAAAGAACTTAGTCACAAGCATTAGATTATGTAGAAAAACCTCAAGAAGTGTCTAGTCAAGATCTCGCAGGGACCTAGTCCCCGTGGAATCCATCTCATAGGGTCAAACTGGAATCTCATATCTTCTCATTCCCCTAGTCATTATAAATTCATATTAAAATATAAGAGTGCAAACAAGAGGCAAATTAAAAAATTTCTTCAATTTCTTAGCATTTGTATCCCAAAAAGTGAACTAAAAAAGAGAAAAATATTCTGAAATATTCTGGTTAGTTCAAAGTAATGCAGAAAGAACCTTGGATATTTGAAAGATGATAAGTCTAAGACCTGGTCCTCAGACCTTTCTCAGAACAAATTTTGGTATAAAGTGGTGTATTGAACCGAAAAAGATGAGACTAGGATTGATCAAATTAACCTGACCTACTAGATAGATCAGTTTCTCTCCTCAGGACTGGCTATGACAAGGATACATATATCCTTACTAAAATTAGTGTATGTTAATCTAACTCAGTACCATACCTCTGGAGGTATACACCCACGAGAATAACCTTGGAAGAGGAAAATGTGACATCTACATAGTCGAGGATTCACTCAAAGAAAGAGAGAGACCTAGTCTCATCTCTTAGGTTAGTGTCATTAATGTGCATTTTTGTTTGTTCTAACTGATAAAGATGTATCTTTTCTCTTTTTCTTTGTCAAAAAATTATCTTATTCTAAAAGAACCGATGAGTCACCCCTGAATTGAAAATGATCACATCTAATTCTTTCAAAAACCATTCCCATGATTACTCTTTCCTTTATATCTAGTCATACCCATTCCTTCTCTTATCAAACAGAAAAAGTACAACCGCAAATAGTTTTTTTGTGGAAGGGATTTACAAATGGCTACAAATTCATCATTTCTATGTCTTTTAAAGAAATATAAGTTTAGCATTAATAGAAGTCCTTTGTCAATTGCTCTTGAAAAAAACCCTTTATCTCCTATTCTTTCAAAGCCAAAACCTTTTTTCACTCAAATTGTTGATGAAGAATCATCATTGAACACTTAGAGTTTTTCTAATAATACATTTATGGATGATGCCTTGGTTGATGAAAATCTCATCTTTCTATCAAATAGCATATGAAAGGGTATTTTTGGTCTAAAAACAAAATATTATTAAAACATTAAGCTATTCTGGTGAAAAGTCTAAAATTTTTACTAAAAATAAAAGACTCATAAGGGACCTGGTTCAAAAAAGAGAGAAGTGGCTATTAGAAAATCAGTGATCACCTATACTAGGAAGAAAAATGGGGAGTGAAGTAAGGGTGTGTCTAAATAAAAGAGAAATAGGTTCCTGAGAAATCAAAATATGTTAACTATAAGGATTTATGACAGAAGTATGTTAACAAAGCATGGAATATTAGAGTTGGTTGAGCTGGTAAAACATTAAGGCTAGATACATCTCAGGGAAGGACCATTCCCACAGTGTTTTATGAGGTGGTCAAGGAATTTTATTCCATATTAGAGTTTTTTGAATATAAAATAAAGATGAAAACAATAGTTCAAGAGAAGAATATGAATATTCATGTTGATTTAGGTGGGAGAATTCTGGATATTCCTATTTGTGTTGTGAGGTCTATCTCAAGGAAACAACCATCAATAGAATTTTTGGAAACTATATTAAAGGTTAAGGGAAAATCAGTGGCTCCAATAAATAGGACATTAGTCAAAAGTGAGCTGCAATCGGTCATTGATATTGTAAACAAATTAGTTTTGTCCAAGTTAGTTTTGCTGCTAACTTGTATGTCATGGAATGTCTTGTCAGTTTGGAGTTTATTAGTTTACCTATATAGATGATGGAACAAATACACAAAGTGGTTCTTAGGAAAAATGTCAAACATGGCATGACCTATGGTTACTAGTTAAATAAAGTGTTTGATCATTTTTGTATTGTGTGGGAGAATGAAACTCCTGGAACTATATTGCAAATGCTTGGAATAAAGACACTGGTTAAAACTAAGATTGTGAAAAAAAAATCAAGCACTAACTACCAATGGGACTTCAACAAATATATAGAGGAATTACAGCTCAATATAGTTGCTAAGGATGCAGAGATCAACAAACTGAATATGACAATTCAGCATCTAACTGTTGAGGGACACCGATGATCTTAAAACTGAGAACGCTGACCTAAAACAAGATTTCCACTTTGACAGATGAAGTTCTCAGCTTGAATGCAGAGATAAGGCATTTAACCATGAAATTGTTGAAATTTTATGCTACAAAAAATAATAACCTAGATCTACTCCTCTAAACTATCCTTCTAAGTCCCTCCCCTATTTAACGTTTCTTGATTACTGCGGCTTATTCTCTGGAATATTTAAATTATGCACTGCAATGATACTTGTTCTCTACTTATGAATGATTATTTATTTATGTGTTGCATGTATTTACTCTTTTTAAGAAATATGTTCTTTATATTAGTATTGCCCAGTGACCATGAGTTAACTAACCCATGCTTATTTTACTCTTGGTTTGCTGTTTCACTTTTCACTGATGCCAAAAGGGAGAAAATTGACTTCATATGGTAGGTACTAAGTAACTCGTAACTAAGTACTGGGTGAGAATGTGTAATGTCATGTTTATAGAGGGAATAAATAATGGTGCATAATGATAGGGGGAAACATTGAAATTTGCATAAATGAGTTGAGTTTTAAATATAAATGGCAACAAGGGACCAGGTCCCTAAGTTGTATAATGATGAAAGCATGGTGTTGCATGATAGGGTGAACATTCATCTTCAGTAGTGGCAATCATACTGATTAAATATGATGAATATATATGGATGCTTAAAACATTGTGATTGGTTTGTCATCATCAAAAAGGGGGAAAATTGTTTTATCTTGTTTTGATGATAGGAACTGACTACAAGGGACCAGGTCCCTGGATGTTCAAGGATATAGTACAGTTGGCATGCATCTAGACAATTTTATCGTCTTGTGTAACAAACTGTGTAGGTGCTGCTTGCACTATTTGGGACACCTGGTCCAGTTGCATTTTAAAGTTAATCATCACTTAACTATAAAGAAAAGAATGATTTTCTATCAAGAAGTTTTTGCAAAATTTAGAATTAAAGAAATTGCGAGATGCAAAAACTCAATCAAACTTTAATGCTCCAGTATAACTTAAATTCCAACTTTTTGTGTGTGCAAAAGAGTGCATGTTCTTGAGTTGAGTGTTGAATTGTAATTGAATTACTCATGTTATAAGAGTAATATTCTTTTGTTCTTGCTTTGGGAGTATTTAGGTAGAGTTACCTAAGGTGGATATTGGTTAGATTTAATTAGTATCAAGATATGTTCTTGACAGAGTTGTCAAGATAGGCTTGTAGTATAGTTATTACAAGTAGGTGAAACCTAGAGTTAGGTTCATGGAGTCTGTAATCAAGAGATTTATTATAGTGGAGTTTTTAGAGCTTGTGAAGGTAATTTGTGTTTTTTTACACCCTTAAGAAAAGGGATTTCCACGTTAAATCTTGTGTTTTTTAAGTTTCCTGTACTATTTTGTATTTTTTGGCTCACTTACTATTTTATTGCTTGTGACTTTTTTTGAGGGACCTAGACCCTCACTGTGTGGTGCAACCCCCAATATTTTAACACTCATGCTCAAGGAGTTCATTGAAAATCTTGGCAACATCTGAAATAACCATGAGGTATTGCCTTTCTAGAATCTCCTTTAAGGTCAACTTCTTAAATGGACATGCTTGAGGAGTTTTTTTCATGCTTTGATTTTTGCTCACCTTTCCAATGAACTTTATAAGAGACACATCGATATTCATGGATTACTTATTATCACCTTTAGTGACAAACTTTCTCCATCTTTTGGGTTCTATTTATTCTTTCCCTTTTGAGGGTCATGGATAGATGCTACTCCTTTCCTGGCAAAAGACATGCTCAACTCCATGCCGTGAGCATGAGCAGCTAATTTTTCAAAGGATTTTGGTTTAATGCATTGAAAGATATAAAGAATCTCTTAGTGCATTCCTTAGATGCACATCTCTATTGCAAATGTTTTGCTGAGCTAAACTTTGTAGATTAGGCTCATATTTTTCCATCAATTGATGAAGCCAATGACTAGTTCATCCTTTCTTTGATAAGTTTTTGTGAGCTCTTCCATGCTCACTTATGCCTTGTGCTAAAGTAGCAATTTAATAACTCATGCTCTAATTGATCCCAGGTATCGATGGAATTAGGATCAGGGTCCATGTACCAATTAAGGCATTTCCCTTTAAGGAATGAACAAATTGTTTGACAAGATAGTCACCATAGATTCCAACATTATTACTTGTCTCAACAAAGTGGGTGACATGTTGCTTTAGATTGCCTTTTTCTTCAAATTATAGAAATTTTAGGGGTTGATAGCCGATAAACATTTTGAGGCTATAAATCTTTGCAATGTAGGGCTTGGAGTATGTCAGGGAAGATATGGTGACAAAATCAATCATGTATTTAAGGGTCCTTTCAATGATCTCTTTTAATTGATCAATTGGGATAATTCTTTCTTAAGATACTTGTACCTCTTTAGCTGATGGTGTTTGTTTTATAGGATATTCTATATCATGATTTTCTAGAGATTTTTTAGATGCATGGTTAGAATCTTCATCTATTAAGCTATGATCTTATCCGCCAACATATCAATCCGATCTTTTTGATTTTACACATATTTGGTCAGACCCTCTATTGCTTTTGTCAGGTTTGCAAGCTACTCTTTTATAGGAAAGACATCAGTTACCATTGCTTTCCTGATCCCTGGAGACGTTGGAGAGTAATATGGATTATTGTATAAGTTGACCTTTGAAGTGCACAACTTATGCCAGTGTAAGTGGATATGATGCATTGGTTGAACGATCATTATTCTTTGTGCTAGAGTATTTTGAACTAGAGTGCTCAAGTAGATCTAGAGTCTTCTTAAGTGTCTCTATCACATTGCTTCCTTCTTTTGAAGCACTTGCATGGGACCTTGCTACTTTTGGAGTTAAAGCCCCCAAAATTTGAGTTAGCGTGGACAACACTTTATGTGTTTGTTGTCCTAGTATGTTGCCTTATTCTATGTGATAGCTCCAAACTTTTCAAAAGTAACACCAAGGATGCTCTCTACTTTAACATATAATTTGGAATCAACAACCTTAGAAGTAGTTGATTGAGAATTGACCTTCTTGGAAGTCATCTCAATGTTCTTACACTTTGAAGTTAGCAAAGTTGAGATGAGAGGTAGAGATTGTCCCATTAGTTAAACCAGAATGTTTTCTTATGTTTTGATAATGACTAATTGATTTTAAGTGACCAGGTCCCTGGCTCATCTTTAATTGGTACAATTGTCACATCATTGCATATTTTTGTGCTCTAGTGCAACAAACTATGCAGGTGTGCAACTTACTACATTAAACACCTAGTCCAATCAAAATTCAAAATTGATTTATACATTACTATAAAAATATAGATGCTTCTATCTAACAAATTTTGTAAATTGATGAATCTCTTGGAAATAACGAAAACTCTCAAATTGCTTAAGTCCCAAATCCCTTTGAGCTTAAGGTATAGGTATTCTTGAGTCAACTCTTTCTTTACAAGCATTTTACACATCTTTATAAGAGTAATTTTTTTCTATTGGAAGTAGAGTGCTTAGGTAGAGTTACCTAAAGTCCATGGATTAGAGTTAATCAATTATAAAGTGTTTAAGGTGTGTAGAGGTATTACAACTAGTAGAACTTAGCGTTAAGTTCTTTGGAGTATGTAATAAAGGGTTTTTAAATATAGTGGAGATTGAGTTATTCAGAGGACAAGCCGTGGTTTTTCCTCCCTTGACCAAGGAGGTTTCCACGTAAAACACCGAGTTCATTGATTTTCTGCAAGTTCTAGCTGGTTACTATTTTATTACTATTTTCCTAACCTTAGGGACCTGGTCCCTAGAACAGTGGTGCACCCTCTACGTTTCAATAATTGGTATCATAGCCAGGTCACTTTAAAATGTTAACACCCAGAGTGATTTCATGATCATGGCTGATCCACCAAATCTGGAGAAAGGACAATCTACTACTAGACCACCCTGCTTTAATAAACAATATTATGGGTGGTGGAAAACCAGGATGTATGGCTTCTTTATGGCTGTGGGATAATGTACTGATGAATGTGATACTTGATGGTTCTTATGTACCTATTAAGGAGGTCAAATAAGGAGATTTAACAAGAATAGTTATCAAAACTAGGAGAGAATATGATGATGAAGATTGTAAGAAAATTGAGTAAAATTTCAAGGCAAAAAAATTGCTTATGTGTAGAATTTGTTCTGATGAGGATAATCGAATCTCTGCTTGTGAAAATGTGAAAGAAATCTAAGAATATCTAAGAACAACTCATGAGGGTACTACAGATGCGAAGGAGTCTAAAGTGGATTTGTTGAACACTCAATATGAAAGATGGAGAAACCATTTAAGAAATGCATATAAGGTTTACCTTAATTACCAATGAATTGCATTGTTTGGGTGAGGTCATTCCTCTGTATAAGCAAGTAAGAAAAATCCTAGGAGTTCTTCCAAAATCTAGGGAAAGTAAGGTTGATTCTATAATAGAGGCAAAAAACTTGAATACTCTCACTATGGATGAATTTATTGGTAATCTAAAGACTCATGAACTCCAGAAGCAGCAAAGACAATAGAAGAAGGAAGAAAACAAGAAAAGTCTCTGGCATTGATAACATCAAAGTCCAATTCAAACAATGAGGACACTGATATTTCTTACTTGGCTAAAAGGATTATGAGAGTAATTAACAAAAGTGGTAAGTTTCAAAGAAAAAGGAAGTAACAACAAAAAGGGGGTTACAGTTGAAGTTTGCCAAAAATATGGAAAACTTGGGCATTTCATTAAAGATTGCCCATTAAAAAAAATGGTCTATCAAGAATAACTAAATTTCGGAGGTGACAAAGGAAAAAATAAGGACTAGGTTCCTAAAAAATCAAGAAGAAAGGCTATTGCTGATTATGCAGTGAAATAGACTTTAGCAATCTGGGGAGATACTTTCAATAAATTTGATTAAGCTAAAAATCCTGAAGATGTCTCTATGTTAGAAGTGGAGGATAGTGAAGTCACCTATGATTCATTTATTGCTATCATGGAAAAATTAGATAATGAAGAAGAAAATGAGTTAACCCTTTCTAACATTAAGGAAAATTTAGATAACTATTCTCCTAAGAAGATAAAAAAGGTTGCAAATGTGCAAATTAATTCTATGTGTGAATTATCTTTTGAGAAAAATATTCTTAAAGATAAAATAGAAAATCTAGAGCTTGAATTAATTAGATTAACTCTCCAGTTGTCTAAAATAGAGGAACAATCCTCAACATTGAAATTTAAAAATCTGAGTTTAGTAGATCAACTGAAGAAATTAGATGAGTCTGATATTAAAGGGAAGAAAGAAGCCTCAAAGCTTCAATTTAAGCTTGAAGAAAAATTAAAGGGTTCTCAAAGGCACTCATGACTGCACTTCACAAGAATATAGAACTAGAAAGAGACCTAGTCCATATGAGAGAAGACCTTGAAAAATCCCTAAAATGGGCCACATCTTTAAAAATCTTCTCTAATTTAACTACTCAAGGTATTAATAATGGTAGAGGCCTTGGATATCATTATAGAAACCATGCTTCTGGATCTCAAAAAAAGTATGTTCCTATTGTAAAGAACAAAGTCAATAATTGTCTTTACGCTCATTGTGGAAGGGATGGTCACTTGAAAAAGAAATGTCAAGGATAACTTAAAGCTAGAAGAAACAGTGCAAGATAAATCCAGCAGAAGCAATTTCACCCTACTGGATACAATCTCTAGAAAAATATTGCAAGAAACAACTTCCTACATGGACTAAAAAGGATTTTATCACTTCTTTATGTTCTATTTGGTAATTCAAACTAAAGTTGGTTTCCAAATCTAACAAATGAACACTATTTATAGGTTGGAGTAAGGGAAGGCAGTCAAAACTAGTTCATGGACTGTGGATTCTCAAAGCATATGACTTCGAGCACTCACTATTTTCTATCACTCAAGACACTTCAAGGTAGAGGTGTCTCATTTAGAAATGGTAAAAAAAGGTTATATGCATGGTGTTAGAAAGACTGAAAATCTCTTGATCATGCAATAGAGGATATATACTATGTCAATGGTCTTAAGTATAATCTTTTTAATGTATCTTAAATCTGTGACAAAGGTAATGAGGTGAAATTCTTAGCTGATGGATGTACAGTGTCAAGCTTGAGGACTGGAAAAGTTATTCTCAGAGCAAAAGGAGCAAGAATAAGTATGTGGCTGATCTAGACTCTGTAGCTGACCGTGAATTGACTTTCTTGAGTATTCAAGGTAAAAATATTGATCTATGGCTCATAAGACAGGGACATGTAATTTCCTCCCTACTGAATTAATTAATCTCAAAGGACCAGGTCTGTGGTGTTCAAAAGTTTTAGTTTTCAATCAACAAGGTTTGTGATCCTTGTGTCAGAGAAAAACAAAATAGATCTTTCTTTAAGCAGAAAAAGCATGTTAGAACTTCTAGACCTCTTAAGTTACTGAACATGGATTTTTATGGACCTATTAAATTCCAAAGTAGAGGTGGGAAGAGGTATGTAGTTTTCATTATTGATGACTATTCTAGTTTCACATGGACAATGTTTTTGAGAACTAAAGACGAAAACCTATGACATTCTGGCGGTTTTCGCCAAGCAAATCCAGATGAAGCTAAAATTCAAAATTACTGGTTTAGATCTGATCATGGAACTGAGTTTGAAAACTCTCAAGTTGTGAAAATTTAATTAGTAATAATTTTTTTGGTCTTAGGAATCCTCAACAATATGGAGTGGTCGAAAGAGAGAACATGACTCTCATAGAAATTGTCGGACTATGCTGATTGATGATGGACTTCCAAAAGACTTCTGGGCTAAGGCTGTCAACATTGCTTGTTATGTGACTAATAGATGTCTAATCCTATCCCCCTTGAACAAAACTCCATATGAACTTGTGTTTATAAAAATCCTAAGCTTGACTATTTTAGGTTTTTTGGATGAAAATGTTTTGTTCTAAATAATGGAAAGAATGAGCTTGGGAAATTTCACTCCAAAAGTGATGAAACACCTATGTACTCTTTAACAAGTATATCATACAAGGTTTTCAACAAAAAGACTCTGTTTGTGGAAGAAAGTGTACATTTAGTCTTTGATGAGTCAGGAAAGCAAAAGAATTCTAGTGGAGATAAAGATTTAGACATAGAAAATCTCATTCCTATTTAAAGAGATGGCATAGCTAAAGATGAAGGTAAATGATAAGCTGACATAGTTGAGAATTATGAACATAATTGTGAATTAGGATCCCAGTTACAAACTCTGGCTATAGTAGAGGAACATTAAGAAGGTTCTAGTAAAAATTCCTAAGGACTTGGTCCCTGTGGAACTCATCTCAGAATGTAAAATTGGATACATAAATGTTCTCATCCTCTTGAAAATATAACTTCACCCTTGGAGTCTAGAATTCAAATAAGAGCTTAAGCCAGAAATTTTATGGTTTTCTCAGCCTTCTTGTATCAAATTGAGCCAAAAATGTAAAAGAATCTCTAAAATATGCTGATTGGATCCAAGCTATGCAGAAGGAGCTTCAACAGTTTGAAAGAAGAAAAGTTTGGCTCCTAGTCCCCATATCTTTTTATAGAACAATTATTGGGACTAAATGGATGTACAGAACAAGTAGGATAAACATGGCACTATCAACAAAAATAAAACAAGGTTGGTTGTTCAAGGCTATAATCAAGAGGAAGGAATCAGCTATGATGATAAATTTGCTTATGTTGCAAGGATAGAAGGTATTAGGATTCTTATTGCATTTGTTTCCTATATGGGGTTCAAATTCTTCCAAATGGATTCCAAAAGTGCCTTTCTAAATGAAAATCTGAAGGAAAAAATTTTTGTTAAAATACCTCCAAGTTTTAAGGATACAAATTTTCCTCATCACGTGCTTAAACCAGATAAGGATCTCTATAGATTGAAGAAAACACCTAGATCTTGGTATCAAAGACATTCTTTGGGAAAATGGCTTTAAGAGAGGAAAAATTGACAATACTCTCTTTTTGAAGTCTAGAGGTACCAACTTACTAATTGTCCAAATCTATGTTGATGAAATTATATTTGGAGCTACTTCTAAATCTTTATGTAAAGATTTTGTAAAATTAATGGGGAGTGAGTTTGAAATGAGCATGATGGGTGAATTAACCTTTTTCCTAGAACTATAGATTAAACAAAATCAAGGGACTATGATTTATCAAGAAAAATACATCAAAGAGTTGCTAAAGAAATATAATATAAGAGATCCCAAGCTAATTAATACTCTAATTGGAACTAGTTCAAAGATGGATGATGATGAACTTGGTCCCTCGGTGAATGAGACCATGTACCGAGGGATTATTTGATCTCTGCTGCATCTCACTACAAGCAGGCTAGATATTGTATTTCGTGTGGGAAAGTATGCCAGATTTTAGGCTTTTCCTAAAGAGTATTATTTGAAAACATCAAAGTGAATTCTCAAGTATCTAAATGGTATAAAAGACTGGGTAGTATTCTGCGTGCATGCCTTTTTTTTATTTTTGTAAGGTTGTTTTGTCCATTGGGTTGTCGGCTCGGGGCTTTGTTTTTGGTGTGTTGGGTGTTGAGTAGTGGGTAGAGGGGTTGATGGTTGAATAGGGTCATATTAAGGGGTTTAAGGGTGAGGTTAGGGATGGGTGAGGGGTATAGGTTGGGTATTAGTGCTAGGTCGGAGAGGGGTGGTAGAGAGAGGCGATAGATGAGAGAAGATAGGTTGTAGGTAGGGTTGTGGAATATTGGGACCCTTTAGGGTAAGTTTGTAGAGTTGGTGAAGATTCTTACAAAAAGGAGGGTGAATATTGCATGTGTTTAGGAGACTAGGTGGGTAGGATCTAAGGCTAGGGATGTGGATGGGTACAAGCTTTGATAATCGGGAAGGGATAGGTGTTAAAATATAGTCGGTATCTTAGTGGATGATGAGCTTAGAGGTCAGGTGGTGGAGGTTAAAAGGGTCAGTTATAGGCTGATGAAGATTAAGTTGGTCTTGAGGGTTTTTACGTTTTATGTATATAGTGTTTATACGCCGTAGATAGGCTTGGAAGGGGAGGTAAAGACGAGATTTTAGGAATATTTAGATGAGGTGGGAAGAAGCGTGCCAAGTGTGGAGAAGATCATCATAGCAGGGGACCTCAATAGGTATATGAGGGTCGGTCCTACTTGGATGCTATAATGATGTGCATGATGGTTTTAGCTTTGGTGTTAAAAATGGAGAGGGAGATACCCTTTTGGATTTTGTGAGGGCATTTGAGCGGGTGGTTTTGAACTCGAGTTTCCCAAAGAAGGAGGATCACCTGATTACATTCCGAAGCGCAAAAGCCAAGACTCAAATTGACTTTCTACTACTTAGGAAGGGGGATAGGGTGCTATGTAAGTACTGTAAGGTCATTCCGAGCGAGCACCTCTCGACCCAACATAGGCTATTAGTGATGGACTTATTTATCAAGAAAAGAAATAAGAGACGGGTTGGGAAGGGTCGATCTAGAATTAAGTATAGTATCTTGATAGGGGGAAAAATGGCGAGTATGGGGGAATGGGAGTGCAGGGGGGATGTGGATACTATGTCGGATAGGGCAAACAGTTGTATCATAGAGAATGCTAAAGGTGTGTTGGGTGTTTCGAGGGGTCGAGTAGGTCGGCATAAGGGGGACTGGTGGTGGAATGAAAAAGTAAAGAAAAAAGTAGAGATAAAAAAGGGGGAGTATGTTGAGTTGATTGAGAGTAAAGATGAAGAAGAGAAATGGGTGAATTGGGAGGTGTACCAGGTAGCTAGGAAAGAGACTAAGTTTGCAGTTATGGTTTCCAAGTCAGCAATGTTTGAGCGTTTATATGCTGGGTTAGAAGAGAAATGAGGGGATAAGAGGTTGTATAGGATTGCAAAATTTAAATAGAAAAAGTGTTGTAACCTAGATCAAGTGAAGTATATTAAGGGGGAGGATTCTAGTGTTCTTATAGAGGATGCTCATATTAAGAAGAAATGGCAGGACAACTTTCATAGACTTTTGAACAAGAAAGTGGACAGAGCCATTGAGCTAGGAGAGCTGGAGTATTTGGAGGAGAGCCTGATTTTAGCTAATGTAGGCATTTTAAGTTAGAGGAGGTCAAAGGGGCTATTCGTGAGATACGAAGGGGTAGGGCGATGGGGCCAGAAAAAATTCTTGTGGATTTTTGGAAGTATGCAGGCAGGGCAAGGCTTAGGTGGTTGATAGATTTGTTTAATTGTATTTTCAAGACTGTAAGAATGCCTGAGGCTTGGAGATAGAGTATGATGATTCCGCATTATAAAAACAAGGGTGACATTCAGAGTTGTAACTACTACAGGGGTATTAAGCTGTTGAGTCACACTATGAAAATTTAGGAGAGAGTGCTTGAGCGGAGATTGAGGAGGGTTATGTCTATTTTAGAGAACCAGTTTGGATTTATGCCTAGTCATTCAACGACAGAGGAAATCCATTTGGTGAGGAGATTGGTGGAGTAGTATAGATAAAGGAAGAGGGACTTACACTTGGTGTTCATCGATCTATAAAAGACATATGATAAAGTTTCAGGAGAGGTTCTTTAGAGGTGTTTGGAGGTGAAAGGGGTCCCAGTGGCATACACTAGAGTTATGAAGGACATGTACGATGGAGGGAAGACTAGGGTAAGGACGGTGGGAAGAGACTTAGAATATTTTCCAGTCGAGATAGGGTTGCATCAGGGATCGACTATTAGTCAGTTCCTATTGGCGATGGCGATGGACGTGTTGATGCAGAGTATTCAAGGCGAGGTACCTTGGTGTATTCTATTTGCGAATGATGTAGTGCTGATTGATGAGACACAAAGGGGTATGAATGACAAATTGGAGGTTTGGAGGCAAGCCTTTGAGTTGAAGGGGTTCAGGTTGAGTAGGTCCAAGAACGAGTATTTGAAATGTATGTTTAGTGACTTAACGTAGGACATCGATCTAGTGGTGAGGTTGGACTCCCAATATATTTGTAAGTGGGATAGTTTTAAGTATCTTAGGTCTTTGATCCAAGGTAATGGTGAAATTGATGAGGATATCACCAATCGTATTAGAGTAGGTTGGATGAAGTGGAAGCTCGCCTTGGGGGTCCTGTGTGATAAGAAAATACTATTTATGCTTAAAGTCAAATTCTATAAAGTTGCAGTCTATCCGGCCATATGTTATGGCGTAGAGTGTTGGCCAGTCAAGCACTCCCATATCTAAAAATTGAGGTTGGCGGAAATGAGGATGTTGTATTAGATGATTGGGCTTATTAGATGGGACAGGATTAGGAATGAGATTATCCGAGAGAAGATGAGAGTGTTGTCGGTGGAGGATAAGATGCCGGAAAAAAGGCTGAGATAGTTTAGACATGTAATGAGGAGGGACATGGATGCCCCAGTGTGTAGGTATGAGAGACTAGTGTTGGATGGCTTTAAGAGGAGTATAGGTAGGCCGAATAAATACTGGAGGGAGGTGATAAGACATGATATGGAGCAGCTGTAGCTTACTAAGGACATAACCCTAGATAGAAGGTGTGGAGGTCGTAGATAAGGGTAGAAGGCTAGCGGGAGGGTGCGGGCTGTAACAAACCACCAGGAGAGATCTTGTGTAGCCGGGTTAGTAACCTTAGGTCTATGTATATAGGTTTCTATGGTGGCAAGTATGTGTTACTTATACGTAGGTGTCCCTTTTATATTTTCGCAGTTCCTATCTGCCTATTTCGTGTTGCCATATCTCTCGTATTTTTGTATTTCTCTGATTTACTTTTTATTATTCCTTATGCATTTTCTGTTATGTTATCCATCTCCTTGTCGCCTATTCTTTATCTTGAGTCGGGAGTCTATAAGAAATATCCTCTCTACTTCTTTGGAGGTAGCGGTATGGACTGCGTACATCTTACCCTCCCCAGACCCACTTTGTGGGAACATATTGGGTTTGTTGTTGTTGTTGTCGACCCTTTCCTGTACTATCTGATGATAGGTGAATTTACACGCCTATATCAATATATTTTGCCCATATTTTAGCCTAGTTTTGAGAACAAATTATATATTTCATGCACTTTTAGTCCTTTTTCCTGTAAATGAGCTAACGAACATGATTAGGAAAGTTTCAGGTATAAATGATGCAAAATACAACATTTTATGGCTTACTTGACGCAAAATAAAGCTCACAAAGGAAGGGAAGGAAGTCTACACGCCTAAGGACCAAAACTGCTGCATGAAAAATCTGTCCCGGGCTAAAACAACATTTCTGAAGACTTTGGGGACTTACAGATACAAAACTGGATTTTGACAATGATACATTAACATAGTACAATTGGGTTATGTATTTCATTAGTTTATTTGCATTAGGAGAATGTTACATTAACCTAGTACAAATGGGTTAAGTATTTCCTTAGTTTAGTAGGATTTGGTTATTTATTTCATTAGCATAGTAGGAGTAGGATAGGAGTATTATAAATACCCTATCATGCTAGAGATTTTTAATAAAGTCCTCCCTTAGTGGAGAGGCAAGTCCTCCCTTAGTGGAGAGACACATTCTACTTCTCAATTACAACTCTTCTAATCTTTCCATTAATTCTATTCTTAAATTCCACAACAAGAGAATCGTTACTTGCTAAGGAATCATGCCACACGCCTATCACCTAATCCACACGCCATTACTCAACAATAACAATGCAAATCGTGATCTCCTTTGCACTCATGGGTAACTAAACTTCTCTGTTGGGGTTATGGAAGCCGAATGAGATACTATCTATTGCTGTGAGTTTGTGAGTTCGAGACACGTATATTGCTTATATCATTATTCTCTTCATCTTAATGCAAATTGTTGTGGCTGCAGACGCATAGAATAACGCCAGTCTAACATTTAACTTGTTCGAGAGAAAGGTTATTTGTCTGGAAAAGAGATAATGTCAAGGTAGTAGGACACCCTTTCCTATTAAAAAGCTAGTGCCGTAACTGGACTAACCTCTTGGAGAATTCGTACCGTTAGACACGCTTTAAGCTCGAGAGAGTTAAAGTGAAATAGTCCTTGTTTAGGTCGAGAGACGCTTGGATTTACCATCGACTACAATTCTCTATAAGCAATTGCATGTCAAGACTCTACACACTCATAGCCAATAGAGACGTATACCTCATAAGGTGGACATAACCCCAACGCCTCAATTCTCATTGTTTACAACTTACGTAACAATCTTTCTCTCTTTACTTTGCTATTTTCAGCCTTTACTTTATTGTTTTTGTTACACATTACAATCCCCCCTTTTACGAGACTTGCACCAAAAGTTTAGTAATTTTGCTTACTTGTTGGCCAAGCTATTCCCTGTGGGATCGACACCCAACCCAGGTTGGGTTCTATATTTGCTAATGACCGCTTTACACTCAAACGAGAGCTGTAGATTGAGCATTATCAAAAATTGGCGCCGTTGCCGGGGAATACGAGTGTCAATTAAGTTCGTGATAATTACTAGACCCTTTGGTCAAAGGTTCTCGTACTTTTACTTTTAGTTGCTATTTTTGTTTTTTTAGGTTTATTTAGTGCATCAATGGAGGCAGAACGTGAAATTGAAAGGATGGTTGCTCATGTGCATCAACAGAATATTGATAATCCAGGCCGGGCAACAAATCCTGATGATGATGACCTGGGCGATGAGGAGCTACTAAACCCACGGCGTACCGCAGAGATGGCGGCACCCATGCAGAGAAGAGATCGTCAAGCTAGGTTTAGGCCTGAATGCCGAGCTATGCAAATACCGTTTGATGACGATGAGGACGATCTGGATGGACCTGGTTCCACCAGAGCTATTATTCTTCCTCCATTGGCACCCGGAGCAAAGTTTAATATCACTAGCACCATGATTCAGCTTTTGCAACTCAAGGGATTATTTGGTGGACTAGCAGGTGATGATCCGAATATGCATCTGATCAACTTTATTTCTATATGCAAGTCATTCGACAATCCTGGCGTTGGACAGAATGCAATTTGACTGCGCTAATTTCCATTGTCTCTTTCTGGGGAGGCAACTCTATGGTTGAATGGGCTGACTCCTGATTCTATTACAAATTGGAGGCAATTGAAAGACACTTTCCTAGAAAGATTCTTTCCGCCATCCAAAAGAGCACAATTAAGAGATGAAATCAGCAATTTTCGGCAGCTTCCAACTGAAGCCCTCCACGAAACATGGGAGAGGTTCAAGACGAAGCTTATGCGGTGCCCAAATCACCATATGACCAATGACCACTTGATGGAGATATTATACAGAGCTTTGAATTCGGTGACTAAGCCAGTGGTTGATAATGCGGCTGGAGGATCTTTTATGGACCTCACCTTTGGTCAAGCAAGCAATATGCTAGATCGTATGACGAAACAAAGTAGAGCTTGGCATACCAGGGATTCTGAGGTAGCAAGCCCCACTTTATCTATTGGCATGACTGCAGACCAATGAAGAAGAGAAGAAGAACGTGAGCAAGACATGGCGCACATGAAAACACAATTGGATCTTCTGACAAAGCACTTATTATTAGGGAAGACCGAAAAAGTGAAAGCTGTAGCACAAAAAGGAAGAGACGAATCTGATTCGGAAGAGGAGGCCAACTACTTGAACAATCAGGTGGGTTTCTGAGGAAATACCCAAGGAAACCAAGGTCGGAACTATTATGATAAATCTGGAAACAAAGATCAAGGTAGTTTGAAGAACAAGAATGAAAAGAGTGGTTTGTACGTTCCCCCTGGCAGACGTGATACCACCATATCTAATTCTGGAAGTATGGAAGACATGATGGCTAAGTTATTTAAAGGAGTGGAAGCAACGAGCGCGGAAGTTAAGGAGGTGATTGATGATTTGTCCTCCATGAAGCAACTAGTTGATTCTCATTCCACTTCTATCAGGCAAATAGAGCAACAATTGAGCCAACTTTCAGCAGCATTCAATCAAAGAAAGGCGGGAACCTTACCAAGCGATACTGTGCAAAACCCATAGAATGATGGGTCATGCATGGCCATCACTACCAGAAGTGGTAAGGTGCTGGAAACTTTAGCAAAAGGCAAGCAAGTGGTTGACGAAGTTGCGAACATGGACATTACACCTAGTGATGTTACAAAAGGAGAAGAAGCCGCAACAACTACTCCCAACGTCAGGGACGTTTCACCTAGTGACGTGCAACCTAAAAAAGTGGAAAAACAGAAGCAAGAGGAGAAAAAAATTGTGGAGAGAACACTTCCATACCCACCACCACCTTTTCCCCAAAGATTGAAGAAGGTGGCAGATGACACAAAGTTCAGCAAATTCATGAATATGTTAAAGCAGCTCACCATTATTGTTCCATTGGTGGAGGCACTTGAACAAATGCCTGGGTATGCGAAATTTATGAAGGATCTCTTGACAAAGAAGCGGGTAGCAAGTTATGACTTGGCGGATAATGTTCATCATTGTAGTGCAATAGCTACAAGATCGCTAGTTCAAAAGAAGGCAGATCCTGGAGCTTTCACTATTCCTTGCATAATTGGATCGTTGGATTTTGCTAAGGCATTGTGCGATTTGGGAGCTAGCATCAATTTGATGCCACTATCTATCTACAGAAAGTTGGGGTTGGGAGACCCTACACTAACCAATATGAGGCTCGTGATGGCTGATAGGTCGGTAAAACGACCTGTGGGTATCTTGAATGATGTGTTGGTGAAGGTTTCTTCATTCATCTTTCCTGCAGACTTCGTTATTCTGTATTGTAAGGAGGATTCTGAAGTTCCCATAATCTTGGGACGTCCTTTCCTTGCAACTGGAAGTGTGCTTATTGACATGAAAGATAATGAGCTTTTGTTTCAAATTAACGACGAAGTGGTACGGTTTGATATATGCAAAACAATGAAGCAGCCCAGCGATATGAATGAGTTATCTGTAGCTGATGTTCATCATGAGGATAAGAAAGCATTATCTATAGAGAAACAGCCTACTGTTGAGCCATTGTCTGCTGTGCCACTGAATGTTGAGCATGAGGACAATGAAGAACTTATGGGTGATCTAACAGAAATAGAGTCGTATACTCCTAAGAAACCGAAATGTGATCTCAAGAATCAACCAACAGCGAAGACTCCCATTGACGATCCACCAATGCTAAAAATGCAAGAGCTCCCCGATTACCTAAGGTATGTGTTCTTGAAAAGTGGAAATATACTTCCGAAGAGAGCAGATGACTTAAGTGAACAGCACGTAGAAGCTCTCATCTCTGCTCTAAGAAGATACAAGAGAGCTATGGGTTGGACTATTGACGATATAATTGGTGACTCTCTGGAGAAACGTAGGAGCCATCTAGAAAAAGATCGCATACCCACAGGTAAGCCTCATTGTCGTCTAAATAATTTCAGAAAATGATCCATCACTTACCTCGATGAAGTCTGAGTACTCGAGGTAACCATGTCGTGCCACAACAATAAATAAGGCGCTAGATGGGCGGCAACCCATTGTTTATCGTTTTTTATTTATCGTTTATCGTTTTCTTTCATTCTAGTACTTGTCTTGTTTTTAATTAATGAAAATCCAAAAATAAGAGTCGTACCACGACCAAAACTAAGTCGCTTGGTGGGAGGCAACCCATCGTACTAATCGTTTTTATTGTTTTGAGCAAATATAGTTGCAAGAGGTATTCAACGAGGAGATTGATTTCAATTGACGATTTGGACGCATTGTATGGTAAAGTTGGTAAGTTAGGAATGGTGATGCATAAGGCTATGGATTGAGCATTTCTCACGCCAAAATAGGCGTCCATAAAGGTTAGGCCTTGGTAAAACTAGGCCACGAACGATGCACAACCTATCCTATAGCCTAAGGTCTCGGAATCTAGTGTGCTATACACTATGCGCCGCCTATTCCTAGGTATGCTTTTGACTATGCGCCGCCTATGCTATGGCATTTGGTCTCAGTATCTCATATTCCATAGACTATGCAGCGCATATGTCTACAAATGCCATAGACTATGCGGCGCATATGTCTACAAATGCTATAGACAATGCGCCGCATATGTCATGTCTATGCTAAGCATTATGCGCCGCATATGTGGGAATTTTGTCTCCAAAACCGATTGTAAATGGGTCATAACCCGACCCATACTCTTCCTATATAAAGGGGACTTAGTTTTACAACACAACCACACTAAAAATTGACCTAAGGGCGCCGCATATACATCCAAATCCTCTCAAAATTTTCTTCTTTTGCTCTTCCAATTCACAAAACCATCTCCACAAGCTTCAAGCAAGTAAGTACTCTCTTATTATTCATTTATTTCTTGTAAGTACTACGTTGCTATGTCTATTATGAATTGCTAAATCGTATAAGATTGTTGGTGATGTTGATGTGTTTGGATTGTTAATACAAAATCATGTGAGTGAACATGTACGTAGGAAAATCTTGACTTGTTTCCGACTTGAAATTGGTTTTAATAGCATTGTTATACTATTTTTGGAATCACTGTAGCTATGAATAGTGCGTAAGATTGTTGTTTGGATACTTACATGTTAGACTATCCCGGCCATCGGGATATGACTTATAGTGCCTACCAATATAAGAGGTTGTGATTGTTGTAAGAATAACTATTCCATGTGGTAAACCCTATGTAGTAGTGTTGCTATATCTACCATGAAAGTAGTCCAATGTCTGCAAGGAATTGATGCATTGCTGATTTTCTTGTCGGAATACAATCCTAAAACGTATGTCGATGAAATCTGAGTAATCGACCACTTTCGCTTCACTGATTTGTGTTAACAAAACTAAGTGTGGGGTGGTACCCCTACTACTCATGTATAGATTGTATCCATTGATATTGTGCTACCATTAACACTATTTCAAGTCTCAGGTACAATGGCACCTAAAGAGAGACAAGGCAAGGAGAAGGCTACCACTTCCCAAAAGGGCAAGAAAAGAGGCCGCAAGGAGCAAGGAGAACCCTCCCCGCTGCAAACACCTTGACTCACGCTTGGAATTAAGTGGGATACTTATGAGGAACTTCTAAGGATGACGACTCTGATGATGATTCCAATGCAAGGGGTATGACCCCAGACATAGAGGATAAGTCCGACCAACCAGGTTCCTCGTATTTATTTTTCACTGAGGACAGTGTCCCGACTAAGTGTGGGGTGGTGGTATTGCATGCTATACTTCTAAATTCGCATCTATGTTTGTTTTCTTTTGTTTCATTTTTGTTTCATTTTGTTTCGTTTTGTTTTTTTAGTAGTTAAAATTTTTTTAGCTTCGCATGAAATTATTTTGATAGGCAGCATGAGATTATAACAAGAGTATGTGTTACAATTGTGACTATTGAGACGTTTAGACTCTAGTTGTGACTCATTATGTGATATTTTGTGGTTCAATTCCTTCACTTGTTGGGTCGAGAGTCTATATTACTTCCAATCAAGTCAACCATGTGCCTTGTGTGTGTGAGGTAACAGTATATTCTATGTTTGTGGCTGATGCTAGAACTTGCCTGGTATGTAGCAAAGCGAAAATAAGGAGTGTAAGTTTAGGAGATGATTTAGGCATTTCTTTGGCAACCAATACATGTTTACCTTTGTTTTACCTACCCATGGACATCATCCTAGTTAAACCCTTTTGAGCCTTTAGCCTATTTCTTTGACAACCTTGTATGTAAGCCTAATCCATTTTTTTCAAGACCGTAATTTGATCCAAATTCCTAAGTGATTTAAATTAAAAAAGTCATGTGACAACATAAGAGGAAATTGGGTATGTATGATGCTTTAAATTGTAAATGGTGCTTGAATGTATTTTGGAAAAGAAAGTGCTATCATAAGAGGTATGTTGTGAAAAGAAAAAGGAAAAGAAAGCTGAAAAGTGAGTTGTTCTTAAAATTGAAAAACAAAAGAGGAGAACAAGGGTGGTAGAATAAAAGAAAGAAGAAAGGTTGAAAGAAAAAAGTGTCAATGATACAATGTGATGTATTAAAGCGCTTAGGATCTTAGTCACTATTCCTGGCCAAAATAGTCCTACCCGTCCCTTAGCCTACATTACAACCATCAAAAGACCTACTTGATCCTAATCTTAACATTCCGACATTTAGTGGAGTACTACATTAAGGGCAAGCCTATGGTCATCAGTTGCTACATATGAATTCGTTGTGAGAGCGAGAGCAAGGATATTGTTGATACCCATGTTTGAAAAATATGCTATACTTGTGAGTGATTATGGGTAATATATTGTGAGACAGACATGGTTGATGAGTTTTGGGTAGTTATATATGATTCCTTGTACCATAACGTTTGCATGCGAGTTGACCACCATCACGAGTCTATGCATGAGGCTAAACTGTTTCTACTAATAATCGGAAAGCTACTCTTTATTGATAATTATTGTGCTTGACTTGAAGAAAGTTTTGTGTTGTTGCTGTAAAAACCCTAAGTTGATGTTTAGAAGGACATGATATGTTGTTCGAGGACGAACAAAGCTGCAAGTGTGGGGTGTTGATGATAGGCGAATTTACACGCCTATATCAATATATTTTGCCCATATTTTAGCCTAGTTTTGAGAACAAATTATATATTTCATGCACTTTTAGTCCTTTTTCCTGTAAATGAGCTAACGAACATGATTAGGAAAGTTTTAGGTATAAATGATGCAAAATACAGCATTTTATGGCTTACTTGACGCAAAAGAAAGCTCACAAAGGAAGGGAGGGAAATCTACACGCCTAAGGACCAAAACTGCTGCATGGAAAATCTGTCCCGGGCTAAAACAACATTTCTGAAGACTTTGGGGACTTACAGATACAAAGCTGGATTTTGACAATGATACATTAACATAGTACAATTGGGTTATATATTTCATTAGTTTATTTGGATTAGGAGAATGTTACATTAACCTAGTACAAATGGGTTAAGTATTTCCTTAGTTTAGTAGGATTTGGTTATTTATTTCATTAGCATAGTAGGAGTAGGATAGGAGTATTATAAATACCCTATCATGCTAGAGATTTTTAATAAAGTCCTCCCTTAGTAGAGAGGCAAGTCCTCCCTTAGTGGAGAGACACATTCTACTTCTCAATTACAACTCTTCTAATCTTTCCATTAATTCTATTCTTAAATTCCACAACAAGAGAATCGTTACTTGCTAAGGAATCACGCCACACGCCTATCACCTAATCCACACGCCATTACTCAACAATAACAATGCAAATCATGATCTCCTTCGCACTCATGGGTAACTAAACTTCTCTGTTGGGGTTATGGAAGCCGAATGAGATACTATCTATTGCTGTGAGTTTGTGAGTTCGAGACACGTATATTGCTTATATCACTATTCTCTTCATCTTAATGCAAATTCTTGTGGCTGCAGACGCATAGAATAACGCCAGTCTATCATTTAACTTGTTCGAGAGAAAGGTTATTTGTCTGGAAAAGAGATAATGTCACACCCTTACCTATTAAAAAGCTAGTGCCGTAACTGGACTAACCTCTTGGAGAATTCGTACCGTTAGACACGCTTTAAGCTCGAGAGAGTTAAAGTGAAATAGTCCTTGTTTAGGTCGAGAGACGCTTGGATTTACCATCGACTACAATTCTCTATAAGCAATTGCATGTCAAGACTCTACACACTCATAGCCAATAGAGACGTATACCTCAGAAGGTGGACATAACCCCAACGCCTCAATTCTCATTGTTTACAACTTACGTAACAATCTTTCTCTCTTTACTTTGCTATTTTCAGCCTTTACTTTATTGTTTTTGTTACACATTACAATCCCCCCTTTTACGAGACTTGCACCAAAAGTTTAGTAATGTTGCTTACTTGTTGGCCAAGCTATTCCCTGTGGGATCGACACCCAACCCAGGTTGGGTTCTATATTTGCTAACGACCGCTTTACACTCAAACGAGAGCTGTAGATTGAGCGTTATCACTATCCTTCTGGAGAAACTTTTGATCTAATAGGGCACGTTGATGTTGATTATGGTGGATACTTTATGGACAAAAACCACATCGGGAAAGGCTGTTTTTCTTGGTTCTTCTCTAATTTCCCAGGGTTCTAAGAAATAGAACTCTGTTGCTTTATCTACTGCTGAAGCTGAATATATAGTTGCAGCTTATTCTTATGCTCAATTAATATAGATCAAACAATAGCTACAAGACTTTTGTATTTTATCAAATACTATTTGTCTGATGTATGACAATATAAGTGCTCTAAACATGGCTAAAAATCCAGTGCAACATAAGAGGACAAAACATATTGATTAAGTCATCAGTTTTTATGAGACAATGTTGCAAAGGAGGCAATTAACATGAAGTTATATAAGACTGAAGATCAGGCAGCAGATATTCTTACAAAGGCTCATCACAAGGAGCAATTTGTGAAGAACAAGTTAAGGCTAGGGCTGATCAAAATGAACTGACCTACTTGATGGTTCAGTTTCCCTCTATAAATTGTCTATGATAAGGAGACAGGTATCATTGATAAAGTATGTGCTAATTGGTCTAACTCAGTACCATACCTTTGCAGGTATACAAACATGGTAAATTTTACTAAAGTAGAACAAATGAGTCAAATACTAGTGAAAAGTTGCACCTATTGGGACCAGACACATAATTTTCTCTAAAATGTCCTAAAAGTAAAATGGTTGGTTCCCTTAAATACGAAATCAACTCTTTTCTTTCTAATTCTTTTTAAATTTGTTATCAAATCTTTTATTTCAAAACTTTTCCCCTCTGAAATCGATCTTTTTTCCTTTTCATTCACAATCAAAAGTGTCAAATGTCTGAGATTCCTACTCTCTCAAGCCCCACAAAGGACTCTAAAAATTTTTATAGCCCGTCACTCCAGTCAGAAAACCTTAGAACCAAAATTCCTACTCTACCATTAACCAAAATTGTAGAAGATTCCTCTCCCATCCCTCCTTAAGAATCTGAATTCATTCTACCCTCTACTTTTTTTCTTGAAATTCTTAACCCTATAAATGAAACTATTCTAGAATAATCTTCAAAAACCATGAAAAACCCTTATGAGTTAGGCCTAGTAGTGGGTCAAATTCTAGCCTTTGGTTAGCCTATTAAATCTGAAGTTCCTCAAAGTCTCATTCTCTCAGAAGAAACAAAAAGAAGTGATCCCTCCAAAACCCTAAATGAACCTAATTCCCCTACCCATTAAAAATTAAATGTTATCTTTTCTAAACTTCTTGATAAAGAAATTCCTGTGAAAAGGTCCAATGAGAAGGATGAGGCTGATGATGATGAATTGCCTCTAAGGTGGTTAGTATAGAAATAAAGAGGAAGTAAGGGTAAAAAAAAGTGGTAGATACTGGGGTGAAATTCACTAGAACTTACTCAACTAGGGGTATATAGAAGAAGTAACAAGAGATGCCATAAAAGAGAATACGTCAACTACTATTAAGAGAAGGAGATTGAACAAAGTCAGTGTGGTAAAGGATGAAAATATGGAAGTGGTAGATGTTAGAGAAGGTTAAGACATTGATCCTGATGTTTTTGCTACAATAGAAAGGAGGAGAAAATAAATTCATGATGAAGGAATGATAACCAAGTCGTCTACTTCAACATCTTGGAGTCCTACCAAGGTAAATAAAAATCACTTTGTAGTAAAGAAAAAGAAAGTATCTAAGGGACCTGGTCCAAAGAAGAGAAATGTTATAGAAGAATAACCAAGTAGTGGTTGTAAATGAATAAGGAAAGATGAGGAAGAGAAATTTATGGCTAGAGAAGAGAGAAATAAAGTTCTAAAAAAAATAAAATGTACTAACTGAAAGGGTCTTTTAGAGGTGGAACTGGTGGAGTATGTGAGACACTAGGGATGGTTACATCTTTTAGAGGAACAAGTTCCCTCTATCTATGAAGCTAAGTGAGGAAATTATTTTACACTGTGAAGTTCTCTGAAGATGGGAAGATCTGGACTTCTATAGTCCAAGGAAAGAAAATAAAGTTTGATGAAGAAGTTTTGGGCAAAATATTATACATCCCTATCATAGGAGTGAGAACTCTATCAAAACAACAACCTTCAATTGCGTTTACGGTAGATGACTAAAAAGTAGTTGGAACCTTTGTAGTAGAAGTGAGGAAGATATTTCTTAAAAGTTAATTCAAACTAGGTTTTGAGTTTTTCAACAAGGTTGTTTTGCCGATATCTAAGAAAAGAACATTTGTATCTATTGTGGACCTGTATGTGATAGAGTGTCTCAGCAAGTTTAAGTTATTAGATTGCCTTCCCTGATGATTCAACATATATACAAGATCATACATGAGAAATAAGAAAGGCATAGGATGCCTTATTTTTACATTTTAAATGGGATATTTGACTATTTTAGAGTAGTATACAAAAAGAGAACTCCTAGAACTATGAAGAAAGTGTTTACCCTGACTACGTTAGTTTAAAATGAATGTGTCAAAGGGAAAGTAGGGAACATGCCCCAAAAGTCAGAATTATTGATGGTTCAACAAAATCTGAGTAAAGAGTTAGAGAAGATGAGAGTCTATATGGATGCTAAAGATTCAGAGATTCTGCCATTGAAGTTGAAGATTCACCAACTTTCATCCGAGGTACCAGGTTCCACTAAAGAACTTAGAGAAGAGAATGTAGATCTTAAGAAAAGGGTCTCAAAACTTTCTAATGAGTTATAGAAACTGAATGCAAAAGTGAAGGACCTAACAAGAAACTTTTTATTCTCATACTTCTACGAGTGCTAGCATGGAAATGCTCCTAAAGACCCTATCCCTAAAACCTCCATCCACCTAAATCATGCCCTTTCTAATCTTATTATCTCCTTATGTCAGTTTATAGTCTTTGACACCTATGTCGTTTTTGAGGCTTATGGCTTTTTATGTTATTTTATTGTGTAATTCTATGATACTAATCTTTATCACATGAATGGAATACTTATTTGTGTATCATCTATCTCCTTTAGTAAAAGTTGTTCATTCATGCTACTGTTGCCCTAGTGGACAGGAGTTAATTGATTGGTACCTATTATATTCTTCGTTTACTATTCTTACTTTTTTTTAATACCGTAGAGGGGAATACTAAATACATCATAGTAGGGACTAGGTGCTATTGTGAAAAGGGGAATGTTGATTCGCGGAATTTACTAGAAAGAAGCATGTTGCTAGGGGGAACACATATTGAGAGTAGAGTAGTGTTTGCTCTAATGTTGTAAGAATTTTAATGCTCTGAGAATATGGTTTTTCATCATCAAAAAGGAGGAAAATTGTTGTCTCATGTTTTGATGACGGCCAGTTGATTTTAAAGGAACAGGTCCCAGGCTCATCTTAAATTGGTAAAACTATCACATATCTACACAGTTTTGCCCGCTAGCACAACAAACTGTGCAGGTTTGCAGTGTACCTGATTAGATACCTGGTCCAATTAAAATTCAACCTTTATTTATACATATAAATAAAAAAGGATGCTTCTTATTTAACAATTTTTGCATATTGAAGAATTTCTTGGAAATGACGAACACTCTGAAATTGCTCAAGTCCCAAATCTTTGTGTACCTAAGGTATAGGTGTTCTTGAGTCAGTTCATGCTTTGTAATTGTTTTACTCATCTTTATAAGAGTAAATTTTTTCTCTTGGCAGTAGAGTGCTTTGGTAGAGTTAGTTCATAGATTATAATTAATTGATTATGAAGTGTTTGAGGTGTGTAGAGGTAGTTATAGAAGAGGTATTACAACTAGTAGAACTTAGATTTAAGTTCTTTGGAGGTTTTAATCAGTGAGCTTTGATTATAGTGAAGATTGAGTGCTTCTAAGGGCAATTCATGGTTTTTCCACTCTTGAGTAAGGAGGTTTCCACGTAAAACACTGTCTTCATTTATTTTCTGCAAGTTTTAGTTGGCTACTATTTTATTGTTATTTTCCTAACCTAAGGGACCTGGTCCCTAGAATGGTGGTGCACCCTCCACGTTTTAACACAAAATTTGTTGGACAATAAAATTTCAAGTCAAAAAAATAAATAATCAGAAGGAGAAAATATTGCAATAATCATTTTATTGATTTCAATATGTGAGTTTTGCAATCTCTGTGAATTCTCTAATTCACCTTTTCAAACATAAATTCAGGGGCTTGGATCTTGATCATCAATTTGAACTTGATTTGTGGATTTAATGGATTTGATCTTGGATTATACTTTAATTTAATGGCTTTTGAGATTGTTCTTGAATTTCTTGGTCTTGATCTTGAATCTTAAATTTGTGGTTTAGATGAACTCAATATCGATTTGTACGTGAATTCAAGGGCCTTTGAGCTTGTTCTGGAAACTTGTGTTCTTGATTTGGAATATTGATGAATTGATCTTTAATACTTGAATTGTTAGAGAAATCTTGGTGTTTGATCCATGAGCTCTCTCTTGCTTATTGTTAGAATTATTCTTAACTTTTCTAAATTATGAGACCTTTATTTATAGTTGTAGGACGAAAATATTCATGGTGAAGGTGAACTTCTTTTGACCAATCAAATTTTAGTGACATGACACATCTTTAAGGTCTTTTGATTTTAGCAGGCCTGCTGTATTATTTTGATATGTGGCATGATCCTATTGGATCTTTCACTCGACTTGGCATGCCATGTCATTTGATACACATGGAACTCACTTGGTCATCTAGAATAAAATGACATATTGGGCTTAATAAAGTAGGCTCATCATTTGCTGCCTAAATTAATGGACTAGCTCAATAAGAACAAGCATTAATTAAATCTATATTTATTTTAAATTAAATAATTAATTCAATCATATTAACCCACAATATTTATCTAGACTAATATATTTAAGATCTATGTGATTATAGTAAGACTTAGCCAAAAGTCTTTCAAACAAGTTATGCCCCATAGGAAAAAAGATGCCATTACCCCATTGTGTTTTGATTTATGAGATATTCTATAACTCTTTTCTTGAAGACAAGACTTAGCCTGCCAATGGAACAAGTTATGACCTACATGCAATAGTTGACACTACCTCATTATGTCTTGATTTATGAGATGTCTATAACTCTTGTTTCTGAGGCAAGACTTAACCCAAGGACTTTCAAACAACAAGTTACATGTCATGACCCAAAAATAAAGGTCATGATGGCACTTGTCGCGGTGTACCTCGACAAGTAATCCTATCATCATAATGATAACACAAAGGGGAAAAGATAGAAATACCCCAATGTAAGGATTCTAGAACAAAGCCAAACCATATAAGATAAAAAGTGCAAAAATAATATAATCAACAATATAATCATAACACCTAAAACCTTATGTCAATAGTATAATAATGTGTCTAGTACAACTCAAATCCAAAATAAATATATAAGATGTCCAAATACAAGAGTAAGTCTGTCTCTGAAATAAAAGTAAAGACATAGTCTATAGGAAAGGTAGTAGAATACATCTGGATGCCTGAAAGTAAACCACTACCTTAAAAGAACTAAATATCACCCGAATCGACCCAGGTGGGGTGCACTCATACTTGGACCTACATCAAAAGGAAACAATAGGCGTAAGTACGATCCAGTTGTACTTAGTAGGTATCATACACCGACCAAGCAAAGTAGATAATAAAACATACAAAATATACGTAATGGGCACGTCACCTACAATTAGAAAATATCCCATATTGGAAGCCCACAATACTTCCACTAATAGTTCTAATATATCACATATATTTGCAATAATAATAACCAAATAGAACACAAGTATACATCATATCACGTATAAGTAAAACTAAGGGAGAACATATATATACAAGATCGTCAAGTACAAACAATGGAAGATAGAAAAAATATATATATGACAAGTCAAATATGTCAATTTGATCACGGCATGAACACAATAAAAAAAGTATAATGTATACGATGATGATGCATGAGGTTATGGCACAACCGCCATATATATCCACAGAGGCAAGCCTCCTGACATGGGACCCATGGGAGTTTCATTAACCCATATACAATCCATATATATATACATATCCATATCATATCACCTCTCTATGATATCTGTAAGACCTCACAAAATCCTAAGCTTAATTCAGTCTATTTATGATTGTTATGGAGGTCCCATACTTAGAAAATTGAACCTAAGTTTCTAGACTTAGCTTATTTTGGCCTTCTAAAGTTTGCAATTTCATTTTGCGATCTTAACACTCTTAAGTGGTCTATATTTCCATTACATCATGATCAGGAAGGTCAATAGGTATTCTAAGACATGTTTTAGATTTTTTAGAACTTATTTAGACCATATTCAAAATCCCAAAATAGAGGACCAATGTGATATTGCCGTGCCACGTCGCCAATCGCTTTGTTTAATATTATTGTAGGTTGCCAGGGTCAAAGTATTCAGACTCAATGTGATGATCGAATGATGCGTTAACTATCGTATCGTTGCCATCGATGTGCCGTGTCGATAATAGCATTGGTGCTTAGTTTTAGTCCTTTAATGTCCTTAATTTTTAAGGGTAAAATAGTCAATTTCCCACCCATATATATATGTCTAAAACATGGGATTTTTCCCCAATTCATCCAAAATATAGTGTCTCTCTCAAGTTTCTCTCAAGAACAAGTAAGAGTTTTCAATTAAGGATTCAAATTCAATACTCAAATTCAAGAATCTCTCCGTCAATCTTCGTACCATCAAGAAGTAAGGTATGCATAGTGTTCATTCATGGATTCCTTTCTTCCATGAAGACCAATAATTAAATTTTAAACTATGAATTCTAATATTCATGTTATGGATTGATTATGTTCATATGGTTGTTGTTGTACGATTCCCAAGTTGGAATCTTTATTTGTTTTATGAAACAATGTTAGCATGCAAGTTGAAAACTATGAATTTAGTTGGTTATGGTGTGTTAATTTGATGATTATGCCTATGCCCTAAGTGGTGCATGTTTGGTGTTTGCTAAAATGCCTAAGAGAATAAAAATTATGCATTATAGCTTAATTGTGACCCAAACGACAAATACATGTTTTACTGAGTCCTATGCTATTGATGTGCATTGTAGATGTTAGTTGGAATGCTCATTATGTTAGAGTATCAAATTATGACATGATTATATGCATTCCTATCCATATACAAGATTATGATAACCATGTAGTTCATGAAATCCCCAACTTATTGTATTATGTATTGTTGATGTTGGGCATGTATTAAAAAATATCATGCCTTTTTAGTTTCCTTCTATCAAGTCCTGGGGGCACTTGTACCCGACAATTTAGCTGTGTGCCTAGAGCCAGTGTCATGTTTTTCATGATATCCTCGGCCAAGCCATCTTCAGTAGAATTCAGTATGTCATGTGACTAAAGAAAATTTAGTAATCCTAGTAATCTCAGAAAGCATAGAAATTTAGTAATCTTAGTAGTATTCTGCCAGTCAACAAAACTCAATAAACTCATTCTAGTTCAGTTTAGTTAATCATGTTCAGTGTCTATTTAGATGGGAGTAGGATTCAGCACCGAGTGAGCCTAACGATGGAAACTCACCTGTTATTATAGCATATGATTCTTAGAAACAGTCATTACGCTCCAAAACTACGTAGCTAGCATAGGCTGAGACATTAAACTTACTATTTTGAGGGTAGATGAGATGGATTAACCTGTTATATGAGGGTCCCACCATTCTCTTTTGAATACCTGTTATATAAGGGATCACTCACAGCTTGTCCTTACCAGTGGCGCGATACTGACACTCTTTCAATTAGGGTTATAGATTGGACCCCAACTCAGATATAATAGCTTATTTGGAGCATGTCAGTTAGATAAATTCTCCCACAGTTTTAGTTATAGAATTAGGATTATCAGATATAGTCACTCAGTCTCAGTAGTAGAACTCAGATAGTTCTTCAGATATCAAGACTATTAGATACAATCACTCAATACAGTATGAAACTCAGCTAGTTTTATCAGAATCTAGACTGTCAAATATAGTCACTTAGTAACAGTTACCAATTATCAGTAATATATCACCAGTAACCTCAGATATCAATTACCAGTAAACTCCCAAATTCATATCATTAGTAGACTCAGTTATTCAGAATCCTAGTAGTAGTTAACTGAGATATCAGTACATCAGTATTGTCATAACCCCAGTTCCAGTTTATGTATTCATGAATACATTTCTCATACATTGATGTTCATGTTATCAGTTAGATATTATTTTTCATGCATTTGAACCCTTTCATTCAGCTTACCTTACTTGCATACCAGTAAATCAATCATATTGATGCATTTATGCTATGGTGTTTTATACCATATATTTAGATGCCCGAGCTCCTGAGCATCCTTAGTAGATTAGACGTTTAGAAGCCAAACTAACAGTGAGTCCTCATCATTTGAAGATAGCATGATTATTTTATTACTTTAGTATTTCAGTAGTTCGAAGTTAGTGAGGGACATATCCCATCAACTCCACAAATTTCAAAAAATTTAGAGGCTTTCAGACTACAACATGTTTTAGATAATTTATTTTAGTTTTGGGTATTATTATACCATATTACAAACATTGTTTTTGTATTCAGTATTAGTTCAGTTTTGAAACTTTTGCCCTTACAACTTCTATTACACATATTTATAGTATATCATTCATGCTCAGTTATAGATATCAGTCATGGATTAGCTTATGGTCCTTTGGGGTCATTAGAACCATGTAACCTTTTGGGTACCAGATTCGGGGTATTAAGAACATGGTATCAGAGCCTAAGGTTCAATAATGTCCTAGGAAGTCTGAAAAGCAACAATGAGTAGAGTCTTGTGCATGGGTGTGTAGTGCACCACACTTATGGACAAGAGGCTATGGAATATTTTAGGAACAGTTCCCTTCTTTAAGTATTCATGTCATGCCAGTAAGTATGAGCTCAAATTTAACTCCCGATCTAATCTGCTCTTCCTTTCATTTATAGAACATGCCTCCCAAAAGGGCTAGAGAAAGTAGAACTGATAATCAGTTAGCACCTCAGCCCATTCAAGCATTTTCCTTGGATGAACATGTTTCTCATGTAGAATTTAGGACTACATTCACTACTTTAGTCAATCTAGTCACATCTCAGAATAAACAGCCAACTATTATTCCTTCTAACCCAGTGGCCAATTCAGCTGCAGCCAGGATTCAAGACTTTACGTGAATGAATTCTCCCCTATTCTCCAGTTTTATGTCCGAAGAGGATCCATTGAAGTTCCTCAACCAGGTTTAGAAAGTCATAAATATCATAGGAGTGACTTCCAGTGAGAGTGCCAATTTAGCCACCTATCAGCTACAAGATATAGCCCATACGTGTTTTAAATAGTAAAAGGTAGACAGGGGTACATATGCAGGGCACATAGAATGGGTAGAGTTTGCTACGGCCTTCATAGATAGATTCTTTCCCCTAGAGTAGAAAGAAGACAAAGTGTTAGATTTCATTAATCTCAAATAAGTTAAAATGAGTGTGAAAGAATAATCCCTCAAGTTCACACAGTTAGACAGATATGCTCCCTATTTAGTAGAAAACAGTAGATCCAGAATGAGCAAGTTTGTGTCTAGGGTTTCAAGTAGAGTGGTTAAGGAGTGCAGGACTGCAATGTTTATTAAGGAGATAGACATATCTAGACTTATGGTCTATGCACAACAAATTGTATAGAAAAAACATAGGAAGAAGAAAAGAGAGAATAAGAGAGCCAGAACAGGTAGTTATAGGTTTTCTTAGCCAAGGTCGTAAGGTGGTAACTGTTCTCAGCATAGTCAAAAGTTTTCATTCACAGTTCCCTCTTCATCTAGTACACCAGTACGAAAGTTCATAAATGACTGCAGGGATATGGAACCAGGCTCCAATTCCTAAAATAGTGAAAGCACTATTCGCACTCATCTGATTTGCGAAGAGTGTGGTAATTATCATAATGGTGTGGTACAGCCGATAGTAATATGTGTTTTGGATGTGGAGAGTCAGGTCATAAGGTCTTAATGGTACCTTTCTGAGTCTCTACCCAACGGGTCAGTATATCATAGTCCGACAGGTATACAGGAATTGTCTGGTTATAGTACCTCAAAAAGCTAGGACTTCAGGTTCTAGTAGTAATACCAGTATAGGTAGGATATCAGTAAGGGAAGATGATTCCGAACCCATTCCTATCTCAGTGCAAAGTTTTGTACTTCAGCCATCATGATACTTATGTATGCATCACGTCATAATTCTGTGAACCCAGCTTATATTCACACTTTTTATAGAATTGTGTGTGTTTCAAGTTCCTAGTATAGGGAATCCCAGTTCACTCATTGTTATGAATCTTGTCCCATGAACACAAAAATTCCAAACTCAGGTCATACAAACTCATGCTATGCTCCTTATGATCAGTTAAAAATTTAGACCATGTCACGTATATTCATAGTTTAAACCCCTCGCTGAATCCGTGGTGTTGATTTTCCATCCCTCAGCCCTCAGTTACAACATCATTCAATAATCAGTATTCAGTAAAAGACTCAAATAGTCCTACAAAACCATGGCCTTCAATTATCAATTATTTAGCCATTAATATTCAATCCTATTTATAGTCTTAATTATGGTTACAGTCTCAATTACTATATTAGCTATAATCTCAGTCCCAGTCCTAGTCCAGTCAGATTATAAACTCAATTCACTTTCAGGATTACCGATAGCATATGGCCATCAGTTATTTAGACATTGGTATTTCAGTACCTCAGTTTATAGAGTGTTTCCAAATCATGTTAGATGTTTGGTCTTATGTGATTAAGGTAATACAGTTTTTCACTCATTCATGTCTCAGTTTTAGATCCTAGATAATTAGTCATGATTCAATTCCTAGGTGCCTTGTGCATTACTTCAGTTTTCCTCAATATCTCAACAAAGTCAGCCTAGTATTTTTCAATGGACATAGTGTCCCAAGAAGGGGATACACTATAATTCCATGAACCATCATGACATAAATATGCCACTCTCTCTTTTCATATTTAATTTAGTTTGGTAGGGGCTACTCATGAGTTGACCCTCAAACTTCGATCTCAGCCATTAGCCATGTATTCAAGGTACTCAGTTAAGACCATGATGTCCAACTCATGTATCATGTTCTAGACTCAGTTACGTTCACATGTTTTTGATCATGCATATCTAGTAATTACTTTCAGGCTTGTTAGCATTTTAAGTTTAAGGAAACAGTCTCCCTTGAACTTATCCAGTTTCATGCTCAGATTTTTATGATAAATTTGGTATCAATTACCCTTGTGTATTCGGTCATGCATTCATGTGTCAGATCAGTCATGTAGTCATGCATCAAATATGCATGTCAAGTATAATATATTTAGCTTATCAATCATGCCAGTGATGAAACTATGCATCAGATATGCATGCTCAGAACAAATCTCAACATATGAGTGTATCAGTAATGTACTCATGTTTAGCATGTAGTTCAGCTTGTCATTTCCCCCATCTCAGTCAGTCTCATTAGAGGAAGAATGTTCCTAAGGGTGAGATACTGTAAGACCCCACAAAATCCTAAGTTTAATTCAGCCCATTTATGCTTTTAAAGGGGGTTCCATACTTAAAAAATTCAAGCTAAGTTTCCAGACTTAGTTTATTTTGGCCTTAGAAAGTTCACAATCTCTTTTAATTATCTTAACATTCTTAAGTGGTCTATATTTCATTAATTCATGATCAAGAAGGTCAATAGGTGTTCCCAAACAAGTTTTGGATTTTTCAAAACTCATTTAGACCACGTTCGGAATTCTAAAATAGTAGACCAATGCGATCTTAGCTCACCGCATCGCCAATTACATTGGTTGATATTGTTGCAGGTTTCTAGGGTCAAAGTACTAAGAATTGATGTGATGATGGAGCGATGCATTGACTATCGTATCAACGCCATCATCATTCCATGTCAATAATAGCGCCGATTCCCAGTTTCCGTCATGACATGTTCACATTTCTAAGGGCAAAAGTGTTAATTTTCCACTCCTATATAAGTCTAAAACATGGGATTTAGCCCCAATTCAACCATAGTGTCTCTCTCAAGTTTCTCTCAATAATAAGTTAGGTTTTCAATTAAGGATTCAAATTCAATACTCAAATTCAAGAATCTCTCAGTCGATCTTCGTACAATCAATAACTAAGGTATGCATAGTATTTATTTAGGGATTCCTTTCATCCATGAAGCCCAAGAATCAAATTTTAAACTATCAATTTTGATATTCATGTTATGGATTAATTATGTTCATGTGGTTTTTGTTGTACGATTCCCAAGTTAGAATCTTTATTTGTTTTATTAAACTATGTAAGCATGCAAGTTGAAAACTATGAACTTAGTTGGTTATGGTGTGTTAATTTGATGATTATGCCGATGCCCTAAGTGGTGCATGTATGGTGTTTGATAAAATGCCTAAGAGAATAGAAATTATGCATCATAACTTAATTGTGACCCAAACGACAAATACATGTTTTACCCTTATGTTCAAATAACTCCCATTCTATTGATGTGCATTGTAGATATTAGTTGGAATGCTCATAATATGATAGTTTGAAATTATGACATGATTATATGCATTCCTATCCATGTACAAGATTATAATAACCATGTACCCCATGAAATCCCCAACTTATTGTAGTATGGATTATTGATGGTGGTCATGTATTCAAGAATGTCATGCCTTGTTAGTTTTCATCTACCGAGTCCTGGGGGTAATTATACCCGACAATTTAGCTGTGTGCCTTGAGCCAGTGTCATGTTTTTCATGATATCCTTATCCAAGCCATGTTTAGTAGAATTGAGTCAGTCATATGACTCAGGAAAACTCAGTAATCCCAATTTAGTTTAGTTAATCATGTTCAATGTCTATTCAGATAGGAATAGGATTCAGCACTTAGTGAGCCCAAGGATGGGAACTCACCTTTTATTAGAGAGTGAGATTCTTAGAAGTAGTCCTTACTCTCTAGAACTACGTAGTCAGCGTAGGTTGAGACATTAAACCTGCTATTTTGAGGGTAGATGAGAAGGATTAATCTGTTATATGAGGGTCCCACCATTCTCCTTTGAGTACTTTTTATATGAGGGATCACTCACAGCTTGTCCTTTGTAGTGGTGCGGTATTGATACCCTTCCAATTGGCGTTAGATATTGGACCCCAACTCAGCTATAATAGCTTATTCAGGGCATGTCGATTAGATGAATTCTACCACAATTTTAATTAAAGAATTAGGACTGTCAGATACAATCACTCAGTCTCAATAATAGAACTCAGATAGTTCTTTATATATCAGGACTGTCAGATACAATCACTCAGTATAGTACAAAACTCAGCTAGTTTCATTAGAATCTAGACTGTCAGATACAGTCACTCAGTATCAATTATTAGTTATCAGTAATATAGTAATAGTAACCTCAGATATTGGTTACCTATAAACTCCGAAATTCACATTATCAATAGACTCAGTTATTCAGTAAACCAGTATTAGTAAAGTCCTATTTCAGTACATCAGTATTCAGTATTGTCATGACCCCAGTTCCAGTTGATGTATTCATGCATGTATTTCTCACGCGTTCATGTTTATGTCATCAGTCAGTTATTATTATTCATGCATATCAACCCTTTCATTCAGCTTACCTCACTTGCAAAAAAGTACATTCAATTGTGCTAACACATTTTTGCTATGGTGTTTTATGCCATAGGTTTAGAAGCTCGAGCTCCTGAGCATCCTTAGTAGATTAGACATTCAACAACCAGACTAGCAGTGAGTCCTCATCATTCGAGAATATCATGATTATTTTATTACTTTAGTATGTCGGTAGTTCAGAGTTAGTTGAGGACATGTCCCATCAACTCCACAAATTTTAGAAAATTTAAAGGCTTTCAGACTACAGCATGTCTTCGACAATTTATTTCAATTTTGGGTATTGTTATACCATATTACAAAAATTGTTTTTGTATTCAGTATCAGTTCTGTTTTGAACCTTTTGGCCTTACATCTTATATTCTGCATATTTACAGAATATCATTCATACTCAGTTACATATATCAGTCATGGGTTAGGTTGTTGTCCTTGGGCGTCATGTGCATCGTGTAGTGTTCTGTGTACCAGATGCGGAGCATTACAATATCTCTCAAGGAGGGTTTTATAAGATGTCACATTTTCTTTCATAATATGGTGTTGCCAGTATTTCTCAGATATTGCCACGGTAGTACCATTTTTTTCATGAATGACTGTGAAATAAGGATGTAATTCTCACAACCAATCACAATAAATATTTCCATAACCAACCACATGATGTAATTCCACAACCGACCACAATGATATATTTCACAACCACGTGAGCCAATATCCACTCATTGTTTCCACCATCCATGAAATTCCACATGATTCGAATGCCAATAAAGTTTTAATATAACACAATACACCAACGGTACCATAATAGGCATTTCAATAATAAAATACAATTATTCACATATTTTTCAGGCTATCAACATCACATAGGACCCCACAAAGGTACAACACATTAAGATAACTAATTTCATGATTAGGTCCCATTCCTTTATCATCATTTTGTATATGAATTAACTACCCAACCCAGTCTGAAGAGTTAAGTCATAACCTACCTTGATGGCCAAAACCAATCTGCAACACTTCAAACACAAATTCCTACTTCTCACAAATTGTTTCAAAATTAACTAAAACCAAAAAATATAGACTCTATGCGTCAAACAATGCTAATGATACCCATATTGCCTACTTTTGGTTCGGGGTTAAAACAGACCCAAAATTGAATTATCAAAAAAGAAGAGCAAAATTAGAACTTTACTTTAAAAACATGTTCCTCATATCTTTAGGAATCTACAGCTAAAAAATTAAGTCAAATTGAGTAAAAACGAGGTTCAAATCGAAGAAAAACCATTTTAAAGCTTTAACGGGTAAAATTTGAAATCCATTTTAAAATTAAGAATCAAAGTTGTTTTGAAGATGAAATTTTGAAAAACTAGTAATTATAGGATTAAGAACATTATTTAAGTGAAAAGCTTTAGAATTTGGGGCCAAATCAAGAACTAAGATTATAGGATTTTTGAATAATTAATCAAGAGATTTGATAAATAAAAGTGGTGAATTCTCACCTTAAATCCATAAGAGAATCATGAAATAGATTTTAATCATGCTTTCCAATCTCCCCTAAGCCTCACTTTTAAGCTCTCGCTCTATTTTATGGTTTAACTCTCAAGAGGCTAGATGAAAAATGAGCAAAACTGGGTAAAAAAGTAATATTTATATTTATACTAGATTACCAGGTGCATAAGGCATAAAATGCATTCCCCAAATGTGTTTTACTCTTTTGTGGTCTAGGTTGCACCAACAACCTAGTGCACAAGATTTTTTCAGTCCAAAACAAACTTTGACGGGGTGCTCGAGATTCATTTAGAATATGATATATGAAAATAAACTATGTAACCACACTAAATTCAAAACTCCGGGATCAATGGAGGTATTAGAATATTGAAAAATGTCATTTTCACAAAGTCAACCCTCGAAATCTAAAATTACAATTTTCAAATTGATGGTCAAAATAAAATTTAAAAACCATACCAACCATGTCACCACTCTAAAATCAATGCTTTTAATGTGCTGGCATAGTCCATTCAGCCATTCATTGCACTGATCAAAAGATAGCCACAGAAGTCCAAAATAAGGCTTTCGAAGCTTCCAAAAACCACAATATCATACAAATGGAACCAAAATTCATTGAGAACCATGTAAATCACCCCCATACTCTATAATTACCACATTACAACTATAGATAGGGGTAAAATAGTCAAATCACACAAAATCATAAATTTCACATATTTTATCAAATTTTAGGTTGTTACATTACGCCATATGGGCAAGACTTGACACTACTACATTGTTTCTTTATTTTTGAGATATTTTATTAATCTTGCCTTAGAATCAACACTCAGGCCAAAAACTTTCAAACGACGAGTTACGCCTTATGGGCAAGAGTTGACACTACTACACTGTGTCTTGATTTATGAGATGTTTATAACTCTTATTGTACATGCAAGATTTATGCCAATGACTTTCAAATAATAAGTTATGCCCTATGGGCAAGACTTGAAAATACCATATTATGTCTTTATTTATGTGATGTTTATAACCTTTTCCATATAATTAAGACTTAGGCCAAAGACTTTCAAACAAAAAGTTATGCCTCATGGGCAAGAGTTGACACCACCACATTGTGTCTTGATTTATGGGAAGCTGTATAATTTTTTCCCTAGAGGAAAGACTTAGCCTAGGGACTTTAAAACTACAAGTTATGTTCAATGGGCTAGTGTTGACACTACCACCTTGTGTCTTGATTTATGAGATGTTCTATAATTCTTGCCTTAGGGCAAAACTTAGCACTGAGACTTTCAAACAACAAGTTACGCCCCATGGGAAAGAATTGACACTACCACATTGTTCCTTTACTTTTGAGATGCTCTAGAAGTCTTTCCTCTAAGGCAATACTTAGCACAAGGACCTCCCCCCAAAACAAGCTACTTTTCATGGGCAAGAGTTAATAGTACTTTATTATTTCTTAATTTATGAGACATTTTTCAACTCTTTCCTTAGAGGCGAGACTTATCTTAAGGATTTTCAAACAACAAGGCATCCTCCACGAGAAAGACTTGACACTACCACAATGTATATTAATTTATGAATGTTCTATAACTCTTGTCTTTGAGACAAGACTTATCCCAAAGGACTTCGAAATGATAATTTATGCCCATAAGTTTAATTTGATGCAAAGAAATAAGATTTTGTTGCATATTATCCAACTTTATATTCATTAACAAAAAATAATAGCACTTGAGGTACAAGAAAATAGAGAAGGAAAAAAAGAGAAAAGAAGAAAATTAAATATTTAGAAAAAAAAATCACTATCCAAATTCCATATTTTGGATCCCTAAGATCAATTTCTCTTTCTTATTTATTTTCTTACTTTGAGAATATTTTTTTGGGATCCTGATATTTGTTAAAAAAGATTTAAGGTTTCGACTGCATTCAAGACTAGTTGAACACCGACCTGCATCTCGCAGACCAACTACGTAATCCGAATTCAACTGATTGAACACTGGCCAGAATCTCACTGGTCTATGGTGCACATTTATTCTTCTTAATTGAACGCCAAATACTATCAATATCTCCTACCGATAACTCATAAAATAACTCAGAAAATACCTCCGGCGAGGATTTTGCCTCTTTCAGGCGACTCAATCCTATATGGGTTGGTAAGTTAAGGAACAAATCCAACTAGCAGCGTCCTCCAGCAACTTCTCTGATGAGATATTTTGCACTTCTTCTTCCCCCTCTTATATTTCCTTTCATTTATAACCTATTTCAGGTACTATTAAGAATGGTGCTTTTTTTACCGACGATTACAAAACTTTTTGGTGATACTTTTTTGGTGGCCGACATACTTTGTCAGTGACTAGCATACTTTTGGTGGCCAATTTAGGGATGGTGTCAGCAGTAAGTAAAGGTGAAGACAATGAAATTATGGTGACCAATTTCTCTACCAACTTGCCAGAATCTAACGAATCGATTGAGAAAACATCCTTACTTTATCTTCCCCAGATCAAGTACACGTATTTCATTTTACCTTCAGTCTTGTTGAATATTTATTTTTGATCTGATTGCGTTGTTTGATTAGTGTTACCTGATATACTAGCATATCTATTTATTGTGGTGGTATAGTTACCATTATTGATTGTTGCTTATCAAAACTTGTGTTATATTATTGGTTTTGTTGCTTTTATATATTATATATTGTTGTCTATGTCCTTGGCATATATTGGGTATAGATTCAAGCTTCTTTACTAATACCTTTCATTAAAACTAGTGTGTTCTATTAGCCTTATCTTTCTCCCTTTTTATTATTTTTTTCTTTTTTCATTTCATGTTTCTTCCCCTATTTGTGTAGTGGCTACAATTGGCGATGGTAGACTATGTTAATATCATAGGTTGGGGTTGGGGTTGGGAGGTGTTAGGTATGGGTTGGGGTTGGGGGGTGTTCAGTTAGTGTCAGGTCTAGGATTGAGTTTGGGGTTAGGGGCAAGAGGTAGTAAGGTTAGGTGGTATAAGGGAGCTTCTAGGTTGCAAGTTGGGTCTTGGAACATAGGAACTTTGTAGGGTAAGTCCATAGAGCTAGTAAAGATTATTAGGATGAGGAGGATTATTATAGCTTGTGTGCAGGAAACTAAATGGATAGGAACTAATGCGAGGGATGTGGATGGGTATAAGTTATGGTAATTGGGTAGAATAAGATGTAGGAATAAGGTAGGTATCTTTGTAGACAAAGAGCTTAGGGGGAAGGTGGTGGAGGTTAGGTGGGTCAACAATTGGTTGATATCAATTAAGTTGGTCATTGTAGGGAAGGGTCTACGATTAATGTTATTAGTACCTACGCTCTGCAAGTAGGCTTGGACAAGGAGGAGAAGAAGATCTTTTGGGAGGTATTATATGAGATAGTGAGAGAAGTTTTGAGTTGGGAGAAGCTTTTCATTGAAGGGGATTTCAATGGGCATATTGGGTCTGCATCGGGAGGTTATGATGATGTGCATGAAGGCTTTAGTTTCGGGAAAAAAATAATGGAGGGGCTTTCTTTTTGGATTTCGCTAGGTCTTTTTGGTTGTGGGTAGAAAATTCAGGCTTCCTGAAGAAGGAGGAGCACCTTATTACCTTCCATTGTTTGGTGGCCAAGACTCAGATAGACTATTTAATCATTAGGAAAGCTGATAGAGCACTATGTACAGACAGTAAAGTTATACCTAGAAAAATTCTTGTGACCAAACATAAGCTTCTGGTGATGAAATTGGTGATAAAAAAGGATAGAAAGAACAGGAGAGTAGAGGATCGACCTAGGATTAAGTGAGGTAGTTTGAGTTTAGCCAGTACATTAGAGATAAAAAAGAAGTTAACAAATCGGGGGGCTTGGGAGAGTAGAGAGGATGTGGACAATTTGTGGGAGATGACTGCCAATTGTTTTAGGGAGACCTTTAAAGAGGTATTAGATGTTTTCAGAAGCTGATCGGGCAAGCACCAAGGGGACTGATGGTGGAATGAAGAATTCAAATGAAAGGTGGAGACTAAGAAGGTGGCTTATGCTAAGTTTGTAGAGAGTAAGGATGACGAGGAGAAGCGGATGAACGAAAAAAGTATGTATGAGCTAGAAAAGAGGCTAAGGTAGCCGTTACTATGGCGAAGAGAGCAACTTTTAAGAGCTTGTATGCGACTTTAGTAGAGAAAGGTGGGGATAGAAAGTTGTATAGGCTTTCCAAGGCTAAAGAGAAGAAGACGCATGAGCTTTACCAAGTAAAGTGAATCAAAGGGGAGGTTGGCAAAGTGTTGGTGGAGGATACCCTCTTTAGGAAGAGGTGGCAATCTTATTTTAATAGAATTTTGAATGACGAGAGGGATAAGGGTTTCGTCTAGGGGGACTTGGAGAACTTAGAGAAGTTTCATGATTATGGTTATTGTAGATGTATCAAGGTGGAAGTGGTCAAAAGGGATATTTGTAGGATTTGTAGGGGCAAGGCGACTGGGTGAAATGAGATTCTAGTGGACTTTCAGAAGAGCACTGGTGGGGAAAGTTTAGAGTGGCTAAAAATATTACTTAACACAATTTTTAGGGTGGTAAAGACGCTCGAAGCATGGATATGGAGTACCATGGTTCCTCTATATAAGAACAAGGAGGACATTCAGAGTTGTAAAAACTATATGGGTATCAAGTTGTAGAGTTAGACTATGAAGGTTTGGGAAAGGGTGGTAGAGTTAAGATTGAGAAGGATCGTGCTTTTTTTCAAGAATCATTTTGGTTTCATGCCAAGTTGCTCAATAATTAAGGATATTCACCTCGTGAAGAGATTGGTTTATTAGTTTAAGGAGAGAAAAAAGGACATGTATATGGTGTTTATCAATCTTGAGAAGGCCTATGAAAGTGGAGGTGCTTAGAGGTTATAGGAGTGACCATGGCATACACTAGGTTGATACAGGAAATGTATGATGATGCAAAGACTTGAGTGAGATGGCAGGAGAGGAGTCAGAGTACTTTTCAATTTTGATAAGGTTGGATTATTAGCCTATTTTTATTTTCGTTGGTAATGGATGTTTTAACGCTTCATATCCAAAGGGAGGTTCCCTGGTTTATGTTATTTGCTAATGATTTTGTTCTAATTGATGAAACTCGAGGAGAATTTAATGATAATATGGAGCTTCAGAGATAGACCCTTGAGTTTAAAGGTTTTGGGTTGAGCAGGACTAAGATGTAGTATTTGGAATGTAAGTTTAGTGATTTATTGAATGAGGAAGACGTGGTAGTAAAGCTTGATTCCCAGATAGCCCAGAAAAGGGAGAATTTCAAGTACCTTGGGTCTATGATACAAGATAATGGGGAGATTGATGAAGATGTCACGCACCGTATTGGTGCAGGGTGGTTGAAATGGAGGCTCACTTTGGGAGTCTTTTATGGTAAGAAGGTGCCACCTAAAGTCAAAAGGAAGTTCTACAAAGTGGTAGTTTGACCAACTATGTTGTATGGAGCGGAGTGTTGGCCAGTTAAGAAGTCTCATATACAGAAGTTTAAGGTAGCAGAGATGAGAATATTTTGATGGATGTGTAGACTTTACAAGAGAGATAGAGTTAGAAATAAGATTATCTAAGAGAAGATAAGGGTGGCTTCGATGGAGTACAAGATACGGAAAGTGAGGTTGTGATGGTTTGGGCATGTGATGAGGAGGGTAATGCATGCTCTAGTATAACGGTGTGAGAGGCTGGCTATGGATGATTTTAGGTAGGGTAGAGGTAGGCCTAAGAAGTATTGATGGGAGTTGATTAAAAATGGCATGGAGCAGTTACAGCTTACGGAGGATATGACTCTTGATAGGAAGGTGTGGAGGTAGCATATTAGGGTAGAAGTTTAGTGTGTAGGAGTACATCTGTGGTGTATTCGTGATACCTATATTTTTTGAATAGATACATTTAGTATCATCTTGTGTGTGTCTTATTTTAGTTATTATCTTTTTTTTATCTGCTATTATAGTATTGTCATGTGGATGTATACTTGTATATGCTTTGTTTGTTATATTTTTATCTGTCCTAAGTCGGAATTCTATCGAAAATAGTCTCTCTACTTCATCTGAGGTAGTGGGATGGACTGCATACACTTTACCCAACTCAGACCCCACTTAATGGGAATACACTAGGTATGTTGTTGTTGTTGTTGTAGAAAAAAGAATAAAAGAGAATGACAAATATAGGTTATAAAAAAAGAAAAAAAGGGAATAAAAAAATAAAAAAAAAGAAAAAAATAAAGGTTTATAAAAACAAAAATGATAAGAAAATAAAAATAAAGTTTGAGAAAATGAGAAAAAGAAGAAATGATGAGCATGGAAAAAAAAATTGAGACTAATAAATTTTTAAAAAGAGAAATAAAATATAAATAATGTGTTGGGGAAAGGAAAAAGGAAAAAAGAGAAGAAAAGAAGAGAAAATATAGGTGGATAAAAATAAATTAAAACAAATAAAAAAAAGGAAAAAAAAGAAAAGATTTAAAAAATATGAAAAAATGAAGAAGAAAAAATATTAGAAGTTGAGAGACAAATGAGTATGGAAAGTGTCAAAACATTCGTTCATATAGAGGGACAAAAAGATACTTGCTCTATACAAATAAAGAAGGAAAGTTAATCTTAAAATATTTTTTTATTGGGAACAAAAAATTAAAGTCACCCACTATGAATGCCATCTCATGTAATTTTTTCATTAGAAAAAGACTTAAAATGACCCAATGTTACGTAAATGACTCGGAATAGCCCTTAGGCTTAAAATACGGAAAAAGTACATACAATGAATGAAAATCCTAAAATATTTACACCTCAATATCCCCTCCCTTAATAGCTCTAAATATAACTAGGCAACTCAAACTATTTATAGCTCGGACCTCTTCAATTCATTTTCGGATACTTTCTTTGTTAAATTTCTCGGCGCCACATTCAAAATCTTAAAAAGCGGCACACTTTTTTTCTTTCCTCATTATAAGCTTTTTCAAGTTTACTATTTTTTACTCTGCTTTTCCTTTTTCCCTGTTCTCTATTATGTTTGTGCTTATTTATACTTTTTGTATTATTTATTATTGTTGTATTGAAACATAAATATAAATAGAATATTTAATAATTTTAACTAATACACATATAAAAAATAATTAAACAACAAAAAGAGTACTTTTAAAAGAATATTAAATTCCTTTATTTATTATATAAAATAAAATAAGGTGCTTTATTGCATATGTCTGACTCTAAGGGACTTGGTCCCTTATAAGGTGGTGCATCCCCTACGTTTCATCAATTGGTATCAGAGCAGATACATTCTAAAATGTTTACATCAAAATTAATTTTTCTAATGTGAAGGATTCAAAAGATGATATGCTAAATACTCAGTAATTCACAATGAAAGAAGGATAAACTATCCAAGATATGCATGCTAGATTCACTTCAATCATTAATGAGTTGCGTTGCTTAGGAAAAATTATTCATTTGTATAAATAAGTGAGAAAATTTTTGGGTGTTCTTCCTAAATCCTAGGAAAGAAACATATATGCTATGACTAAGGTAAGGCACTTGAAAACTCTCATGATGGATGAACTTATTGGTAATCTGAAGACCCATGAACGCAAGGAGTAGCAAGGGAAAGAGATGAAGGAAGCAAAAAAAAAAAATATCGGGCATGGAAGGTTTGAAAGTCTGATTCAAGTGAGGAGGATAGTGATGTTGCCTATTTGGAAAAAAATGAAGAAAGGCGGTCATTTTCAGAGAAGAGAAAGTAGCAACAAAAAGAGAGGTACAATTTAAGTTTACCACAAATGTGGAAAGCCTGGGCATTTCATCAAATATTGCCCAATGCACTAACTAGATTATCAACAATATCTAATGTCTAGAGGTAACAAAGGAAATAAGAAGGATTAGGTCCCTAAAAAGTCAAGAAGAAATGCTGCAACTGATTATGCAATGAAACATGCATTAGCTATCTGGGGATATTCCTTTAGTGCATCTGAGATGGATAAAAATTTTGAATATGTTTGTATGTTAGTAGTGGAGGATAAGAATGTCACTTTTGAATCCTTGTTTTCTCTTATGTCAAACACTAAAGATGAAGAAGAAAATAAGGTAACTATTTCTAACATTAAAGAAAATTTAGATAACTACAAAGCAAGAAAGATAAAGAATTTTGCAAATATGTTGATTCATTATGTGTGAATTAACAACTAAGAAAAATATGTTAGTAGAGAAAGTAGAAAATCAAGAGCTTTAATTAATTGCCTTAACTCTCCAGATATCTAAAACAGAGGAATAGTTCACTAAGTTGAAATAATAAAATCTAAGTTTAATGAATCCATAGAAGAAGGTGGATGATTCTGATGTTAAAGGAAAAAAAGAAGCCCCGAGGTGTTAAATTAAGCATAAATAAAAATATAGGGATTCTCAAAAGCATCCCATGAATGCACTAAATAATAATGAGGAACTAGAAAGGGACCTAGTTCGTATAAGAGAAGAACTTAATAAATGTACTAAAATAGACCATATCTTCACATATCCTTTCTAGTTTAACTGTTAAGGGTGTCAATATTGGTAAGGGCCTTGGATATAAGTTTATAACCAAACCACTTGGTTCTCAAGGGAAATTTGTTCATGGTATTAGATATAAGGTCCACAAACCTCTATGAACCCATTGTGAAAGAGATGGGCACTTGAAGGCAAAATGTAAATGTTGGACTGGATCTATAATGAGCAGTACTAGATATATCTAGTAGGAGAATTTTTACCCTAAGGGTTCTATACCATTGAAAAATATGAAGAAGAACTCTCTACCTAAATGGTCCAGGAATTATTTGATCACGCCTTTATCTTTCTTTTGGGAACTCAAACTCAATTGGGTTTAAAAATATAAAAAATAATCTTTATTGTATGTAGGAGAAAGTGAATACAGTAAGAAATGGTTTATGGATAGTGGATACTTAAAGTACTCGACTTGGAGGACCAACTTTTTTCTCTCTCTCAAGACAATTCAAGGTAGAGGTATCTGTTTTAGAAATGAAAAAAAGAGCTATATCCATGGAATGGGAGTGATTGGAAAATCACCTGATCAAGCAGTAGAAGATATTTACTATGTGAATGGCCTCAGGTATAGTGTTCTAAGTGTTTCTCAAATCCATGACAAAGGTAATGAAGTGAAGTTCTCATCTGATAAATGTACTTTGTCAAGCTTGAAGTCTAGGAGAGTTACTCTCAAAGGCAAAAGGTTCAAAAATATGTATGTGGCTGATTTAGAGTCTATAGTTATGGTGGAATTAACATGCTTAAGTTTTCAAAGTGAAGATGCTGAACTATGGAACAAAAGGCTGGGATATGTAAGTTCCTCTTTGCTAAATAAGTTGATTTCAAAGGACCTGGTCTACGGTATGCCAAACCTGAAATTTCTAGATAACAAGGTTTATGATGCTTGTGTTAAGAGTAGACAAACCAGGTCTTCCTTAAAGTTGAAGAAGTAGGTGAGTACTTCTATACCTCTTAAGTTATTATACGTGGATCTATGTGGACCTGTTAAAGTCCAAAGTAGAGGAGGAAAGAAGTATGTGTTTATCATTATGGATGACGACTCTTGGTTCACTTGGACAATTTTCTTGAGAACCAAGGATGAAACCTATGAGGTTCTTGTAACTTTTTCCAAGCAAATTCAAATAAAACTAAGTTGTAAAATTACTAAATTTAGATCTGATCATGGAACTGAATTTGAAAACTCCTAGGTTATAGGATTTTGTGATGAATATGGAATCAATCACAACTTCTTTTCTCCAAGGTTCCTCAGAAAAATGAAGTTGCTTAAAGAAATAATAGAACCCCTATAGAGATTTCAAGGACCATGCTAAATGACAGTGGGCTTCCAAAGATCTCTTGGGCTGAAGATATTAATATTGCCTGTTATGTGACAAATAGGTGTTTTATCAGATCTCTCCTTAATAAGACACCATACGATCTTGTGTTTAATAAAAATCCTAAGCTTGGCTACTTCAAACCGTGTAGGCGCAATTTCTTTGTTCTAAATAATGGGAAGAATGAACTAGGAACGTTTTACTCTAAAAGTGATGAAGCAACATTTGTGGGCTACTCCTCACAAAGCAAAGAATATAGAGTTTTCAATGAAATAAATCTGTATGTGGAAGAAAGTACACATGTGGTCTTTGATGAGTCAGGAAAGCTAGTGAATCAAGGTAATAATGATGATTCTAATATTGAAGAACTCATTCCTATTCAAAGGGATGATATTGTTGAAGATAATGGTCAGGGATTAAGTGATGTAGTAAGGAATGCTGAAGGTGATGGTGATCTAGGATATCAGTTGCAGACCCCTGCTCCAGTTGATCAACATCAAGAAGGATTCATTCAAACTCTTTAAGGACCTTATCCCAGTGGAACTGATCTCAGAATGTCAAACTGGAGGCACAAATCTTCTCACCCACATGAGAATCTATCAATAACAATGATTTAAGGCTTTCCTAAAGAATCCTCATTTGAAAGCTACAAAAAGAATTCTCAAGTATATAAAAGGGGCATGGGACTTGGTACTGTACTATCCATTTGAAGGTAATTTTGATCTAATAGGATATGCTGATGCTGGATATTTGATGGGTAGAAAAAGCACCTCATGAATGGTTTATTTTTTGGCTTCTTTCTTAATCTCTTGGGGTTCTAAGAAGCAAAATTCAATTTCTTTACCTACTAATAAATATGAGTATAAAACGGTAGCTTCTTGTTGTGCTTAATTGTTATGGATCAAACAGTAACTAAAGGATTTTGTGATTGTCTCAAAAACTATCTCTCTGATGTGTGACATTACATGTTCTCTTAACATAGCTAAGAATCCAGGACAACATAAGAGGATCAAGCATATTGATGTAAGGCATCATTTTCTAAGAGGCAATGTTGAGAAGGAAGCTATTTACATGAAGTTTGGCAAGACTGAAGATTAGATAATAAATATCTTTACTAAGGCTCTTCACAAGGAATAATTTTTGAAGAATAGGTATAGGATGGGTTGATCAAAATAACCTGACCTACTAGATGGATCAATTTTCTCCACAAAATTAGCTATAATTAGGAGACAAGTATCCTTGATAAAGTATATGCTTGTTAGTCTAACTCAGCACCATACCTTTTCTAGTATACATGCATGGGAATAACTTTTGAAGAGAACAATCAAGACGTACAAAAATTTAAGAACTCACTCAAGAAAGATAGGTGCCTGGTCCCATCTTTGAGGTTAGTATAGTGAATTTGAATTTTTTTGTTCTATCAAAAAAAGTCACATCTTCTATCTTTATGTTAGAAAAATTGTCTTATCCTAAAAAGAAAGATGAGTTACCCCAAAACTAAAATCAATATCACCTCATTCTTCCAAAAGTTCGTCCTTGTGCATATTTGTTCCTTTAACGCCTTTTCAAGATCTATGGTCTATTTTCCTTCAAAGGAGCATCCAATCTGAAATAGTCATGTTATCATACTTTAGTGTAGATAAAAACTGACTCTCAAACTTTCTTCAGATTTGGAAGCCCACTTCATCCTTCATATATCCATTAAGGCAACATATGAATGAAACTTTATTTACATCTATCTCCCTAGATAAACCTCAAATGAATTACTAATAAAATGGAGCCTTTTTATAAGCCTGCTTCAAAATTAGAAGATAATAAAAAGGTTGATCTTCTTCCTGAAGTTATGTTGTCAGAAATTCTCTTTTCTTATAAAGAATCAATAAAGTTAAGTTATCCTATCCCTTCAAACCCAGACTCTTTGTTTACTCAACTCGTTGATGAATATTTATCCCTAAAAATAAAAAATTTTCTGGCAGTGTAATGATAAATGATCATTGGGTTGCTGAAAATCTTATTTTTCTATCAAATAACCTAAAAGAGATTCTGTTTCTTTCTTAGAAAAAAAGACGATAATATGAAAACAAGAAGTTCTAGAGTGAAATCGAGAAGTCCTGCTGATAAGCAAGAAACTTTAGAGGGTACTGGTCCAAAAAAGAGAAAAATAACTAAGAGGGAACCTATCAATGCTTCTAAAAGAAGAAAATTATAGGAAGAAACAATACTTCTCCCTAAGGAAGCTAGATATAGGTTCTTGAGAAATCAAAAAGTACTGACTGGAAGAGTTTTTGATTAAAGAATATTAACATAACTAGGCATGATGGAATTATTTGATCTTGTTACACACCAAAGATTGCTCCATCTTATGGAAGGACCTATTCCCTCTATCTTTGATGAGGTAGTCAGGGAATTCTACTGCACATTGGACTTTTCTGAAGACAGACTGAAGATGGATGTTGTAGTTCAAGGGAAGAAGATAAAAATTAATGCGATACTACTTTGGAGGATTCAGGATTTTCCCATCAGTAGTGTAAGGACTGTCTCAAAACAATAGCTTCAATAGAGTTTATGGAGAGTACATCAAAGGTTAAATTAAAATTTGTAGCTGCATTAAATAGGAGATCACTGAAAAGTGAGTTGCAATTAATCTTTTATTTTCTTAACAAAGTGATTCTTCTTAGATCACAAAAGAAGAACATTGCTTGAGCTGCTGATTTGTATAAGATGGATTGTCTTAGCAGTTTTGAGTTGATCAATTTACCTGCTTTAATGATGAAGAACATACATAAAGTTGTCCATAGGAAGAATCAAAGACATAGCATGACTTATGGATATTGGTTGAAAAAAATATTTGATTATTGTATAATTGTCTGTGAAAATAGAACTCCTGAAACTGTGATACAACTATTTGGTCTCAAAAATCTGATCAAAATTGAGTGTGGACCAAAATGCAGGAACTATCTCCCAATAATAGCTCAACGAAGAAATAGAGAAATTAATGCTCAACACGTCAGCTAAGGATGCAAAGATAAGTAAATTGAAAATGACAATTCAACATCTTTCTAATGAGGATCCAAGTGTCTCTAAAGAGATTATAACTGAGAATACTGAACTAAAGAAGAGAGTTTTAACTCTAACTACTGAGGCTCTTACCTTGAATAAAGAGATAAAGCTGCTAACCAAGGAATGTTACACTATCATGCTGTGGCCAAAAAATAAGATGTCTCTACTTCTCTAAACCCTCTTCTTAAATTCTTCACCTGTTTAAATTTCTTGATTCCTTTGGCTTTTTACATGGAACAAAAAATTTAAATCTTGCACTGCAATGATACTTAACTTTTAATATTAATGACTCCTAGTTTGTGTGTTTCATCTGTCTCTTCCTTAATTTAAAATTCGTTCTTCATGTTTGTGTTGCCCAATGTACATGAGTTAACTGACTTGTGCTTATTTTACTCTTGGTTTACTATTTGTACTTTTCAATAATGCCAAAATAAGGAATGTTGAATTCATGTGGTAAGGACCAGGTACCAGGTGTAGGCATATGCATTGAAGTGTCAGTTTATTGATATAGGTAAGAATATTGGTATAGTGATAGGGGGAAGGAGGGAAGCATAAGAAACATGTGGGTATATTCTAAGACCCCAGAAAATCTTAACCCAATTCAGCTCATTTTTACATGTTAAAGGGGTCCAAGACGTAGAATAGTTTACTAAGTGTTGGGAATTAGTCATTTCTAAAGATCCTAAATGTCGATGATTTTATTCTCAACCTTCCCAGCCTTAGAATGTTGATTTTAAAGTTTATTCATGATCGGGGGTGTCAAATGTATATCTTGGGTAAGTTTTTGAATTTTTAAATGAGCGTAAGGGCATGTTTGGAAGTCCAAAATAATAGTAGCACGTGATGATCTCACGACGTATGATCCATTTTCATGCTCTAGAGCCCGCGGTGCAAGCTCCATTTTGGTGCTCCAGAGCCCGTGACGCATGCCCCATTGCATGCTTCCTTATTTTTCCAGCTTTTTGTTTCCGCATATTTAAGGGCAATTGGGACAATTTTCCTTACCCAATACCATCCAAAACACCGAATTAAAGTCTCCAAGGAGCATTAGTTGCCCCATTATTCACTTTTTCTCTCCAAGAAAACCCTAACCTCCCCTCAAGAATGCCCAGAACTTAAGTACTCCTTTAAGATAAGTAAGAATGAAAGTTCTCTTACCCAAGAAGTTTAAGGAAAACATTCAAGAACATTCCAAAGGCTTCCAAGTCAAGCTTTCAATTTTAAATCAAACCAATTAAGGTGTGTGGGGTTATGAACAGGGGTATCCTTTCACCCTTATGCCCAAATTGCATTATTTGAAGATTCTATTTATTTGTTTTAAATTAGGGTTCATACCCATGTTTATATATTCTTGAAGCATGTGATTATCATGAGATTTAAAGATGTATGTATATCAAGGAGTGTGTATGTTTTAACTTATGAGATTTATATTATGAATGAGATTGTACTATCCTGACTTGAGATTGTGGAAGTATTGTAAGATTTATATTAAGATCTAAGTTTTTTTGTGAATTGTCATGAGTTTAAAGCACGGGTTTTAAGCCTTATGTTTAAGTGTTAATATTTCAAGAAGATCACGCTCTTAAGTTTTATTTGACAAGTTTATACTAAGAATGAGTTTGAGATTTCTAGAAGAGCATGATCTTAAATTTCTTTGATGTTTTTATGCCAAGATTTAAAGAAATATGGATATTTTGATCCTAAGAAAAGATATGGAATCCACATTTGTTATTTTGATTACAGTTTAAAGCGAAGAGAAGCAAAACTAGTTTTCATTGTAAACCATTATGCTATTTTTAGGTGGATTTCCTACAGTATAAGCACTAAGTAATAAGGAAACGATATTTAGCACCGATTTGGGTATGAATCCAAGATCACATGCCCCAGAACTACAAGCCAACGTAGGTTCAACTTATTCCCATTATGGATTAACTTACAGATAGTGATCACTTTGGATTAGGTCCTTTCCAATGGCATGGGCAGGACGGCTCTCCCCAATGTGATTTTTTCCTTATGGGGGAAAAGAGGTTGGATACCATGATAGCTCACATGGTGTATGTCAATTAGAAGAATATCCCTAAGACAAAATAAAATAAAATCTTTTAGAACTAAGTATTGTGGCTCAAAAAGTTTATAATTATGCTTTACTACTCATGTTGACGATTTCACAACTTTGATAATTTAAGGTCAAGGTGAGCCATTTACATTTAGTATGTTGTAAATGAAAATCTCTGAGTATATTGAGTTATTGTTTTTACTTATGGATTCACCCCCACATGCTCAGTACATTCCAAAAGTACTAATCCACATATATTCTTATATTCTACATTGTCTTATAATGTAGGTACCAGTTGTAGCCCAGACCTCATAATAAGATAGTGTACAACTTCCAGTCTGAAGGTGATGAGTTCTTTTGATTTATGGGCTTGAGTTAATCATTGTTCAAGTAGCATCTTGTTTTCTTTATTCAGTCGTATTGATTTGGGATAGTTGGGGATCATGTCCGAGCTACCTATGGTCAATATTAGTAGAGGCTTCATAGACAACCAGTAGAATTTACGTATTTGATTTAATTTTTGTATTATATAACAGGAGTTGTAATCATTTTAATAGTTTTGTTTTGAAGATGTTCAGCTAAATATATTTTTTTGCTTATTTCTTTCAAATTTACGTATTTTATTCAGTTACTCACGAGTTATGCTAGCAGAAGGGTTAACTTGGGATCACTTGTGGTTCTAAGAACCATGTGAATTCTAGGGGGTAGTCTCGGGGCGTTACAAATTTAGTATCAGAGCACATAGTTTAGATATCCTAGGGTGTATATGAAGCCGTGTCTAGTAGAGTCTTGCTGAATGGTACGGAGACATCTGTACTTTTCTACGAGAGGCTACATGACATTTAAGAAATGTCTCCTTTTTTTCATACTCTAGATCATCCAGTATAGTTGTTTTTTTAACTTATTTTGGTTCGTGTATTGCTCCATAATTCTCCATCTATGAATTTCTGAGGTAACATAAGTACTAGATCCTAATTCCTCCCAAGATAATGCTCTCAAAATTACTATCAGTAACTTTAGAAGTCACACAAGGGGCTTGACAAAAGCTCACTAGTGTGTTATAAGATCCTTAAGTTGAAAGCTTATGCCCTCATCTATGTGAGTTGTGCGGTTAATAAAGAATTAAATATATATTTAAATTCCTCATTAACCCTTCAATATAGATAGTTCTCATGAGAGTAGATAGTATAAACCTAGTTTGTTAAATAAAGTTGGCATTTAAGGGGTATTGTAACAAGAGTGTTATGATTCATAAGTATTAGAACCTTCTTATAGTTGGAAGTATGGGTATAGAAATGTAGTGGCAAGAGAGGAAGTGATGGAGATTGATTGAATGTATATAGATAAACTTTTGCGTACATATAAGTTAGTAGTGAAGTGATATGTCTTGTTGTGTTAGTTTATGGGTAATAAAGGTGGTACATGTTCCTTAGTGGATGGTAGAGAAAGAGTTATTAGTTAAGGTGATTGTTGTTTGCTTAAAGAAGGAAAGGAGTTATTGATGGTATTTATTATGTTAGAAAAGTATAGGTTATTAATGAAGTATTTGGTGGTTGAGTATTTTTAATTTAGGTTTTCCTTGAGGTTGCAAAAGGGTTTAGTTGAAACTTATAGAGATATGAAAGTAAGATAGGGTATAGATGGGAAAATTGTAGTAATGTGTAGAAGGAGGATGAGCTAACCAATTTTAATAAGGTTTATCATACGATTATGATCAATTGTCATTGTTATGAGGTCCTAGTGGAGTAATGTTTTTTGCTATTTATTTTATAGCTTTGAAGCAATAATAGTATGTGAGGTAGTGTTATTAATCATGCCTAGCACTAGACACTAAGTTTGAACAACAGATGATTATCAAGGTGGAAATAATGATTGCTTTATTAGTGATGCTAGTTATATTAAAGTGATCTAGTATGCTTGAACAGAGCATACAAGAGTTTAATTTCATTTTTTTCACAATTAAGTATGATGTTGTTGGTATTATGTAGAGGTGTACCTAAGGTGATATTGGGATTGAATTAGTTTCTAAGATTATTAAGTGCCATGTGTGCTTAGATAATGCCCGTGAGTTTCTAAGTTTGAATAAGGCTAGTCATCTAGTATGTGGTAGTATTTATGGCTATGTTAAGGAGCTATAGATAAATGATGCTAAGCCTTTTAGGCATGATTTGAGTTAGTGAGGTAGATAATGTGTTTAGTAAGGCAGGTTTGTTTGTTGGGTTAATAGAGTGTAAGTTTACGGTGATGATTATTGAAGCTAAAGGATGTGAAATGTTGTATGTATTAAGAAAGTGTCCACGAATGAAGTTAGTAGTTTCTAGATATAGTTTATATAGTTGAGTGAGCATTCATGTGTAGACTGTTAGAGCAAAGAAATTGTGGCTAAGTCTCAAGGATATGGATTATACCTATAAGCTTAGAATGTCAGCTTTGATCTAAGGGGGAGATGGTAGACTGAAAAACCAAATCAAGTTTTGAGAATTAGATTGTGATGCATTTCAATAAGAGTTTTGATGAGGTAGTTATCCCTCCTTACTCTAGAGTATTCCATAGACTTTAGTCATTATCACACCAAATTTATGTCTTGCATGATAAATCCATGCCAAATTCCGAGGCTTATACACTCCATGCATATTTAAGTTCATTCTCAGCTTCTAGTAAGTAAGTCACAGCTTCACTCTATGATCAAGTCATCCCTCATAAATCTATGAACTCCATTCTTATGTTGAATAGCTTATGATAAGTGTGAACTCATGTTTCAGGGTATGTCAGATCTCAGAACTGCTAATACTAGTGAAATTCACATTATATCATGTAGGTCCTCAGTTTAAACATCTTTAATGAATCCATGCCTTTGAAATTCTATTCCTCAAGCCTCAATTAATTGTGAAAGTTATGTATAGTATTCTTTCGCGCTTTAGGTTCTTATGTGTTAGCCCTTTGGTGACCTCTTTCTATGTTAAGATAGTGCTAATGAGAATTGATAAGTAGTGGTTTAGATAAAAGGGAGTTGATGACCCTCATTAAGAAAGATTTTCTATGCTTTTCTATCTAAGGCTAAAGAATGATGGAATATTGAGGTAAATCTTTGGTATTTGTCCTAGTAGTTGAGAATTCTGGGTATGTCATCTTAACCATAGTGAAAGAAAGTTGTTGTTGATAGAGGTTTAGTGAATATGAGAAGTATGCCTTTATGGGTGTTTTCCTTTAAGTTCATTTGTAATTATAATGATAGGCTTGAAGTCATGTTAGGATATAAGTAGATGAATGCAATATGAGCTAGTGAATCCATAGTAGGAGTTTTGAGTTATTCATTGAAGTGGTAAGGCATGTTATACTTAAGGGTGATCTATGAAAGATACATAGAAGATTGAATCATGTGGTTTAGACTAGTATTATGGTGTGTCGTGGTGTACCTTGTGACTTCGGGTAAGGCTTGATCACAGTGAGAGAATTTAGTTTAGTTTATACTTTAGTAATGCCCATATATGAATTATAATCTAAATCAAATGAGTATGGTATTTAAGCGAAATAGTATAGTTGAGGGAGTATTTGAGAAGTATTGCTAATCTTGAAAGTAAGAAGTTGCATTGTGTAAGGCCTAGTAATTCTATCCTAGCTTATAATTTATATGTCTATGTTCCATGCTATAGAGTTGTATCAATGTTGTGATTCCTTATACATATGTCTTATTCGTATCATGCCTAAGATTCCCTAATCTCTAATGTTATTAGAATTTCTTAGAAGAGTGTTAAAGAAATACTCTATTTGAATACGGGTAATTAGAGTGGTCTACTTGATAGAGCCTGTGATCTAGTATATCAATCAAGCAGATAAGCTCCTATATATTTCCAACTTTCCATTAAGTCTTACAACCTAAAGTTTCACGAGTAAGGCCATTCAATGAGGTAAATTGTACCCATCTATGTAAACTTCGAATTCAGCTCAGTTCATACATAATGCATCAGTTTCAAATTTCAAATGTTTAGTCATGATTTAGTTCGTAAGTTCTCCATGCATCACCTCATTCTTATCTTAGTATTTTAGCCAAATCAATATCATTCGGGGGATGAACTATCCCAAGGGGGAGATGTTGTGACACCCTGAGTTTTCATGTCCTAAACATCTCATCTTTTCTTCATTAAACTAGATCCAGCCGGAGGTAATGTTTACTTATAAGTTGACTCTCTCATTTCTTTCTCATCCTTATAACCATTCTCACGTCGTTACATGTATTAAAGAAATCAGTTCAAGTCATGATATTTAGATCATGAATTATGTTTCAGACTCAGTCGTATAATCATGTTTTAAGTTATGCATGTTCAGTATATGATCTAAGTTCCTTAGTGTTCTCATCTTAATCAGCCTCATTCGAGGATGAATGTTCCCATGGGTGAGATATTGTAAGACCCCACAAGATCTTAACCCAATTCAACTTATTATTACATGTTAGAGGGGTCCAAGACTTAGAATATTTCACTAAGTGTTGGGAATTAGTCATTTCCAAACTTCCTAAACTTTGGTGTTTTTATTCATGACCTTCCCGACCTTAGAGTGTCAATTTTAAAGTTGATTCATGATTGGGGGTGTCAAAGGTACATCTCAGATAAGATTTAGAATTTTTGGATGAGTCTAAGAGGATGTTTGGAAGTCCAAAACAGTAGTAGCACGCAGTGAGCCCAGGACGCACGCTCCATTTTGGTGCTCTAGAGCCCGCGGCACACGCTCCATGTCAGTGCTCCATAGCTCACGGTGCAAGCTCCATAGTATTCTCCCTTATTTTTCTAGATTTTATTTTCACGTATTTAAGGGCAATGGGGTCGTTTTTTCTCACCCAAACCCGTCCAAAACACATAATTAAAGTCCCCAAAGAGCATTAGTTGCCCCATTATTCACTTTTTCTCTCCAAGAAAACCCTAACCTCCCCTCAAGAACACCAATAAATCCATTACTCCTTCTTCAATATAGGCAAGAATCTAAGTTGTCTAATCCAAGAAGTTCAAGGAAAACATTCAAGAACATTCCCAAGGCTAACAAGTTAAGCTTTCAATTACAAATAAAATCAATTAAGGTATGTGGGGTTATGAACAAGGGTATCATTTTACCCTTGTACACAAATTGCATGATTTTAAGATTATATTTACTTGTTTTGAATTAGGGTTCATACCCAAGTTTCTATATTCTTAAAGCATGTGATTATCATGAGATTTAAATATGTAAGTATACCAAGAAGTGTTTATGTTTTAACTTATGAGATTAATATTATGAATAAGATTGCAGTATCTTGATTTGAGATTTTTAAAGTATTTCAATATTTATATTGAGAATGAAGTTTTTTTGTGAATTGTCACGATTTTAAAGCATGGGTTTAACGAAATTGAAACATTCATACCACAATAAAAATAATAGAGTTGAGTGACAAAAATAACCCTAGTTGAAGCTCTCGTATGTTTTTCTCCTTGCCTAGAAGTATGCAAAAGATAACCCCAAAATATTACAAGTGTTCTATTTATCCTTAGACTAGAAAACACGATTTTGACACACCAGTGTGCCACATTCTTATCATGGAGGCTAAGGAGCATGCAATGCCAATATCACGCATGCTTCTGAGAATCTGCCATTTATATATTAAAACACCAACGTGCCACACCCTTATGACGGAAGCTAAGGAGTGTGGCACGCTGCTATGTTAAATTTTGCATTTCTAGTTCAATGTGCACTCTTCCTCTTTTCGTCCTTGTCCTATGCTTTGTAGGCCTTATGGCACTCTTTTTGTTCTCACCATATTGCTCCAAATGCGTTCCACGATCCATAAGCTTGGCATTCATGCAAAATTATGTTTATTTTCACCAACTTCAAGTCCCATGACACTAATCATTTCCATCATAATGATAATATAATTTTACCACAAACATAAGAATTTTACAAAATTTAGCTCATGAGATAAGTGAACACAAGGGTAATAGGTAGCATTTGGACATATAAATATTCCTAAGATCACCACCCCACACTTAGAGTCATATTCTCCCTCGAACAAGTCTACACAATTATTCTCAATACCCCAAGCTTCACATCACTACCTCAATAAGATACTTCCATCAGACACACATTGACTACTTATTACTCATCAAATCTCATCCCAAATATGTCATATCACAGATTAAAACATGGGAATACTACTTTCTAACTTCCTAATCGAAAGAACAGACTCTATGACCTTAGAAAAATCATGCATATTATTTGACTAAGAATTCATACAAGTGACCTTACTTTCATCAACATGAACTCTCACAATAAGAGAGTTACCCATATTTATTCACTATTATGCAATATATCATAAGAATGGGTACAAAGATCAAATTTATCTCACTCTCCCAAAGAACTCACATATGACATAGGATCAACCATAAGCTTGCCCCTATGTTTACTACTCTACTAATGTCAGAATATCAATGATTAGGATCAAGTAGGAAGGTTTTGTTGTAATGTAGGCTACGGGATAAGTAGGTACTATTTATGGCCTATATAGTAACTATCTTCTCTAAGTGCTTTAATACATCACACTTCATACAAATCTATTTCCCATCACCCTATTTTCCACCAATTATGTATCTCCCTATGCCTTTTCTTATATTTTTGCCCCATATAATCACACTAGCTTACAAATTGTATGCAAGGAGCATTAATTTAGCATAATGCACTTGGAATCATTGTTCTATTTATAAAAATTCTCCCTCCTATCACATATAAACTTTACAACACCAAAGCTAATTTCCTAGGGCATTACTTTCACACTTTTTTTCTTCTCTTCTACGCTCTTAAACAACTTTTTTTTAAATAAAATGCTTAGTAGTTTTGGGATCAAATTTGGGCCAATTTAAAGAAAAGGATCAAGATACTTATAAGGCTTCCAAGAATAGGCTTGAGGCTCAACAGGATTGACTAAGGTTATGCAATAGGGGTGTATAAAGAAGGTACATATTACGACTATCAAAGAAATGTCTATATTATCTCCTAAACTCAATACTCTTTATTTCACTTTGTAAACACAACAGGGAAGTTCTAGACATCACTATGCATATGGAATATATAGAAGACATCACTCACAGATAGTACATGCTAAATTCAAGCAGATCCCTATAGACTCTTAATTAAAAAATTGCATAAATTAAAAATTAAGCCAATCACTATCAAAGAACCATACAATTTAGCTTAGGTGTCTAAAGATTAAAAATCCACCTTAGTTTGACGTGCTTCATATAAGAATTCTTTTCGTGTCATGTAGTCAGACAACTGAACAAAAAGTACCCTACAATAGATTAGTGATTGGGTTCTCCTACTTATTCACTGCCTAATACTAATTCCCCTTAGGATGATCATCATCCATCCATCATCGAGAAAGGCATCTAAAATATGAATGCATCCTAAAAAGAAAATAAAATTTACTCCTAAATTCGACATCTAAGTCCTACTTAGTTCAATAGGACTGTCTTTAGGAAAAACACCAAAAACAAAAGTCAAGAAACCCAAAATAAAAATAATGAAGTAACTAAGCTAGTAGGAATCATGAACAAAACTATTACTAACTACTACACAACCAAATTCACAATAATAATAATTACTAACTAGTACTGAACAAAGGCACTAGAATGTCTTTCTAAGCATCGAAATCATGAATCATAAATTATAGTATTAAAATCCTTAGAATAGTACAAATAGCAATCCAAACAGAATAAATAACAAAATAAGAGTGATATCCACTACCCCATACTTAAAATGTAGTAATGTCACTACTTCTTATAGTGAAAAAATATAATAAAATATGAGGTGATGTAAAAACTCTTTGGTCTCTCATAATCCATATAGTCCTTAATATTTAGTCCTAATCCCTATCACCCAAGTTAGGGTCCATATCATCATCCTCAGACTTAATATCCAAATGTTGTAGTCGTTTATCCTCATCAGTAGGGATGTTATCTTCTACCTACTCAACAAAATCTAGGTTGATCTGTAATAAGGTCCTAGTTTAATAACACAGTGGGTAGTCAAGCTCTACCTTGAGTATTTCCTCTTGGGTGGATGCTCTAGCTTCCACTCACAACTGTAGCATCTATAACCCATACATATGGGCTATGATCTCTTTATCCCAAGAATTACTCTCGGGTAGTATCATCACTAGCTTATGAGATATGCCAAGGCACCATGTCTGAGTCATATCCACTAGATGTGTCACCAACATGGTCTATAGTATAGATCCTCCTTCTCAACACCCTGTCCTCTTATAAACCTAGTAAGCAGACTCCCAAAGTTATACCCGTGTCCTTGATGAAACCGATCCTTCTTCATTACTAATATAATCACTGCTTCTATGTTGATCGCGAAGCCCTCCTTTATTAGTGCATAAATATAAAAACTCAATCCTAAGTGACCTTTGTCATGTGCTTCCCCAAAATAAGATAGTGAAAAATGATCTTCAGCCACACTCTAGCTTCCTAGTTCATCTGAGCATAGGGAAATTTCATATGATAACCTACCTCATGGTTGAGAATTAACCTAGCTATTGACCTATTTCTGTATAACAAGTATCTAATGTCAGCATTTGATGGAGTGATTTTTAGTTGGCTTAGCTGAAGTAAGTCTACCTCTAGAGTACACAAAAGGGTATTAGGACATGAGCATCAAATGCGACCACTTGCCCTCAAATATTTACCTATAAATTGGGATTTCTTGGGAACATGTTATCTTAGAATTCACTAATAAAGTGAAAATTGCACTCAGTGGGATGCTAAAACATAATATTCATATATAGCTTCTCAATTCTCCTAACCATTCCGCAGAACGCTTTTTTCAATCTTTCCAAATCAATGAACTCATCCAGGGTATATTTGGACTTCATTTGCTTGCCATACCATTTCTTTCCTTTAATGACCCTACAAGCTATTTTCATATTTTCACTTCTTTTCACTGTTAGAGATTTTTCTAGTTTCCCCAAGTCAGTTATGACTTGGTTGGATTGTAAGTTTAGTTATCAGATAGTTTGTTTGCTTTTAGAGCCAATTTTTTATTTAGAAGTCTCCACTGGTTCCAAATGCCCATCTGAAAAAACTTTAGCTAATTATCTCGAATGCAAATTCCAACTTTGCAAATAGCTCCGAAATATCAGTTTTAGGCTAGTAGACCTTTGGTTTGGGTTCTGAGGCACCCAAGCTCATTTTGATCTATTGGTCGAAAAGTTGAAAATTTTGAAATTTTGGTGTGGGTCTACAAAACATCATATAAAAATATGACTTCACCATTGTGTCTGAAACAACTAATTTAGTGTGGTTACATAGTTCATTTACAAATATTGGATTCTGAATAAATCTTGAGTCCTTGGTGGAATCTTGGAAAAATTTTCAAGTTTCAACTGATATCTGGTGCCTCTGCGATCGAACCTCTTGAGTGGTGATCACACTAGTGTGTGCAAAAAATGTAGTGCAATTGTACTAAGTATGTGGTAATCACAACATCTTCTCCTAAAACTATGAAGTGCGATTGTAAACCTAGTTATGCTATCACAACACTTGATTACCTGAAAGGTGCATAAATAGACCCCTTAGGTCATGAATTAGCCTATTTATCATCCAAACCTTTAGAGAAAAAGCCTAAAGAGTTAGATAAATCAAAGGTGAGACTTGTGGGTGACTTGGAAGCTTTATTAACAATTATTTTCATAATTATTTTTTGATTTGAGGCAAGATTTCATCCCTTTCTTGGTGAATTTTCTTGCTTTTTGACCAAAACTACAAAAGCTTATCGTCTTGATTTTAGCCCCAAATTAACTTGATTTTCACCCTTTCTTGAGAGTTATAATTTCTTGATCATGTATGAACATTTGGTTGACCTCAAAAATGTAATTTTCGTAAGTAGGACCCGCTTGAGATTTTTGATATCATTTTTGGACCCAAAACACAAGATGAAATATGAGTACCATTATTCTCATATTGATGAGAAGATTACAATTTTGATAGTGTGATGACATTTTGGGACTGTTAAGTGAAGAAGGATATTTGGTGAATGATTTAAGAGTTTGCAGTTTGTCTTTGACGTAGGATTCTATCTACTCCTCTTCGTAAGATTATGCATGTTATAAATATTCCATGTGCATATGATTGTTTATATTGATTATAGGTAGAATAACTCAGTCTTGATTATTGATGTTTAGGGATTAGATGAGGGTTTTGACTCGTAAGGTGAAATATTTTTTACACTTTTAGAATCCTATTGGTTTCTCCCTAGATTGAATAAACTCATAGATTGTATATGATATGATGCTAGATTTGGGATGCGGTTTAATCATTGGAAGCATGGTTTGTATGATATACCTTATTTGGACTATTGAAGTGACCATGAAATAGTAATTTAGGTGGAGTTGGATAAATTGCTCATGTTTCTAGGTGGAATTCCTATCTTAGAGTTGATGAGGGATTATGTACCTTTTTAAAGTAAATTTAGATACCTTAGCCTAGTACAGGGTATAAATTTCCTAAATATGGAATTTAAGGATTAGAAGTAAGTTCTTCTGGCAGACCTTAGGCTAAGACTTGTGTTAGCCCTTATGGACTTACTTACGGATGTTAGGAATATTTGAAATTATTGATCCTTTAGAATAAGGTTACTCTATGAATTGATAAACTATTATGAATTTCTCTGAATTATTATTTATGGCTTGTAGCTATGCTATGGCATTCTGAACTTGATTTTTGACATGGTCCATCGACATGCATGATGATATAGGAAAAGACATAGATATGATTTATGGTATATAGACATGAGATGATTATTGATATATTCCTCCTAGATGTGAGAAACCTTATTGATATTATGCCTCGTAAATTTGAGATGCTTATTGATATTATGCCTCATAGATGTGAGACACCCTATGGATTTGAGATGATTATAGATATGCCTTATGGACAATAGAGATGTTATGCCTCATAAATATGTTATGGATTATAGATATGAGATGATTTAAAAATATTATTATTGATATAGGTTCCAAATATGTACGTGGGCTGAAGGCCGTGATTATGATGTTGTAATTATTCTAGACATATTATTGGGCCCAAGGTTGTTTTATGATATGAGGTTGTCATCCAGGAAGTTTTTATCCTTGTAAAGGATATGACTTTAGTTTATTAATATATTAATGCTTGTGGTTCAATTGTTTAAATACTGAAGATGGCATGCATTGATTTGATATATTAATCATCATTGCATCGGTGATTTATACGATTCAGATTAGATTGCAATCTTAATACAATTTTTCCTAAATACGTGTTAAAGCCAACTTTCCAAATAGAAAATGGATTTCATCATAATAATAGTTGTCTTTCTTAATGAATATCTTACGTGTAAAAAAGATTAAGTTTAAAAGGTTTGACCAAGGCAGATTTTGGTCTATCATTTGATACTACTAATTACTTTGGCTGTGAGAAATTTTGACCCCTCCTGCACTTTATAATGACTTAGTCCCGAAGTTCACTCTGAGAAACAAAATTACAAATGTACACTTTTTTTAGCCAAGCTTGAGTCTATGCACCTATTATATCCAAATACGCATCTCTCTATTATGGGATAGAGGGAGATGTTGTATTAATAATATAACTTCTAGAAAAACCCGATGACAGATTTTAGTATTGATGTTATACATTTGTGTGTTGATGATTATGATGATACTGATTATATACCCAACAAGACCAGAGTATGACTATGATGACATGCTTATATAACTAGCAAGGCCAGAGGATATTGTGACAAAATTTATACACGACAAGGTCGGAGGATATTATGATGATGACATTGATACCCACCTTATGATAATATACCCAACAAGGCTGAAGGATAATTATATTAATGTTCCTAAATGTACATCTTCCGGTTCAAGTTTGGCTTGCCCTATGTATTGCAAATATATACCTGGCAAGGCTGGAGGGTGATTATGGTGATTATGTTATGAGGAGGATGGATATTATGGTGATGGTTATAATGATTGTATTATGATACTTGGTTTGGTAATGATATTGTGGATTTTGTTGAATTCCTTTCATGTGTACTACATATCACCAGTATACACTTATATCTATCAGCCCATATGGGGGGATTGTTTCATAGGTATGGGTGATGACGATTCCTTATGGTGTGTTGTATGTTGATTAAAAATTTTGAGCATGGGTCAGTGAGGGTACGTGATCGGCTTGTCTAGGTATTTGGTAGTTTGGATTAGCCGGTTACTCACGTTGTTATTGATATTGTTTTTATCATTGTTATGACTAGTTTATGATAGATTTTTCAATGATTCAGTATCCAGATTTGAGGTCTGATTCTGGCCTCTTTTATCTCATTATTATGTTATTATGCATGATTATCTCATGATTTGTTATATGTATTAGAGCCCTGAGTATTCTAGAAGCTCTTGTATTGATACCACCAAGTTTTGGAACTATATTATGTATCTGGTCTTTTATTACATCTATTTTAATTTCTTTCTTTTATCTCTTTGGGTAGTCCGTTACTAATAGTTTCAGACTCTGGGTTGGGCTTGCCTACTAATGGCTAAATAGGTGCCATAATGACATGAAAAATAAGGTCGTGACAAATTGGTATCAGATTCTAGGTTCACCGGTGTATTATTACAAGAGCTTAGTGTCACGAGCCGACCCCAGGACTAGTCGTGACAGGTATCCCAAGTCCACTATGGACAGGATCACACCCCCATAGCATGTCCATAATCTAACCCAATATAATAGTGGAAGATAACCAAGCATGATATAAGGTAGTCAACATACTCAAAGGTAAGTACTATGAATTTATAAGACTATGAATTTATAAGAACCATTCAACCTATGCATGTCTACAAAATCCTCTAAAATCAATCCGAATATCATTCTAGGTCGGGACATGCCCCCAACCGTGATAGTGACAAAGACAACAACAATGACAATGTTGATGTAAACTCTTTAATTCTAAAATATTCAAAGAAACTAATGGAATGATCGAGATTTCTGAAAGATCGAAGCTCCCTACTTCACCGTGGACCAACCGGATCACCTAACACAACACATGGGTAAAGGAAGTGTCTTCAGACTCTACATTATGAAAAAATATAGCGTCCTAAGATAGTTAACGGGGTGATCTCTAGAATGTAACTTGGGGTAAGGGATAAAACAATGCCATTTAAATATCAATCCAAACTCAACTTACATGTTCACATACATGAAATTATACATATATACATAATGCTAGGATAGGGAACAAGGTTTAAGAATGAACTTTAAAACTATTAACCTGGGCGTATAGCTCTAACCGTCCTATAACACCCATGTATGAATCCCCCTACCGGGAGGGCCCCAGGGCATGTTAGCAGCACAATCAGAGAAATTTGAGGAAGGTCCAGGGAATCCACGACACTAGCCATTTTAAAATATATGTAAAGTATGAACTACGCACACAGTTAAAGACCCCTACCATGGCACACGTGGTTTCCAACATCACCCCACCCGGGACCTCCACCTTCTACAACAAGCTACACAATACCCATTAAGCCCAATTAAAATATTTTCACATAACCAATCCATTATCCAGCAATCATTCATTAAGGCATTCACCATTGGTATAATCATACCAATATGCTTAGAATCTTATAGAATTAAGCCATTCCAATTATCCAATACCTTGGGGGAATCCACAAACCCCAAACTTCAGTTTAAAATCAAATCATAGAACTTAAGGACTTTCAATGTCATTTATATTACATTAACCTTTTATTCAATACAATAATTCAGAAGGAGTAGGCAAACCCATATGATCATTCATATTTCAAAACCAATTATACAAGTGGGTTGAGGTTATAAACAATTTCAGTATCAAAATCCATTTATTTGGGGGAATCCACGGCCCCCGTACTATTCACCATGCCCATGCATGCAATGAGTTCACAAAATTCATCAATAAAAAAGAAATAACAATTCAAAAACCATGAGAGAACCATCCAAGTGTCATTCATTCAAAAACCATCAACCTATCATTCAAATCCTCAGTTTAAATGCATATAAACCATATTTAAACACATGATTTTCACATAAGTTGAGTAAGGGAAATGATATATGCCTGAGACTCCGAGAATTTTAGAGAAGGAGATACACTTGAGCCCTAGATGACAAATTCTTAGAAAACCCTAATTGGTGTTGACTTAGGGATTTAAGATAACAGAAAAGTGTATTTAATTGAGTAATGAAAGGTTATGGGGTTCCTTATGGTGTTTTATGTCATGGGTTATAATTGGGGATAGGTGAAAATAACCTAAATGCCCCTAATTAAAACACAGGAAAAACTGTCGCCAATGGCTACACGTCACCTCATAACTCACAATGAGTCATCATAGGTCATTACCATGACTCGTAATCTAGATAGAGACTCAGGGCATCCCCATTAGTATGGTCACAAGTCATACCCTGTGACTCGTGGCCTGACCCACTACCAGTGACCAGACCCTATGATCTGTGAAGTCTAAGTCATGACTTCAACTATAACCATGGATAACTTTACTGGTCTGGCAATGATTAGTACCTTTCGATTTGTGAGGAGTCTGGATGACTCACCACATAAATCGTAATCCAGACTATGAGCATCGAAAACTCAAAAATTTGTAGAGTCCAGACCTGGTGTATTAGATTACCCCTCTCCGAGATTATTCATTCACGAATGAGAAGGCCAGGTACCCATTATCATAAATACAGGACAAAATGCAATCATAAAACCATGCATAATTTGAAAAACAAAAAGAACAAAAAGGGAACCCATACCTCAAACACATTCATCCAACGCGGGGAACAAGATTGGATAGTTGGACTTAATGTCCTCCATGGCTTCACAAGTGTCTTCGTCTACCTTTTGATTCCTCCAAAGGACTTTAACCGAACCCATATCCTTAGTTCTTAATCTACGGACTTGCCTATCCAAAGTCTTAATCAGTACTTCCTCATAATACAAGAAATCCTAGATACCAATATTCTTAATAGGCATAAATAAAGAAGGATTAGCCACACACTTGTTCAATAGTGACACATGGAAGACCGGATGTATAGAACTCAAACATACATGCCACTCCAATTAATAGGCAACATTCTTAACTCTTCTCAAAATCTGGTACAGACAAACATAACGAGGATTGAGCTTTCCCTTCTTCCCAAACCGCAACACTCCTTTCATAGTAGATACTTTCAAGAATACCTAATCACATATATCAAACTCTGACTCCCTTCTCCGCACATACACATAAGACTTTTTATGACTTTGGGAAGTATTAATCCTATCGCTAATCACCTTGACCTTCTCCATGGATTGGTGAACCAAGTCGGATCCAAATAGTCTATTCTCGCCAACCTCAAACCACCCAATAGGAAACGTACACCTCCTACCATAAAGGGACTCAAAAGGAGCCATTCTAATGCTAGAGCGATGACTATTATTATACACAAACTCAATGAAGGGTAGATGGTCCACCCAACTACCCCCAAAATTAATCACGCAAGCCCTTAGCATATCCTCTAAGGTTTAAATAGTCTACTCTACTTGTTCGTCCATTTAAGGGTGGAAAGTGATTCTAAGGTTTGCGGTAGTCCCCATTCTTTCTGAAACGAATGCCAAAAGTGAGGAAAATTGAGTACCTCAGTCTGAAATGATAGAAACAGGAGCACCATGCAATCTAACTATCTCCTCAATAAATAACTAAGTATAATCCTACCGAGAGTAGGTACTCCTTATAGGCAGTAAATGAGAAGACTTAGTCATTTTATCCACAATGACCCAAATCAAATCATACTGATTGCGAGACCATGGAAGACCCATAATAAATCTGGTATTGATTATCTCCCACTTTTGCACACGCAACTCTATCTCTTGGGACATGACACCGAGCCTCAAGTGTTCTACCTTCACTTGCAGATAGACTATATACTTTGCCATAAGGTTAGCCACATCACTCTTCATATTGCTCTTCCAAAAGATCTATTTCAAATTGTAATAATTTTTGTCGAACATAGATGAACTGTATACCTCAAATCATGAGCCTTAGTCCAGATCCTCTCTCGAAGCCCATCAATATCAAGAATACACAACCTACCTTGGTACCTCAGGATATCATCATTACCAACCTCAAAGACCATAATCTTTTACTATCCCATATCATCCTTAATCTGTATAAGAATGGGGTCTAAAACATATTTCTCATTTACCTCAGTGCCAAGAGATGACTTAACCACTTTGTGAAAAATAACCCCTCTATCCTTGGAATCGAAAAGATGGACAAGCAAATTAGCCAACTGATGAATATCCTTAACTAATACGCACTTCTTCCCATCCACATGCGATAAACTCCCCATCAATAACCTGCTAAGACCATCAGCAATGACATTAGCTTTATCTTGATGATTGTGAAGACTCATACCATAATCCTTTAGAAATTCAAGACACCCCCTCTATCGAAGATTAAACTATTTATGAGTAAGCATATACAATAAGCTTTTATGATCAGAATAAATGTCCACATGCACCCCATTCAGATAATGATGACAAATCTTCAAAGAAAAAACCACAACCTCCAAGTACAAATCATGAGTTGGATAATTCCTTTCATAACCTTAAGCTATTTGGATGCATAGGGCACCACCTTATCGTACTGCATCAACATTTAACCCAGTCCCATATGGGACACATCACAATATACAACAAAACTATTACTATCTTTGGGCAGGGTCAAAATTGGCGCAAAAGTCAACTTATCCTTCAACTTGTCAAAACTGTCCTCTCAAGCATCAGACCATAAGAACTTAACCTCTTTCTTAGTTAACTTCATCAATGGGGTAGCAATAGAAGAAAAACTCTCCACAAACCTCCTATAATAACTAGCTAAGCCCAAAAAGATTTGAATATCAGTTAGAGTAATAAGTATAGGACACCTCTTAACCAACTCAACTTTTTCTAGATCCACCATGATCCCCCCACTAAAGGTAACATGCCCGAAAAAAGTCACAATATTCAGCCAAAACTCACACTTAGAATATTTAGCATACAACTACTGATCCTTAATATCCTACAACACAATTTGGAGGTGATTGGCATGATCCTTCTTACTCTTAGAGTACACCAAAATATCATCAATAAAAACTATCAAAAATAAATCTAAAAACTTCCTGAATACCTGGTTCATAAGATCCATAAAAGTGACCAGAGCATTAGTTAACACAAAGGACATAACTAGGAACTCATAATGACCATACCGGGTTCAAAAAGCAATTTTAAAGATATCAGTTTTCCTAATCTTCAATTGATGATAACTCGAATGAAGATCAATCTTGGAGAATCATCTAGCACCTTGAAGTTGGTCAAAGAGATCATCAATCCTAAAAAAAAGGTACTTATTCTTTACTGTCACCTTATTCAATTGTAGATAATCTATACACATCTGCAGAGACCTATATTTCTTATGCACAAAAAGCACAAGAGCATCCTATGGAGAAATACTAGGATGAATGAAACCCTTATCAAGAATATCCTTTAACTACTATTTCAGTTCCTTCAACTCAGTCAGAGCCATTTTATAAAGAGAAATAGATATAGGATGGGTATTTAGTGGAATATTTATCAAAAAGTCCATTTCCCTAGCAAGAGGAATTCCAGGAATGTCCTCGAGAAATACTTTGGGAAACTCACTAACCACATGGATAGATTGCAAAGAGGAAACCTTCGAAACTAGAATCTTTAACTCAAATCAAATGATAAATACAACAACAACAACCCAGTATATTCCTACACAGTGAGGTCTAGTGAGGGCGAAATGTATGCAGTTGATATAGCTACCTCCGAAGAAGTAGAGAGCCTGTTTCTAATAGACCCCCGGCTCAAGAGAGAGAATAGTATAGAAAGGTCTTAATTCAACTCGAAACAGGATGTATAACACAACAAAAATAAGCGATAAAATAATAATAGTAAATATCAAGGAAATACAAAATAAGTAAAGTATAAGCAATACGAAATAAGAAATAGGAAAATGGATATTCTTCTAGTAGTAAACAATACACTCACAGACCTAAGAGGACTACCACCCCCGCACTTTTCTAATACCTAGCAACAACCCATACATTCACACTAGTCTTCAAACCTAATTCGCGAACTCCACACCTTCTTGTCCATGGTCATATCCTCAGTAAGTTATAGTTTCTCTATGTCATGCCTAATCACCTCCCTCAAGTATTGGTTTAGCCTTTCTCTACCCCTCCTGAATCAATCCAAAGCTAGTCTTTCACTTCGATGAATAGGGGCATCTATGCTCCTCCTCATCACATGCCCAAACCATCTCAAGCTTCCTTCTCTTATCTTGTCTTTCATCGAAACCTCTCCTACCTTGTTTTGGATAATCTCATTCCTGACTCTATCCCTTATAATGAGACCACACATCCAATGCAACATCCTTATTTCCACCACCTTCAATCTTAAAATATGGGAGTTCATAACTGGCTAACATTCAACTCCACATAGCATAACCAGACGGACTACCACTCTATAGAATTTGCCTTTAATCTTAAGGGGCACCTTCCTATCACATAACACTTCTGAGGTGAGTCTCCACTTCATCCAACCTGCTCCAATACGCTTAGATACATCCTCCTTAATCTATCTATCCCCTTGAATTATAGACCTAAGATACTTAAAACTATCCTTTTTACAAACATCCTGAGAGTCCAACCTCACCACCACGCCGTCCTCCTAACTCGACTCATCAAACTTGCATTCCAAATACTCCATCTTGGACCTACTCAACCTGAACCCCTTAGATACCAGGGTTTGCCTCCAAACCTCTAATTTCTCATTCATAACCCCCACGTCTCATCAATCTGCACTACATCATCCCCAAATAACATATACCACGGCACCTCACCCTGAATACTCCACGTCAATACGTCCATCACTAACACAAAAAGAAAAGAGATGAGAGTCAATCCCAGGTGCAAACCTATCTCTATTAGAAAGTGCCTTGAGTCTCCTTCCGCCATCCTCACCCGAGTCTTCCCTCTATCATACATATCCTTAATAGCTCTGATGTACGCCACTTGCACTTCTCTCACCTCCAAGTATCTCTAAAGAACCTCCCTAGGGACTAAGTCATACGCCTTCTCCAGATCAATGAACACTATGTGTAAATCCCTCTTCCTTTCCTTATACTACTGCACCAATCTTCTCACTAGGTGAATTGACTCTATCGTCAAGCAACCAGGAATAAAACCAAACTGATTCTCTAAAATGAACATGACCCTCCTCATTCTCCACTCAACCACCCTCTTCCAAATCTTGATATTATGACTCAATAGCTTAATTATCCTATAGTTATTGCAAATCTGAATGCAACTCTTGTTTTTATACAAAGGAATCATCGTACTCTATCTCCATTCCTTAGGCATTCTCATAGTCAGTAAAATAGCATTAAACAATCAGTCAACCACCTTAAGCCTGCCCTACTAGCATACTTCCAAAATTCTACTGAGATCTCATCTGGCCCCGTCACCGTACCCCTCCGTATTCTACAAATAGCCTCTCTGACCTTCTCAACCTTAAAATGTCTATAGTAACTAAAATCGAGGCTCCCCTTCCTCGTTTAAAAGCCAATGAAAATACTCTTGCTATCACTTCATAATGTGAACATCTTTTACCAATACTCTACGGTCCTCCCCCTTAATGTACTTCACTTGATCGAGGTCATGATCTTTCCTCTCCCTAGACTTAGCAAGATTATACAACTTTTTTCCCTGCCTTTCTCCTCTAACCCCGCATATAAACCCTCAAACGTTGTTGTCTTAGCCGTTGTAACTGATAGCTTAGCCTCTTTGCTTCCTCCTTTATAGATCTCTCTATCCTTTATAGATCTCTCTATTCACTTTCTTCTTCTTCTCTTCATCCTTACTCTTAATCAACTAAATATACGCCCCTTCTTAATCTCCACTTTATACTTAACTTTCTCATTCCACCATCAGTCCCTCTTATGTCATCCTGTCTAACCTCTCAAAAAACCCAACACCTCTCTAGCTACCTCTCTGATGTAACTGGCCACCTTATCCCATATAATATCCACGTCTCTCCTACACTCACACACCCCTATTCCTACCACCTTCTCCCTTATCTCTAATGCACTAACAAGCATTAAGCCACCCTACTTATTTATGGGTCGAACCTCTCCGATCCTACTCTTCTTGTTCTTCTTGATAATTAAGTCCATCACCAGAACCCTGTGATGAGTCGGAAGATGCTCACTTGAAATGACTTGACAATCCTTACACGTAGCCCTATCCCCCTTTTTAAGCAGTAGAAAGTCAATCTAAGTCTTTGTTGAAGCGCTTCGGAAAGTAATCAGGTAATCCTTCTTCAAAAAGTTTGAATTGACAATCACCATTCCGAAGGTCCTTGCAAAATATAACAGAGCAGCCCCGTCACCATTTCTGTAGCTGAAACCAAACCCTTTATTCATATCATCATAACCATCTGAAAAACCCCCAATGTGACCATTGAAGTCCCGTACTATAACAATCTTCTCTAAGCTAGGCACGTTTTTCACCACCTCGTCTAAAGCCTCTAAAAATCTCATTTTCACCTCTTTAACCAAGCCCACCTGTGGCATGTAAACACTACACACATGTAGCGTAAACCCCTAATGACCAACTTAATCATCATCAGCCTATTACTTACCCTCTTAACCTTCAAAACCTTCCCTCTTATCTCCTTATTTACTAAAATGCCTACTCCATTGCGATGCCTCTCACTACCTGAGTATCATAACTTGTACCCATCCACATCCCTAGCCTTAGATCCTACCCACTTAGTCTCCTGGACTCACGCAATATTAATCCTTCTCTTCTTAAGAATCTTCACCAACTCTATAGACTTACTCTAAAAGGTCCCAATGTTCCAAGACCCTACCCTTAACCTATCTCCTTTTGCCTCTTGCCTGCCTCTACCACCCCTCACCTGACCAGCGTGATATCCAGCCTAAACCCCACACCTAAGCCTACCCTCACCTCTTCCCCCTTTTCCAAAACTGCCCCAAACTAAATGATAAATACACACTTTGTAAATAAACTTTCAGTCTCTAAGATAATAAATAAACCTCTTTTTAGGCACTAAGGAACTTTCCTCCTATTCGATTATCAGCTTATTAAGAAATTAGAAGATGACCTTATGGGTTTGTTATTCTATAGAATCATAGTATGAATAGACCCAATCCATCCCTAGGATAACATCAAAATCCACCATATCCAATTCTATCAAATCCACTAAGGTCTCCCTATGAAAGATAGGCACCACAAAATCCCCATAGATAGTTGTATCCATAAAGCGTAGACACATAGAAAGTGTCAGAAATACATTAAGGACCATAAAAAAAGTGCACAACTATATAAAGGGTCACATAAGAAAGGGTAGACCTTAGATTAATCAAGCATTATACAATACGAGAGAAGAGTTTTAATGTACTAAACAATATTAGGAGATGACTCAGATTCCTAATGGGTGGCAAGAGCATAAAGAATATTTCTACCAATGCCAGATCCATAGGTAGCACCCTTTAATGTCAGAGCTAAAGAAGTGGTAATCGGGACCTTATTAGCCCCTGTGGCTACTTTACCTGTGGGACAGTTCCTCTGTATGTTCCCAAGTTGATTGTAAATGAAATATCAACTTCTATCCTTATCATAATAACCATAATAAATCTTACCATATAATTGGAAAAAAGGATTGTGTGAGGCTGACTAAGTTCCACTAGCCTGAGACTAGGCACCCTATCTCTTAGGACCACTACTAGCATAAAAATTATGATCACCAGATGACTTAGGATAAGGAGAACTAACTATCAAATAGGAATTAGAACTACCCTAATTCTTTTTGTTATACTAATACCTGTTATCTCCCTCACTACCCTATCGATATGCACCCTACTCAGAATATCTAAACTTTTTATTTTGCCCCTCTCCCATCTTTGCTTGTTTCTTATTTTGATCCTCAACTTGTTGCATATAAACCACAAGTTTGGAGATATCCATATCATTGTTTAACATTGTATCCTTACACTCCGAGACTAAATCATGAGAAAAACTTGATGCAACCTTCCTCATCCTAGCCTTTATGCTAGTCACCAAATCTAGAGCATAACGAGATAACTGATGGAACTTTAGGGTACACTTATTCACACTCATCCTGACTTGCTTCATATTAAAAAACTCCTTAGCCTTAGCTTCCTTAAACTCCTGAGGAAAGAAACAATCAAGAAACATACTAAAAAACTCCTCCTACATACCCTACTTAAAATTATCACCCCTTGACTGCTTTCACCACTCAAACTAGTGATATGCCATATCTTTCAGCTGGTACGCAATAAACTCCACACCTTCTACATAAGTGGAATGCATCACCCTAAAGATCTTCTCAATATCATCAATAAACCCTTGAGGTTCTTCCTCAACCTTAGAACTAGTAATGTTAGGGGGATTCAACCTCATAAACTAACCAACTCAAGTATCCTTAGAAGAACTTATGAAAACACCAATAAAATAAGACAGACAAGACTGAGATATCACATACTGAGTCGACAACTGAATAGAATGAAGGAACTCTTCTAAATCTCCCTGGGGTAGCTGAGCATGGGCATCACCAATGGAGAAGGGATAGTGGGGACCAATGGAACCTTAGGTGTAGAAGCACAATTAGGAATAGGGACTGTAGATCAGTTTTGCACTCCATAAACTGAATGACTTCCCTCTATTTTGCTCTAAAGTGGGGTGGAGGTTCTATAAGTGTTCCTATGAACATCAGATCTTTGAGGAGGCATGATCTAAAAAGTAAGCAAATTGGGAAATAGAGAGAATTCATAACACTAGACTCTATAGCCTAAAATAGAACTCTAGAAAGTGAAAAGTACCTAAATACCTTGTAGACTCCTTCTTATGAGTATGGCGTGCTATACACCCATAAAAGGACTACACTCAAAGAGACTTTTTGGACTCTCAACGATCTTGAACCTAGACTCTAATACCAAGCTTGTCATAACTTGACCTTGAGACTATTCATGATGGGTATCTCAAGTTCACCAAGAGTTAGAGACCACCCCCATAGCCTGTCCAAAACATAATCCAAAATAATAACGGTTGACAACCACGCATGATATAAGGTAGTAAACATATTCAATGGTAAGAACTAGGAATTTATAACAACCATTAAACCCACAAATGTCCACAAAAGCCTCTAAAATCAATCTGAATATCAAACTAGGTTGGGATATGCCTTCGACCATGACAGTGATAAAGACAACAATAATGGCAATGTTAAAGTAAACTCTTCAATTCTAAAATATGGAAAAAAACAAATGGAATGACCAATCTTTTCAATGGATGCAAACTCACCACCTAGTGATTTAAGAGAAGAAACAAGTATATTTAATTATGTAATGAAGGGTTATGACATCCCTTAGGGGGTTTTATGTCATGGGTTATAATTGAGGATATAAGAAAATAACCAAAATACCCCCCAATTAAAAGACAGGAAAAACTATTGCCAGTGGATACAAGTCACCTTATGACTCATAGTGGGTCATCACGGGTCATCACCATGACTCGTAGTCTAGGTAAAGACTTCGAGCATCCCATTTAGTATGGTCATGAGTCATAGGGTATGACTCATGACCAGAACCTACAAAATGTAAGGTCCAAGTTATGACCTTAGCAGAAACCATAGGAAACTTTACATGTCAAGAAGATATTAGTACCTTATGACTAGTGAGGAGTCTTCATCACTCATTACGTAAATCATAATTCGGTCAGTGAGCACTAAAATCTTAGAAATTTCTAGAGTCCAGACTAAATATTTAGTGTAGTCCTGCAGATCAGTGTAAAAATATTCGTAAACTATTTGTAGGAAGCTACATGTACATTCTTGGGAAAATCATTTCTTAACTTGAAACACCTTGACTTTGGACCCTTAGAAATTTCTCTAAGTTGAGCTTCTAGACATCATATGAATTGAGCTACTAGGCATATGATGTTGTATGGTTTAGGGTCCCTTCTCTCATATGTAAATCAGTGTGATTAGGTTGGTTTCTTTCCAATGTATGATAAAACACCTTACTAGTTATTAGTTGTGGTATGAAAGGTATGTTGTTAAGTCTATGGTCCCCTAAGTTTTGTCCAAAGTAATTTGTGTAGGGTATGGGTTATAGGGCACTTCTCATATGTTAGGATACCAGTTAGTCATATGTGGTCGTATGTTTTTTAGTATGGGGGGTCCAAGATGATTCGAAGGTATGAGATAAGGATACCACTCATACCGTAGGCTACAATTTAGGGGGATAGGTCTTACCCTCCTGTATGTTTGTCCTAGCATTTAAGATGGGAGTTTTTTGAACATTTCCTACCCTAAAACCCTTAAGTCCTCATGTATAAAAACATTTTTTGTCCTCCCATAACCCACTATTGAAAGATCAAACACTCCAAAAAGCTCTCCAAACTCTCTCTTGAGGATTGGGGCAACGGTTCTTCAAAGGTGATCATCTTGAGGCATAAGACTTAAGTTTTTTCAATGCATCTTCTTCAATAAGGAATTTGAATCTTCCCTCATTATTACTTAATAAATACCATTTGTTTTAAAGAGTTATTATGAATCTTAAATGGTGGTTTTGACAAAAAACTTGGGAGTTTTGTTGCATATTATTGAGTATTGTTTACTCTTATTTTAACTTATATTTATACATGTTTTTGGTGATGGTTTACATATGTGGGTGCTTGGTAATTAAGGTTTAACAAATCGGTCATGGGTTACCCTAAACTTGATGGTTTTTATCTTAACTTTGGTCTTAATAATAGCATGCACTAAAAGTGTTTGTGAGAATATCTAAGAGAATGAAATATTTAAATGACAATGGTGTTTTGAACTAAGGTAGGGACAAATGAATATGAATGGTTTGTAATTGGTATTTTAAAGGCCTTGTTGGCTATGTATTGACCTAAATGGTAACCTTGGTGGTTTCAATTGTTAATTGGGTTTGAGTCCCTAAATATTAATTTGATTTATGTCTTTATTTGACAATGCATTTGAGTCCCTAAACTTTGAACTGGACAAGTGTCTTTGTTAGATGACAAGTTCAAGTCCTAAAGTTAATTGATAATGAAAATGGCAAGTGGTATACTTGCAAGTAGTATTGGTATGATGAAACCAATGAAGTCTGTTTGGTAAGTGATTAACTAAATGGTTGTGTATATGGAATGATGTTTTAAATTAGGCTTTAAATCAGGATTTGTAATCGAGCCATGAAATTAGAGTTTGAAGGACTAACACTGTAAACTATGCTAGTCGGTGTGGGTGTCTTATGATTGGATTGTTTCAGTCCCTCAAATGAATATATGAATGTGAGGTTGGAGTACCCCATAATACATATAATGGTGCTTAAGTCACCATTATTATGCTGGGAGGTTAGAGTCCCATATATAGGTATATACAAATTTGGATATTCTCTGGTTCGTATGGTTACACCCACAAGGGCCCTTTCAGCTAGGGGAAAGTTGGGCCCATATAGCCCGAGGTGCTAAAATTCTAACAGTTGTTCCTGCGCATCTAATCTCTAATCCAAATGATTTGAATGTAAATGCAAGTTTCATGATCTTTATCCTAGTATATGAAGTGCTCTTGAGGTCAAAAATGTTCATATAAATCATTTAGAGCCAAGTTGAGCTAAGACCATTTGATTGTCTAAGATTTGATATTCGATTCTACAAGGGTCTACTTCAAATATATATATCTCTTAATATAAATGTAATTTTTCATCCCAAGACCTATCAAATTGTAGATAATTGAATTAGCTTTCGAACGATACCAATTTCTCAAAAATCCAATACCCGAGTGAGGAGTTATGCCTATTTTCATGAGAGGTAGTATGGATGTGCGATAAGGTATGAGACGCATACCTTAGCTTGTTCGATAAGGTGTATGGTGTATACCCTAGCATATGCGATCAGGTGTGCAATGCACACTTAGGGTTTCAGCAACAAAAACACTCTGTTTTGGAGTTATTTTGAGGATAACCAAGCCTTTTAACATTCCTTACACGTCCCTAAACATAACCCTACAAATTAAAATTCTCCTAAACATATCCTAACCCTATTATCAGTCTAAGAACATTATTTAGGAGAACAATAAGAGCATTAAAATTAGGGTTGCACAATCAAGATTTGAAGGTCCAATCTTTCAACAATATCGTTACTATAAAGGTATGTGGGGATATCAACAAGAACATCCTTTCGTTCTTGTGCCCAAAATTTGTATTATTTTATGAAGACACGTGATTTTACATGCTTTACTTGTAAATTTGAGATGGAAATATTCTTGTTGAAGAAACTATGATATTTTGATGTTTTAAAGATGAATTCCATGAGCTTAATGTGAATATTCATGATTTAAGTTGAATTTCTAGATTTTGGTATGAATTATAATGTTGCTACATAAAGTATAAATGTTGAAATTTTTTGCTCAAGTGTTGAATTATGGATATTGAACCCCCTATTCGAGATTATGAATTTTAAAGAAGTTATGTGTTATATACACCTTGAGATGAGAATGATTTGACTGTTTGATCTTGAAAGAGTTGGTTTGAACTCGAATGAGAAAAGAAATCCATATTTTGATTTATTATGAAAAGGGGTAGCATGATGGCTCCCATTATGAATTGTTGAATTTTGTTGTTGTGGATTTTCTTGTGAAATGATCTGAGCTAAGTCAGAGAGTAGTCTTTAGCACCGAGTGGGAGTTATAGCTTTGATTGGTACTTCCCTAGAACTACATTCCCCCATAGGATGTTAGCCTAATGCTGAATGATATAGTGATCACTAGAGAAGAATGATTAACGTCCTACTCTGATGGCATAGATAGGACAGTTCTCCCCAATATGGGTTGGATGTTGGACTCCATGTAGCTCACATAGTGTATGTCAGTTATAAGAAACTCCCAATATGTGTGTGTACTCTCCTATCTAATATGAAAAGTCCTATTATTCTATCTGAGATGAAAACATATTTGTTTGAAAGACTGAGTTTGAGAAAGTCACTATTTTCGAAAGATTTAATGAACATATATTCCAATGAGAATCATTATGAGATTTGATTACTTTTGTGACTTGGAATCGAGATAGAAGTGAATTGAGATTTATTATGATAACTCGTATGTTTCACCCCATTTATTTTACTCTCTTATGATTATGATGATTTTAATTCGAGCTGAGTCATTTATATCAGCATGCATAATTTTATAAACTGTAATGATATTATGATATTATTTTATATATGTATTTCACCCCATATGCTTGGTACATTTCCATGGTACTGACCTATACACACACCCGTGTGTAGGCTAAATTTCTTGGAATGTAGGTAAAAGGTATAGCATGCACCTTCAGATCTAGTCAGTTAGCGGCATCCAGTCAGCAGGTGATAAGTCCTTTTGATTCAGGGGATTGAGTTAGTTATGCAGAATTAAAAATATTGTATTTTCGTTATTCAGTTGTATTGAGTTAGTTTAGTCGAGAGTCATGACCCATCTTCCTATAGTCAGTACTAGTAGAGGCTTCATAGACAGTCAGTAAAAGTTGATGCATTTCATTTCAGTTATGGTTATAAAGGCATAATTGAAATCTTGTAACTTTAGTATTATATTGATCAAATTCAAAAAGAGTTATTTTTTGTATATTTGCAAACATATTTATACTTCTTATTCAGTTAATTATGAGATGTACCAGTACAAGGGTTAGCTTGGGGTCACTTGTGACCCTAAGCACCGTGTGACGTCTCGGGATCCAATTTTGGGGATTTACAAACTTGGTATCAAAGAACAGAGTTCAAGTATCCTAGGGTGTCTAGGAATCCATGTCTAGTAGATTCTTGCAGAACGGTATGAAGACGTCTGTACTTTTCTTCGAGAGGCTACAGGGCATTTAGGAAATATCTCCATTCTTTCAAGTCTTAAATCATGCTATAGAAAATTTCTCTAAGAAACTTATACAGATTCTCATCATACTCTAGTTAGGCCATCTCTGCCTTATTTCTAAGGTATTAGAAATAGTTGAGCTTAATTCTCCATAGATAGTTATGGAATTGTAAGAGAGCTACACAAGTATCCTATCAGTACTTTTGAGTTCCAAAAATTGAAGTGCTTTATCAAGCCTGTAGAAATTATGCACTAAGCCCGAGTCAAATATGCTTTCAAATTTCTCCTCAGCATCCATAATGAGAATTTATAATTCTCTATCTATGTACTGTTCTTGAGGTAACATGTTCGGTAAGTTCCAATTTCCTCCCCTGATAATGCTCTTATATTTGCCGGTAGAAGTTTCATAAAGTGGCTTTAGAGGAGACTTCTAGTGTTTTATAAGTCCTTCAAATTTATGTTATGCCCTCATTCTTATGAGTTATTTAATTAAGACAGAGTTAGGTGTATTCTTAGATCGTTGAATATTGTGTGTCAAGTTTCTGTCTCTTGTATTATGTAATATTACTATCATTATGTTTGTGAAAAATCAAAGTCTAATGAAGCCGTGTGAGGCCTATTTTGATTCACTAGCATAGTTTCTTTGTTATTCATATAATTTCCTTAATCAAAACACAAAACCAAAGTCTAGTGAAGCCATGTGAGGCCTATTTCGATTCACTAATAAATTATTATTTATCTTGTTGTTTTTGTGTTGGTTGTAAGTTTGTGTTTAGAGTGGTAGTGATGAGAAAAGTCGTAAGGGCGATTTATTGAATATGTATAGCGGAAATTTTGCTTATGATTGAGTTAGTAATAAAGTGGGTATACCCTTGTTTGTTAGTTTAGTAAAGTTAGAGAAGGAGATTATTAGTTAAGGTGGATTGTTGTTTGCTTGAAGTATGAAAAGAGTTATTTATGGTATTTGTTGTTCTAGGAAAGTAAAGATTTTGATGGAAGTACTTGGTGGTTGGGTATTGTTAATTTAGGCTTTCCTGAGATTGCAAGAGGAAGTTTAGTTGATATTTATAAAGCCATGAAAGTAATTTAGGTGTGAAGATGGGTAAATAGTAATGATGTGAAGAAGGAAGGTGTGTTAACAAATTATGAATAAGATAGTCCATATGATTATGATTAATTGTCATTGCGTACTAGTTTTTCTTAATGCTATGTTCTATAGTTTTGAAGTGAAAATTGTTTGTGAGATTGGGTTGTAAATCATGTTAAGCTCTAGATAGTAAGTTTGAATAGTTGATGGTTCGGTTGTTGATGCTAGTTATATAGAGGTGATTTAGTAGGCCTAAATAGTGTATGCAAGAGTGTAAGATCATGTGTTCATAATTAAGTATGGTGTAGAGGTGTGCCCAAGGTGCTATGGGGCTGCATTATTTTTGGAGGATTATTGCATATTGTGGGATTAGTACAAACATTGAGTTGCTAGGTGGAGAAAGGCTAGTTAGATAATTTATGATGTTCCTGATAGATAAGTTCAGGAGTTATGGTTGAAGATTTTGAGTCTTTTTCGTATGATTTTATTCTCATGGTTTGGGAAAAATATAAGTTTAGTAGTGAGATTTTGGTGGGATATGATCATGTGATTAGAGATGTAGGTATGGTTGTAAATGAGAGTGTAAGTCTTTGATGATGATTATTGAAGCTAGGAATTAAGGATGGCATATGGATGGGTTGTTCAAGAATGAAGTCGGAAAGTTTGAAATTTGTTTATTCTTGTGAGTTTAGCATTTATGTGTAGATATTAGAATGATGAAATTATGGCTTAGTCTCGAGGATATGGAATAGACCTTCATACTTAAAATACCAGCTTTGACCTAAGGGGGAGATGGTTAGTGAAAAACCAAACTAAGTTTCAAGAATTAAATTGTGATACATGTCAATACTGAGTTATGATGAGATAGTGATCCCTTCTTACTCTAGAGTATTCCTTGGATTTCAGTCATTACAACACCAAATCCATCACTTGTGTGATAAATCCATGCCACAAGCCTATGCTTATATCCATCATGTATGCTCAAGCCCATTCTCAGCTTCTAGGAGGCATGTAACAACTTCACTTTGTGATTCGAATTATCTCTCATGAATCTTTGAACTCTAGTCTTATGTTGAATAGCTTATGATATATATGAAATCGTGTTTCAGAGTATGACCAGTTTTTAAACTTATGATACTAGTGAAGTTCGCATTATATCATGCATGTCCTCAACTTAGATTTCTCTAATGAACCTATGCCTTTGATATTTTATTCCTCCGACCTAAGATAAGGGTTAATGTTATGTATTGTAGTTTTCGTGCTTCAGGATCTTATGTATTAGCCCTTCGATGACCTCTTCCTATGTTAAGATAGTGGCGATGATAGTGGATAAGCAATGGTTTAGATGTGAGAGAGTTGATGAACCTCATTAAGAAAGATTATTTATGCTTTTCTATCTAAGGCTAAAGTGTAAAGTAAGATTGAGACCAAGTCTTTGATACATGTCTTAGTTAGTTTGAAATTGTGTGTATCTTTTTAAGAAGAGTGCAAGATAATTGTTGTCTATAGAGGTTTAGAAAATATAGGGAGTGTGCCTTCAGGTGTATTTTTCTTAAACTTATATGTGGTTTTAATGATAGGCTCGAATGTCATGTAGGGTGTAAGATGATGAATGCAATATGCGCTAGTGAATCCATATCAAGAATTTTGAATTAGTCATTGATGTGGTAAGGTAGGTTATGCTTAGGGTGTGAGCTCTAAGAAGATATAGAATATTGAATCATGTGGTTTAGACTAGTATTTTGGAGTGGCATGTTGTATCTTATGATTTTTAGGTTAGGCCTGACATTGGAGAGAGGACTTAGTTTACTTTAGACCTTTTAGAAAGATTTATCAGTGCCCATGTGAGAATTATGAGTTGAATCAAATGAGCATGGTATTTAAGGCGAATAGTATAGTTGAGAGAAGTATTTGAGAAGTGATGCTAAGCTTGAAAGTAATAAGTTGTGTTGCCTACGGCCTAGCAATTCTATCCTAGTTTATGGTTTATATATTTATATTCCATTCTATGGAGTTATATCAATGTTGTGATTCCTTAGTCAGATATTTTGTTCAGATCAGGGCCAAATCCATTGCTCCATAATGTTAATAGAATTTCATAGAAAAATGCTAAAGAAATACTCTATTTGAGTATGGGCAGTCAATATGATTCAGTCCTTATAGCCTGCAATCCAGTTAACAAGCAAGCCGATAAGCTCTTATAGAGTTCCAACTTCACATCTAGTATTACTATCTAATGTTTCATGAGTATTACCATTTCGTGAGATGATTCTCTTCAATCCAAGCATCATGTTTCAGATTCGGAAATTCAAACATGACTCATTTCATAAGTGTTCAGCACATAATCTTAATTTTCCAAGTGTTTTAGTCCAGACAGTGTAATACCCTTTGTATGATCTAAGTCTTGGTGTCTCATGATTCACACGTACATAAGTTATCACTTCTCAGTTCGAGATGTATTAATGGATCATGAACATTTCAAGTGAATCCTCGACTCTCACCATGTATCAATTCCTTGAAGAAAGTAAAGTAGAGTCAAGTAAGAATTCAGTTTCTTGATAGAAGTTAGAATGATTTAGCTTAGTTCATGCATCAGTTTCAGTTTCAGATATTGAGTCATGATTCAATTTATAAGTATCCTGTATAGTGTCATAGTCTCTTCCTAGTATTTTCACAAAATTATTATCATTCGGGATGAACGATCCCAAGAGGGGGATGTTGTAATACCCTGAGTTTTCATGTCATAAACCTCCATTTTTTCTTATGAGATCAGATCCAACGCAAAGTAATGGTTACTCATAAGTTGACACTCTCATTTCTATCTGAGCCATATAATTATTTTCATGAGAATTCAGGCACATGCAGTTCAGTTCAGAGACTCATTATGTTTGGGATTTAGTGATTCAGTTTATATCAATTCTACAAGTTATCTTAAAGATTGAGATTTCTCTATGTTTCATCTTAATTATCCACATTCGAAGACGAATGTTCTCAAGGTGGAGCTAATGTAATACCCCGTATTTTCGTGCTAGAATACTAACCGTTGTTCCTATGCATCTAAGATTTAATACAAATGAGTTGAATGTGAATACAAGTTTTATGATCTTTATCCTAGTATGTAAAGTGATCTTGAGGTCAACAATGTTCATATAAATCATTTAGAGCCAAGTTGAGCTAAGACCATTTGTTTTGTCTAACATTTGATGTTCAATTCTACAAGGGTCTACTTCAAATGTTTATATCTCTTAATATACATGGAAGTTTTCATCCCAAGACCTATCAAATTGTAGATAATTAAATTAGCTTTCCAACGAGACCAATTTCGCAAAAATCCAATATCCGAGTGATGAGTTATGCCTATTTTTGTGATAGGTAGTATGGATGTTCGATCAGGTATGCGACGCATACCTTAGCTTGTCCGATAAGGTGTGCGGCATATACCCTATCATATCCGATCAGGTGTGGGATGCACACTTAGTGTTTCAACAATAAAAATACTCTGTTTTTGAGTTATTTCGAGGATAACTAAGCCTTTTAACATTCCTTACACGTCCCTAAACATAACCCTACAAATTTAACTGCTCCTAAACACATCATAACTCTATTATCATTCTAAGTACATCATTCAAGATCAAAATAAAAGCAAAAAAATTAGGGTTGCACAATCAAGATTTGAAGGTCCAATCTTTCAACAATTTCACTACTATAGAGGTATGTGGGGATAACAACAAGAACATCCTTTCGTTCTTGTGCCTAAAATTTATATTATTTTATGAAGACACATGATTTTACATGCTTTACTTGTGAATTTGAGATGGAATTATTCTTGTTGAAGAAACTAAGATATTTTGAGGTTTTAAAGATAAATTGCATGAGCTTAATGTGAATATTAATGATTTAAGTTGAATTTCTAGATTTTGGTATGAATTATACATGTTGCTACATAAAGTATAAATGTTGAAATTTTTTGCTCAAGTGTTGAATTATGGATTTTGAACCCCCTATTCGAGATTATGAATTTTTAAGAAGTTATGTGTTATATACACCTTGAGATGAGAATGATTTGACCTTTTAGTCTTGAAAGAGTTATTTTGAACTCGAATGAGAAAAGAAATCCATATTTTGATTTATTATGAAAAAGAGGTAGCATGATGGCTCTCGTTATGAATTGTTGAATTATGTTGTTGTGAATTTTCTTGTGAAATGATCTGAGCTAAGTTCGGGAGTAGTCTTAATCACCGAGTGGGAGGTATAGCTGTGATTGGTACTTCCCTAGAACTACGTGCCTCTGTAGGATCTGAGCCTATGGCTGAATGATTAGTGATCGCTAGTGAATGAATGATTAAGGTCCTACTCTGATGGCAAGGATAGGATAACTCTCCCCAATGTGGGTTGGACGTTGGACTCCATATAGCTCACATGGTTTATGTCGATTATAAGAGACTCCCAATGCGTGTGTATTCTCCTATCTAATAAGAAAAGTCTTATTCTTCTATCTGAGATGAAAATATATTTGTTTGAAAGACTAAGTTTGAGAAAGTCATTATTTTTTAAAGATTTAATGAACATATATTCCAAAGAGAATCTTTATGAGATTTGATTGCTTTGGTGATTTGGAATCGAGATAAAAGTGAATTGAGATTTATTATGATGACTTCACCCAATTTATTTTACTCTCTTATGATTATGATGATATTAATTTGAACTAAGTGAGTCATTTATATCAGCATGCATAATTTTATAAATTGTGGTGATATTAAGATATTATTTTATAGATGCATTTCACTCCCATATGCTTAGTACATTTCCATGGTACTAACCTATACACACACCTATGTATGGGCTATATTTTATTGGAATGTAGGTACAAGGTATAGCGTGTATCTTCAGATCCATCCAGTTAGCGGCATCCAGTCAGCAGGTAATGAGTCCTTTTGATTTAGGGGCTTGAGTCAGTTATGCAGAATTTAAAATGTCGTATTTTCTTTTTTCAGACGTATTGAGTTGGTTTAGTCGGGAATCATGACCCAGATACCTACAGTCAGTACTAGTAGAGGCTTCATAGATAGTCAGTAGAAGTTGATGCATTTCATTTCAATTACGGTTGTCAAGGCACAATTGAAATCTTGTAACTTTAGTATTGTATTGATCAAATTCAAAAAGATTTATTTTCCTTTGATTTGCATATATATTTGTTCTTCTTATTCATTTGCTTATGAGATGTTCCAGTAAAAGGGTTAGCTTGGGGTCACTTGTGACCCTTAGCACCGTGTGACATCTGGGGACCCGATTTTAGGGCGTTACAACCTTATTCTGTGATGGTTATGCTGTACAACCTAGGTTAATTATTTCAAAGCTTATAATAATCGTTTTCCCTGTCTTGGCATGGTATAAATATGAATGTTATTATAAGTATTCCATTGGTATATGCATTGATTGATTTGATTGAAATTGGTGGATCTATTTTATCCTTATCCTTGGGTCATGCTAGTACTCAAATCTCAAACCATCTTCGACACTGTATCCCCACATGATATAGGTATTGGTCATTCTATACCTTTTACTCAGTGATTGGACTCAGAATCAACTTGTTTTGACTTAGGTGGTGAGCTTCCATACTATGGAAGACTCCATTTCTAGTTTTAGTTTCTAATATTTTCATTGGATAGTCTTGGACATTGGCTTTGGCTATATTCAGGGGTATATCCCGATCAAATATTGTTTTAATTTCAGATAGAGGCTTTATGGGACTAGTATGGGTTTGTATGGGCGGTATCGACGGTGGTATCAGACTTGGCATTGGTATTGGTGCTGGTAGGATATGACTTTATTTGATATCTGATTATTCCACTTCATCATGATGTGTATTTACTTATTATTTTGGTTTTGGTTAAGGTTATTGGTTGGCATTGGAGGGTTAGACTAGTTTGGGTTGGCCATGCTTATGGACCTATCCCAAAGTCTTTGAGTTGATAGTTATTCTATCTTGTTATATGTTCGGAATTCATCCAACTCAGGGCATATGATTGGAGGTTAGATTAGGTATATGGGGTGGTCTCTGGTCCTTGTTAGACTTGGGATGCCTACTACAAGAAGGCCTTAGTTTGGGTTGTGACATTATTGTATAAAAGCTTTAGGTTCATGGACAATTGGCAGTCAAAAAAGTTGTGTCAAGTAGAGTCTCTTTTAAGGGTGTGTAGCGTGCTACACTAATAATGGAGAGGTTATAAGACATTTAGGAATATTTTACTTTCTTGTTTCCTTATTTTGGGCTATAAAGTCTAAGGTCTTGGATTCTTTTGATTTCCATTTGCATGTCTTTCAAATAATTCCTTGACAATCTGAAGCTCAAGAAAACTTGTTTGTCCTAACTTAGGACAATAATGATGGAACACAGTCTACTCTTTGTATCCATACTCATTCTAGGGGTCTAGTGTTGGATCATTCTAGAGTTCCTCTGATTCTCTCTAGTTCTCCTCAATTAAAGTGATGTATGTTGAGTTTCATCAGTAAGTTCATATGATTGCTCAGTTGGTAGATTCTCAGGCTGAGTGTGGTGTATCTACTACTCCATATTTTGAGACCAAAATAGTTGGCTAGTTCATTAGGTCGAATCCTCCAAATTTTATGGGTGTTAAGGTGGAGAAGGATCCTCAAGGTTTTCTGGATAAGATGGAAAATATTTTTAGGGTTATGCATGCGACAAATGTGGAAGGGGTGGAGTTTGCTGCCAACCAGCTAAAACATATGGCGTACCAATGGTAAGAGGAATGGGATCAAAAAAGGGTTGGCATTGATGAGTTATCTCTATGGGAGGATTTTTCTAATGCATTTCTTGACCGCTTTTTTCCATAGGAGTTGAGGGAAGAGAAAACAGAGAAGTTTATTAATCTAAAATAAGGGAGGAGATCGATCAAGGAGTATGCCTTAAAGTTTCACTAGTTTTCTTGATATGCTCCAGAGATGGTGTCTGATATAAGGGCACAGATGTAGAAGTTCGCTTCAGGACTGTCTCGTGAGTTGATCCTTTAAAGTAAGTCTACCTTGATGATTAAGTACATGGATATCTCTAGGTTGGTTGTTTATATGCAGCAAGTAGAGGAAGATAAAAGGAAGTTGTCTGAGATTAGTGATACATAGGGAAAGAAGTTTAGGCCTCCTAAGCAGAATGGTAGACATGGTGGTAAGTAGCCAAAAAAGAAGTGGGGGATTTCTGGTTCTTTCTCCACAGCTACTAATCCTTATCCAAAGTCATCAAGTGATCATTCGTCTCAGAATAATGGTAGGTCCTTGGCATATAGTGCCCAATCTCAGGATATTGGGGCTCAGTAGGCTTCATCCCACCCTCCTTGTAGAATTTTTAAGCGGTGGAACCATGGGTTATATGAGAAAGGGAAGAATAAATATTTTATTGTGGTCATATTGGTCACTGATGTTGGGTGAATTTATGCATTCTAGTATTACTATTCTAGCATATTTTGAGGATGATTCTTATGATATATGTGTTGATAATGATATAAATGATCATTCATTTTTCCAAGTATGTGTTTACAATGTTTAATGGAGATTAGACACAAGTTTTGATTCAATTTGACCATTTAGAGTTAGACCGAGAAAACTAGTGTGACTAGCTTGAGCTAGGTGTTTTTCTAGTCTATTTCGTTGAGTTCTAATGTATTTTAATGAGTAACTAAGGTTGTTATTATGTGATTATATGTGAAACAACTTAGTTATAATGTTCAAGGATCAATTGTATCAAGAAAAGAGTGAACACAATCAGTTAAAGCTCAATGTGAATTTAGCCTATGCTTAGCTCGTGTTTCTAGATCATCGGTGAGGATGTTATGTTGTTTTGAGCTCTTAATTGATGTTTTTAATGATTTAGGATACTTGTTACATGTATTTGTATAATATTTTAAGGATATACAAGCTTCAAATCAAGTGGAAACAACTCAAGAAGGCTCGGAATGCTCTACAAAAGCAGAAGATACAAGTTGGACGCAATTTGGACCCCTGAAAAATATTGGGCGAGTGTGGACTATACAAGTGCACAATTGAGGATTCAGAAGATGCCCAAATGTTTGGAAATATGGAGCGTGTAGCTTAATTTGGAGATTAAGAAGGCCCCGAGTTGCATTGAAATCAAGAACAACTACTGGAATTTGATAGATTTTTTGACAAATGTGATTTTTTTTTCCGCACATCGCGCTGATAACCAAAATTTTGATAATTCAGCCCAGCTGAAGTAAAACAGCGTAGAAACCCAATCCAAGTCGGTTTATGACTTTTATACTATAAATATAACATCCCAAATTCCTTTTTAATCATCCTGGGACCTCTTGTATACTAGATCAACTTGGAACATCAGTGGAGGTTACCACAACTTCTTTTTAGGTTTTATTATTCTTTAATTTACTTTTTTTATGGTTTGTATCATCATTCCAAGGGATTGGATGATGAATATTTCCATTCAAGGTTAGACCCTCTTTTTGGGGTTAAAGCCAAGAACATGATTACTATTTGGATTAATTTTGATTAATTTTTGCTTATCATATTGGTTGTTTGTTTATTCTTATTTTAATTATTTTAAGTATTCACGACCCTTAGAATACATATATTGTCAACCTTTTGATCTCAGGAGAGGAAATACGGAGATAGAACATGGGAATAAACAAAGTTTGGGTTTTTATTCTTTTATAACATGAAGAATTAAACTTAGCGTCTAGGATAGAGATATACTTAGATGCTTTACTTGATTCATATGTAGGATGATAGATTTAAAGAAATTAAGTGGATTATTACATCCCCGCTCAACGAAGTAGTTGTAATATCCATATTAGGTAAAAGGTTATAGGTTGGGAAATGATGATCATGCAATTAACCCTACGAATCAACAACCAAGATAAGCAAGTTAAAGAATGAAATTCAATAACATAGTATGATTGTTTGAAGTGCTTTAACCCTAGTCTTTTCTCCATTGATTGTTCCAAGAATTTATTTTTATGCATTATTTATTTTATTTTTAATATACAAAATTACAAACTCTCTTTTTGTTTATTTTTTCTCAATTAGTTAGACTAAAGTTAGATAGGAGGCAAATGCAAGTCCCTGAGAGATCTATACTTGGGCTTTCTTAAAGCCACTTTACTACTTGATAAAACCACGTACACTTGCATGTGCTCTTGGGCACTGTCGGTCACATGTAGTGTGATTGTCGTGGTAGAATGTCTTCTGTGGCTAGCAAGGTTCCACTTGCCTCTTTTTCTGCTCCTGCACCAAAGGGTACTACTTTCGCATCTGTTTTTACTTCTGGTAACGGCACTAGCAAAAATTAGTTATATGCTCTTGCATCTTGCCAGGATTCTGAGGCATCTTCGAATGTTGTCACAGGTATGTTGAAACTATTCTCCCATGATGTGTATTGTTTACTTGATCCAGGGTCCAATTTTTTTTATGATACCCCATTTATGGTTGTGTATTTTGGTTTTGGTCTAGAATTTATTTTTGATCGTTTTTCTATATCTACCCCAGTTGATGACTCTATGATTGCTAAAAGAGTCTTCAGGGAGTGTATGGTATCTGTTTGTGTTAGAGAAACTCTTGTGGATTTAATAGAGTTAGATATGGTTGACTTTAATGTCATAGTGGGGATCGATTTGTTGTATTTGTGTTATGATTTCTTAGATTGTTGGACCCATAATGTCATGTTCAAATTCCCCAAAGAGCGGATCATTATATGGGAAGGGGGTTTTTTAGTGCCTAAGGGGAGTGTCATCTCATATCTTATAGCCCAAAAGTTGATTTCTAAAGGGTGTTTATATCATTTGGTCTAGGATAAAGATTCTAACTCGGATGGTCCTTCTCTAGAATCCATTCCTTTGGTTAATGAGTTTCCCGAGGTTTTCCTCAATGATATTCTTTATGTACCTCCCAATAGGGAAATTGATTTTGAGATTGATTTTGTTCTAGACACTCGTCCAATTTATATCTCTTATTATAGAATGGCTCCAGCTGAGTTGAAGAATCTTAAGGAGAAATAGATAGATCTCTTAGATAAAGGTTTTATCCATCCTACTATGTCTCATTAGGAAGCTCCTATGTTATTTGTGCATAAGAAGTATGGTTACTTTTGGATATGCATTGACTATTTTCAGTTCATTAAGGTGACCATAAAGAATAAGTAAGATCCTCCCAGGATCGATGACTTGTTTGATCAGTTTCAAAGTGCAAAGTGTTTCTTTAAGATTGATCTTTGGTTGTGTTATCATCCACTTAAGTTAGGGAAGTGGATATCCCTAAGACTACCTTTAGGACCCGGTATAGTCACTATGAGTTCTTAGTCATGTATTTTAGGTTGACCAATGCTCTGGCAACATTAATGGATTTAATGAATAGGTTTTTCCATCAAATTCTAGATTTGTTTGTCATTGTCTTTATTGATGACTTCTTGGTCTATTCTAAGAGTGAGGCAAATCATGTCAATCACCTCTGTACTATGTTGCAGACCTTGAAGGATAAATATTTATATGTCAAGTTCTTATGGTTGGATGCGTGCAAAGGTAGTTTTAAGAAGTTGAAGCATAAGTTGACTTCAACTCCAGTTTTTACCCTACCAGAAGGTAATAATGGTTTTGTAGTGAATATGATGCTTCTTGTGTTGGGATAGGTTGTGTGTTGATTCAACATGGTAGGGTGGTGGATTATTCTTCTAGGTAGTTTAAAGTTCATGAGAAGAACTACCCTACACATGACTTGTGATTGTTAGTAGTAGTATTTGCAGTAAAGATTTGTCGTCACTATCTCTATGGGGTTCTTATTGACATCTTTTTTGATCATAAGATCCTGCAGTATGCGTTTACTCAGAAAGAGCTAAATCTTAGGAAAATGAGGTAGCTTGAGTTATTAAAGGATTATGATATGAGTCTTCACTCTTCTAGGTAAGTCTAATGTTACTGTTAATTCTCTTTACAGGTTATCCATGAGGAGTCTAGATCATGTAGATAAGGATAAGCTGGAGTTAGTAAAGGATATTCACCATTTGTGTAGCCTTGGAGTTAGTCTCATGGACTCTGAAGGTGGTGGTATATTTGTGCATCCGGTATCACAGTCATCTATTTTGTTGAGATAAGAGAAAACCAATGTTAGATCCCAATTTAATGAATATTAAGAGTAATATGGGTTAGTAAAAGGTTGTTGACTTTGTGATTGGTGGTGATGGTATCCTGAGGTACCAAGGTAGGTTATGTTTTCCTGATGTCGATGTGTTGAGAGAAAGGATTCTAGAAAATGTGCATCAATCTTCTTATGCTATTCATCCTTGTTGTACAAAGATGTATCATGATCTCAAGGAGTTCGATCGGTGGAACAATATGAAATGACATGTGCCTATCTATGTGGCTTTGTGTATGTTGTGTTAATAAATAAAAGTTGAGCACATAAGACCCAGTGGTTTGTACCAAGAGATTGAGTTTCCCAAATAGAAGTGGGAAGTGATTAACATAGATTTTGTTACAAGTCTTGCTCAATTTCAAAAGCAACGTGATTCTAATTGGGTCATTATGGATTGGATGACCAAGTCTACTCACTTTTTGTCAGTGAGGACTAGTTATTCGGTGGAGGATTATGCTAAGTTGTATCTTGTAGAGATTGTGAAGTAGCATAGTCCTTTTATTTCTATCATTTCAAATTGTGGTACTCCATTCTAATTTTATTTTCAAAAGTCATTTAAGAAAGGTTTGGGAACTAATGTGTTTCTTAGTACCACTTTTCACCCATAGTCGAATGGATAAGCAGAGAGGATTATTCATACATTGGAAGATATGCTTTATGCTTGCGTGATCGACTATGGTGGTAGTTAGTTTGACCATTTTCCTTTGATTAAATATGCTTGGTGTGGATCCTTTTGAGGCATTGTATGGTAGGAGATGGCATTCTCCTATTAGATGGTATAAAATTTATGAATATAAGTTGCTTGGCCCTGATTTTGTTCACCAAGCCTTGGAAAATGTGAAAGTGATTTGTGATAGATTGAAATGCACTCAAATTCACCAAAAGTCCTATCAGATGTAAGGCATAAAGATTTAGAGTTCAATTCTGGTGATTGGGTGTTCTTAAAGGTATCTCCCATGAAGGAAGTGATGTAGTTTGGTTAGAAGGGAAAGTTAAGTCCTAGGTATGTTGGTTCCTACTTAATTTTAAAGAGGGCTGGTAATGTTGCCTATTAATTAGAGTTGACTTTTAGTTTGAGCTCTATTAATTTGGTTTTCCACGTCTCTATGTTGAAAAAGTGTATGGGTAATCATTCTTTGGTTGTTCATTTGGAAGGGTTGGGCATTTTTGATTCCTTATCTTATAAGGTAGTTCCGATTAAAAACTTGGATCATTAAGTTTGTTGGTTGCAGACAAAGGATATGGCTTCGGTAAAGGTCCTTTCGAGGAACCGTAAGGTTGAAGAGGCTACTTGGGAAGCGGAAGAGGACATGAAGTCCAAGAATTTATTCCTATTTTTTTCTCTCAGAATTCCTTTGGAAAGTATGTGTTCTTTATCATACTTTTGTTTTCAAACTTTGGTAAAGAAAAGGTTGATTTCCTTGTATCATTCTTTTCTAACATAGTTAAAGGTTAGAGTCAAGATGTTGGTGTATTAACTCATTATTGGGCTTGCCTTACCCGTAATTGAGGATGAATGATCCAAGTGGGGAAGAATTGAAAAACCTTGGCTTCAGACCATTTGAAAATTTCTCTAACATAAGCTTCTGGACATCATACAACTTAAGGAACAAGTCATATTATGTTGTACATTTTAGGGTCCCTCCTCTCATATATAAATAAGTGTGGTTGGATTGGTTTCTGTCCAAGGTACAATTGAACAACTTACTAGTCTTTAGTTTGGGTATGAATGGTATGTTTCTAACTCATATGGTGCCCTAAATCTTGTCCAAGTAATCTATCTAAGGTATGGTTTATAGGGTACTTCTCATATGTTAGGATACTAGTTAGTCACATGTGGTCGTATGCTAGTCAGTATGGGGGATCCAAGATAAAGCTAGGGTATGAGATAAGGGTACCATTCATACCCTAAGGTAGAGTTTAGGGGGATGGGTCGTGCCCTTCTGTGTGTATGTTTTAGATTTTAATCTGGGGGTATTCTAGATATTTACCACCCCAAACCATTAAGTCCCCACATCTTAAAACATGTTGTGGCCTCTCATAACCCATTATTGAAAGATAAAACAATCAAAATACACTCTCTAATCTCTTTCTTGATGATTGGGGCTAGGGTTCTTCAAAGGAGATCATCTTAAGGCTTAAGAGTCAAGTTTCTTCTGTGAATCTTCTTGAATAAGGCATGTGAATCATCCCTCATTGTTAGTTCATAAATATAATGTGTTTTAAAGTGTGATTATGATTCTTAAATCGTGGCTTTGTAAACCAAAATTGATGGATTTATTGCATATGATTGAGTATTGTTTACTTTTTGTTTAACTTGTGTTTATACATGTTTTTGGTGATGGTTTACACATATGGGTGCTTGGTAATTGTGGTTTAACAAATGGGTCATAGGTTACCACAAACTTGATGGTTTTTACCTTCATTTTGGTCTTAATAATAGCATGCCTCAAAGTGTTTATGAGAATGGCTAAAAGAATGAAATATTCAAATGACAATGGTATTTAGAACTAAGACTGGGCCAAATGAATATGAATGCTTGGTAAATGGTATTGTGAAGGCCTTGTTAGCCATGTAATGACCTAAATGTTAACCTTGGTGGTTTAAATTACTAATTGGGTTTGAGTCCCTAAACGTTAACTTGATTTATATCTTTATTTGACAATTCATTTTAGTCCCTAAACTTTGAATTGAACAAGTGTCTTTGTTAGATGATAAGTTCGAGTCCCAAAGTCAATTGAATTAATGGTTGATTGATAATGGTAATCGCATATCGCATACGTACAAGTAGTATTGGAATGATGATACCTACATAGTCCATTTGGTACGTGTCAGACTAAATTGGGCTTTAAATCGGGATGTGTCGCCAAGACGTAAAAGTAGAGTCCGAAGGACTAACACTGGAAATAGTGCTAGTTGATGCGGGTGTCTTATGATTGGGTGGTTTGAGTCCCTCCAATGAATATATGAATAGGAGGTTCGAGTCACCCATAATATATGTAATGGTACTTAAGTCACCTTGATTATGCTGGGAGGTTGGAGTCCCGCATATAGCCATATATGGATTTAGATATTCTCTGGTTCGTGCGGCTACATGCATTAGGGCCCTTTCAGGTGGGGAGAGCTGGGACAATATAGCCCATGGGTGGCTTGTTTATGAAGGTCATGCTACATAGCCTAGGTTAATGATTTCCAAGTTTATGTTAATCATTTTCCCTATCCTATCATGGTATAAATATGTATGTATATGTATGTATTTCATTGGTATACAAATTGATTTATTTGTTTGAAAGTATTGACACTATTTTATCCTTATACTTGGGTTACATGCTAGATATCTAACCGTTAATCGCCTTTGATGCTATATCCCCATTAGATATAGGTGTTGGTCATAATACACCTTCTACTTAGTCATTGGACTCGAGATCATCTTGTGTTGACTTGAAGTTCTTAGCTTTCATACTTTGGAAGGCTACATTTATATTTTAGTTTCTTATGTTTTTATTGGATAGTCTTGGACATTGGTTTTGTGTATGGTCAGGGGCATATTCCGATCGAATGTCATTTTGATTTTAGATCGAGGCTTTGTAAGGCTACTATAGATTGGTTTGGGTGGTGTCCAAAGTGGTGTTGGCCTTAGCATTGGTACTGGTTGTTAGGATGATAGCATATGACTTTATTTTATTTGTGATTGTTCCACTTTATTATGGTATAGATTCGATTATTATTTCAGTTTATAATGGTTATCGTTTGGCATTAGATGGTTAGACTGGTTTGGGTTAGACATGGTCATGGACCTATCCAAAGTCTTTGAGTTGATAGTTACTCAATCTTGTTATATGTTAACTCTATCTTGTTATATGTTTCAAATTTATTCATCTCAAGGCATATGATTAGAGGTCGGATTGGGTGTATGAGGTGTTCTCTAGTTTGGGTCATGACCTGACTCCTTGTTGTGTTTCTGCATTGCTATTAGCCTCAAACACATTCTTTGACTTTATTCTGTCCTAAATGGATGACGTGAGATGGCCGATAGATACGAATAAGACTTCAATATGTGTTTTTAGATAATCAGTGCAGAGTCATACCAAAGAGTTAAAGATGAATATAAAAAATCTTCAATGTCATCCAAAGGATTTGGGGCCAACTCAGGATCAAGTTAAACTCTTGCTTACTTCAAACCCTTGTAGTTCAACATTAGGGATCTGAGCCATGTTGTAGATACTTCCAGGCCATGGATAAAATTCTAGTCATTGAATAGTTCTCAGGCCAAAGTTGGATTCATTAGTGTTCATCAGGGTTCTTTATCAGTTTCTTAGTACGAGATTGGGTTTTTTGGGTAGGCCAGACATATTTCTAAGATATATTCTTCTTAAACAGACATATTGTTTGAATTTATTAGAGGTTTATTATTCCCACTTCATTGGTCATCAGAGTATTTGGTAGCAGCTAGGTCTTCTTTCTCTTAGGTTGTGGATTATATGAGTGCCATAGAGAGAGCATGTGTTTAGACTTATGGAGTGGTGGAAAGAGGCCATGCCATTAGTATGGTGCTATTAGTATTTAATTCGGGAATGAGGATCCTTCTGGTAGAGGTCAGCTGTACTTGTAGCCTATCAACTCAAAACAAGTAGTATTTTAGACTATGAGTTGTTCTGAGATTAGTCATGGTGACCATGGCAAGCAGAGTTCTCATCGGACTTAGTGGAGTCTTTTGGTATAGGATCTTTAGGCCATGGTGATCATTCTGGATTATAAGGGGAAGTATCTTAGAGTATTCCAGGAGCCTGTCTTTGTGAGGGTGAGATGGGGAATTAGTTCAGAGAGTGACCCAAACATGAGTTGGCAATCAGACAGCGTTAAGATGTATTCCCACCAGCTTTGAGTTCCTAAGTTAGGCTATGACTACGGAAATGATAGATATCATAGTAGAAAGTGCTCTCAGTGTCAGTTAGCTAGCTATTTGGGCTTAGTTTATGTTCTCACTACAGTATAACCTCGATAAATTAATACTGTTGGGACCGTCAAATTTTATTAATTTAGCGAGGTATTAATTAATCGTATAAATTAATAATTATTAATTTATAAATTATATACTTTTTGGGTACATATTATGAATGTACCTAGGTGTATGTGAAAACTAATTTCTACATTGACTATTAATTATGCATACTTAACCAAATTCATATATTTTTACTGATACATTTTCAATATTCTATGTATATCTTAATAAAATATATAAATCTACTTAATTATAAATGTAGTTGCATGCTACATTCATTAAAATGTATAAATCCACTCAATTATTAATGTAGTTACATACATACATTAACTAAGTTACTATATAAATAGATGTATTATGCAAGTCTTCAAATCAAAAAACAAAAAAAATGGCTTCTCATCTCAAAAGTGTTAAAAAATCAACCATGACTAATGGTATACGTAGACAACTGTGTGAGTATAAATAACAAAATCTAGCATGCACTCAAAAGCAATTGCAATAATGGGTGTTAGAGAAGTTTAATTTGCAAGTGAGTCAAGCCATAATATCAAACACGATCAAGAGGTCAGCAGAGTATCTATCAGTAGCCGACATTCCAAAAGATGAGGCTAAAAGACATAAAGCTGCCAAATTTCCAGAATTAGAGAAGGCTCTGTTCGAGTGGTTTATTCATTACCAAGAGCGTGTTAATATGAATGGGGAACTAATTGTAACGAAGGGAAAAGAGCTTCTAAAAAAGATGTATCCCATCGATACACCTGATTTTCATTTTTCTCAAGGCTGGCTAGAGCGTTTCAAATCAAGACCGGTATCAAGCAATATCGTCGTTTTGGAGAAAGTGGATCAGTTAATATGAAGGCCATGGAGAGCAATTTACAATCCATCAGAGAGAAACTTGATCAGTTTGCTAAGAAAGATGTTTTCAATATGGATGAAACTGGATTGTTCTTTAGGCTACAACCAGATCATTCTCTTGCAACGAAGCAACTTGAAGGTAAGAAACAAGATAAAGAAAGACTTACAGTTGTTATTTGTTGTAATGAGGATGGTTCTGAGAAAATTCCTTTATGGATCATTGGGAAGTATTTAAAACCACGTTGTTTCAAGAATGTGAATTTGGGAAGCATGGATTATGAATATCGAGCCAATAAAAGAGCATGGATGACTGGGATTCTATTCCAAGAATATGTTCAACAACTTGATGCAAAAATGGACGGCAGGAAAATTCTTTTAATTGTTGATAATTGTCCTACTCATCCAAAAAATGTCGAAGGTTTGAGAAATGTTGAATTGTTTTTTTTTACCACCTAACACAACATCAAAGATTCAGCCTTGTGATGCAGGGATCATAAGAGATTTTAAGATGCATTATCGTAGGCGATTTTGGAGGGTTATGAAATTGGGATCTCAAATCCAGAAAAGATTAATGTTTTAGATGCAATGAATCTTGCAATCTTGGCATGGAAAATGGATGTCAACTCAAGTACAATTGTAAATTGTTTTAAGCATTGTAAACTTAGGTTGTTACGGTAGATGATGAATCCTCTGAAAATCAAGAACAGTTGAATAAGAATGGCTTACAACAATTGCAGAGTCTAATCAATGGATTGAAGTATCGAAATGCAATGAATGCTGAAGATGTTTTGAATTATCCGGGAGAAAATGATACGAGTTTTGAGCTACCTACAGATGAACAAATAATTGAGAGTGTTATGGAAACACATAAAAAAGATGAAGTGGAAGATGATAGTGTGGAATTAGAACAAGTTTCGCGCAAAGATGCTCTGAAAGCAACAATCACCTTACATCACTTCCTTTTGAAATATGAGAAGACTACACCTGATATTCTTAATGCAGTAAGAAGGGTTAGAGATAAGATTCAAGATGATATTGATTTCAAGAAGAAACAAACAACATTAGATTCATATTTTTAGAAACCTGTTTAGTTTACTTATGTATTATGTATGAAATATTTTGATACAGATGAATTATTAATTTATATATCAAATGGGACCTATATGATTTTTTTTGTATTTTCTTATAAATTTAGCAAATTATTAATTTACCACGTTGATCCCGACTCGGGACCGAAAAAAATTATTATTTTAGCAAGGTTATTAATTTATCAAGTATTAATTTATCGAGGTTATACTGTAGTTTAGGGCTTCAGGAGTTTTCTATGACTATAAAAAAATTTGTCACTACTCTAGAGAGTGTTCACGTTGTGAGATTATTAGTCTTTAAGCTCATTAAGATCAACCTCATGATGTTGTGGAACCTTCACTTAGCGATAGTGTGCTTAGAACCATTGTTGATAATTTAGTCGGTTGATCCAAGTTGGACCCATTCGGATGTATTCTGTCATAGATATGTCAGTTATATTGTTGCAGATTTCACCATGATTGGTTTTCTTTTATTTCCACACATGTACTTTTTCCATTATGTGTAATAGGGTCTTCATGCCTATTGATTGATTATATTCCTTGATGATAGCTTATTTGTTATTTTGTGCCCTATTATTGAATTCAAGTTATATGACTGCTCCCGTGGTTATTTCTTTAGTAGTGGAAGGAGTAGATGTGTAATGATATTTAATCCATATGGGTGTAGCTTTTGGGTTTGAGTCCCATTTATCTTGGCTCATTGGCCTTATTATGGCCATTGTAGTAATTGTAATTGATTTTTGTTTTGTTACCTCTTATTCATTATTTTGATATTTATATTGCTATTGTTATTGATATTATTTGATGTATTTGATCCTCACTGTGTAGCTATTTAATCAAGTTAGAATTCCAAACTCTATGGTTCTTATTTAGTGGCTTGAGAAGCTATAATTGCAATTTGATGATTTCTTCTCTATAGCGAGATGAGGCTAATTATTTTCTTCTTTTTATTGGTTGTGTCAGATTGATTGTGGAGTCAATTGTAGTATCGAAGTAATTTGACCTTTTGTTGTTTTGTATAGTTCTAGAGTTCGTAATTTATTTATATTGCCCATTCATTGATATGAGATTCTTTGACTTGCCTCCAGATTTGTAAAGGTTTTGGTATCGGCTATCCTTTACATATAGCATATTTTTTAGTTTGACTAGTTTTGGATTTGTTCTTTATTTGTGGCTATCTTATCACCCAATAGTGGGATTGATATTGATATCCAAATGTCTTGGATTCATCTTCTAGATTGGTTGGGTTTGTCTCTTTTAGATGATTTATTCTTGGCACGAGTATGGAGATTAGATGCTCCTTTTTTGTCATGATATGGTTTTTATCTAAAGTGAAGGTGAAGAGTTAGAGGCAAGTGGTCTTTTCTATATCGCTTCTTGAGTTGGAAAATTAGAAGTTCTTTATCTTCAGTTACTTGGTTCATTTTCTGGTAGTGGTCTTGACCTTGGTGTTGCTGTCAAGATTGGTATTTTGTTCCTCGGCAAATTGATTCATTGCTTATTTGAGTTATGATTTCCATACTAGGATGGATTAATGAAATCCCCATTTCAGAGTTTGTTTGGCCTAATGAGGCTTGGCGTAGTGTTTCTCTTCAATGATATATGCTTATGGCTATTCTTTATAGATATGGAGTATTGGACTGGTTAGTTTCTGGTTAAAGTTGTGTTTCTCTGAGTTGCTAGAGTTTTTGCCATTAGTGTGGTTTGTATCCTTGCGGAGTTTTTGATCATATTTTGATAATTCATGCCCTCCAGTAGATATGTAGTAGATTTGTTGTGTTTTCAGCCGGTGATTTATCCTTTGACATAATTTATGTTCTGTGGCTATATTTCATTCCCTATAGCTGATATAAAGTTTAAAGTTATGATAGATTTGGAGTTTGAATGACTACCCATCTTCAGGTTTTGTTTGGGTAGTTGAGATATAGTTATTCAGCCTTGGTGTTAAGATTTGTTCTTGGAGTTGTATATCTAGTGCGTAACCTTTTTTTTTAAATTTGCCTCATTTATGATTTCATTTATAGTATGGTTAAGCCTACTCTATGGTTTTCTATTCTATCCTATCGACTTTGGATGGATCATAGTAGATAAGTGTTAAGATGTTAGTCCAAGGACCCGGTATTAATTCCTTCAGCTTTGACCACGAGTCTTCAGTCTTCGTTTGGAATTTTAGATTATATACTCAATGGGAGTAATATACTTGATTTGGGTTCACTATGGTTTCATTCTCAGATGATGGATATCCTAGAGCGGATTATTCAGTGATAAGTAGTTACACCTTTGATCTTTTGGATTTCAATTTGATTACCACCTATACTAGTTGTACATTGTCTTGGATTGCATTCTTTTATTAGCTCTATTGGTGTGCTAGAGGGCGCCATATGATCTTATTCTTATTTATGCCGTGTGGACTTTTAGCAGGTCAACTTTGGTTCTTTGAGTTCTCTATTATGAGATTGTAGAGGGAAGAGTCAGGTGATTTTCCTCTTAGTTTGGCATAGTAGTAGTGTGGAACGGTAAAGGAAGGTTAATTTGGATTTGGAGTTGGTTGTATGAATCATGCCATGGTTTGGTTTTGGGGCTTCAACAAGCCTTTGTTGGACTGTACTTATTCTGAGGTGGTATCAGTGTATTGTGGTTCAGATTTTCATGCATCAGCCTTTTTGGTTTAGTTGAGGCCAGTTGGGGGTTGAGATTGAGTTTTGACTGTTTGGAGGTAAAGTGAGAGAACAAGTTAAAAAAGGGATACTTATGGAAAAATCCCTTAGAAGTTTTCTCTCTCCGTGGAGGTTATCTAAAAAATCATGCTCAAAGCATATGGTCCTAGTGCCTCATCCTTTTGGGCTTTTGAAATTTTTTCAATCCATTGACTTTAGAGGATGAAAGTTCTTTTAGTAGTAGATATTGTAATGACTCTCAAGGTCATTTTTCATATTTCCACTTATTCTTACCTTTAGAGATTTCCCATAACTTGTGACTTGCTAGGACAAACAGTTCAGGTATCAGGAAGTTCATTTGGTTTTTAGAGCCAATTCCTTATTTAGAAGTCTTCGCTAGTTCCAAATGGCTATTAGGCAAAAACTTCAACAAAACAATCTTGTATACAAATTTCGACTGTGCCAACATCTCCAGAATATCAATTTTAGGCTAGGTAGACCTTTGTTTTAGGTTTCGAGGCACCGGAGCTCATTTCTACCTATTGGTCGAAAAACTAAAAATTGGAAATTTAAGTATAGGACCCATATTTAGTCAAAATGACCTCATTCAGGAAATCCAAGTTTTCCATTGTGTCCGTAACATTGAATTTAGAGTGGTTACATTGTTTATTTGCGTATATTGGATTCCGAATAAATCTTAAGGCCTTGGCGGAAACTTAAAAAAATTTCAAAGATTCAGCTGATATATTGTGCCTCTACGATTGCACCTCCTAAGTGGTGATCGCACCATTGTGTTAAGATAAAGTAGTGCATCACACTAAGTGTTGTGGTGATCATAACAATTTCTCCTGCAGCCATGAAGTATGATTGCACACCTGGTTTTCCGATTGCAACACTTGATTACCTGGAAGGTGTAAAAATAGACCCTTTAGGGCCGTAAATTAGCCCATTTCTCAACCATACCTTGAGAGAAAATATCCATAACAAGTGTGATAACTCAAAATTGAGACTTGTGGGTGACTTTGGAGCTTGATTAACATTTATTTTTGCAATAATCTTTTGATTTAAGGTAAGATTTCATCCCTTTCTTGTTGAATTTTCTTGATTCTTAACAAAAACCCAAAAAGATTGAGGGCTTGATTTTAGACCTAAATTATCTTGGCTATCACCAATTTTTAAGGGTTATGATTCCTTGATCATGTATGAATGTTGGGTTGACCTTGGAAATGTGATTTTCGTAAGTGGGACCCACTTAGGCTTTTTGATGTCATTTTTGGACCCAAGGCATAATTAGGCAATATTGGTATCGTAATTCTCGTTTTTATGTGTAGATTACAATTTTGATAGGGTGACAGTATTTTTGGATTTTGAAGTGAAGACAAACGTTTGGTAAATGATTTAAGGATTTGTAGTTCGGCTTTGAGATACGCTTTTATCTACTCTTCTTCGTAAGATAATGCATGTATATATATTCCATGTGAATATGAATGTTATTATTATTATGTGTAGAATGATTTTGTCTTGATTATTAAAGTTTGGGGATTAGATAACGGTTTGACCTGTAAGGTGAAGTGTTTATTACTCTGTTAGAATCCTATTGCCTTCTCCCTAGATTGAACTAATTCATAGAGTGCATATGATATGATGCTAGGTTCTGGATGTGGTTGAAGCATTGGAAGCATGGTTAATATGATTAACCTTATTTGGACTGTTCTAGTGACCTTGAAACCATAATTTAGGCAGAGTGGTCTTAATTGCTCCTATTTCTAGGAGAAATTCCTATCTTAGAGTTGCTTATGGATTATGTACCATCTAGAAGTTAATTAGATACCTTATCCTAGTCAAGGGTATAAATTTCTTAAATATGGAATTCGAGGATTAGAAGTGGGATCTTTCGGCCCACCTTAGGCCAAGACTTGTGTTAGCCCTTGTGGACTTAGTTATGGATGTTAGGCATATGTAAGACTATTGAGGCTATAGAATAAGGTTACTCCATGGCTAGATAAATTATGATGACTTTCCTTGGATTATGACTAATAGCTTGTAGCTATGGTATGGTATTCCGGTCTTGATTTATGACATGGTCCATCTACATGCTTGATAATATAGGCATAGACATAGATATGATATATGGCCTATAGACATGAGATGCTTATTGATATTATTCCACGTAGATTTAAGACGCCTTATTGATATTATTTCTCCTAAATGTGAGATGCTTATTAATATTATGCCTTATAAACGTCAGATACCCTATAGATGTGAGATGATTATAGATACGCATTATGGCCTATAGAGATGTTATGCCTTATGAATACACTATGGCTTCCAAATATGAGATAATTTACAAATATGATTATTGATATGGGTTCCAGATATTTATGTGGGTCAAAAGCCGTGATTATGATGTTGTAATTATTTTGGACACATTATTGGGTCCAAGGCCGTGTTATGATATGAGTTGGCCATCTGGGAAGTGTTTATTCTTGTAAAGGATGTGGCTGTAGTTTATTGATATATTAATGCTTATGGTTCCATTTTTTAAATACTAGTGATGGCATACATATACTCGGTACATTCATGATAATTGCATCGGTGATTTATACTATTCCAATTAGATTGTAATCTTATTACTATTTTTCCTAAATAAGGGTTAAAGCCCACTTTCCACCTTAAAAATGAATTTCTTCATAATAATAATTGCACATCTTTATGAATAACTTACATGTAAAAATGATTAATAATGGTGTTTAAAAGAGTTGACCGAGGTAGATTTTGGTCTATGATTTGATACTAGTAATTACTTCGGTCGTGTGCGATCCAACCATTTTAAAATTTTCATAATGATTTAATACCAAAGTTCACTTTGGGCAATGGGCATACGCATTTACACTCTTTTTAGCCATGGCTTAAATCTGTGCACCAATAATATCTAAATACACATCTCTTCGGTATGGGATGGATGAAAATGTTGTATTAATGATATAACTTTTGGGTAAAATCCGATGACTGATTTTAGTACTGATGTTATATATATGTGTGTGTGGATGATTATGATGATACTGCTTATATGTCCTTCAAGGCTAGAGAATGACTATGATGATATGCTTACATACTCGGTATGGCCGGAGGACATTGTGATGATATTGATACCCAACAATGCTGAAGGATATTGTGATAAAGATATTGAAACCCGACAAGGCCGGAGGATGATTATATTTATGTACCTATGTGTACGCCTACTGATTCGAGTCCGGTTAGTGCTATACATGGCAAATATATACCCGTCAAAGCCGGAGGGTGATTATGATGGTGATGATTACAATGATAATGGTTATCATGAGAATGGATAAGATATTGATGGTTATAATGATTATATTATGATACTTGGTTCGGCTATGGTATTGTGGGTTTTGTTGCATTCATCTTTGCATGTGTATTGCCTATCACCAGTATGCGCCTATATCTATCACCCCATATGGGGGGGAGGGGTTGTATAGGTATGGGTGATAACTTTGGCTTGTAGTGTGTTGTATGTCGATTGAACCTTCTAATCTTGGGACGGTAGGGGTATGTGATAGGCTCAACTAGATATTTGGTAGTGTGGACTAACTGCTTACTCGCATTGTTATTGATATTGCTATTATCATTGTTATGATCATTTCTATGGCTAATTTATGATAGATTGGTTATTGATTCGATATCCATAATTGAGGCATGATTTTGGCCTCTTCTATCTTACGATTATATTACCATGCATGATTATCTAATGATTTGATATATGGATTAGAACCCTGAGTATTCTAGCACTAGTTCCTATTATGATTTAGAGGTCTTAAGATACTTTCCCAATTATTTAAGTTGTACCTTGAATTGACCTCATTTATACCAATATATCTATACCTATTTGCATATAGCTATATATTACCGCATATCCCTTTTTTCCTTTATTTACTCTTTTCCTAAATTCACCTGACGGACCAAAAACATTCTTTTTTTTTGGTTCCCTACCTGACATAGTTCCTACCAACCACAACACAAAACAACCATGTAAAAAGGACTCCTATGAAGTTAGCTAACACTAAGTGTTTCAGGCTTTAGGGTCCACCCTACACTTTTAGGTTAGGAGATTAGAGGTTTGTTGTTTGTTTGTATTTGTTGCATAATGATCGAAAAGTGTACTTGAAATTTTGAATTGTGATATGGTTTAATTGTTTTTAGTTTCAATTTAATAATTTTGAAAGGCATTCATCAACGTAACAAAACTTGTTGCGTCCAAATGCATACACAAGTGTATGTGGTCATACAAGTAATATAGGATTGAGAGTCTAGATATCGTACACACAGGAACTTGTTGATTAACTATTTTACTAAATTAGACTAATTCTGTTATTTACTCAAGTGATAAATCTCAAAGATAAATTTATAAATATGATAAACTAAAATAATAAAAAAGACTAACTAATGAACAATTAACCAAATAAATACATTTATTTACCTTCCCATTTTGTAACCAAGTAAGGTGATCTAGGTTTATTCCTATCCTAGCCACATATCAATTCTTTATTTTACTAAAGTGTAGATCTCACTCTCTATATTCTTTGTTCCATCTCATTGCATGTCCTTCCAAGTTCACAATAATAATATAGATTTATTTTAATGGTAGCTAAGTATTAAAATTGTAAGAAAAAGAATATAAGAACAACTATAATAATAATCAAAAAAATAAAAGAAAATGACACTAAAGAATCATTTAATTAACTACCATAATCCTAGAATGAGAATTTTAACCCTACATAGCATGGAATAACTACAACAAATCATCCAAGGAAAAACGTAAAAATAAATAAGAAAGGAGAAGAAAAGATTAAGTCAATTTTCTTCGGCCTTCATGATGACTTCTATCTCTCCCTAGGTCAAAAGTTAGGTAAAAATAGATGATATGGAGTATTTATACGTATATAAAAAAGCCCAAATAAAATAACTGAGTCCAAAATAAACTAGGATAAACAAATGTGTCTATGGGGAATTCTCGTGTCACACCCCAATCCCCCACAGATTGCAAGCTAATTTCAACTGAAATTCAACTAGTGTCACTTTTTATTATTTTAATAAATTTATTCCATTAAGTTTTCTGCTTGATTTTCTTCTATAATCTTCCATCTTTAATGCACTTTAGCTTCATATCCCTTCATCTTTTCACCATTTTAATTCTATATATAAAATATAATTTTAGACACAATTCATAAAATTAATGCTCAAAAAGGACAAGTAAAAATACAAAATATAAGGTAAATAATGACTTAAAATATATATTATTATCCTAACATCACCATACAACATTTATAATCATGCTCATCCTTGAGCAAAAATAAAGATAATAACAACAAATCATGCTAAGAACACCACCACTTTTGTTTACATGAACAATTAGACCATATCGCAATTCAAAACGTCAAGTACACTTTCAAATCATTATGCAACAAATACAAACAAACAACAAAACCCTAACCTCCTAACCTCAAAGACAGACTGTAACTAATCAAATTTAAGCTCATTCACCTACTCATATCATAGATAGCTAATATCCTCACCTATATACCATGAAACAAGTGTCCTCATAAGAAAACGAATAGTCCACAGACTAAATTCAAAAAATTAAATATATTTTAAACTTAGCATCAAAGAAAAACTATCACACTCAAAAAGAATTTACATGTATGCACAAGGAACCATAGGATTTCCCATTATGTGATTGTCAGTAGTTAAGCATACTTGAATAGAATAAAATAGGACGTTAACGAGTTGTAATGTAGGACGAATTGTAATGTAGGCTAGAAGACATGTAAGAAAACTATATAATAGTGACTTACACATCCCTAAGCACTTTGCACTTTTATACTTCATCACCCATTTTTTTCTCCTCTTTATTCCAGCTTTCTCTTCAACTATTATTTTCACTTGTGTTCTGATCTTATCAAGAACTCTTTAAATATTTTTTTCTTCAAACTCTTTTCTTTCTCATGTCATATTCTCTCAAAATGGCTTTTTCATGACTTTACAACTATCATTGGTTAACTTTTTAACACTCAACAACTTCATCTCTCCAGATTTATCAAATATATCATAGTCTATGCTACAGTGCTTAAGGAAGCGGGGTGCAAAAACAAAGGACTCAACAAAAGGGTCAGGGGAAAAAATGGCTACCAATAAAAGGCTATAGGCTCAAAGGAGCCAACTAGTGGTATAAAATCTGCAAAGGCTAAAAGTGAATAGGACAAATCAATGAAGGACTATTATCATCTTCTAAACAAAACAACATTTTTTTCTCTTCTATAACATGTAAGGCAAGTTCTAGACTAAGATGCAAAATATGGAATATGGACGAAATCCTCACCATGCATGACACAAGTATCAATCAAGATGGATCAATTCCACTTCTAAGACATAGTGTCATAACGAACTATAAATAAAATGAGACATATGTAGAGTCACAACCATGAGCCTAGGTGTCAAAAATCTTATTATTTTATTTAGGCAAAATGACCTTCTGGACCCATGTGCTATTTCGATTTTGTAAGTTGGACACTTCTAGTTACATGTTTGTCATCTGGACCCCTGAACCCACTAAAAAGCTATTTTTTAAACCCTTTGACTGTTGACTTTGTCTACATGACATTAAATAGCTTACTAGGATAAGGAGAGAGTAGTCACTTGCCTGGGGTGCGAGTGGAGGTCAATTTTTGAGCAATTTTATATTAAAATAATTTCTTTAAAAAATAAAAATAATATTAAAATTAAAAAAATAAAAAAGATCTTTTTTCCTCCATGTTTTTTAACTTAAAAATATTTTTAAAAATAATAAATTTAAAAAAAATAATTAAAACCCCCTTTTCCCCAAGCCTGGGTCCATCCCATCCCCACCCACCCTAGACCCTCTCCATGTACCCCAGCCCTTCCCTACCCACCTCATCCCATACCTACACACCCCAACCCCTCCAGTCCTACTCCCCATCCAACACCCCCATTCCCCCATCCCAGCCTTCTCCCCCACTACCCCTCTCACCCCACCATTTTCCCAGCGTTTTTCCCCAAGCCCCTCTCCCTCATCCCAACCCCTAGCCTCTGTCCCCACCGCCCCACCAGTTCCCAATTAAAGAAACCTCAATTTACAAAGACACTGATTCACAAAATTCACTCAATTCAAGAATTTTCAACATTCTTGACTTATCCAAATCTCAAAAATTTCAAAAAAAAGCACAAAAATTGTATTTTTATATTGAATTTCAAGTTTCATGAATTACCCAAATCACCAAAAATTCAAAGAAAGCATAAAAATTTAGTCTTTACATTGAATTTCAAGTTTCTTAAATTACCCAAAATCACTAAAAATTCCTTCTTTCCATACTTCTTAAATTTTTTGCCCTCACTTTTCAATTTTTTCGTAGCGCAAAAAGAATAAGAAGATGAAGATGATAAAAGGAAAAGAAGAATGAGAAGAGGAGAAAGAAGATTAAAAAGAAGAAAGAAGAAGAAGAAGAAGAAATAGAGAGAAAGAACCAGAAAAGGAAAGAAAAAGAGGAAGAGAGAGAAAAAAGGGGTAGGGGCTGTTTTGTTTGTTTATTTATTTATGTATTTATTTATTTTTTAAATATAAAAATAACATGGCAAATAACGTGGTACACGTGGCAGCTGATATGGCAGCTGACGTGGGAGAATGTATTACACTCACCAAAAAAGTGTTTAAAATGTTGTTTTTAGTGGGTTCAAGGGTCCACATGACAAACATGTAAGTAAAAGTGTCCAACTTACAAAACTGACATAGTACGGGGGTCCAGAAGGTCATTTTACCTTTTATTTACATTCACTCATCCATAAGAAAGTAATCTTCAAGCTTAGGCCTAAATTGTTTGTATCAGAAAAGTAAACAAATGTGGGTTTTTTCTTTTCTCTCTAAAAAAGTTATAAATTTACTCCTAAAAATAAAAAAATACTCAGTTCAAAGGAACCGTGATCAATGGACAAACTACACCTCTAATTGAGGATATAATGGTCGTTGTAAATTAAAGTAACCCAACTAGGTTGTGGTCGAACCCATAGGGAAGACGCTAAATTATATCTCTCATTTGTTGGAACTACCGGTAAAAATTAAAAGTAAATAGTGGTTGTAGTTGTAATCTTAAACAAGTAACAGAGCTTAACTTTCGTTGTAATCAGTTGGAGATGAACACTAGGACTGTGTTCTCCCTGGCCTCTCAAATTCTTAGGTTTATTGTGCTTTGTTGAACAAACTCAGTACATTGCATACAAAATCTGATAAGTTATGTACCGTCGACTGTCTTATGGACTCATTAATGAATTTCACCTGTTACCTTTTGAGTTTCCGAATGTCGCATTACTAACCCTTATCCTAGATCCCAGTTAACAATTGCTTTTTGAGTCTCAAGTTATTAGATGGTAGATAATTATCTTATTTAGATGATACTTATTATCGTAGATCGATTGTTAATCTTCAAATTACTATTGTAATTCTCTTTTCCTAGTTACTACTCCTCTTGTAGAGTACGTAGTGATATTCTAGGCGAGATCCTAATGTTTTCAACTGGTAAGACATCTATTAAACTGAAGATAATACAAGACACACCACAATACTTGTTCAGAACAACTTAGCACTTCCCTTACTCCAATAATATGCCAGGTTCCCACAATCATAATGAAAAACATTAAATAATATCACAATTTGAACAAGTAAAACCCAAAGTCTATAGCTGAATTATCAACCAAAATTAATACAAAGTAATCCCAAGATCAAAATCTAAATCTTGGAGTCAAATATATGTTTTTGAATGTTAAGAGTGCATAAAAAAACCACAAAATATCAAAAGGGTATATATAGGATACGAAACCATAAAAATCAAAACTTGAATGAAAAAAAAATTGATGTCGGTTGACACTTACTTAGGTCACCTACAGACCATAGGTGGTCCTAGGTAAGTGACCAGACCTCTGCACTTCTTTTGAAACACTCTATATATTCAGTTCTATCACTTACTTCTGACACCTACGGACCGTAGGGCCCATAGTAAGTGCTAAAGTCTTCTTTTTCCTCCTTCAGAGCCTTTGGACTTAAAGTTTTGATACCTACTTTGTTAACCTACGCCCAATAAGTGGCACTTACGTCGAAAAGAGACTTGATAAGTATCCAAAAATTACAATTTTTCATCTTTTTCTTTAGTTTAGCATCCAAAACTCGATTTCCTGTAAAACATACCCAAAACACATCATATCTCACAAAATAACCTAAAGAATTTGTATATTTTTACTATTTCAAGTGTTCAAAGTTCTATAAATCCATAGCTCATTAACACCCTCAACTTAGAACATTTGTATGTCCTCAGGAAGCACAACAAAATAAAATAAAAATACAATGCTTAACTAGGATAATCTAAGCTATCTAAGGCAGTCAATCATCACTTTAAGCTCAAACAAATTTACCCACCCAATCCCCTATTTCAACAATTCAAAACCAAATATGCAGACATCAAGCACAATAATATGACACAAAAGATTAAAGATATGGTAATTACATTGGCAACAAACAACCATGCATATATTCAAGCTACACTACCCAAATAAGCAAACAACTAGTAATACAACCCATGTTCCCTCAAAACAAAAAATCCCTATTCATTCATAAGGAATAATACATGTCAATATGGGGACAGTCAAGAGACACTCGCACTCACAAGAGAAATTTTACCTATGCAGATCAAATCATAGGATTGCTCTTATTTTCTTTGCCTTAGTTTTTGAACATTTAAGTTAGGATTAATATAGGACTTTATTCAGCTTGTAATTTAGGCTCGAGGGCTGGTATGGCATATATGGATATATCTAGTGACTAAGCCTCGTTGGCATTACACTAACTTTTGTATCCACACTTTAACCAATTTCCTTTTATTCTCCCTTTAATTCACCCATTTATTCTTTATTGCACATTTTGGTTGGGTATGATTTCTTTTATTCATTATTTTTCTTTTTTTTCTTTTTCACATTTTTCTTTCTCTTTTTCTATCACACCGATCCTTGCTAACTTTCCTCTTATTTTACCATTTTTCATACCCACTTTACATTACAAACCCTTATGATAGCCACCCTTAACTTACCTATTTTGCCTGAGTTGAGGTTCACAATGTCAAGAAGGACCAGGGCCTGAACAGTTTTATTGTAACAGAAATAGAAATGTGAAAGGTATAATAAGAAAAATAGGCTATAGGCTTAAAAATTGGGATCAACGGATACTTATTCACACATGGAAAGGTCATTTAGGCTAAAAGTGGACTAATATAGAAAAACTATGATCCCTTCCTAACCAACTATCCTACAACCTAGGCAAGACTCACCGGGAAAGTACTGAATTTAACACATAAAAGGAACTAAGTAGAATCTTACACAAACATGAAACAGGGTCATATAACAAGCTACTACCTATCCGGTTCATACTGAAGTTAGCTATCCTATAACCTAGGCAAGACTCACCGGGAAAGTACTGAATTTAACTCATAAAAGGAACTAAGTAGAATCTTACACAAACATGACACAGGGTCATATAACAAGCTACTACCTATCCGGTTCATACTGAAGTTAGCTATGATTATCATGTCCTGAATATAATGAAATAACAAGATCAACAATGGTCATAGATATGCATATTCACATAGTTCTAAAAAACAAAATTTTGGAAAGGTATAATCTTTTCTCAAAAATCAACAAAAATGTGTCAATTGCCCTAAATATTAAAAAATCTACTAATTAAACATAATACAAAACAAATTTTAAAAATAGACATGTCTATTTTACAACTATACCACAGTTAATAGGAAAAGAAACATAACAAGAAAAAACCGTGATGCCTATGGTATACCACGCCCCAACTAAAAGATTGCACACTTTCCTAGCATATATAAATAATACAAAGCAAGGGAATAAGGACATACTGGTATGCACTAGGTGTCTGTATATCGATCATCCCTATGTAGAGGTATATCAACTGGAGAAAGCGGTGGTAGGGGAGTGCACTACTAGAAGATGCACCCTCCACTAGTTCGGTACACCTTTGCCTCTCAGTATAGTTAGTCTCCCCAAATCACATCTGGACTATTTTAGGGCCTGGTCAAATGATATCCTAGGATCCTAAAGCCCCACTTTTCTACCTCACTTGGTCCTAACTACGGGGACCACCTTATTATCCTCTACATATAAATCAAATTATTTAGGCCTAGGCTAAGGTGTTGGATGAACCATTAGGGGTACCACTAGAGGGATGGCTAGCATGTGGCTCTTAGTAAGAGAGCATACCTCTATTCTAAATATTTCCACCTTCTCCCTAATATCTCCTAGATCTAGTATCTCCATGCTATAGAACCGAGATTATACTCTACCTTAAAAAATATCTATCGGTACATACAACTTAGATTTTAAATCTGACATAGCATCCCAATATACAAAATCCAATCTGGTCTCATCTATCTCTAATGTAGTCTGAACCCATGGAATATTTCTATACCATGTCGTCACCTCTACCTCAATATTCTATAGTTGAGTGTTGGTGACACTCTGATTATCCACTAAACTCTGCAAAAAAAAAGAGAATCTAGAATCATAGCTGAAGAAACAACTGAAGTGGATGGGTGAGGGGGAACTAAAGATGTACCCACCATCTCTAAAGTAGAAGGTGGGACTGATGTAGATATAGCTGGGGTCCCCACATATTTTGTACTCAACTCGAGGGCCTCTCTTTGCTCCCCCTTCTCAAACTCAATACTACCTCCCATATCACCTCCCTATGTATTAATAGGCTTCATGAAAATCGAAGGACCCTTATTCTTAGCAAAAGGCGCATGGGGTATCCAAGGAAAGATCGAATGTATCGGATCCTTTATCGTCTTACTCTGTGCCACTAATGTTGCTTCTATTCTCTCATTAACACCTGGTGCCTCTGGCACACCATCCTTATCATATAATCTCTAGAAAAGACATAGGAATGTCAAAGACATCATCTTACCAAAAGATATCTCATGAATCTCATACCAAAAAATAGCTTGCAAAATTAATATCATATCCAACCATCATGATCGCAATCAGTGTAACTCCCTTCCAAGTAAATAAATTAGTTATAGCAGTAAGAAATAATATATATCAAACTAAAAACTACCAAAACATTGCATCATAAGTCAGTGACATCTTCTTAATAACTCCATGCACCTCGATCCAAAGGGTATCATAATCCAGAGGTGAAATATAGCTAGCGATCCATCTCGCCATCTCAACTCTTTCACTCTTGTGATTAATATCACGCATAATATGTCTGTCTCATGCCACTCTTAATATATAATCACACTCTGATGTGGATGCTAAAACAACATAATCTGCCCCGGATAGAACTCGACGGATGGACACCACTAAAATATAAACCATAACCGCTATCATAAGTGTCTGCTCAATCTGGTGTTGATCAGTATACCTTGGAAAACCCATTCTTTTTTACATAGTTAGAGCTACTGTGGCATGATATGAGGCATAAAATTCTTGAACCAAAGCCGAGTTGTAAGAACCTAGGGGTGTGGTCATCTACCAAACTACTAACACTCAAAGATAACCCACAACTGTGATGCTTTGGTCAAGCTAGACAAATCTATCACATGCTCCTCATAAATAGAAGTCTTAGGCCAAAAAATCTTGGTGATATAGAAGCCCTTCACAAAAATGGTCCAGTAACCCTCCATGCACCATCTCGGGTTCAACTCATCAATAGGTTCCACCGAGACATGGGTGGGGTCGATTGTCTGATCATGCCATGATGTTGCCTCTGAATTAGGAACTGGCACCTGATGTGAAGATTGTTTTGTACCCTCTTTAAACTTGGGTACAACTTAAGATGGCTCAGGGACTGGTATTTCAGACTTATCCAGCGACCCTCCTCTAACTGGGGGTCTTGTGCATCTACCTATGGTGTTGATTCAGACTCTTTCTCCTCATCCTCATCATCCTCATCCTCTTCATCATTATTACCACCCTCAACAGCCTGAGAAAAGTGTGGTAGTGATCTCCTGGATAACGTTATCCTCGCCTTAGAAAAGTACTTAATAGCCTCAGTCTGGGTCCTAGGCTGAGCAAAATCTAGTCATTTTCCCCACTGTGATTTCTCTGCAAGTGGGATACCCAACTTGTCCATAAAAATGTCTCAGCTGCAGTATACTTCTGTCCCCTATTCACGGGCTGTGTCACTCTCGTTGGGAATGATCTAGTCCAGGCAACAGTATATATCTCATCTAAGCTACTTTTTTTGGAAGATTCATCCTATTGCATAGAAAGTACAACATTCTTCTTTTTTAGTGCTATGAGAACTTGAGAAATCTAAGGGTTAGTGTCCGCAGAATTACGAGGTGTGCTAAATTTAAAGAAAAAATTCAAATTTATCCTAAATTTTTGCATCCATATAACTTATACTCAGTCCCAACAAGTCCAATATGCACATATTCATCTTGAATCAACTTTTCAATATGAACTAGCATTCAAAACTTTTAGTATTGTTCTACCTTTTCAAATTCAACTTTCTTAGGGCATTATCTTGAGGTTTAATTAGAGAACAATGACTTACATTAAGTTTTAATACTAATTCAAGGATCCTATATACAAGGATGGTGGTTTCTATGTATTTTTCATGCAAATAAACATACCAACTAACTTATTTCATGTTTATCACAAGATACTATTATTAGGAGCCAAGAATATTACCTTTTACTTGAAGAACTAGAAGTGAACTCTGAAAAAGTGAAGTTAAACCAAAGCTTGAATACATATTTAGTGCTTTTGGACAAGTTGGTACGAAGAACAAATACCCTTTTATACTTTACTCAAGTGTAGGGAAGTGGGGTAGTTTTGATTTAAAGAGGAAAAAGGGAATTTTGAGGTTTTATAAGTTATAATGAATTATGAGGGCTTAAATGGGGGGGGGGGGGGTCATTTAGGTTTATTATAAGGAAATTTGGGTCAAAAAAATTTTAAAAAATTTAGGCCCAAAAACTACCAATTTACGGCAGCTACCTTTTGGCCGTAGGTGGTACCTACGATTCGTAGGTGGACCCATTTTTTTGGCCAAATTACTTGCTCTCTGGACTTTTTCCTAGTACTTATTTTTGTACTTACGAGGTCATAAGTGGTATTTATGACTCTATAAGTACGTTTGTAGGTTAAAGTCCAAATATTGTTCCAAGAAAATCCTCTAAATTCTATTTTTCAGTTAATACATGACTTACCTGGCTCATGTGGGACTTATGACCTTCATGAGTTGGTCACGAATTCCCCTTACCTGGAAGATTATGAATTGAGTAAATTTTTGACCTTATTCCAGGCCATTCCATTTTCTATTTTAGCTCTAAAAAAGAAAACAAATGTTAACACTAAAATAGTGGGTTGCCTCCGACCCAGTATTTGATTTAATGTCACAGCACAACATTGATATGTTGGTTACTCATACTTCAAAAATAAGCCCATAGGTTTCTTCCCATGCAACGCTTGATTTAACGTCACGACATGATGTGGGTGTCCTTTAGGATCATTAATACGATGAATAACTGATACCACCCTCATGTCGGTAGACTGCTTCATAGTTTTTTAGATGTTGAAGGTTACTTCTTCATTATTGACTCAAAACCTGAGCTAAGCTTTTCCATGTCAACTATCACTCTACCCATGGATATGAATGGTCTTCCAAATATGATAGGCATTTCAAAGCCAACCTCGCAACCTAGAATGAAAAAATCAATGGGAAAAATAAGATTGTTAACTTTCACCAACACATCGAATCAAATGCCCACATATTTTTTACCTCACGATCAATCATCAATAACAAAATTATTGTCGACTCAAGAAGGCTCAAGCCCAACTTCTTCAATACAGCCAGCGGCATCTTTATGTTGGATACCAAGTCACATAATGATCTGGTGAATCTGGATATCCCTATTGTACATGGGATCATGAACGCGCCAGGATCACCCTTTTTAGTGTAGAGACTTAGAAGTGGATGCAGTACACTGGTGCAATCTCAACATCCTCAAAACTAGATGCTTGCTTCTTTGTTACTAACTCTTTAATGAACTTAGCATATCCAGGCATATGCTCCCACACCTCAAGGAGAGGAATGTTTAAACTCAAATCATTTACCATCTCAGTGGATCTTTTAAACTCCCCTTCCTCTTTCTTCTGTTTTAGTCTTTGAGGATAAGGAGGTTGCGGTCATGGAATATTATTCACTACAGGATAATAGACCATGCATTAACTTTTATCCTCATCAGCACAACCATAAACACCTATTGCTTTGTATGAATCTAAAATAAGTGTCTCATCAACCATAGTACTATCATTCTTTGGCACTTCATCAGTAGGCAATGGGAGATCAACAGTAGATAACCACTCTGAGTGGTGATAGAAAGATAATGACCATCATTCTTTGTATTTTGAACAGTGTTACTCAGAAGGGTACCTAGTAGGCTCTGATTCAATGTGGTAGATATCCACCCAAACTACTACTCTAACTGATTGATAGTCATTGTATGAGACTCAACCTTTTGGGCCAACCCTGAGATATCAGCCTTGATCTTTTTAAGTCTAGCCTCCTAACTCTCTTTCCCATTCACCAGTTTTATCGACATTACCTCTATTCTTAATTTAGTATTGCAACTGCACAATAGAATATGCCCATCTCCTTTCTCCTTGTAGTCATCCTTTCTTCACCGATCACCATTACACTTCCTATTATGACATCTACATCTATCTCCATAATAGTTTTAAACTTTCTTTACTTGGTCTCTACCTCTAAAACCCACTAATTCTCTCAAGATACTTGTCCTCCCCATCTAAGTTAGACTCATAAGCTATGGACGTTGTACCCTATGAACCTACCTTATTAAACTTCTCATAATTCACTATTACAAACTGCTTAGTTAGCAACACAATATAAGTCCTTAGTTGTGAAATCTCTTGTGGCATAGAATTATCAAAAACTATATGGTCGCTGGAAACTCCAATGGCATAAGTGCTAGCACCCCTATCAGTCTCCCGAGTATGATACCCTTGGTTGGTAATAAAAATATGGTCTAGAACCTCAGAAGCCATCTCTTAGAGTAATATCGTAAATGCTCCTCCATTGATTGTGTATGTCATGGCTCAGGAACTGATGTCCAGGGTTCTATAAAATATGTCCAATAAGCTCGTCTCTAAAATACGATGATTGGGTACCATGCTCAATGTATTCTTAAACCTGAACCAAGCCTTGTACATAGACTCAGAATGTAGCTATTTGTAATTACATATATCATCTTTAAGCTACAAAATCCTGTCCAGAGGAAAGAAACAATTCAAGAATTCCCTGTGTAACTCATTCCATATGGAGATTGATCCTCTTAAAAGTTTCCCCAACCACAAAGAAGCTTCTATAGTCTATGAGAAGGGGAACAACCTCAATCTGAAAACCTCTTGGTATACCTTTGGAATAGTATAATAAGTAAAGACCCCAATAAAATTTGCAATATGCATATTTGCATCGCCGGTAGCTGAGCTCAAAAATACACCTTTTAAGTTCAAGAGCTGTATCATGGCACTTGTTATGTCAAATTTAACATTAGGGGTAGTGCAGAAGGAATGATAAATCCTATCTCTATCTACTCAATGTATCGCATATCCTCCTCATCATCATACAACTGAAAGTATTGTTATGCTGGGATCACTGGAGCTTGATAACTATAAACTCTAACTCAATTTCTGTCGAGTACTACTCGATAATCAATTATCGGTCATGGCTTGGCTAGTTTTTCCCGTTGAGCTAACCGTTAAAATTTAGCCTCCCTAATCTGGTTATCTACCTCATCTAGCATCTATTCCATCTATATATCGAAAATATTTTATTGATTACCTAGAGCAGGGGGATCATCCAAAACCCTTTCTAGCTGGCCTTCACGAACTAGTTCTTCTATCGTACGTTTAGGTTGTAAGATCTTCACTGGGTTAGGATATGGTGAGAGTAAGGCCTAAAATATAAAAATAAAGGCCTAAAAACTCCAACAATCTTCAATAAATAAGTCACACCGTTTTCACTAGCAAAAACATCAAAATTTTGATCAACGCCCAAACTACACCTCTATATAAGGATAAAGCAGCTGCAGTCAAGTAAAGGAACCCAACTAGGTTGGGGTAGAACCCAAAGGGAATACATTTAATTGTATGTCTCATTTCCTAAAACTATCAGTTAAAATTAAGAGTAAATAGGGGATGGGGTTGTAGTTGTAATCTAAAACAAGTAAAAGAGCTTAACGTTGGTTGTAATCATTCGAAGATGAATACTAGGACTATATTCCTCCTTGCTTCTCAAATCCATAGGTTTATCATGCTTTTTTAAACCTTCTTAGTACCTTTCATGTAGAGTCTAATAAGTTATGTACCATTAATTGTCTAGTGAACTCATTGATGAATTTTACCCCTACCATTTTGATTCTCAAGATGTCACATTACTAACCCTAAGCACTAAACCGAGTTAACTATTACATTTTGTGTCTCAGGTTATTAGATAATTGATAACCATCTTACATAAATGATAGTTATTTGCCTAGTTCGGCAGTTAATGTTAAAGTTACTATTATAATTATCTTTTCCTAGTCATTACAACTTTTGTGGAGTAAGTAGTGACATTCTAGGTGGGATCCTCATGTTTGGAACTGCTAAAACATCTAGTAAACTGAAGATAATACAATACATGCAAGAATACTGGTTAAGAACAACATAACACTTCCCCTACTTTGTTAATACGCCGAGGTTCCCACAACCCTAGCTAAGGGCTTTAGCTGCTCATGCTTGTGAAATGATCAACAGAGTTTATAATGAAAAGCATTAAACAATATCACAATGATCAACAAGTAAAACACAAAGCTTGTAACTGAATTATTAATGAAAATCAATCTAAAGCAATCCTAAGATCAATAACCAAATCTTGGAATAAGAGTGTGTAAGAAAACTACAAAACTTCAAAAGAGAATATATAGGATATAAGGAAACCCTAAAAATCAAAACAGGATTGCAAAAGGAAAACTGAGTTCATTGTTCACTTACATAGGACATCTACAGACCGTAGGTGATCCTTGGTAAGTGGCCCAGACCTCCGCACTGCTCCTGAAACTCTCTACACTTTCAGTTCTGGCTCTTACTTCTGACACCTACGGATCGTACGTGGCACGTAAGGATAATAGATGCCTAAAGTAAGTGCCAGAGCCTTTTTTTTCTTTCTTCTGGACTTTGGACATCAAGTTATGACTCCTACTTTTGTCACCGATGCCCATTATGTTGCACTTACACCCAAAAAAACCTCAGTTAGAGGCCAAACACTGTAGTTTTCATCTTTTTCTTTAGTTTAGCATCTAGAATTTGATTTCCTGCAAAACATATCCAAAAAACATCATATCTCACAAAACAACCTAAGAAAGTAGCATATTTTCATTGTTTTAAGCGTCGAAAGAGCTATAAATCCAACCACATCAGACCCCCTCAAAGAAAAACCGAAAAGAAAAACCAAAGGGTGAGGAATGTATGCTCTAATAAAGACTAAAAAGATAAAAATCAATAAATATTATTTTAATCTAAAGAATAAAATAAAAATTTGTTTGTGTTTTTAAACTTTATTATTTTTTATTTTCCTAAACTACCCAAGCAACTAAAAAAGTTAATAAAAACAAAATCCTATAACATACTTCATCATAAACAAATATCAAAAGGCATCCCACCCCACACTTAAAATCATGCTTTGTCTCCAAAACAATAAATAAAGTCAAACAAGAGTTAAAGATACCCCTTGAGGTCCTCTAGGACCTAGCTAGAAGCATAATATCACTTAAAGGGTCACACACACTTCACACTTAAGCTCAAATATCAAAACCCAAACCCCGAGCCTAGCCGTGATGGGCATCTCAAGCCCACCAAGGGCCAGAGACCACCCCCGTAGCCTTAACTTATGAGAACAATAAAGATAAACAATGGAAGACAACCAAGATATTAATAAGAATGGACAAGTCAAATGACATTTCTAAGAATCCAAATAAATAACCAACCCACATTTATCCACAAAAGTCTCTAAACTGAGAATAGCAACTAACTTGGGACATATCCCCGACTATGATAAAAAGAAAACAAAAGTACTAGGAATATTAAGAAAACAATGAAATTATAGGTCCTTTCAAATATTGTTGGCTCACCACTTCACAATAGATCAATAGGAATGTGGAATCACCTAACGCTCTACAGGAGCAACAGAAAAACCCTCCGAACCTACATCATGATAAAATAATGCATTTACCAAAATCCAGTCATACACCATATGCACGATATTCATATACATATATATAGGATAGCAGGATAGGGATGAGGGTCATGAACATTAGAGTTTAAAGATTTAAGCTTAAATATGTAGCTCGATCTGTCATTAAGGTACCCATGGGCTATATGGGTCTAGCTCCCCTGCTGGAAGGGTCCCGGAGCGTGTTAGTCGCACGAATTGAGGAAAACCTGAGGAAATTCTAAAGATACTAAGGCTCTATCAATCCCAAAATATATATATAAAGTGTGTGACAGGCACACGATCACATGAACCCCCAACATCGACAAATGTGCTTTCTATTGTTGATCCTCCCGAGATCCACACCTTCATGGTAAGCTACATAATTTGTTTTAAGCCTAAATTAAAACAGTTGCACATAAACCAATCAATAACCAAAGAGTCATTTATTTAAGGCATTTAAGCTCATGGTATCGTCACACCAATATGCTTGCAAGATAATATATTTATGCCAAACCAATACGCGTAACTAAATTGATTCCAAAGTTCTATTTAAAATACAATCCTTGGCCACTAAGGCCATTCCAAAACCATATTTATCCATTTATCTTATAATGCAATGCAATAGATTTAAAAGACAAGTTAAACCATGCAATTATCCATATTCAACACCAAGATTTCAAAGTGGATTGAGGTTAATGGCATTATCAAGCGAAAATTCCATCAATTTGAGGAAACCCACGTCCCCCATTCCAACCATTTAAATAATGCACCAATTAAGTCCCAAAACAATAATTTAAAGCATGAATAAGCAATTTAAAACAAGGGACAAGTAACTCAAGAAAAAAAACAAAAGCCCTCAACACAATTTCAAACCCATAATTTAAATCACATGAATATCCAATTTGTACTTTGGATTTCAGAGTAGTGGTTTCTTGAAAAAACCCTTAAGATTTCTTAGGTTTGGTGTTTAAAAACAAAATAGTTGATTTTGATCTTTGAAAACTAAAGGAAAAGAGTTGATTTTATGTTTAAAAGTCGTGAAAGGGGTAAAAGAACAATGTACCCTCACCCTTAGTGAAAAAAACAAAAAATCGGCATTTTTAATACAACAACATGGCATACTAATATCGCAGAGGCTAGCCCCTATGCCACGCTGCTATTGCGGAGCTCTAGAGGTATGGTGTACCACTATCATGGAGGCACACTGCCTTAGAATTCCAAAGAAGCCTTGAACCCCTCCCAAAAATTCCAAAACACATTTTAACTTCCTTAAACATAATTCAAGTAAAAAAATAACATTACGCATGTGGAAGGGTCAAAACTAAAATCGTTGAAATTTTACGTGGTCTTACATTATTCCCCCTTAGGATATTTCATTCCCAAATGATGAGTTAGGATAGTTTTAACATGATAATAGCATGAATAAATCAGAATGATATGACAAATTTAAAATGCGATAAGAGGGAAATGAAAATCACACCTCAAGCAATTTCACCCAACCCAGGGAATAGGAATAGATATTTGTCTCTTATATTTTCTTCAACTTCCCATGCAGCTTCTTCCATCTTTTGATTTCTCAAAATAACCTTAACCGAGGCTACATCCTTAAATATCAATCTAGGAACGTTCCTTTCCAATATCTTAACCAGAATTTCTCATAAGACAAAGAATCCATAACACCAACATTCTTAACAGTCACTATAAAAGAAGGGTCACACACCTACTTTTTCAGCATGGACACATCGAAAATAAGATGAATTAAAGACAAACTTATAAGTAACATTCCCAATTCTCCTCAAAATATGATATGGAGCAATATAACGGGGTCTAAGCTTCCCCTTCTTCACAAATCTCATGAATCTTATCATATGAGACACCTTCAAAATTGCCCAATCGCTAACCTCAAACTCCAACTCTCTTTCCCTCACATTCGCATAAGACCTTTTGGAAATTTTGAGTAATCTTAAGTCTTTATATAATCACCTTCATCTTATTCATGGATTGGTGAACCAATTCAGGGCCAAAAAACCTAGTCTGACCTACCTTAAACTGTCCAATAGGAGACCAATACCTTCTACTATAAAGAGCCTCAAAAGGTGCAATTTGGATACTAAAATGGTAACTGTTATTGTAACCAAACTCAACAAGGGGAAAATGATCAGCCCAAATACCTTTAAAATCAATCACACAAGCCCTTAGCATATCCTCCAAGGTCTGAATAGTACAATCCACTTGCCCATCCGTTTGAAGGTGGAAATGGGCGCTAAGGTTCACCTGAGTACCTAAACCTTCATGTAATAAATTTCAAAAGTGAGAAGAAAATTGCATACCCCGGTCTAAAATGATGGCGACTAGCTCCCTATGCAACTTAACAATATCCTAAATGAACAACATAGTATAGTCCTCTCCTAAGTAGTTAGTCCTTATAGGTAAGAAGTGAGCTGACATAATCATCCTATCCACAATAACCCAAATAGAATCATACTGATTTCAAGACCACAAAAAACCTGTAACAAAGTCCATATTATTAATTTCCCACTTACACATAGGCAAATCTATATTTTGAGACATGCCACTAGGCCTCAACTGTTCAACCTCAACTTACTGACAAACCATACACTTGGCAATGAAATTTTCCACATCTCACTTCATATTATTCCACTAGTAGATTTCCTTTAAGTAATCATATCTCTTGGTTGACCCTGGATGAACTGTATCTCTAGGCTCATGAGATTTGGTTAAAATCCTTTCTCGAAGTTCATCAACATTAAGAACACACAACCTTCCTTAATATCTCAAGATACCTATCATGACCCAATTTCTTAGACCATGATGGCATCTACTATAATCCACCAGTAGTCAAGCCAAACTTATAGTCTAGAATGGCTAGTAATAGACTACCTATATAGACAAAGGAAAGAATGCAAAATAGATGTAATAAAAGACCAAATACATAGTATAGTCCAAAAACCTTGTGAAATCAGTACAAGAGCCTCTAGTATAATAAAATACAAAATGAAGTACCAAGGGAATTATGCTAATACAAATCATATCCGACTAGAATATGGAGACTAATCTAGTAAATAAGAGGGAGGGAAGTAATAATCAAAATGTCGGGGCTCACTCTATATTTCCAAACCATGGTTGCTTCGCACGATGCACATATCAATTACAATAACCCTTACTATGACCTGCAGGCCGTAGAAGAGTAGTAAGGGACACAATTTTATTCCTAGCCAAGGAACTAGAAAACTAAGTTATAGGAGTGTTAAGGATGAGCTATCCTATTTTAGCCATGCTCAGGAAACTAAACACTATACTATATATCATTGAACAATATATAAAGTAAGTGCGGAAGGAAGATATATATATAAGTATACAAGGCCAAGGAATGAATATACAGTCCAAATAAATAAAAAAAGGGATATATGGTAACATCATAGCTACATATAACTAAGTATGTATATATATAAATAAGGTCTACTCGAAGTAAATCCTAAATTATCAGACTAGTTATTTAAGACCTCATAATCATTATTGGAGCTAGTATTAGAATACTCAGGGTTCTAACTCATACATCTAATCATGACTTGATCATGCATAATACTGAAATCGTAAGATAGAAGAGGTCAAAATTATACCTCAAATCTCGCTACCAAATAAATAAACAATCTATCACAAAATAGCCATAACAATAATATTATTAATAGTAACAACAATAGGAGTAAGTGGATATTCAAGAAAACCAATACCTAGACGAGCCTATCACGTACCTCCACTGCCCAGGTTCAGAAAGTTCAATCAATATACAATACAAGACAAGACATAGTCATCATCCATAGCTATGAACCCTCCTTCCCCCATATAGGCTAATAGATATAGAAAAATATTGGTGATAGGCGATGCACATGCAAGGATGAATGCAACAGAAACAACAATAACATTACCAATCCAAGTATCATATTATATATATTTGGACTCGAACTGGTAAGTATAATCAATATCATAATATCATCATCGTAATCATAACCATCATAGCCATTATCATCATAACCATCCTCCAGCCTTGTTGGGTATTTAATTACCATACATAGGACTATCTAGACTGGAAACAGTAGATATACACTTGGGCACTTCAATATAATCATGCTCTGGCCTTGCCGGGTATATAATCATAACAATCCTCCAGCCTCCGCAGGTATTAATATTGTTATGATAATATCCTCTGGCGTTGCTGGGTATATAGTCAGTATCATCAACACATATATGTAACATCAATACTAAAATCTATCATTGGGATTTACTCAAAATTAATATCATCAATACAACATCTTCCTCCATTCATTACCGAAGAGATATGCATATAGATATAATAGGTGCCTAAAGTCAAGTTATGGCTAAAATAGTATGACTCAATAAATCTATTACCCAAAGTGAACTTTTGGACAAAATAGTTATAAGAGTGTATAAAGGGTCAAAATCTGTCCTAACATAAGTAGTTAATAGTATCAAATCATAGACAAGAATCTATTTCGGTCAGGTTTTTACAACATCATCATTAATCCTTTTTACATATAAGTTATCCATTAATACAAACAGTTATTGTTATGAAGAAATCTATTGTTAAGGTGAAAAGTGGACTTAAACCTTTATTTAGGAAATACGGTAATCAGATCATATTTTAGCTCGAACGCATCATTTACCGATTTAATAATCATGAATAAACCAAATCTATGAATGCCATCACCAGTATTCAAACAATGGAACCATAAGCATCAATATATTCATCAACTACAATCGCATCCTTTACAAGGATAAACACTTCCTGGTTGTCCAACCAATATCACAACACAGACTTTGGCCCAATAATGTGTTTGAAATAATTACAACATCATAATCACTGTCTTAGGCCCACATAGGTATCTGGAACTCATATCATTAGTCATATTGTAAGACATCTAGTATCTATAAGCCATAAAGCATATCTCTAATCATCCCACATCTAGGAGGCATAATATCAAATGTATCTCACATCTAGGAGGCAGAATATCAATAAGAATCTCATATCTAGGAGTCATAATATCAATAAGCATCTCACATCCAGGAGCGATAGTATCAATAAGCATCTAACATATAGGAGGCAAAATATATCACTAGGCCATAAATCATGACTATGAGACATATCACATCTATAAGGAATCTCATATCTATAAGTCATATATTATAAGTATGAGGAATATCATCTCTATAGGCCATATATCACATCTATGAATATATCATGGCCACGAGCCATTAATCACTATCTGGGAAAACTCCATCATGACTCACCAAGTCGCGAAGTAAGTTTATACTAAATGCTTACTAGTTCCAACTATGCCTAACATCCACATATACATCCACATGGGCTAACATAGGTCTTGGCTTAAGGTGGGTCAAAAGAACCCACTTCTAATCCTCAAATTCCTTATCTTTGGAATTTATACCCCACACTATGCTAATGTATCTAAATTTACCTCTTGATGGTACATGAGACATAATCAAACCTAAGTTAGGAATCTCACCAAGAAACACGACCAATTAAGCCAACTCCACCTAAATTACAGTTTCAAGATCACTACAATAGTCCAAATAAGGTACAACATACTAACCATGCTTCCCATATTTAAACCACATACCAAACCTAGAATCATGTCATATCCATTCTATGAATTAGTTCAATCTAGGGTGAAGTCAATAGAATTCTAAAGGTATACTAAGTATTTTACCTTACAGGTCAAAACACACATCAAATACCCATACTTCAATAATTAAGACTAATCCATTCTACCCATAATCAATCTTAGCATTCATATTCACATGCAACATATAACATGCACCATCTTATTTAGAAGAGTAGACATAAGCCTACCTCAAAGCCAAATCGCAATTCCTTGAATTATTCACCAAACGTTCATCTTTACTTCACGATCCCAGAATGCCATCACGCTAGAAAAATCATAATCTACTCATTAATACAAGAATAATGATACCCAGAATGCATTGATATGCGTCAGATACAAAACCATACCCAAATCTCTATATAGGCCCCACCTACGAAAAATGCACTTTCAAGACCAACCCAATGTCCATACATGCTTAATAAATCATAACCCTAAAAGGGGATGAAAACCAAGCTAAATTGGGGCTAAAATCAATCCCTCAAGCTATTGGGGTTTTTGGCAATAAATCAAGAATTTCTCTAAGAAAACTGTGAGTTCTTACCTTAAATCGGAAGATAATTGCAGAAATAAATGTTAATCAAGCTCCCAAGTCACCCACAAGACTATATTTTAAGATATATCAACCTTAAGGTTTTGGTATCAAGAGATAGGTAAAAATAATACAATTTGATGTATACCGATAAACTATGTCATCGAGGTCGTCTCAACCAAATATGGGTCCTACACCTATATTTTTAATTTCTTCAACTTTCGACAAATAGGTCAAAATGAGCTTAACCAAAGATCTACCTAGCCTAAAATCAACATTTTGGAGTTTTTGGCATATTTTGAATTTGCACGCAAGATCATTTTGATGAAGTTTTTGTTCAACGGCTATATGGAACAAGCGTAACTTCATAACAAGGAAATGAGCCTAAAATCCAAGCAAACTATCCAATCACCAAATTGATAGTTCCGGGGAAGTCATAAATGACCTGTAGAAATTGCAGGATGGCTCAAAATGCCGAAAATGCACACAAATTAAGGAAATGACCTGAAGGGTTATTACAATATCCACTACTAAAAGGACTTTCGTCCTAGAACGTCAATAGATAGAAAAGAATCTCAAAAACTCAAAAGGATGAGGTACTGGATCCACATGCTCCAACCATGACTTTCCAGATAACTTCCATGAAGAGAGAACACTTCTAACGGATTTCACCATAGGTATCCTTTTCTCAACAAGTTCTCTCACATCACTTCCAAACATTCAAAACTAAACTCCCACCATCAACTAGCCTCCAACTAAACAAAAAAAGTCTGATGAATACAAACAATCGTGCAATCAACTAGCCTCAAACTAAACCAAAAGCAAACCAATGCATGAGTAAACAATCAACTCCAAATCCAACTATAATCTTCTTTTACGATTCCATACTTGATATCTACTCCAAACTAGGAGAAAAATCACCTGAGTCCTGTCCATGCAAACTCATCATAGAGAAATCGAAGAACTAAAGCTAATTCGCTAAAATGCCACACGACAAACATCAGAATAAGCCTATAAGGTTCTATGTAAACACAAAAATGGAGATAATCAAAGAATGCAATATACAATGTTTTAGCTAGTTTGGATGGTAATTAAAAATGAAATCCAGAATATCAGGGAATAACTACTCATCAATGAATGATCCGCTCCAGGATATCCCATCAACCAAGAATGAAACCATATTGAATCCAACTAAATTAAATTACTCCCACTGAGTATTCATTAAAAATTTCCAAAGACAACTGAAGAAACCAATACAAGGTCCATGGGCTATTATCTAAACACTTATCAACTATAATTTATCCGAAGTTGAGAAGATTAAATAAGCAACCACAGAGTAGGCTCGCCCAGCATATAAATAAAATTCGAATAAAGACAAATCTAAAATGAAGGTTGCACTCAAGTTCTACAACTCTAAGAAGAAATATTCAACATCAAGGCTGAACTGCTCAGTCTCAATACTTAAACCAAACCTGAATACAGGTAGGTATTCATACTCTAAATCAATCATAAATTCTAAATCTCCATCCCAAGGTGTAAAATTCAAAGTTGAGGTAACAAATCCAAACCATGGTCAAATCAGACATGCCTATACTAAATCATGCCAAGCAAAAATGGAAACATAGTAAGAGAATAAAATCATAAGATAAATCACCAACTAAAATGTCATGACCCAAACTAGGGCCTGGTCATGACGGGTATCTCAAGTCCATTGAGAATCAGACATCAACCCCTTTCACCTAACCAACAACCATAATATCACCTTTATCGGATGAATTTCGAACATATAACAAGATAAATTTATAGAATAAAAGATACTTCTATAATCAATAACCAACAATTGATCAACATCACCCAAATCCATAATAATCCAATAAATCCTTATAAACAAAGTACCAAAACTAAATACCAATAAGGTGACAGACATGCCCCAACTATAGCCAAAACAAATCTAAACAATCTGAGACATAAGAAACCCAAACAAGAAATATAGACTTCTGATGTATGGAAGGTCACCTCTTTAATGTCAACATACAACCTAACCCGGAATCAAAATCACTGTATAGGAGAAATAGAAGTATGGACAATTCCTACATCGCGTGGGGATACAATATCTATAGACTATAAGCATGGTGAAATCTAGCAAGATACTCTTGGATAAGGATAACATAATACCATGATCAACAGTTTAACATTATTCAAAATCCAATACACATAACCAAATGCACATATATATATATATATATTATATCATATGGTGGGATAGGAAACAAGGCTTAACATGAATGTTTAAAAATCTTGACTGGGCTGTGTAGCTTAACTAGCATAATAATAGTCTCTATAGGCTACGTGGCCCCCATTTCTCACCCTCTGGTCAGGCCCCGGTATATGTAGCCACATAAATTGGAGAAAGATCATACATATACGTATGGGGGACTCAAACCCTCTAATCATATACTAAGGTGACTTAAACATCCGATCATGAATTGTGATATAGTGAACTCAAACTATCCAATCATAATGATTACAATAAGGTGGACTCGAACCACCTGGTCTTAGCAAGGGGACTCAAACCCTCATGACATAATGACCCCCTCACTAGCTAACGTGGTTTCCAGTGTTAGTCCCCTCAGGACCTCTACCTTGCACGATTAGCTACATAACCCACTTTAAAGCCCAATTAATATATTTAACACATATTACCATTTTTATTAAACCAATTACACACCAAGGCATCCCATTGATATAGTCATACCAACCTCACTTCAAGCTAATATCAATATGCCATGTCATCTACTCCACCAAATGGGACTTAAACACGTTGGTCAAAAGATATTCAAATAATCAATCATTAGTAGCTCAAACATATTTAATAAACCAAACCCACAAGGTTCTAATTCCACCATTAATACATGGACACTAAGGACTTTCAAGGAAAACATGAATACTTTATCATCCTTTTTATGTCAATGCATTATTAAAAGTGGGTAAACAAAACTATGTGACAAAAAGCCCCTTTTTATTGGCAATTTCACAAATACATTGAGGGAATACAATTTCCAAATCAATGTAAAATTTTCAAGTTAGGGTTTTTACCCATGACCCCTCAGTTTAATCACCATTCCCATGCTTCCTATAATTTCAAAACAATATTTAAAGCACAAAAAATCACAATTATAATCATGGGAAAACATTGTTCAACCATAAGCATTAAAAACCAACAACCCTTGTTTTCAAAATCAAAATAATTTCTTGTGAACAACACTCTAATACATATCCTTTTACAAAATTAACAATGAGGGAAGAGTCACAATCCTAAAACATTTACAATTATGGAGAAGAAACCTTGAATTGACCCTGAATGGTTTACCGTGGGAAAACCCTAGCTTGCTTGGCTTGAGAGAACTTGAGAGAGAACAGGATATGTTTTTACTGTGTTATGGGTGAGAATAAAGTCTCAATAGGTTTTATTAGTTGTGGGTTATGTTTAAGGCAAGAGGGAAATGTCTAAAATACCATTATTAAATGTTGGAAATTAACCATCAGTCACTAGGGGTGACCTTATGACTCGTAGGGTCACTTTATGACTCAGACCCTGTAATCATAGCCAAACAAAAACCTCGTGGGCTCTTCACTATGAACCCTACGAATGTCACCCTATGCCTCATAATGAGACACTATGAATCGTAGGGTCAAGTCATAGTCTCAACAGTTTTAATAGAAGCACTGCACTGGACACATTATAAAATACCCTTTTTGCGACTTGTTAGGTGTTTATACGACTTATTAAGTCCATTCGTTATAAAGCAGTGACTTAGGAAAATCCTTCTGGGCTCATTACGACAGGGTCCTATGATTAGTAAAGATATATTACGACTTATCAGGTGAGTCATTGCAAGTACAGAAAGCCCAGAACTCAGAAAATTTTCAAGTATTAAAATTCTGGGTGTTTCAATTCTCCCCTACTTGGATCATTCATCCTCGAATGAGGAGTTAAGTCAATTACAAGAATGATTTTAACACAACTAATAACCACACTTTCATTTAACAAAGTCAGAAAATAAAGATATTAAGGAATCATAGTTTACTTTAACAAAGTTAGAAAACAAAAATTATAAGAATAACATATACCTTAAGGATGATTTTTTGGGGCAGAAAATAAGAATGGATACTTGGATTTTATGCCTTCTCTAGCTTCCCTCATAACTCCTTCCTCCCAAACAATACATATAATAACCCTTAAATATGACCACGCTCTCCACTAACTTTCAACTATGAATACAACACTCCACCATTTCAACCTCCTAACTTCCCTGCAAAAACATAACTCTAAGAACTGAGCATTGTTGCATCTCCCTCCCATGTTAAAGCCTAACTCAGAGTTAAAGGTGCTAGTGTGAGCTATGGGACTATATACTTTACACCACTCCAATAGTACTACTCAATCTTATCACAGAAATCAAGTAACCTCAGGTCTAAATCAAGAAGTACTAACCATATAATAGAATGGTTTGTGTATCTATCAATTACTCATTCAAGAATGCCTTTCTATCACAGCTTTCTAGATCTACCACCTAAAATTAGAAACTCAATCGTTATCGTGGTGGATTTTACTGTATCTCTTCTTCTTAACTATTCACATAACAAAGGTTCATCTTACTTTTCCATCTTTATCTATAAGTTTAGCTTGAGTAGTCACCCTAAAATTTTTTAAAATAAAGAACATCTACCCCCTCATCCAAAACATTACTATGGTTCTATAGCCACTACCATCCTAATATAAGACCGAGGAACTAGAGTACAAGCATCAAGAATGAGAGGGGTTACTTTTTAATTACGACCCCTATTTGTCGTACTACTCAAGGTAAGACCCACGAAATGGGACATGGTATAATAAGCATGAAGTACTTCATAGAAACCACCTAGGTAATAAATATAGGGTCGTTTTGACATAAATATACCATAGCATGAGTCCTTAAGATTGGGTATCCAGAGCAACACAACTGCATATATCATTGGTAATATAATGTAAAGCCAAGATTCATATTCATAGAACAAGGTAAGGATATTTTCTTGAAACCACTATTTCTTTGAACTAGGCATAATATGAGACATGAATGTATGAATGATGAGCACCATGACATAGATCTTGAACACTTAGAAACTCAAATTTTTGAGAACCATTATTTTCTTTGGTTCAGGTGGTGGATTATGGACATAAGTGGCATGTATAATACGGGTCTTAGGCATAAGCACTATTAGAATGCGTACAACACTAGTAGAGTGCCCTCAAAATCAAAATTGGAGGGAATTTCTAGAATAGAAGTAAATTCACCCCGACTTTTCCCTGAAGCCCACCACTTGGAGAATATTTAATATTTGCCCTCGATCTCCATCTTATTACACCAATAAGCACAACACTTTGCTCTAATGGGTATCACCATAGACAGCACTCGGGACAGTTGGCTCTCTTATACTTAAAACCTCATCTATCCAGATGCTACCTAGGGTTCAGTATTCTCTTACAGACTCCATGCCTTAATCTATCCTATGACTTATCCCCTAATCCATCAGTTCAACCTAAACCTTTAGCCTATATATAACAACTTTCCTATTCCAATATTTCCTAATTCATCTACCACATCTATTTCTCACACCCCATCAAGCCTTCCAATTTATTCCCACAAATCTCGCATCACTATCCTAGAGCTAACAAACTTTTTTCACCAAAATCAACATCTACGGTTCAAACTTAGTATCTATTATCCATCATGCACAACTAATAGAGTACCTTATGTAATATATATATATGGTCCACCCCATAAAAAGGTCACCTAAATTCCTTATTCGCCCATCGATAACCTATACATATTCGAAGGAAACCATCATCCTTATGCATAAAAGAACGGAAGAAACCATGGAGAAATGCTAGGGAGAACAATCCTTATCAAGAAGATCTTTCAAATGCTCCTTAAATTTTTTTGACTCAGTCAAAGCTATTTCATAAGAAGGGATACAGATAAGACGGGTGTTTAGGGGGAGATCAATCTAAAAAAATCAATTTTCCCATCAGGAAAAATACTAGGAAAACATCAGGGAACACCTCAGAAAAATTCACAAACCACAGAGACAAACTGCAAAGAAGGACCTTTAGATGTAAAATCCTTAGCATGCACTCGATGGTAGAGGAACCCTTTTGGAAATCAATCTGAGAGTTCTAAGATTCGAAATGAACTTTTCCTTAGGCACAAGGGAACTACATTCCCATTCAATTACAAATTCATTTAGGAAATGGAAAATGACCCTATGATTCTGACAATCCAGAGATGAATAACATTAATGCAACCAATCCATCCCTAAAATCATATCAAAGTCTACTGTGCCTAACTCTGTTAGATCCACCAATGTCTTCCTACCATGGACCATTATCACACAACCCCTAGAGATCCTTCTAGCCATATTGGAGTCAACCACTGGGGTGGACACAGAAAAAGGATTTGGAATACACTCAAAATCAAAACCAAAATGAACAACCACATAAGGGGTCACATAAGAGAGAGTAGACCCCAAATCCAAAAAATAATACACATAACGGGGAAAGAGTTATAACATACCAATAATGATATTTGGTGATGCCTCATACTCTGAATGGGTATCAAGAGCATGATGATAATTTTAGCCAGTGTCGATATCAGAAGTAACAACCCTTGGTATGAAAATTGAAGAGATGGGAACTGGAATCTAATTGGATCTAGTAGAAACACTAACCAAAGGAAAATTCCACTTCATATGACCGACTTGACCATACTTGATGCATTGATTTTTCCCCTTATAAGAAAACACATAATGCCATTGACCATAGAACTGATAAAAAGGATAGAGAGGGACTAGCCAAGCTTTACAAGACTAATATTTGGCACCCTGTGCGCTAGGACCTACACCCTTTTGAAAATGATGATCACTGGACAACTTGGAGTAAGGTGCTCTAGCCGATGGGTATAAATTAGAATTTTCCTTGCTCCCTTCCTTACTCTAATGCCTCCAATGTCTACTACTATTTGATAAAACTCACCCTACTCTTAATATCTGAACTTCTTATTCTGCCTCTGCCCTATCATAGCCTGATTCCTTCTTCTACCAACAAGAATAGACTAGCGTGACAGAAAGGCTACTATCTAGGTCAACAAATGAATTAAAAGATAGAAATCCACATTAGACACTTCACCTTAAAGTATATGAAGAGGACTAGAGGGAACTGGTGGAACTCCACTAAGGCAATCAAAAGCAGCAACCCTAAATCGAGTTTATACCCTAGGAGTATGATAAGTTCTGTCTATATTATCCTCAAACGATAAAAAGTGTCCACGGGAATCATATCTTCAAGGAGGCATTATCTGAAAAGAAAATATTCTAGAAGTAGAGGAGATTTCATGACCTTAGAATCTATAGCTCGATGAGTAGATCAGAAGAAAGGGAAACATTCCTAAATGCCTCTTAGCCTCTACTTGACATGGCTTCGTTGGACACCTAACGATACCAAACCTATCTCTTATACTACTTTGTTATGACCTAAACTAGGGACTTGTTATGATGGCTATCTCAAGTCCACTGGGGATCGGATATCACCCCCTTGAACCTAACCAATCACCACAATATTCCCCCTGTCGGGTGAATCAAAACATAAAAAAAGATAAATTCGGAGAATAAAAGATACTTTTATAATTAATAACCAACAACAGACCAACATCACCCAAATCCACATTAATCCAACAAAGCCTTATAAACAAAGTACCAAAACCAAATACCAATAAGGTATCGGGACATGAACTATAAACAAAACCCATCTAATCAATCTAAGACATAATAAACCAAAACAAGAAATATAGACTTCCGAGGTATGAAAACTCACCACTTCAATATCAACTCACAAACTGGACTCAAATCTAAATCACTGTGCAGGAAAAGTAAAAGTATGGCCAATTATTGTATAGTTTTAGGATACAACATCTGAAGATGGTTAGCAGGGTGAATGCTTGCATGATACTTAGGGATTTGGATAGCATGATACCATGATTAATAGTTTAATATCATTCAAAATATAATGCACATACATATATATTATATCACATGCTGGGATAGGGAAGAAGGGTTAACATGAATGTTTAAAATCTTAACCTAGGTCGTATAGCTAAAAGGTTATAATAATAGTACCCACGGGCTATATGGACCCCAGTTCTCACCCCCGAGTCGGGCCCCAGTGTGTATAGTCGCATGAACTGGAGAAAGGTTATACATATATGTATAGGGGACTCGAACCCTCCACTCATATACTAAAGGGACTAAAGCACCCGATCATGAAATATGATATGGGGGACTCGTTCCCTTATCTTAATCACAATTCCCATGCACCCACAATTTCAAAACCATATTTAAAACATGAATAATCATAATTAAATCATGTGAAAACTTTGTTCAATAATAAGCGTTGAAAACCCATAACCCTTGTTTTCAAATTCAAAACAATTCCATATGAACAACACTTTAATACATATGCTTTTATAAAATTAACAATGAGGGAAGAGTCACATGCCTAAAACATTTACAATTATTGAGAAGAAACGTTAAATTGACCCCTGAATACTCAACCTTAGGGAACCCCTAGATTGCTTTGCTTGAGAGAATTTGAGAGAGAAGAGGATTTATTTTTATTGTTTTATGGGTGAGAATAAAGTCTTAACAGGGTTTATAGGTCATGGATTGTGTTTAGGGCAAGAGAAAAATGTCTAAAATACCCTTATTAAAAGATAGAAATGAAACCGTCAGTCGTTATGGGTGACCTTACGACTCATAGGGCCATCTTATGACGCGTACCCTCTAGTTGTAGACAAACCAGAACCCTCTTGGGATCTTCACTATGAACCCTATGACTGGCACCCTTCTTCTTATAATGAGACACTATGACTCGTATGGTCAAGTCATAGTCTCAAAAGTTTTAATAGAAGTACTACATTAGACACATTATGAAATACCCTTCTTACAACTCATTAGGAGTCTGTACGACTAGTTTGTCCAGTTGTTATCAAAGCAGTGAATTAGGTAAATCCTTCGGGGATCATTACAACTGGGTCCTATGACCCGTAAAGACACATTATGACTCATCAAATGAGTTGTTTCTAGGGTAGAAATCCAAGAACTCAAAAAAATTTCAAGTGCCAAAATTCGAGGTGTTTCATGAAATCACAAGGGATCAACTCCATATCCACTGGAGGGCATAACTATCCAAACAAACTCAAAAACACCCTAAGGCTGTAAGCCATACTAGTAATGGAAAAAACTATTTCCACACGGAGAATGCAACTATAGACAAAAACATGTCAATCCAATACTCTATCTAGGCAAAGAATAGTCCTTGGTATATATCATCGAGGAGGAGCAATCCACCAAGCCTTATTAGTCCAAACAAACTCTGAGATGAGGATTTCCTAAATCCACCTAAGTAACACAACCATACAAACTCTGAGATGAGTTCCTGAATCCACCTAAGTAAGAAAATCATAACCCAAACAAATGATGAATTATGTCACCAAGGAAGAAAATACCAATCTCGAATTCAAGGTCAAGGTCAAAACCTCTACCAAAACATAAGCCACACAACTCGAGATAAAGAATTTCAAGTTTACCAACTTAAGAAGTAGTCACAGGAACTATCACCTGTCTCCAAGTCTCTAACTCCACTAAATCAACAACTGCAACATAGTAAGAACTGAGCATCCAACTCTATACTAATAATAAAGGCAAACTATCACTAGGGATGAACCCCACAAAATCTAAGAGATAAATCCAAAATACCTCGATATCAATAACAAAACCACTGTTAGATGATGAAATAGCCAAAAATTAACAACAAACCAAAATTGGTCAAGCTAAAAAATAGGCTATATAGAGAAGGGTAGCCAATACAAAAACCTTTACAACCCAGGAGGCAAGTATAAGAATCCCAAACTAAAAAATGAGTGATATTGCTAAATTAACCCTAGAACCATATAGAAACACAGAAGGTCAACTTACCTTCAATACCACAATCAATCTAACACAACTAATACAAGAGGAAAACAATCATCCTCTCTTTGTTATAGAAAAAAAATCATCAAATTGGGCTATAGCTGCTCAAGCCACCGAATAGGAATCACAAGGAATGGAATTTTAACTACGTAACACAAATCTAAATAGCTAACCTATGAGGATTAATTAAATCAAATAATATCTAATGAATAGGAAGTGACAAAATAAAAGTCAATAGAAATTACCACTCAAGGGCCACAATATGGCCAATGTGCCAAGAAAAATATGACTCAAACCAAATTACTAGACCCATAAGAAGAAAATATCAATACAGATTTACCCCATCCACTACTAAAAGAAATAAACTATGGTGGTAGTCATATAATCAGGAATTTAATAACAAGGCACACAATAACCAATATGAACTCATCAAGACATATAATCATCAACGGGTATGAAGAACCCAATACACACAATGAAAAAGGTAAATGTAGGAAATAAAAACACACCAATCATTGTGAAATCATCAACCACATACTTGGCATATCTTTGGGAGTGTAAATCTGAATGGGTCTAATCTCGGACCAACCAACTTAATTATCAATCGATGTGCTAAGTACACAATCTCTAACTAAAGATGGCACAACATCACGAGGCTAATCTGAATAAGCTAAATAACTAGAAATCCCATACTAGGTACACTCTCAACTGATAACTGATCTCTTTGTAGTCATAGAAAACACCCAAAGCCCTAACCTAGAGAGATCACAAATTGAACCCAAATATTTGGCCAAATGACATTGAGAGCATTCTCTACTATAATGTCCATCCTTCCCAAGGCATAGCCTACCTCAAGAATTTTAGGCTGGTGGGGAATACCTTCTAACTCTACTTAAGCAACCAACTCACATCTAGGACACTCTCTGAACCAATGTCCCATCTCACACAACCAAGACAAACTCCGGGAATACTTTGAAATACTAGCCCTTAAATGGCTACCATGGCTTGAAGATCCTATACCAAAGACTTCGAAAGGTCTGAAGAGAACCCTGCCCGGCATAATCATCTTGACTATTTTGAGAACTACTCATAGTCTAAAATACTATCTCCATAGAGATAATAGGATACAAGTGAATCTTAACTCTATCTAAAGGATCCCTATCCTGAATAAAATACCAATAACACGTATACTGTTGTTATGGCCTCTTGCCATCACCACCATATGTCTTAATACATCTTTTCTCTATGGACCTTGAATAATCCACAACCTAAGAGAAGGAAGACCCATCTTCTATCGAGTGCTCTGACACAAAAAAGAAGGGGCAATGCAAATACTCTAATAAATCTATTTCCCAAATCTATTTATGATTCATGATGGCACCTACCAATTCACACTAGTAGGTAAGTCAATATCGTAACCTAAAACTAACACAATGGGTTAATAAGGTAAGAAAGGCCCAACATAAAAAAAAATCAAGAATATAAATTGTAAACCCAAGGGTTCTAGATCAATTAAATAGTCATACAAGATACCTATCCCAAAACCTGGTACAACTAGTACAAAAGAGACTAATAGTATCTATAAAACTCAAAGCCTAGAATAGCCAATACACCTATGTCGAATACTAAAGGCTGAATACAAATGATAGAAAGAAATCGGGTGACTTAAACTCTAAAAGCTTATCGTATCTCTAGAAATCAATCACCGCACTAACCATGATCAACGACGATAACTAATACTTGGATTTGCACCAAAAAGGTACAAAAGTATAGTATGAGTATTAAAATAATGGATACTCATTAGGAATCATTGGTTGACTAAGTTAAATGATGACATAAGAATGATAAAGTGCAAGATAATCATAACTAAGTCAAGGTACAAAATCAAACCAGAATCATCTCCATCATCACTGTATATACTAAGTAAAAAAATTGGAATAACATTGTAACATAAGGGATCAACACCATTATGCATACTAAATAATTAATTTAAAATGATAAATCAACACAAATATAATCACAATCAAACATAAGTACAAAGTTGGCACCCATACACAAACTAGTGCATAAAGTAAAGAAATCATCACGGTGTCCCATATCACCGGAGAGTACACCTAAGATATTTATAAAGTAATCAAATCAACAAAATATCCAAACTTCCATATTAACCATTGGTTTTCACCATTTTCATCAAACTACCAATTGCTAACATTCATACTTATCATCAATAATTATAATGCAATAACAGATCACGATATACTCATAACCATAACCATATCATCATATAGTCATCTATAACATCAATACACCCTATTTACTCACTATTAGCTATCCCTTACATATTACTAACCCAATTACTCACTAGTCATCATATAACCTCTAAATATTTTCTATTCATTATTCATCATATAATCACTAGTCATGGTTCAATGACTAACCATTATTCACTAATTATCCAATATCTAGCATCGAGTCAAGATTCACCATAAGACAATATTCGTAAATTAACTAATAGTTATTTCTAACCATCATAATCTCACTATTTACCAATCATCAAATGACCATAAATCACTATTTATTCACTATTTATCTATCAAATAACATCTTTTATAAACTAGCATCATTAATCCATAAATCCTCATTTAATGACTAAACAAGATCATAGACTTAGTCACCAATAGTAACTAAGAATCACCCTTACTAAAACCTTTATCACTAATCACCATAATAAATAATCAACACTTTTATTAACCATTAATGCCACTACTGATCTTCATCAGTAGGGTTCATTAATCCATTAGTCACTATTAGCCACTTAAGCAAAATCCACCACTAAGTATTTTTAAACCTTTCGTCAGCAAGTATGTCATTTATATACCTTAATCAATATAGGACTATAACTGATGCCTTTAATCTCATTATTACACCCAACTACATAGGATCATAAGTAAAAATATAATTTCTATACATAGGGCTAACCAGTCTTGAACTGGTAGATGTACACATAGGAACATCAATAATCATCCTCTAACCTTATCGAGCATCATCATATCATTATAGTATCTGCTATCCTTGTAAGGTATCAATATAATATCACAATATCCTCCATCCATACCGGCTATCATTATATCATCACAATCTAATCTTGCTTAACCGGGTATGATCATATCATCATAATATCATTCATATGCATCGGGTATCATTATATTATCCTAGTATCCTTCAGCCTTGTTGGGTATCATTATATTATTATAATATACTCCAGCCTTACCGAGTATCAACATATAATCATAATATCCTCCGGCATATTTATATAATATCACAATACATAAATTTATATCATTAATAAAGAACAAGCCCAAATGTCTAAAGTAAATGACAAGACCCATGAGGGCTAAAGTAAATGGCATGCCCCATGAGGGCTAAAGTAAGTAAATATAAAGAAGAAGTAAAGAAGAGCATACCTCCATAACCTAACTTTCATCATCAATGTCACTTTATTAATAGATATATTTATATGTAACATGAATAATATAGACTATCATTCAGTTTTTCCCCAAAACTTTTACCTTTAATACCAACATCTTCCTCCGTCTTCTACCAGAGAAATGGGCATATCGATATGTATAATAAGTGGAAAAACATTAGAATAGGTAATAATATAAGGAAGTATCATAAGTCCAAGCATAATATATAGAATATCATTATGTATATTCAATAAGCATGCCTTCAAGAACCATTAACATCATTGTTTCCAATATCGACTATAGGGAAGATTTCCAATATGATTTAGTATCGTAATTATTAAACATGATCATAAATTAGGCAATAGCATAGTTAATGGCCTAAACACTAGCCTAATCAATGAGTTAATCCAAAGTATAATCAAGGGCTTATAATTACATAATCTATAGTCTAGTCATTTAGACCATGAGCATAACCATAAGCGATAACATCAATAATTGACCATTAGTAGCACATTCATTGGCCCAAAGATAATTTATCACTAGTATGAGCAATAGCTAAAGCATGACATAATCTATAGCTTATTCATAGCATGGTCAAAATACCATTTATGGCTTAGGACATATTAGAGTTAAGGGCTCATTCAATAGCATATCCGTTATCCGAAATAATAGTCAATTACAATAGCATAATTAATAGCTTGACAAAAGATTTAGACAATAAGGCATACAAAATCATATCACTCGGGCATTGTACTTAATGCCATTCCACATAACCAACAAGTACCAAAGATCATCAATATTACCTTAAAAGGGCACTCTCTAGTCAATTACTAGGCATAAGTATTCAAGAGAACTAATCATAAGTTTTTTGTTAAGGTGGGTCAAAAACCCCATGTCTAAAATCCCGAATGCATTATAAGTCAATTTTGACCCCATACTAGGGTACGATATCTAAATCAACTCTTAGATGTATAGAGAGCCACCATATGCCCTAACATAGATATTTTGCTCAAGCACTTTTACTAAGCCCAATAGAACTAAGAAAACCTTATTTAGTATAGAAAACTAGGGCCAACTTACTCTAAGTATGAGAAACTAGTGCATTTTACCTAAGGTTGAGTATTCTAAGGCATTCTGGTGACATCGAAGCTATACCTTCTTTTAGAAGATGATATGGTTATTGCCAAATATAGTAACCCAATATGGGTTAGGGTCAAATCCTAAGGAAATACGTGGAATTATGGCTCTCAGTTATAGTAATCAATGAGCAAAACAGCAAAAGTAAATAGGGGGTTTTGAGTATTAATGTCGAACTAGTTGGAAAAATTAATTTTGATTGTAATCAGGCATAGGTGAAAACAAGGATAGTGTTCCCCTTGGCTTCTAAACTCCGTAGGATTATCGTGCTTTATTGAACCAACCCAATACCTTATATGAAGAATCAATAAATTTTATACCCTCTATAGTTTTTTAGACAAGTAGAAGGATTTTACCCTTTTCTTTTGAGTCTCAAAATGTCACCTTACTAACCCTATCATGATCCCAATTAACTAATCCCTTTTGAGTCTCTAGTAATTAGATAAAATCTAAACATCTTACATAGATAAAACCTAGAAGTGTGGATCAACATCTAAACTTTAAACTATTGTTGTCTTTATCTTTTTCTTGTCACTACTCATCTTTTGGAGTAAGTATCAATAATCTAGGTGGGATCCTAATGTGTGCACTTATTAAGAAAACCATTATATTAAAGATCAAGAAATACATGCATTGATATCGATTTAGAACAACAATAGCACTTCCCTTATATCATCAATCCACCATGGTTTACATAACCCTAGTTATGGGTTTTTAGCCGCTCATACTTGTGAAGTAATAAAAAATGTTCATGATTGAAAGCATAGATGAAATCAAAATTAAAATAAGTAGAAAACCCACAATCATGAATAAATTAATCAACTAAAGTAAATACAAGAGAGTCCAAAGATCAAAATCTAATATTGGAATCAAAATATATTTGTGATTATCAAAAGTGTGTAACTAGTACTAAAAAACTCATAAAGGGTATTTATAGTACATGAGGAAACCTTAAAATCAAAGCTCGAATGAAATAAGAGAAAAAAATTTGGTGGCAACTTATGGTCTCTACTTGTGCCTTATCCTTGGGCGCAGGTAGTACTTGCGGCCAACAGGGAAGATGTAATTAGCAACCACAAATGCCAGACCAAAATTTTCCTGCAAGTCAGCTCTTGAGATTTGGTACTTCCGATACTTTCTTTGCCCATGTGCGGTCCATAAGAACTATTTGCAGTCCACATGTTGACTTAGCAAGTGTCAGGAGTTATCTTTTCGGCTCATCTTTAATTTGTGCGCATGGTTTGATCACGAACAAGCCAAAAAGTATCCTAAACATACATAATTGCTCTAATAAGCAGCCAAAATACCTTTTTTTTATATTTTTCACGAACTTAGTATCCAAAACATGATTTCTTGCATAACATACCTAGAACACATCATATCTAAAAAAGAAACCACAAAAACTTGCATATTTTCCTCGTTTTAAGCATCAAAAGTGCTATATTTCTATAGCACATCAACAACCTTAACTTAGAATGTTTTCATGTCCTTAGGCAATAAAACATAACAAAATAAAGGCAATGTTTAACAAGGAGAATCTAAGTTATCCAAGGAAGTCCATCAACACACTAAGCTTAAAACACAACACCCTCTCCTTTCTTATTTTTCAAAACAAACTATGAATAAAAATGAAGCACAACGATGTGACATAATGGGATCAAGGTATAGAATTACATTAGGAAAAGAAAACCACATATATGTACAAGTTATACTACCTAAAACAACTAAATAGCTTGCAATATAACTTATGTTCCCTCAAAACAAAGATGTCCGACTCACTTATATGAAATCATGCATGTCAAAGCAGGGATAGTACAAAGACACTCACACTCACAAAAGAAGTTCCAATCAATATGCGTCAAATATCATAGGCTTGCCCTTATTTTCTTTACCTTAGTTTTCAAACAATCAAGTTTAGATCACTATACGACTTTTATCAGCTTGTAATATAGGCTTGAGGGTTAGTATAGTACATATAGACATATCAAGTGACTAATATTCCTTGAAAATACACTAACCTTAGGGTCTTAATTACTAGCCAATTTTCTTTTTATTCTACCCTTATTTCTCCCCTTTTAATCTTTATCGCACATTTAGTTAGGGTGTTGTCTTTTATTCCTTCTTTTTTCACTTTTTTCACAATTTTTCTTTTTTCTTTTTTTTCTCTTTTGGTTTCTTTTCTTTTTATACCACACACAGCCCTACTAATTTTTTTATTTTATTTTACCTTTCTACATGCTAACTTTGAATTGTGCACCCCTATGATAGTCACCCTCAACTTAGGCATTTTTCTTGAGTTGAGCTACATAAAGTCCAAGGTTAACCAGGGATAAAACAGGTCCATTAAAGCACAAATGGAAAGGTGAATAGGTAAAACAAAACAAATAGCTATAATGCTCAAATAGGGATCAAGGTATAATATTTCACACATGGATGGTCATTAAGGCTAAAAGTAGACCAAAGGCAACAATAGCCTATGATCCTTTCCTAGCTGACTATCCTACAACCTAGGTAAGACTATTCGGGAAAGTTCTCAATTCCACTCATAAAGGGAACAAAGTAGAATCTCACACACACATAGAACAGAGTCAATATTATGAGCTACTACTTATCTGGTTTATGAAATTTTTAGCAAGTGATTATCATATCCTTAATCCTACTACCATAACAAGATCCACAATTCTCACACATAAATACATTCACACAGTTCTAAAAAACCATTTTTGAAGGGTATCAAACATTAATGAATACATGAATATTTCCCTAAATATTTAAAAATCTCATAAATATACAAAAAAAAAAGATATTATAAAATAAAACATAATACGATACAAATTAGCCTAGACATGCCAGTTCTAGAACTATACTGCGACTAATAAGAAAAGAAGCAAGAAAATAAAAACCCATGGAAGCTATGGTATACCCCATCCCCAACTTAAAATTGTGCATTGTCCTTAATGTACTAAAATAATACAAAACAAAGGGAAGTGAGAATATACCTTGGATGCACTAAGCGTCTGTGTCATGGGCATCCCCAGAAGGGGCCATATCAGCTGGCAGAGGAAGTGATGGTGTCGAGCATAAAGAGATGATGTACCTACTGCTATCTCTATATGCCTCTGCCTTTCAATAACTGTAGTCTCTATTGAATCATGTTTGGAGTTTTTAACGCCTTGTGATATGGCATATCAGGATCTTCTAAGTCTCCAATATGACCTGTCCTGGCCACTACTATAGGGACCTCCTTGTCATCCTCTGCAAAGAAATCAAACTATCTTGATGTGTATTAAGGTGTTATCTTAAGCACTGGAGGTATAACTAAGGGAGTGTCTACTATACAGCTCTTTGTGAGAGCATACCTCTATTCATAGTATATAAAAATCCTCCCTCATTTGGGCTAGATCCGACGCCTCTATCTTTATAAATTAGGCTATAAGACATCTCACAAACTCATCAAGACATGCTTGGAAGTTAGCACATAGCTCAGATAGTAAAGCTCTCAATGTGTCCTTTCATTTGGCCTCTGTCAGCTCGAATCTAGTCCCAACCCCAGATCTCATCTGCCCATATAAGGTAGTTATCTCAGTCTCAACAAATCTTAATTGAGCATTAGTATCCCTTTAACTGTCTACTAAGTGCTGTAAAAACACTCTGGTTATAGTAATCGTACCTATAGTAGGAGTTGTAGTGGATGGCGAGTAGGCTCTAAAGATACACTAACTAGTTCTAAGGTCAAAGGTGGGTCTAATTTAGAAGTGGTTGGTGTTCCTTCACCTCTGTGTACTCTAGTCAAAATTATCTCTCTGCTTCATAATATCCATATAAACACTAATACTCTCATTGCCTCCATGTGCATCACCGAGCTCTGTGGAAGCTACTTGGTGTTCCTTCACCCCTGTGTATTCTAGTCAAAATTATCTTAATATCCATATAAACACTAATACTCTCATTGCCTCCATGTGCATCACCGAGCTCTGTGGAAGCTACTAGGCCTCAGTCTAGGCCCTAAGTACTATGACTGGCTTTGTAGATCTCCTGGGAAGGCCTTGGCATGCAAGATCTTTCATACTCCTTTTTTGTGCAATATTTATCACACGTACCCTTTCATCTACTCCCAGTATCTCAAGTAAACTGAACTCATTGCGTATTCTTTGAATCATGCAAAGGAATGGCAAATTAGATATCTCCCCAAATTCTTTATGACGAATCTCATGCTGGATTATAGCTATAAAATAAATAGAATATTCGGCCATCATACTAGAAACTAGTGCTGCTCCCTCCTAAATTAACAAATTAACTAAAATAGTGGGGAACAGTCAATATTTAATCAACAATAATGAAAACATGGCCTCAAATGTGAACCAACACTTCTTGATCACACCCTGACCCTAAATCCATGGGTAGCTGACCCAAATGTGCAATATAGCTGGATATCTACCTAGCCATCTCAACCTTCTCTCATCTGTACTCAGTCTTCTGCAGAATATGTCGATTATGTGTGACTCTCAATTTGTAGTCACATTTAGTTGTAGATGCAAGAGTGATAATATGGACCAAAGACGACCCAATGGATAGTGTCTACTGAAAGATCAACTTTGACCTCTCTCACAGGTGTATGATCAAGTTATGGATGCACCCATTTGCCTTATTGTTCCAAGAAATTTGCACATGGAAAGATCTACTATCGCTCAATATAATGCGTAAAACTCATGTACCATGGTCAGGCTTTAAGAAACGAGTGGTCTAGTCATCCACTTTAACTGGTAACTAATGAATTCAACCCATAACTATGGTACACATCTTAGTCCAGATAGATTGATTTGGCGTTTCTCATAAATAAGCCTCTTAGGCCTGCCAGTATATGAGATATGATAATCTATATCATAAACTGCCTATATATACTCTACATACCACCTCTGAGGGACGTTCATAGTATATGTGGGTGCAGGGCTCTGCCTTTGTTATACTAGCACATTTTCAAAAGCCTACTCAGTACGCTCTTTAGACTACGGTACATCTAAATAATGTACCTATGCGGTGTTACATTCATCGTACTATGGTACCGCTCATGACTCCTCCAACTAAGCATCCTCAAATAAATCCTAGGATCCCTTATCAGACTGGGGATCCTGATCTATAACCTATGGAGTAGACTAAGAATCTTTCTTATCCTCATCATCATAATCATCTGGTGAAGGAGTATGTTAGGGTGACATCCACGCTGAGCACATCTATAGTCGGGTTGCAACTGCATAAGCAGCTTGCCAAATCTTTTCTCTAGTAACTTTATGTGTCATCCCAACTATAGTATCTCTACCTCGCTGCATCGGGTATGCCTCCACTAAACCACTATGCTCGGGAGACTCTGCCCTTCTCCTCGAGGTATCGGCCTTTTTATTTTTAGCAGTTTTAGGTGCCATATGTACCTGAAAACCTAGTTGATAGTTTCCAACAAAAATGAGGGATAGAAAAAGTTGAAGAAAAACTCGAAATTCGAAAGGTTCAAATTTGTCCTCAATTTTCACACCCCTATAACTTACTTGAAATCCCATCAAGTCCAATGTACACACATATGGCAAGAAAAATGATTTTCAAGGAAAACTAAACATTCTCAACTAGTGGTATTACTCTACTCCTTCAAGTTCAACTTCCGGTTAGGGTCTAACCTTAGAATTTAATTCAAAATAAGGCCCTACATTATGATTTTAGGCTACTTCAAGGCTCATAAATACAAGAATGATAGAATATATGGATTTTGCAGGGAAATACACGTATCAAATTGTTTAAAAAATAAATAAATCAATGCATAACCATTAGGAGATGATAAAGTTACCTCTTTTATTGATGAACCAAAAGTGAACAAAGAAAAAATCAATCAAAATCTAAGTTGGAACTTGTTTTTAGTGTGTTGTAAAAAGTTGAAATCTCAAACAAGTGTCAATTTAGTCTTTACTTATGTGTGGGGTTAGTTTATGTTTTAAGAGGGAAGTTTGAATTGAAAGAGAAAAGTAAAGTTTTGAGGATCTGAAGGAGTTAGAATGAGGTTAAATGTGTTTAAATAAGAATAAGGGGATGTTTTAGGTTATATTTATGTGTTGGTGGGCCCAAAATTTTAATAAAATTTAGGCCCACACTAGACATAGCTACCGCAGCTGCTTGCGCCAGCCACTTACGGCCGGGCCTAGGGCGCAAGTGCCTCCTACAGCCATCAGATGCGAGGCCAAAGATTTTGGCCCACTCTTTTTCACTCTGTACTTGGATTTTTAATATTTTTCCAGCTACTAGTAGTCCCAAAACGTCAAGTTACAGTCCCTGATGCATGAATTGGTGCAAAATTCTACACCTTTTATTTTTCTCCTTAAAATTTTGGCTTTTCAATTTATTGTTCAACTTACCTAGCCCTTGCCGGACTTGTGACCATGATGGGTCAGTCACATATACCCCTTACTTATAAATTGATGAATGTATCAATTTATTCATATTCCAGGTAAGTCTAAGAGCTAAAAACATAAGAAAAGAAAAACAACAAAAATTGAATACAAAAATAGTGGGTTGTCTCCTACTCAGCGCTTGATTTAATGTTGCGTCATGACGTGGGTATATCGATTACTTAAAATTCATCAAGATAACCTTAGTAGTACCCTCCAAGGTCATCATAATAGATCAACGACACCACTCATAGATCAGTAGATTGCTTCATTGATTTTTGGAAGTTGAAGGTGGCTTCCTCAATGTTGACTCTAAATTTATGCTCTCCTTTCTCCATGTTAACCATTTCTCTACCTGTCGGAATATATGGTCTCTCCAATATAATGGACATTTCAGTTTCAATACAATTACTTCAAAAGAGAATCCCTTTGGTATCTTTATTTTGCGGTCAGCAATCAATAGCCACATTAATGAAGTTTCAGGAGGATTTAAGCCCAATTGCTTGAATACGGCCAGCGACATCAAATTTATGTTGGCACCTAAGTCACATAAGCCTCTTGAAATTTGAGAGAACCCAATAGTACATGGAATAGTAAATGCTCTAGGGTCACCCCTTTTTCTAATCCAAAGACCTCATAGTAACTGCACTACAGTGGTGAAATCCATCAAAATCCTCGATCGTAACTCTCTTTTTATTTGTGACCAACTACTTCATAAACCTGGAACACCCTGGCATCTACTCTAATGCCTCATGAAGAATATTCAAGTGTAATTCTTTTAGCAAGTCAATAAATCTCTTGAATTCTCTTTCCTCTCTTTTCTTTTTTAGTGGTCGAGGAAAAGGTCGGGGCGGTCTTAGAATCTGTCTTATTTCCTACTTAACAATCGGCCCCTTACCTCTTTTCTTAAAAATTTTTCATCACCATCTGTTTCCTTTTGTGATTTCACAATAGGTGACTCATCAACACTATCTTCCGCAACAAGTAGTGGGGATCTATAGTAGTCATACCACTCCTCGTGGTAATACCAAGAAAATGACCATAATTCTTAAAATTCTGCATAGTATTGATTAGAATGGTACTTGGCTACCTCTAGTTTAGAGTTGCTGACATCTTCTTGAACTGGTGTTCCGACTGATTGATAGCAATGGCATGGGATTCGACCTTTTAGGTAAACCCTAAAATATTGGCCTTAATATTCTTAAGGATGATCTCTTTATTTTCTTGACCCTTCACCAGTTTAGTCAGTATCTTTTCCATTCTAGATTTTGCATTTCTTCTGCCAGGCGGAATTTACTTATCTCCCTTCCCTATGTAGTAATCCTTCTTTATCCAGTTACTATCTCACTCTCTAGTACGGTCTCTGTATCTATCATAGTAGTTCTAACCTTAGTTCCCTTAGGCTTGGTGTGAAAAACCTGCCAACTAATGATCATGACTATTTGTTTGCATCTCTAGTTCTGATTCCTAAGCTTTGGAAGTCGATTCTGTGCCGCTAGTGCATTCACTCTTTAAAATTTGGTACTGAAAGATAATTTGGTAGTACCCCTAGATCAATTCTTAGTAGCATAATTTCCTGCACCATTAGCCTCTCAAATTTGCCACCCATGGTTAGTGAGCGAGATCTAATCTAGCATCTCTGAAGCTTTTTCTTAGTGTATTCTTATAAAAGATCTTCCAGAGATGGTATCTTCCATGTATCTGGAACTGATGGTTAAGGCTCAATAATATAACTCCAATAAGCTCGTCCTTGATATCTGATAGCTACACACCATACTCATTTTTTTCTTAAAACTAAACCATGCCTCATAGTGTGATTCTAATTGTAGCTGCCTGAAATTACCGATCTCATCCTTAAGCTACAACATCCTAGATGGAGGAAAGAACTATTTCAACAATTTATTGTGTAACTCGTTCGATGTAGTGATAAAGACTCTTGGCAGTTCCCTTAATCATAAAGATGCTTCTTCTAGAAGTAAAAAGGGAATAACCTTAGACTAATTTATTTTTTATTCACCCCTGGATGTATATACGAACTACAGATCTCGATGAAATTAGTAAGGTGCAAATTTTCTTTATTAATAGGCAGACCCGCAAACACACCCATCAGATTTAGAGGCTGGATCATTACACATGTAATGTCAAACTTGATGCCTAGAGGTAAAATAGGAGGAATAATAGCTCTAGTCTCTGTTGGATCAATGTATACCTTATCTTCTTTATCATATATATATGGCTACATATATTGATAAGCTGGTATCGCTTGATCATGGGCACCTCTAGCCCTATTCTAATTTTAACCAAGTGTTGCTCGATAGTTTGTTTCTTGTCTCTTCTCAGCTAGCTCTGCCCTCCTAGCTACCCACTAAGCTTCTTCTATTTCCCTCCTCTCGTTTTCATCTTGAGCTAAAAGCTAACTGATCTATCGATCAATAATATCCTATAATCCTTAAGGAATAGGGGGAGGTACAACATCATAAACCCCTTTAGGATTATCATCTCTTTTCTATTCTATCATCCTACTAGGTGTTTGCAGGATCCTCTCTTGATTCAAATTTACTAGGATTAAGGGATTTACTATAATCTGTGTGCTAGGCATACACTGGTGTATGCCCAACTAAGAACAAAAACAAAAAAGAAAAACCCAAAAAATAGCAATAACTTCAATTCACAAATCAACACCGTAGTCCCCGACAATGACGCTAAATTTGGTGACATCCAAGCTACACCTCCTTCTAGAAGATGAAAGATTCACTGCCAAATATATTAACCCAACAAAGGTTGGGGTCCAATCCCAAGGGAATACGTGGAATTGTGGCTCTCGTCTATTGTAATCAACGGGCAAAATCTGTAAAGTAAATGGGGATTTCGAGTATCAACATCAAACTAGTAGCTAATATCAACTCCGGTTGTAATCAGTTGTAAGTGAACACTAGGATTGTGTTCCCCCTATATCCTCAACTCTGTAGGCTTATCGTAATTTGTTGAACCAACCTGATACATTGCACGAAGAATTGATAAGTTTTCTACAGTCTTTTGGATGAGAAGGAGGATCTCACTCATTACCTTTTGAGTCTTAGGAAGTCGCCTTACTAACCCTAATATTGGTCCCATTTAACTATTACTTTTTAGACTCTAGTTATTAGATGAAATCTAACCATCTTATATAGATGAAACCTAGAAGCGTGGATCGACAGCTAAATGCCAAATTACTGTTGTCTTTATCTTTTACTAGTCACTACTCCTTTTTTGGAGTAAGTAGCAATAATCTAGGTAGTATCCTAACGTGTGCACCTAGTAAGAAAACTGTTATATTTAAGAAAAAGCAATACATGCATGGGTATCAGTTCAGAATAACAATAGCACTTCCCCTACTTTATCAATCTGCCAGGGTTTCCACAACCCTAGCTATGGGATTTTAGCCGCTCATACTTATAAAGTAATCAACAACATTCACAATCAAAAGCATAGATGAAATCACAACAATAAGAGGTAGAAAACCCACACCCGTAACTTAATTAATCAACTGAAGTTAATAAAAGAGAATCCCAACATCAAAATCTAATCTTGGAATCAAAATATGTTTGTGAGTATAAAAAATGCATAAATACTACTAAAAAACACATAAGGGGTATTTATAGTACATGAGGAAACCCTAAAATCAAAGCCCGAACAAAATAGGAGAAAAAAAAGTTGGTGGCCATTTATGGTCTCTACTTGCGCCTTGTCCTTGGGTGCAGATAGTACTTATGGCCAATAGGGAGGGAACAAGTGGCGACCGTAAGTGCCACACCAAAATTCTCCTACAAGTCAGCTCTCGGGATTTTGGACTTCTGGTACTTGCTTTGCCCATATACGGCTCATAAGTACTACTTGCGGTCCATATGTTGACTTATCAAGTGTCGGAAGTTATTTATTCAACATTTCTTTAATTTTAGCATGTGGTGTGATCACGACCAAGCCGAAAAGTGTCTCAAACATCAATAATTGCTTCAAAAATTAGCAAAAAACACCTTTATTCATCTTTTTCATGAACTTAGCAGCCAAAACATGATTTCCTGCAAAACATACCCAAAATGCATCATATCTAACAACACAACCTTAGAAACTTGCATATTATCCTTTTTTAAGCATCTAAAGTGCTTTATTTCTATAGCACATCACATTTTCATGTGAAACATAAGTAATAAAGTCTATTCCACCTAAGATAAAGAGGTACAAGTCAAGAACTTCAACTCTACAAATTGTATAGCTAAAATAGTCCAACTAACCCAAATCTTATATTTCATCAATCTAATATTTAAAATCTATCCCATCTAACAAGATATCACAATTATATTATGACATAGTTCAATCTTACAAAGAATAAACCTAGCCTACCTAAAATCTGAAGAATGCTCAACAATTTGCCAAACCTTTGCTTTTCCCTTTCAAGAAGCTTTGTAAAGATGTTAGGGTATCAAAAACACAATCTACACATCATTACGAGAACATCGATACCCATATTGGACCATTGTGCTTCAGGTCCAAAAATGATACCAAAAACCTCAAGTGGGTCCCACGTATGGGGAACACATTTTCGAGATCAACCCAATGTTCATACACCATTAGGGAATCATAACCCTAAAAAAATAGGTAAAAACTAAGCTTATTATGGCTAAAATCAAATCCTTAAGCTATTTGGCATTTTGGTCAATAATCAAGAAATTCAATCTTGAAAATGAAGGATCCTTATCTTAAATCCGATGTTAATCCAAAAAATTTATGTTATTTAAGTTTCCAACAAACCCCCAAGACTCAATTTAAGATTTGCACACTATTTTACGGTTCCTTGGTCCTACATATGAGTGGAAATGCCCAAAATTTTACCCAAGGGTCCCTTTTATAGCTAACACAGGAAATCAAGTGAGGTGATCGCGAACTCAGAGGAAGCGATCACACTATTTGAGTACAAAGGAAGGTATAGCGGTCACCAACCTCCCCCGTGTGATTGAAGGATCCCCTTTTGGCCTTAGACATCAGCTAAAAGATGGAATATTTTCAAAGTTTTAGCAAATGCCTCGGGATGTATTTTAAATCCAATATAAGCAAATGAATTATTTAACCATACGAATTTTGATGTTGCGAATATGATGGCAAAGTATGATTTTCTATCTGAGGTTATTTTGACAAAATTTTGGGCCCCACACTTGAATTCTTGATTTTCTAACTTTCTGACCAATAGGTCTAAATGTGCTCAGGTGTGTGGGGACCCGAACCAAAGGTCTAGCTAGTCTAAAATTTATATTTCGGAGTTGTTGTTGTAGTTGGAATTTGTACCCGAGATTGTTTTATAGACATTTTTGTCCGGTTGCCATTTACAACCCTCAATGACTTCTAAATAGAGAATTGGCTCGTAAAACCAAATGAACTACCCCATAACTGAACTATCTGCTCGAGCGAGTCATAAATGACTTGGGCAGATATTGAAAGGCTCTAATGGAGAAAATAAGAAGGAACATAGAGAATGACCTAGAGGGTGTTTACAATATGCACTACTAAGGAACTTTCATCACTGAAAGTTAAGAACTAGAATAAACTCAAAGTTTCTAATAGGTGAAGATACTACGACCGCATATCACTCTCAATCTCCCAAGTAGCCTTCTCCACTGGATGGTGCCTCCACTGAACGTTAATATCTAAAATTTCTTTTGGGTACAATCGTCTCACATAACTAGTTAAAATAAGCATGGGCTCATACAACTAGACCTAGTCCCATCTAAGCACATGGTCTTCCTCATCGGGGTTATTGCAATGAAGAAAGGGAAAAATTCTTCAAGTGTGACCAGATAGACCATCAGCTAAGTGATTGTCTGGTTAATAAGGTTGTTACATGGGAGAAAGATTCATGTGGCTTTATTTTATGCTCCTATACCTGGTGGTGCCACATCTACTTCTGTTATTGCTCCTGGTTCTAGTGTTTGTAAGAACAGGTTGTATACTTTGGCATTTCAAAAGGAATTCAAGGCATCACCTAATGTCGGTACTGGCACATTATAATTTTTCTCTCATGACGTGTATTATTTTCTTGATCTGGGGTCCACCCTTTCCTATGTGACTCCTTATGTGTTTGTATCTTTTGGTTTCAATTTGAAAGTTATTTCAGATCCTTTTTCAATTTCTACCCTAGTAGACAACTCAGTTATTGCTAAGAGAGTCTATAGGGGGGTGTGGTATCTATTAGTGGCAAGAAGACCTTGGTGGATCTGTTTAAATTGGGTATGGTGGACTTCGATGCCATTCTATGTATGGATTAGTTGCACTCTTATCATATGTCCTTGGATTGTCGGACCCACAGGGTTAACTTTAGTTTCCTTAGTGAGCTAATTATAGAATGGGAGGGTGGTTCTTTAGCTCCTAGGGGGAAATTTATTTCTTATCTTAGAGCTAAGAGGTTAATCTCCAAAGGTTGTCCTTATTACTTGGTTTGGGTTAAAGTTTCTAACTCGTAAGGTCCTTCTTTTAAGTCAGTTCCAGTGGTTAATAAGTTTCCAAAGGTCTTTCTGGATGATCTTCCTAGTGTTCCTCCCGATAGGGAAATTAATTTTGGTATTGATCTAGTTTCAGACACTCAACTAATTTCTATTTCTCCATATAAAATGGCTTTGACTGAGTTGAGAGAACTCAAGAAGCAACTTAAGGATCTTCTGGATAAGGGGTTTACTCATCCTAGTATATCTCTGTGGGGGTGCACCGATGCTGTTTGTGTGTAATAAAGATGGTTACCTTCGAATGTTCATTGACTACAGGTAGTTGAACAAGGTAACGATTATGAATAAGTATCCTCTTCTAAGGATAGATGATCTATTTGACTAGTTGCAAGGTGCCAAGTTCTTCTCTAAGATAGATCATTGGACTGCATACCATCAGCAAAAGACTAAGAAGGTGGATATCTCTAAGATAGATTTTCATACTCGGTATGGGCACTTTAAGTTTTTTGTAATGTCATTTGGGTTGACAAATGCTCTGGCAACATTTGTTGATCTAATGAATAGGGTTTTTCATCAGTATTTGGTTCTCTTCATTACTGTGTTTATTGATGAAATTTTGGTTTATTTAAAGAGTGAGATGGATCATGCTAATCACCTCTGTGTGGTGTTGCAGACCTTAAAGCAACAACAATTTTATGCCAAGTTCTCTAAATGTGAGTTTTGGTTGAAAATTGTAACTTTTTGAGGTCATGTTATTCTAGTGAAAGGATCATGATGGATCCACAAAAGGTTATTGTGGTTAAAAGGTGGCCTAGACCCACTATTCTAACTGATATTTAGAGTTTCTTGGGTTTAGCCGGGTATTATCGGAGATTTGTGGAAAGCTTTTCATCAATAGCAGTGCCTTGACTAAGTTGACTCAGAAGAAGGTAAAGTTTTCTTGGTCGGATGCTTGTAAGGAGAGTTTTGAGAAGTTAAAAGATAAGCTAACTTCGACTGTAATTCTAACTCTAACCAAAGGCAATGATGGGTTTTGGGTTTGTTATGTTGTATCTCGGGTAAGACTGGGTTGTGTTTTGATGTTGCATGGGAAGATGATTTCCTATGCTTTTAGGCAGTTGAAAATGCATGAGAGGAACTATCTTACTCGTGATTTGTATTTGTTAGCGGTTGTGTTTGCTTTGAAATTATGGCAGCATTATTTGTATGGTGTTCATGTGGACATCTTTTCTGATCATAAGAGTTTACAGTATGTATTCACTTAAAAAGAGCTTAATCTCAAGAAGAGGAGGTGACTTGAGATTTTCAAGGACTATGATATGAGTCTTTACTATCACCTAGGTAAGGCTAATATGGTTGCTGATGTTCTTAGCAGGTCATCCAGGGGATTTTGTCTTATGTAGATAAAGTAAAGTGGCAATTGGTGAAGGATATTCAATGCTTAGATAATCTAGGAGTTCGTCTCTTATACTCCAATGATGGTGGTATGATGGTGAAAGATGTGGTTCGATCAACTCATGGTGTAGAGATCAAAGAGAAGCAACTGCTAGACCCTATTTTGATGAAATTCAAGAGTAAAGTTAGTGGGCAAAAGGTAGTGGTGTTTAAGATTGGTGGTGATGGTACTTTACGGTACTAAGAGAGGTCGTGTGTTCCTGATGTTGATGATTTGCGACAAAGTATTTTGGCTAAGGCACATGAATCGTGCTATGTTGTTCATCCTGCCTCAACTAGGATCTATCATGATCGCAAGGAGATCTATTAGTGGAATAGCATAAAAAGGGATGTGGCTGATTTTGTGGCCAAGTACATGGTGTGTCAACAGGTTAAGGTTAAGCACATGAGGCTAGGAGGGTTGTATTAAGAAATTGATTTGTATGAATAGAAATGGGAAGTGATCAATATGTATTTCGTTACCGGTTTTCCCTGGTAGGAATCAATTTGATTTAGTTTGGGTCATCATGGTAAGGATGACTAAGTCTGCTCACTTTTTGCCAGTGCGAACTACCTTTTTGGTAGAGGATTATGTGAAGCTATATATTTAGTAGATTGTGAAGCTACATGGGGTGCCTGTTTCAATTATTTTCTTATCGTGGAATGCAATTTACATCTCACTTCTGGCAATTTTCCAGAAAGGGTTGGGGACTATGGTTAGTCTAAGTATTGGTTTCCACCAATAGATGGATAGGCAAGTAGAGAGAATGATTCATACATTAAAGGATATGCTTTAGGTTTGTGTGATTGATTATGGTGGCAATTGGGTTGAGCATCTACCTTTGGTAGTGTTTCCTTACAACAATAGCTATCATTCTAAATTGGTATGGATCCTATTGAGGCATTGTATGGTAGAAGGTGTAGATCTTGTATTGGTTGGTTTGATCTTGGAAAGGCGGATATGTTTGGCCCCGACTTCGTTTACCAGGCTATAAAGAAGGTAAAAGTGATGCAGGATAGGCTTAAGGATACCCAAGGTCGCTAAAACTCCTATACGGATGTTAGGCGTAGATACTTGGAGTTTGCGTTTGGGGATAAGGTTTTCCTCCAGGTATCTCGCATTAAGGGAGTAATGTGGTTTAGAAAAAAAAGGAAGCTCAGGCCCCAGTATGTTGGTCATTTTGAGGTTTTACGGAGATTTGGTAATATTATGAGCTGAAGTTACCTTCTATCTTGATCTTGGATCATCTGGTATTTCATTTTTCCAAGATAAGAAAGTGCATTGGTGATCCTTCTTCGGTTTCTTCTCTGGAGGGATTGGGTATCTCAGATTCTCTCTCTTATAAGGAAATCTTGGTTGAGATCTTTGATAGGCTGGTTCGTCGGTTGTGGACCAAGAATGTATCTTTGGTTAAGGATCTGTTGTGGAACCATAAGTTGGAAGAAGCTACTATGTAAGTGGGGGAGGACATGAAGTTCAAGTATTCGCATCTATTTTTTGCTCCTGGGATTCATATGGAAGATATGTGTCTTCAACACATCTTTATTTTTTGAGTTTGTTAAAGGAAAGATTAATATGTTTTCCACTTTGTTTTCAAACTTTGTTAAAGGGTGGAAATATATTTGATAATGCAAATGACTCATACGTGTGGTTACCCTACCTTGTGTGTCATTTGGAGATAAATGTTCCTAGTAGGGGAGACTATAACACCCTGGGTTTTGACCCTTAGAAAATTTCCTGTAATTCTGGTCTCTGAACCCAATAAGACTCATGGGAACAAGTCGTATAATGGGATTGAATGGTATGTTCCTGTCTTATGATGACCAATATTGGTTGGTGGGTTGGATTTGGGTTACTGGAATGGATATGACTTAGGGGTACGATTCGTATTGGTGGGTACGAATTGTTTGGTTCCTCAACTTAATCTTATACTTGGTTACTTAGTTTTTATCTGAGTACGAGTGGCTCACAGTGTGATGTAATCCAAGGTACGAGTTATATCATGAACATATATGATGGATAGTGTCTAAATTTTTCTTTAGTTTATTCTTCTAGGAGTACGTATGAGGGGTACGGATCGTATGCTTCGGACACAACTTGGTTGGATGAATCTTACGCTGGATAGTGTTGGATCAAAATTTTGAGGCTAGGATACTAGTGGAAGGTACCAACCGTATCAAAGGGTACAACTCGAGAGGGCCAGTTGTACCTCTGTGATGAGATTTTTGTACAACTTAAGTGGGGGTATTCTGGACATTTCTCCACTTATTCTAATGAGGTTCCACGACTTGTAACCTACCTGATAGGTTATTTACCCTATTATTCCATTCATTAACACCTAGAAACTCTTCCTAAACGCTCTATAATTATCTCAAAAGCTTTTTGGGCAAGGGAAGTTAGGGTTTCAACTAGAGGATTAATTTGGGGATTGTCTTGGTGATTTCTTTCCACTATCATCTTGGTTTAAGGTATGTTCTCTTCCCTCATTGATAGTCTCAACTAAAGGCAAAGTTTTATACAATGTTTTTATGAATTGAATATTATACGATTTGGGGGTTTTAACTATGATTTGGGTGTTTTGGTTATCAATGTTAGGTTATGGCTTTTCCATGTTTTAACTATGCTATTATATGTATTGATGGTGGTTTTGGATAATTGGATTGCATGGTAATGGATTAATGGAAATTGGAATTGGGTTTGGTCATATCATACCCCCAATGTGTTTGATAAAACGTCTTTAACCATGTTTTAATTATAATATTTGTTTTTCAATAAAACTTATACATGGTTTAAAATTGTTAATTGAACCATAATTGATATGACTGGTTTAAATGGTCTTAAATGGATTTGAAAGGCTATTTTGTCCATGGTTTTGGTTAATTGAAAATCATGGAAGGGCACTTAGAAGTCCCATTAAACTATATATGGTTGGCTATGGATAATACTTGAAAGTATGGTCGGTATGACGATACCACCACTAAATGGCCTTGGTTAATAAATTTAAAATGGATTGGTTGATTTCTTGATAATGATTTTAATTAGGCAATAATGGTGGGATATGTAGTAAGGCCATGGAAAGTGGAGGTCTCGGGGGCACCAAAACTGGAAACTCATATTTGTCGATATGAGGTTTGGTCTTGGTTATTGTGGGCATGATGTCACACTATATTTTGGGGGATGTACTAATAATCCCATGTTTTCTTCCTTGGCCGTCGGGCTTCACGCACCGGGACCCTTTTAATAGGAGAGATAAACCTATATAACCCATGGGTAGTTTAGAACGACAACGCTACACAGTCCAGGTAACAGTTTTAATGGCATGCTAAACCCAATTCCTATCCCTGTCATGGATATATATATATATGTCTATATGGTTTGTGCATATATTGATGGTTTTATTTTATTTTTAAATGGAATTATTTTATCCTTATCTTGAGTTTATGCTAGCGATCACTCGCTAACCCGTCTTTGGGAGACTCTATACCTACATTATGTAGGAACTAGTCAATCTACTCCTCCTACATAGAGATTGACTCAGGGACAGCTGTTGGATTGAAGTGTTGAGCTTCCATACTTTCGGAAAGCTCTATTTTATGTTATTGGTATTTCTAGATACTTTGGTTTTATTGGTTTTGGTCATGGCTGAGGGCATGTCCTAACTAGATATTCTTACTCTTTTGGTTAGAGTCTTTGTAGTACTACTATGGGTTGGTACAGGCGGGATTTGGTATTGGTGTTAGTCTTGGCATTGAAATAATTTGGTGGGTTAACATTATTGGACATAATTTCTCACTGTTCCATCGAATTTTATTTTGGGATTAATTATATTATTTTTTGGAACTTATTTTGTTATGTCTTGGCTTACAACCTTTGGTATGGTTTGGTATGGTTGGGCGGTTAGTGTGGGACAGTTGGACTCGATGGGGTCGTTACGGTTGTTACCCTATCCCAGGTTCTTCATGTAAGCATTTACTCTATCTAGTTATTTGTTTGGTACTCAGCTGACTCGAGGTATGATATTGGTGGTTTGGTTGGATAACAGGTGTTGGTCCCTGGTCCTGGTGTGTCAACTGACTTTGGTAGGCTGACACTTTTCCCTTTTTCTCTATTGGGGGAAGTGAAAAAGTGGTTGAACGCTGAGCTGACAAGTTCAATCACAACCTGGGATGACTTAGCTTGGAAATTCCACATCCTATTCTTTCCATCTGGCAAGAATGCAAAATTATGCAGTGAATTGTGAGCTTTAAACAGAGGCCTGAGGAGAACTTATATCATGCTTGGGAGAGGTTTAAAACTTTTCTTCGTGACTATCCATAACATCAGCAGTACAATAAGGCACTTGTCCATACTTACAATGAGATTGGATAATAAAGAGGTAATATTTAAAGTTTACAAACCACTCAACACGTTATCCCACTACAAAGATTTATGCATGATTACAGTGATTAAAGAGGATAAGTTTGGGGTGGTGGAGTTTATTCCACCAATGACTTCTTTAGATTTCCTCATTGAGCTTTCTAAGACATAAATACACCAGCATACATATTGATGAGCCTTAAAAGGCTATTTTGGAGAAAGTTGTTGACCTTAAGAGTTCACACTCAAGAGGTAAGAAATGAATAAGAAGATGGCCTCCAAGTAGGAGGAAAGGGATGAAGGGAAATGGCTAAGTAAGATTGGGTTGTGCCATGACACTAAATCAGGAACTGCATGGGAGGCAACCCAAGTTAAGATAGGTTTTTGTTTCATTATTTTTAGCTTTTACTTCACTAGTTTTTGTTTTTGTTGAGTCACAAGTTTATGGGAAGTCCGAGTACCATAAAATCTGAGCTAAGAAGCATGACAAAGACTAAGTGTGGGGTCCCCAAACCCTTTTGATGTATACAGATGCTACTTTCTAGGCCTAGAGGCCTCATGGAGTATTTATATCTCTACTTTTAAGTACACTTTAAGAACAAAGTAGATTTTTAAGTGTAGGATGGGGAAATTCCCATTTTTAGTCCATTTGTGTTACAATGAACCTGTTTTGGCCCCAGTCCTCCTTGGACATTTTCCACTCAAATAAAGTAAATCGCTTAAGTTGAGGGTGGCTATTATAGGGGTGCGTAATGTAAAGTGGGTGTCAAAAAGGGTAAAAAAAAAATTATTTTAGGTAAGTGATATATTTTGGTTGGTGTTATATATTATTGTATGATGCAAGTGTTTTGGTTGTAAAGAGAATGTTGATTGTTTAAATTATTATTTTTGAGAATCCTAGGCTCTAGTTTATAACTCTTGTACTTGTTGGATTAATGTTGAATTCATGGTATTGTTTGGTTGAGAGTCTATAATAATCCTACTTGAGTTGAGCATGTGTCATGCATGTGTGAGGTTTTGTATATTCCTTATTACATTTGATGCTAGAACTTGTCTGGCGTGTGTGCAATGCAAAATAAAAAGTGTGGGTTTAGGTGATGATATAGACATTTCTCTGATAGCCATGTTTTATACACTTTTTCAGACCTACACTTGTGCATAATCCTAGTTAGCACCATTGAGCCTTTAGCTTATTATTTAGAGCCTCATATGTAGTCCAATCCCCTTCTTTCATTAATCGTAATTTAATCCAAAGCTCCTAAGTACTTTGAACCCCCAAAGTAATAGTTATTGGTGTGTACGATTGATTTTTTATGGTTGGTAATGAAAAGATAATTTATGCTAAAAATTGAATAATGTGTACATAAAATACTTCCACCATAGTGTATCTGAATGAGCTTAATGGGAAGAAGCAAAACAAAAGATATAGGTAGATAGAAGTAGTGTAAATGGGTTGTTAGAGGTGAATTAAATGAAAAGTGTGATATATTAAAGCACTTGTGAAGGATAGTCACTATTACGGGCCAGAATAAATCCTACCCGTCCCTTAGCCTAGATTACAATGCAGAAAGACCTGTTTGATCTTAAGCCTTCACATTCTGATATTAGTTGAGTACTAAACTAAGGGAAAGCCTATGTTACATCTTGTGTAACTTGTGAATTCATTATGAGAGTGAGCGTAGCTTAATACTTATGCCAGTTCTGTTATAAACTACATATATGTAAATGATTATGGGTAACTGTAATGCCCCGTAAATGTCATGCATGTATTAGACTGTAATTTCTGAGCTTTAGACTTAAGTTTTAAATTCTTCTAAGTGTTGAAATGAATTAGACTCATTCTTAGCTGGCAACCTTCGGTATACAACTTCTCGACCTTCCCGACCTTTATTTTTGGATTTTTTGTTGCGTTACGATGGGCAAGGTTGTAGTACGTCTCGGAGAAAATTCAGAATTTTTGGACGAGCCTAAGGCCTCATTTGGATTTTGATCCAGTGGCAGTGCGCGATTAGCCCGCGCCGCCTGCTGGATCGCGCCCGGCCAAAATGTTTAGTCCATCCGGATTTTTAATGGCATTTCCATAAATACTCATTCTCCTATCAACTTAAACACGGGAATTAAATACCTAAAGATCCAAAATATCATTATATTCTTCAAATTTGCTCAAGAACTCTCCCTAGGGTTTCAACATTAAAACCCAAGCAACTCAAGATTTAACCGCGGGTTCGTGAAACAAATTACAGATTTGGAATCCTCTCGACGTAGGCTTCGATAGACACCCAAGATTCGTGGAGAACAAGGTACGCGGGGGTTTTCCTAAATTCTCATGGGCATAAAAAAATCATGTTTTAGATTGGGGTTTTAAATTATGTATAAGATGTTTTAACATCATTGTGTTGGTCTTTTGACCATCTCTAAAGCGATTTTCCAGTTTATATACATATATGAATGAATGTGTTTTAATTTTGAATACATGAACTTGCTAAAGACATTTGACAACCAGGTGTTTGATGAAATTTCTGCATGAATTGAACTTTAAGTTTCGGAGTATGAAATCCTTTACATCAGTTACATGTTTTGGTGGTCTAAACTATGTTTTGAATGAAAGCTCTTTCTTAATACATTATGTCTCAGAAAAATCATGACTTGCAATGTCTTGGTATGACGATACCAATTCAGACTAACTCTATATCAGACTCAGACTAACAGACATTTCAGACTTTCATGATTTTAGACATTCAGAATGTTGCATGTACAGAAAATGTAAAAAAATGGGCATACAGAGATGTTAGGTGGTTCCCCGAAGAGGGCTTGAGCTCAAACGACTCATTGCCTAAAACCGTAGTTTGCTAACCTGGGTATACTATTATGCGCTGACTTAAATGTCCTGTGGCGTATCAGACTCAGACACTCCAACCCTTGCGGCACACTTGGGTTGGGGGCTTCCCCGCCGAGTTAATGGCGGATTCCATACAACCCGTGGAATATCAGACTTGTAGGGGAATACCACCTAACTCTGAAGTAAAAACACAGATCTTGATTTGAAATGAACAGGCAGGTTACATGTTTTCAGAAAGTGCCCATGTATTTTTTGGAAATAGTTTTATACATGATGTCTTGATGAAAAATTACTTTCACTTAATATATATATATATATATGTATGTTCCATTATACTATTTTTGATTTCCTTTGCGTGCCAGTACTTTTGTGCTGACCCCCTCCCTCTTCCAGGTCCTGAGGCACAGTCTAGGGGTCCAGCTACTCAGTAGACATTCTCGGATTTGTAGACTTGATCTCGCAGTGGTGAGCCTTCTATTATTCGGAAGGCCCAATTATGTCAGACATTATCTTATTTATTATGTTTTTGGTTTACTGGGGGCCTTGTCCCAGTTTCTTTTCAGACAGATGTTTGTGTTCTTAGTAGAGATTTCGCAGACTGATGTCAGATAGTATTATTCAGAAATGTTGCAGAACTTGACCATGTATTCCATACCCAGTTTCAATTCCGCATTTTATTATGATTACGAACGTTGTGCATGATAACCAGATAGAGAATAGGTGTTCCGAGTCTTCATGGTTTGGGATGCTCGTCACGGCTAGGGCCTAGGCTCGGGTCGTGAAAAACTTTGTTTCAAAGCACGGTTCGTAGTCCTAGGGTGTCTGCAAAATCGCGTTGAGTAGAGTTTTTTTATGGGTGTGTAGCGCGCCACACTTATAAATATGAGGCTACTAGGCATTTAGGAATGTTTCCCTTCTTTGTAATTTAGTTCGTGCTTCAGAGTCTAAACCGTCCCCTAATCAATGATCTCTTGTATTTCGGAAACACGACTATGCCTCCCCGTCACAACATCAATCAGAGTGCTCAGGTAGATGTGGTCCGTCGCACCCATGGGATGCGAACCCATAATAGAGCTTCCACGCCAGAACCTGTCCCTACTCCGGGAGTCCCTCCAGTCCCAACCAGTCCACCTCGGGCTCCGCGGACTAACGTCAACCGTCCACCAAATGCTCAGAGAGATATCTCAAATGCAGAGTTCAGACGGTCTATCCATATGCTGACACAGCTGGTAGCTAACTAGGATCAACGATCGGAAGATGTTGGGTCTGCATCCGTTACGTCTAAGGCTACTAGAGTCGGGCATTTCATGAAGATGAATCCACCTAAGTTCACTGGTACAAAGGTGGAGGAAGATCCACAGGAGTTCGTGGATGAGATGGAGAAGATCTTTAAGGTAATGTATGTAGATGAGATTGAAGGAGTGGAATTGGCAACTTATCAGCTTAAGGATGTTGCAAATCAGTGGTATGCAGACTGAGAAGATGCAAAAGGTGAGAGTGCTGAGCCTACAGTTTGGGCTGAGTTTGTAGAAGCTTTCCTTGACAGATTCTTTCCTCTGGAGTTGAGGGAGGCCAAAGCAGAAGAGTTCATGAATCTAAAGCAGGGCAGTATGAGTGTACAGGAGTACACTTTGAAGTTTAATCAACTAGCCCGCTATGCACCAGAATTGACTAGCAATATGAGAGCCCGGATGAGGAAATTTGCATTCGGCCTTGCTGATAACCTGGTACTTGAGTGCCAGGGGGCAATGTTGAATAAGGAGTTAGACTTTGCTAGACTGACAGTCCACATGCAGCAGGTGGAAGAGAAGAAGAGAAAGATCGCTGAATCTAGAGAGAAGGACAGATAGGCCAAGAGAGTCAAATCTGCGGACCAGCACCAGAGTCAGCCGCAGAGTGGTAACTAGGGAAATAGGTGGTCGAAGAAGATGAGGTTTTTGAATAATACACAGTCAGCAGCCAGCGCCCCAGCGCCCAGACCCCCTGCAGACAGACAGACTCAGAGCTTTCAGACTCCTCATGGATCTAGAGCACCAGATACTCAGTCGCAGGGTAGTGTGGCTCAGCAGCATCGCACTTACCCGCGATGTGAAAATTGTGGTAGGAATCATCCGGGGAAATGTCAGTTGGGCACACTTGTATGTTATTCATATGGTCAGTCAGGCCACTTTTAGAGGGACTGTCCATCTTCTAGGTGGAATGCTGGTGGTACGAAGTTTCAAGGCAATTCTACAGTGCCACCCCCGTCTCAGAAGGGCGCCACATTAGCTGCCGAGAACAGTCGCAACCGGTTATATGCCTTGACCAACCGCCAGAAGGCGGAAGCTTCCCCAGATGTTGTTACCGGTACGTTACAAATCTTTTCCCGTGATGTCTGTGTGTTACTTGATCTCGGATCTACCTTATCCTATGTGACCCCTTATGTTGTTGTTGGTTTCGAGTTTGAGCCCAGTGTGATTTCTGAACCCTTTTCTATTTCTACCCTGGTGGGGGATTCTATTGTTGCTAGAAGGGTATATAGGGGTTGTGTGGTGACTGTTGGTAGTCGGGATACGGTGGCAGACCTTATAGAGTTGGACATGATTGCATTTGATGCTATCTTAGGGATGGATTGGCTCCATTCATGCTATGCCATATTGGATTGTAGGACCCGTAGAGTTACCTTTTCCTTCTCGAATGAACCAATGATAGAATGGGAGGGACATTCTTTAGCACCCAAAGGACACTTGATATCTTATCTCAGAGCCTGAAAACTCATTTATAAGGGTTGCTTGTATCACCTTATTCGAGTCAAGGACTCTAAAGTTGAAAATCCTCCTCTTTAGTCTGTCCCTATGGTGAATGAATTTTTAGAAGCCTTTCCCGAAGATCTCCCAGGGATATCCCCTGATAGGGAGATAGAGTTTGGTATTGATGTGTTGCCAGATACCCGTCCCATTTCTATTCCGCCATATAGAATGGCTCCCGCAGAGCTAAAAGAGTTGAAAGAGCAGCTAGAAGACCTCCTAGATAAGGGATTTATACGCACTAGTGTATCTCCTTGGGGTGCACCTGTACTTTTCGTGCGTAAGAAAGATGGTTCCCCTCGTATGTGCATAGATTACCGTCAGTTGAATAAGGTCACAATTAAAAACACATATCCTCTTCCTAGGATTGATGATCTTTTTGACCAGCTTCAGGGTGCTAGATGTTTTTCAAAAATAGACCTTCGTTCGGGCTATCATCAGTTGAAAGTTAGGGAGTCAGACATTCCCAAAACAGCTTTCCGAACCCGATATGGTCACTATGAGTTTCTTATCATGTCCTTTGGGTTAACTAATGCCCCTGCAGCCTTCATGGATCTTATGAAAAGAGTTTTCCATCAGTTTCTTGATCGTTTGTCATTGTATTTATTGATGATATTCTGATTTATTCTAAGAGTAAAGAGGATCTTGCCGATCACCTCCGAATCATTCTTTAGACCCTTAAGGATCATCGGTTGTTTGCAAATTTTTCCAAGTGTGAGTTCTGGTTAGATGCTATTGCCTTCTTAGGGCATATTGTGTCCAGTGACGGGATTAGAGTGGACCCCCAAAAAGTTGAGGCAATGAGAAAATGGCCCAGACCCATGACTCCAATCGATATTCAGAGCTTCTTGGGTTTGGCAGGTTATTACAGGAGGTTCGTAGAGAGTTTTTCATCCATAGTGGCCCCACACACTAAACTGACTTAGAAAAAGGTAAAGTTTGTGTGGTCTGATTTATGTGAAAATAGTTTTGAGAAGTTGAAAGACAGACTGACCACTGCACCTGTTTTGACTCTTCCTGAGGGTGTTGATGGTTTTGTTGTTTACTGTGATGCATCCCGTGTGGAACTTGGCTACATTTTGATGCAACATGGTAAGGTGGTAGCTTATGCATCTAGGTAGTTGAATGTGCACGAGCGGAACTACCCTACTCATGATTTGGAGTTAGCGGCTGTGGTGTTTGCCCTTAAGATTTGGCGGCACTACTTGTACGGTGTTCATGTTGATATCTTCACTGATCACAAGAGTTTGCAGTATGTTTTCTCGTAGAAAGAACTGAATCTCAGGTAGAGGCGGTGGTTGCAACTTCTGAAAGACTATGATATGAGCCTGCATTACCATCCGATCAAGGCAAATGTTGTAGCCGACACCCTCAGCAGGTTGTCTATGGGCAGCCTTTCTCATGTAGAAGAAGAAAAGAAAGAGATGGTGAAGGACATTCACCGCCTTGTAAATCTGGGAGTGCGACTGTTAGATTCCGAAGACGGAGGGGTGATTGTTCTTGAGTTAGCTAAATCATCCCTTTGTGCTGAAGTGAAGGAGAAGCAGGTTGAAGATTCCATCTTGATGCAAATCAAGAAAGATGTGGGTCAACAGAAGGTGATGTCTTTTGAAATTGGTGGTGATGGCGTTCTGAGGTTTCAGGGTAGATTATGTGTTTCGAATGTCGACAGGCTTCGAGAAAGAATTCTTGATGAAGCTCACACCTCGAGGTATGTTGTCCATCCTAGTTCTACTAAGATGTACCATGATTTGAAATATATGTTTTGGTTGAATAATATGAAGCGAGATGTGGCTAACTTTGTTTCTAAGTGCTTGAATTGCCAACAAGTGAAAGTAGAACATTTGAGGCCAGGAGGTACTTCCCAAGAAATAGCGTTGCCCTTGTGGAAGTGGGAAATGATCAATATGGACTTTATTATAGGACTTCCGAAGTCCCAAAATTAGTATGACTCTATATGGGTGATTGTAGATAGGCTGACCAAGTCAGCTCACTTTCTGCCTGTCAGGACTAACTATTCTGGGCAAAATTATGCTAAGCTATTCATTGCAAAAATTGTCCGTTTGCATGGAGCGCCTGTCTCCATTATATCCGACCGAGGTACTCGGTTTTCTTCTCAGTTTTGGAGATCGTTTCAGAAAGGTTTAGGTACCCAGGTGAACTTAAGTACAACATTCCACCCTCAGACTGATGGGCAAGCTGAACGCACCATCCAGACCTTGGAGGACATGTTGAGGGCCTGTGTGATTGACTTTAAAGGTTGTTGCGTTGATCACTTGACACTGATAGAGTTTGTCTATAACAACAGTTTCCACTCTAGTATTAAGATGGCACCTTTTAAGGCATTGTATGGTAGGAGATGTAGGTCTCTAATAGGCTGGTATGAAGAAGGTGAGATGCAGATGTATGGGCCTAATCTTGTTCATCAGGCAATGGAGGATGTGAAACTCATTAGGGAACTACTTAAGACAGCTCAGAGTCGTCAGAAATCCTATGCCGACGTCAGAAGAAGAGAGTTAGAGTTGGAGTTATGCGTTTCGGGAAGAGGCGTAAGCTAAGTCCTCGCTATATAGGCCCGTATCAGATTGTAAGGACAATAGGTAGAGTTGCGTATGAATTAGAATTGCCTGCAAGTTTGGGTTCTGTTCATCCAGTATTCCACATATCCATGTTGAAGAAGTGCATCGGAGTTCACTCTTTGGTGGTTCCCATTGATGAGATCAAGCTGGATGATTCCTTGTCTTACAAGGAAGAGCCCGTGGAAATCCTAGATCGACAAGTGAGAAAATTAAGAAGTAAGGAGATAGTCTCAGTTAAAGTGTTATGGCGAAATCAGAAAGTTGAAGAAGCAACTTGGGAGTCGGAGCATGACATGAAAGTGAGATACCCAAGCCTATTCGAACCAGCAAATAACGAAATGGAAGGTACAATTCTTGCTTTATGTTTCCTTCTATGTATGAATCTACTTGAAATCGTGCGTGACTATTCCCGCATAATCATTCGGGGACGAATGATCCCAAGGGGGGGATAATGTAACGCCCCGTAAAAGTCCTGCATGTATTAGACTGTAATTTCTGAGCGTTAGACTTAAGTTGTAAATTCTTCTAAGTGTTGAAATGACTTAGACTCATTCTTAGCTGGCAACCTTCGGGATACAACTTCTCGACCTTCCCGACCTTCATTTTTGGATTTTTTGTTGCGTTATGATGGGGCAAGGTTGTAGTACGTCTCGGAGAAAATTCAGAATTTTTGGACGAGCCTAAGGCCTCATTTGGATTTTGATCCAGTGGCAGCGCACTATTAGCCCGCGCCTCCTGCTGGATCGCGCCTGGCCAAAATGTTCAGTCCATCCAGATTTTGAATGACATTTCCATAAATACTCATTCTCCTATCAACTTAAACACGGGAATTAAATCCCTAAAGATCCAAAATATCATTATATTCTTCAAATTTGCTCAAGAACTCTCCCTAGGGTTTCAACATTAAAACCCAAGCAACTCAAGATTTAACCGCGGGTTCGTGAAACAAATTACAGATTTGGAATCCTCTCGACGTAGGCTTCGATAGACACCCAAAATTCGTGGAGAACAAGGTACGTGGGGTTTTTCCTAAATTCTCATGGGCATAAAAAAATCATGTTTTAGAATGGGGTTTTAAATTATGTATAAGATGTTTTAACATCATTGTTTTGGTCTTTAGACCATCTCCAAAGCGATTTGCCAGTTTATATACATATATGAATGAATGTGTTTCAATTTTGAATACATGAACTTACTAAAGACATTTGACCACCAGGTGTTTGATGAAATTTCTGCATGAATTGAACTTTAAGTTTCGGAGCATGAAATCCTTTACATCAGTTACATGTTTTGGTGGTCTAAACTATGTTTTGAATGAAAGCTCTTGCTTAATACATTATAGCTCTGAAAAATCATGACTTGCAATGTCTTGGTATGACGATACCAATTCAGACTAATGCCATATCAGACTCAGTCTAACAGACATTTCAGACTTTCATGATTTTAGACATTCAGAATGTTGCATGTACAGAAAAGGTAAAAAATGGGCATATAGAGATGTTAGGTGGTTCCCCGAAGAGGGCTTGAGCTCAAGCGACTCATTGCCTAAAACCGTGGTTTGCCGACCCGGGTATACTATTCTGCAATGACTTAAATGTCCTGTGGCGTATCAGACTCAAACACTCCAACCCTTGCGGCACACTTAGGTTGGGGGCTTCCCCGCCGAGTTAATGGCGGATTCCATACAGCCCGTGGAATATCAGACTTGTAGGGGAATACCACCTAACTCAGAAGTAAAACACAGATCTTGATTTGAAATGAACAGGTAGGTTACATGTTTTCAGAAAGTGCCCATGTATTTTTTGGAAATAGTCTTATACATGATGTCTTGATGAAAAATTACTTTCACTTAATATATATATATATATATATATATATATATATGTTCCATTATACTATTTTTGGATTACTTCGCGTGCCAGTACTTTTGTGCTGACCTCCCCCCCCCTCTTCCAGGTCCTGAGGCACAGTCTAGGGGTCCAGCTACTCAGTAGACATTCTCGGATTTGCAGACTTGATCTCGCAGTGGTGAGCTTTCTATTATTCGGAAGGCCCAATTATGTCAGATGTTATCTTATTTATTATGTTTTTGGTTTACTGGGGGCCTTGTCATGGTTTCTTTTCAGACAGATGTTTGTGTTCTTAGTAGAGATTTCACAGACTGATGTCAGATAGTATTATTCAGAAATGTTGCAAAACTTGACCATGTATTCTGTACTCAGTTTTAATTCCCATTTTATTATGATTACGAACATTGTGCATGATAACCAGAGAGAGAATGGGTGTTCCGGGCCTTCATGGTTCGGGATGCTCCTCACGGCTAGGGCCTAGGATCGGGTCGTGACAGTAACTCTCTTTTATTAAGGGAACATGTTTGATGATAGTTGGGTGATTTATATGATTTCTTTGATTAATTATTATGCATGAGTTCGCCAACTAGGTGAGTTGGTTCTTGAGGCTAGGGTGTTTTGAAGTAGCATTCTTGAAATTTCAATTGTGTGAATAACATGGTTAGTGGAGAAACTTACATTCCGTGAACTCATTGTAGTACTAGATTGAGTGTTTTTCTTGAAGTATAAGTGCGGAGTCTCTTCAGCTTATGATGCTTAGAGTAAAGAGTTTTTCGAGGACGAATAAGGCTTTAAATCTGGGGTGATGATTTGAGGTGGATTTATGCACCTCAGTGTTATTATCCAGGCTTATTTAGCCTTGTTTTGAGGATTACTTTTGTTCTTAATGTGTTAATAATGATATTATTGAGAATCTTAGTGTCAAAGTAATTAGTCACAAGATTTAAAGTTAAATTTAATCAAGCCTAGTGCCAAATAATCAGTTAAAGATCAAAAAGGGCAAAACTACTTCGTAGCTTAAGTTTCTAGTTCATTGTCTTAAATGTTGTGTTGTTTTGAGCTCTAATCCATTGTGTTGGATGCTATAGGAGTCTTGGTGAGTTTATTTTTAATATATGTAGATGATACACAAGCTGTAAATCAAGTGTAAACAACACCACAAGGATTGGGCTGCAAGGACAAGTACACAAGACAAGTTTAGAAGTCAAATTGAGGTCGTAAATGCATGGGGCATCGTGGACCTTGGTCCATGAGAGGGGAATCGCTTGGATATGTCTTATAAGATGAACTTCCAGTGTGTCACCGTTATAAGTCCACATCTCACACCATATTCCAAGGAATAGATGGGGTGATGCAAACCTAGTCTACAAAATGGACAAATTGTCCTCTTATAAATAGGACACTTGAATTCAATGCAAAACACCTTGGACAGGTTTGAAACATAGAGAGTGGCTGGAAAACACTTCAAATAGGGTTTTATTTCTTTATTTTAGTTTAATTATGGATTTTATCTTGTATTCATCTATAGTGATTATGACTATGTGCATGAGTGGCTAAATGCTCCCTTTTTGGGGATAACGCCAAGAACATGATTACTATTGTTTTGAATTGATTAGGTTTTGATTTATTATCATGTTTGGTTGTTTGTTTTTCCTTGTTATAACTATTTTAAGGATTTTCAACACTTAGATACATCCATTATTGTCTTTGTGAACTCAAGAGGGGGAATAATAGGATAGAACGTGGGGGGTAAATAAAGTAGGATTATAAACTTCCATAGAACAAAAGTTGTAATTTTCTTGTAAGATAGAGATATACCTACGTGGCATATTTGGTTTACTATAGGATGACATATAAATGCGTTTAAATTAGTTCTCACATCCCCTCTAAACGATCTAGTTGTAGGTCTAATTTAGATAGGTGATTAGAGGCTCGAGATACCATGATCATAATATCAACCCAGTGAATCAACAACCAAGATAAGTAATCTAACTAATGAAATTCAATAGCATATTAGGACTATTTGTAGAGCCTTAACCCTGGGCTTCTCCTTATTGATTCTCGAAGAAATCTACTTTATTGCTTTGTTTACTTCAATTTCAGTTTACAACTAAACAAACTCTATTAGTTACTTTCACGTCAATTTAATCTTAACTATTAACTAAAATTCTATTGTTGTTAAATCAAGTCCCTATGGGATCGATATTTGGCTTCTAAAAGACCACTTTACTAATTGGCGAGACCACGTATACTTGCGTGTGCGCTTTGGTGCAACATATAGCCAACGTAGCTTGACCAATGAGGTTTCTTAGGCTACTGGATGGGTCTCGACTAATGACCTTACGAGTCGTGAGGTATGGTCACGAGTCGTGAGAAGTGAATCATGACCATGACAGTATAGGTACCCAATGTTTTATCCCAGACTACGAGTCTAAGTAAAGACTCATAGCTAGTCATTACGAGTCATCACTTGACTCATAACGACAATTGATAGTTTTCCTATATATTTTTTTTAAGGTTATTTCGGTATTTCCCGTCTTTAACTCATTTACCATGACTTAAGAACACTTCTAAGGTCTTATCATCAATAAACAAATCAAAACACATTTCTCTCCTCTTAGACTCTCCCGAAGCAAAAGAAAGATGGGGTTTCTAAGGATCAAGAACCTAAGATTCAAATTGTGGTTTTCTCTCCAAATTCTTGGTATTTTTAGGGTCCTAAGGGTTCTTTGGTTACCTTGTGCAAAGTTTGGTGATTTTGGTTCTTTGGTTGGTCTGGATTGAAGTGGTAAGCCTCCATCTTCTGGAAGGCTGGATATTTTTTTATTTTTCTTATGATTAGCGAAATCCCACTGATTTCTTTATATATATTTTGAATTCTTTTTTTTTCCATGGTTAAGGCATGTCCCGACCTAGTTGGTATTTTGGTTTAGAGGCTTTTATGGAGAAAGTGTGGGTAGTTATTTTTTATTGATTCTTAGTTCTTATTGAGTTATCTATCTATCATCCATATAATTATTCGGGTTGCTTTTGTTATTATATTTTATTATGTTCTGGTTGGATATGGTAAGAGGGTGGTCTTTAGCCCTTTGTGGGGTTTGACATACCCATTGCAACCAGGCTCGGGGATAGGTCATGACACTCAACTTCTATGGGTGACCTAAGAGCTTCACTTTGTCAACTATTATAGCAAACTTAGATGAGGTTCCATTGTTTTTGGGGATTTCTTCCATAGTTGGCTCATCTATGGCATTGGTGAGGAAAACGAGTCAGCCACTGATATTTGAGAGAGTGTCTAGAGGATAGAGTAGAATCAAAGTCTTAAAGGGTGTTTTAAGGAATATATTTATAAGTCATAGACACTGATGGGGAAGAGGTTAAGATGGAAGGATTTTTGAACGGGGGTGAAAGAATTTAAACAATTTCAGTCTTTTGTAGGGCTTAAGGGTGAGGTGTTCTTGACTATTTGGTGTTTTTTAGGATGGTTTTTGAAATAACACAAGAGGATTTTTCTGAGAATGGAAAGGATTTTAGTTTTGGTGCTAATTTTTGAAAAGAAATATGTGAGAAAAATAGATTGATTTGATTTTTAAAGAGAAAAAAAGGTACAACGTTTGGACTTCAAAAGTATAGGATGTGTCTGGTAAGAATAAGTAAGAATTTTTGTGTCATCAATGAATTAACAGTTTGCAGAAAGGTGAGAAAGGACATGGCTTTTCCGACAAGACTTTATGCAAATTTTAAAAAGCACATTAATGGTACAAACCTGTGGGATGGGACCAAGTACCTTCACTGCGTGAGTGAATCTCTTATATTGTGTCTGTCTCATCTTTTCCCCTTCAAAGTGGCTTACCTTGCATGTATACCTACAAAGGTATGGTACTGAGTTAGACCAAAAAGCATACATTTCATCAAGGATATATGCCTCCTAATCATAGCTAATGAACAGAGAAAAACAGAGCTACCAAGTGGGTTAATTCATGTTGATTTAACCCAACCTCAACCTATTCTTCACAAATTACTCCTTGTGAAGATCCTTTGTAAGGATATCAGCTACCAGATCTTCAGTCTTACATGAAATGGCCACAATTCAACATTATCTCTTAGAAAATAATGTCACATATTAATATGATTTGTTCTTTAATGTTGCACTGGTTTTTAGCCATGTTTAGAGAACTTGTATTGTCACACATCAAAGTAATAGTATCAAACACAATCCCAATATCCTTCAGTTATTGTTTGATCAATAACAATTGACCACAACAGGAAGCTGCAGTCAAATATTCAGCTTTAGTAGTAGATAGTGCATTTTTTCTCTTAGAACCTCAAGAAATTAGAGAAGAACCTAGGATATAAGCCATTCTTGAGGTGATCTTTCTAATAGAATTAACATAACCTATTAGATCAAGGTTTTCCCCATATGGATAGAACAGGACTAGATCCCTTTTCCCTTTCATATTCTTGAGAATTCTCTTTGCAGCATTTAGATGGGACTCTTTTGGACATACCTAAAACCTAACACACATACCAATACTAAACACAATATATGTTCTTCTTGCAGTGAGGTATATTATGGATCCAATATCCCTCTATACATGGTCTCATTTATTGAGGGACCAGGTTCATTATTATCCATCTATGAACTGGTTCCAGTTGGAGTATCAATTGTCTTGGCATCTCCTATATTTTATTTTTGTAATTGCTTTTTGATGTATTTAAAGAAGATCTATTCACCCATCGTGCTAATTTCAAACTCACTACCCATTAACTTAGTAAATTCTTCACACAGAGACTCAGAGGTTGAACCAAAGATTATGCCATCAACATAGATTTGCACAATCAGTAAGTTTTTCCCATTGGACTTCAAAACGAGGTTGTTGTCAATGTTGCCTATTTTAAATCTACTTTCTAGAAGAAACTTTCATAATCTCTCATACCAAGATCTAGGTTCCTGTTTCAACCCATAGAGAGCCTTATCCAGCTTAAGCACATGATTTGGGAAATCAGCATCCTCAAAACCTGGATGTTGTTTGACATAAACTTCTTTCTTTAAATTTCCATTTAAGAAAGCACTCTTGATATCCTTTTGGAAGAGTTTGAATCCCATATTGGCTGCAAAAGCAATAAGGATACTAATTACTTTTATCCTTGCAATAAAAGCAAAGGTCTTATCATAGTCAATGTTTTCCTCTTGATTATATCCTTGTACAACAAGACTTGATTTATTTTTGTTGATAGTTCCATGTTTTTCTTGTATGTTTTTGTATACCCATTTTGTCCCAATGATAGTTCTATCAACAGGCCTGGGGAACAGGTGCTAGACTTTTCTCTTTTTAAGCTGTTGAATTCTTTATGCATAGCATTTACCTAGTCAGGATATTTTAGGGATTTTTTAATATTTTTGGGATCAATCTGTGACAATAAACCTTAACAAGCCATAAAATTCCTGGCTTGAACCCTTATTTAGTTACAATGAAAGTGATTCGGAGACTAGTATTAAATATATTAAATTTTACATTTACAATTGAAGTAATTAGTACTAACAAAAATGTTATTCCAAATTACATATCAAGACAAAGCTATACAGACTGATATAATAGAAAATGATACTTTAGGAAAGATACTCAAAACCCTAACTACGCTTTCAATGAAAGTGGACAGTATGGGTAATGAAATAGAAAACCTAAAGACTAGTGAAGTTAAACTGAAGTCTAAAGCTATAAATCAGCTAACTCAGCAGTGTGCAGAGCTATGTCGATCAGAAGACATTAAAATTCCAGAGCTAAAAGGAGAGGTTGGGACTCTCCATAAACCCATAACGTTTATCAATCTACAATTGTAGGTACAAGCAAAGGAGTTAGATATCAGAACATGAACATGAATAAGATATTTGAAAAGCCATTTATACCAAAAATACAAAAAGACCCCTCGTACATACCCCCATAAATTACCACATATCGAGATAGTTTGAACCAAGATAAAAAAGCTTATAACTATATAGCCCGAGGATATATATAAAATATCTACAAAGTACAAACTTTTCTAAACCTTAACCCCAGAGCTACAAATATCCAAGAACCAAACACAAACTATATAACCCAAAAATTGCAAGGTTACAACAAGCTAATGGCACTACCCAAAACCAATTCAAGCTTAATAAAAACATGTTTTGACTATGGATTATTAAATACCATATATACCCAAGATGGAGAAGAACTAACAACTATAGAAGAATTACATAAAGTATTCACCACCTATAAAAGAGTAACCAAACAAAATCTATTTTATATAAAGTTTTATACTGCACCAGCAGAGATATTATATGACGAGATCAAACCAGTTATACAAGTTGTAAAAATAGGATTAACCAGAGATATGATTATACCGGAAGATATTGTACAACATCCAGAGATACCCAAAATCGAGATACCTGATTTTTATGCAAATAAATGACTTATTGGATTATCTACAATTATTCAAGAATTAGCAAATAATTATATCAATGGAAACCCAATATGGAGATATTATTCAAGAGACCATCAAATGATTTATTCAAATTCAAGAGAGCTACGAAAAACAGATATGGAAGATGTTAGACAATGGATAATGACACTACTTAACCCAGAAAAATAATCTACCGCAAGAGCAATTAGGAAAGGATTTATTTCAGATGGATTACTAAGAAGATATTGCAAGATAATTGAACATAAATATCCTTCAATGTTCGAGATGTAATGGAGGAGATAATATTATCCCAGAAGTTCAGCTAGAATAAAAAATAATCAACCAAGAAGGTAAGAACGCCAGCTATAAGATAAAAAGAAGACAGTGACCAAGCAATAATAGAAGAAGACAAAGCATTAAAAATAGGAAAATGACATATGAAGAAAAGGATAAATTTATTACATAAATTACTGTAAAGTTTTTATAGCCTTTTAGACTTTTCTTTTCATTTAATAGCCTTTTTGACTTTTTTGAGTTTTTGTTAGCTTTAAGTCTTTTCTTCTCAGAATGTAAAGACTTTTTTTATAAAATAGATAGGATATGTGTAAAGTAGGAACAATATAGAAATAGGATACACGTTTTCTTTATTTTTCTTAGGATTATAAATAGAGAGCATTTTTCTTAGTTAGAAGGCAAGTCTTCATGTGATGAAGCAAAAAACGCTCTTTTGTAAACAAAAAACTTTTGAATATTTAACAAAAAAACAAATATATTTCAAAAAAAAAAGCTATGGATGAACAAAGCCCAGAATTATCAAATCTACTAGAATAGGTATATTTATTTATGGTTATGAATAACTAAATTCAGAAATTCCTGACAATCATGATATGATAAAATAAGTTCATGTTAGTTACTTTATAGTAAAATTATTCAAAAAATAGCATGCTAAGAAGTTTATTAGCAAAGTGGAAAAGGAGAAAAATCCCTAATAACTATGCCATCCTAAAGGTGAAACCGGTGAGGCAAGAAAGCCGTGATAGGGGAATAGCCAGAGTAGAGACGCTGTTTAAGGGAAAAGTATCCAGATTACCATGCTAATAGTGACCGAAGAATATGTTATTTAAGAATAATCTAGTATATAGTAATCTAAAGTGATCATATTTTCTTATGTGTATGATTGAAGAAAATATTTTGAAAAAGCATCATATGAAAAATGAATACTTATTTATCTGACGAAATGGTAGATAAATTTAAAATACTTGTTTTGTATGTACTTAAGGATATAGAATTGTAGATATAAGAAAAATTATATTGGAAAAAATATTTGATAAATATTTGATGACTAGAATAAATTACATACTTCACCTACCTAGCTACTCTTATAAATACTTACATACCAAACCTACACATCAACCATGATAAATTACGTATATTTAGAATATTGGAAAATGGATATGAAAAATATACAATTAATAGAAAAATTAATGAAGACAAATTTAGAAGAATATATGAGAACCAAAGATATAAAATATATAGAATACCTTAATGAAAATATATAGGAATTAATAAGATTAAAACAAAAAACTAAAGAATATTATGAAAAAGAATTTAATTAACCCACCTAAATGACAAATAATTTTAAAAAACTAGTTTTATACATACTTAGAGATATAGAAATTATAGACGTAAAAAAAATAATATGGGAAAAAATATTTAACATTGAAGATGAAGAGTTAGATATAAATCAGATAAAAGACGAGTTAGGAGAAATATACTTAAGTGATGACAATCACTATTACTACCTAGATAATTATTCAGATGGATATTATACAGATTAAAAAATGCTAGAACATATTCAAAGAGTTAGAGAAAAACAAAGTTGACTATATGAAGTAATTAATTATAGAAACTAGCTTAGAAAAGGAAGAGAACAGCTAAAATAAAGATTAATATGGATAAATAAAATCATAAAACAACTAGAATTAAAAGACAGTTTAGAATATGATTTAGATATAGAATTATTCATAGACGAAAAAGATAGGATAATTAATGAAATAGATAACCTAGAATTTAATATCAGATATAGTACAAATAGAATAAATTATTACAAAGAAATTTGTAGTATCACAACTACTTTAGGATAAAATGATAGAATATGAATATTTAAAATATTGGAGATAAGATATGGAAGAAATAAAATTATCAAAAATACTTATGAAAGAGAATTTAGATGAATATTTTAGAACAAAAGATATAGAATATTTAGAATACCTCCAAAATAATATACAAGAATTAAAAAACCTAAGAGAAAAAACTAAAGAATATTATCGTAAATCATTTAATCAAATACTATCTAATCACCCCCCAAGATATGAACATTAATAAAATTAAAATAAATATACTAAAAATAAAAATATTTAGAGAAGTTAAGAAATATCCACGCATAGTAAAAATAGATCCATTAGAGCTATAATAAATCTATTTATTACCTATAATAGATCTATTTATTACCAAAGTTATCCGCACCCCCTACAAATGGTATCAGAGCCTATGCTAATTAAAGTTACGGAAGTAGTATATAAAGTTACCAAGGCTTATTGATTAAGTTTAGAGAGTTCATATTCAGCCCCTAAACCTCAAGCTCAACCCACGATTGTTAGTTGTTCCCATGATCGTGGGAAGATCTTGTACGTTTGTCTCCACAATTTCTAGTTATGAAATTTTAACGGGTAAATCATTCCTTTTTCACTCTTTTTATATTAAAGCTACGTTGTTTTGGGAATTCCAAAGGACATTATTCCATAATCTATCATTACTTAGTATTTTATCTGACACTTAACTTTAAAAGTAGAAAAAAGTTGATTATTTTTTCCCAAGGCCAGTTAGTGTTAAACTTTCTCAGGCAACCAAATCTACAAAATTATCCAGACTTATCATCTCCAGGTATTAAAATTTCACTAATGGGACCTCTTTCACCCATTGATTCCTAAGGTTAACCCAATGCTCTAGTATAAATTCCTTTTTTTTCACAACTCAAGCTTATGAGTATTGGTAGATTCATTGATATCTCATTCCATTGGTGTCATTGAGCAATGATTCTCCTCTTATCATGAAAATCAGTGTTATTAATTGATTATGATCCAATCCCTAGTCACATTGTGAAATTCATGATTATTGGACCTTCGTTATTGAATTCTGTCAATTTGATCAATTTATGAATTTGACATGGTAGTTGCATTCTTTAGAGATGTAGAGTTATGAACACCCAATGACCTAGGATTTCATTCATATACTATTGAATGTTATATTTCCCCAGTTTACTTGTTTTGAATACCTTAAGATATTACTTTTATTTTAGTAATCAGATTATTACCATCAATAAAGATTACTAATTTATTAATGTTATTGAGTTGGGAGTAGTGCTTAGCACCCAGCGGATACGAGAATAAAGGCTCATCCCCGAGTTACGCTGAGACCTTTAGTAAAAGTTTCTAAGTCCCAGAACTATGGCACGCCAGTAGGTTCTAAAAGGTCAACCTTCAGATTATGCTTGACACCTTAGTCCTTTTGAACACCAGTTTAGCGGATTCATGTTGGTCAGTGTTCATACCCTTTCCATGTTGGTCAGTGTTCATACCCTTGGCAAGGTATTGGAAACCCTTCAGCTAGAGTTATAGGTTGGACCCCAATTAGATCACATTGGGGTATGTCGGTTAATAGTAGCTTATACAGTGTACTATTTACAGTTCAGATTTTAGATTCTTTTAGGAACTTGTATCTTAGTTATTCAGTTTAGTTCAGTTTACAACATATGTTCATTACTTGATCTTGTACTATTTTTCATGTTATATATCCCATGTTTAGTTCATTTCACTTATTTTCTATCTCACATAATTAGTATATTAAAAGTACAAATCATATGCTTTATTACACTATATTATCTTATAATATATGTTCGAAATCTTAGTATCTTGATCTCGCTTAGGACGATCTCATTTTTTATCAATAGTAAAGGTTTTGGTGAGTCCTCATTATGCGAGGACTAGAGTGATATTTCATTTTATTTTGTCTTTGGTGTTCTAAGTTCTTAGATAGTTAAATTTAGCTGAGGGCTTGTACCAATAACTCATCTTAGTAGACGCTTTTAAGACATACATTTTGATGTTTAATTTTTATCTTATACTTTTTTAATGGTGTTTTGATTCTCATTTTATATTTATTATATTGTTCAATTTCATATTCCGTATAAGTGTTGGTTTATCTGTTATTATCTGTATTTATTAGTGTTTTTCCAATCCTTGGGTTAGGTTGGAGTCACTTGTAATTCTAAGAACCTGTTAGGATAACGAGTAGTATCCGGCCTTAACAAATTTATATCAGAGCAATAGGTCTAAAGTGTCCTAAAATGTATGAAATATATGTCGAATAGAGTATTATTCATGAGTATGAAGCGCGCCACACTTATTAGTGAGAGGCTATTAGACGTTTTAGGAAAAATTTCCTTCTTTAATGATCATGTCATGTGATAGAGTGTGAGCTCTCTTGAAATATTCTTCTAACTCATTTTGTACACATTTTTAGAATATTCTTCTAAAATGGACTAATGGAAGGAGGAGTAAAAATGCGAGCGGGGTGGAGAATCAATAAGTACCACTAGCTCTGAAAATCTCTCTCAATGAACAAGTCTCCCATGCCAAATTAAAGGCTAATTTCATAGACTTATTCTTTTGCATGACAGACCAAAGCAGCTAGACTACAGTGGAACTTGTCAACCCACAATGAATGTGGCAGCGACAAGAGTCTAAGACCTCGCTCAAATGATTCCAATGTTCTTTGGGTCCAGGTGAGAGGAGTATCCATAGAAGTTTGTAGACAATATCCAGGAGGTTATATATATTATGGGTGTAACCCCCTATCTAAGAGTGCTAACCTAGATACTTATCAATTTTAAGGAGTAGCTTACGCCTTGTACATACAGTGGAAGAAGAATAGGGGTAAAAATGTAGAATCAGTATAATGGGACAAGTTTATCATTACAATGTTGGAAAGGTTCTTCCTTTTTGATTTGAGGTAGGCTAAGGTATTGGAGTTCATAAATTTGAAGCATGTTAGTAAGAGGGAGAAGAAGTATTCCCGCAAATTTACTCACTTGGCGAGGTATGCTCTAGCTATAGTAGCTGATTCCAAGGTCCACATAAGCAAGTTTGTGTTGGATGTTTCAGAGGATGTGGTCAAAGAGTGTAGGACTAATATGTTGGTGAAGAGATACAAATATCTATACTTATGGTTCTTTCTCAACAGATAGAGAAAAACAATTTTTTTAAAAAGAAAAGGAGAATAAAAGGGCCAAAACAGGTAGCTTCAATTTCTCTTAGCAAACGACAGATGGTGGAAACCGTTCTCAGTTCTGCCAGAAATATTTAGCTCCAATCCCAACTTTTGCTAGTGCCCATTGTCTAAGTTTAGGAAGGATTATCATTATAGGGCAATTGGATCTAAGTCTCTCGGTAGTGTGAACAATGGTCATACTAACCAAGTATGTAAGAAATATAGTAGGAACTACAAGGATGAGTATATGAATAGTAGTGATGGTGTTTTGGGTGTAGAAAGCTATGGTATAGGATTTGGGAATATCAAGTTGTTTCTTAGAAAGTTAGAGATTCCCTTTATCAAAGCTGATCAAATTCATCAGAAACTCCCTCGGGTCACTCTACTCAGTAGGGTGCCTCATTCAGTGCAGCTGATGGACAGCATTAGAATAGGTTCTATTCCCTTCTAACTTGATAGAATTAGGAGAGTTCTGCAGATGTAGTCATTGGTATGTTATAGGTCTTTCATATTCATGTTTATGCATTAGTAGACCCTGGATCTACCATTTTTCTTGTAACTCGTTATATAGTAGTAGACTTTGATGCCAACCCTAAAATACTCTTAGAACCTTTCCCAATCGCTACTCCAGTGGGTGACTTAGTTACCTCAGTTAATCTTGTAGAGTTAGACATACGGTTTTGATGCCATTCTTAGTATGGAGTGGCTCCACTCTTGTTATGCCTCAGTTGATAGTAGAAATAGACTAGTTGATATGCCATTGTTTTATGGCACTTTCGATGCTTAAAACTGCAAAAATATGAAAGTACTTAGGTTATTTTCTTAGATATAATATGTTTTTGTGTTTATTTTGCAGGAAACTAGGTTTTAGAGCTTAAAAGATGAAAAATAGTTGAAGTGTACAGAAGGAACTACTTATGAGACCACCAAGATCCGTAAGTTCCACATATGACAACCTAAATTGGCCTCATAAGTATTAGATAAGATGGTTCTTAGATCGTGAAAAGTGAAGATTGTTCTAACATCTTCAAAGGGTTGCATACGACATGCAAGTGCTACTTATGTCCATTATAAGTAGCAACATAAGTTTCAGAGAAATCAAGTTTTGAGGAGTTGAAGACTGATAAAATTTCTAGCACCTACAATGAGGTCACTTACGGGCCATAATTACCTCTTATGCCCCGTAAGTTCCTTCGTAAGTGGTACTTCTGCAACATGAAGATTTTTTGTCACCTACGAATCACTACGGGGCCTTTAAGTACCACTCTGACCCATAAGTGGGTCTGTAAGTAACCACTAACCTAGTTTTCCCTGTTCATTTTCATTAGGATTTTTAGGGTTATGATGTAAACTGTTCGTAATCTTTTTATGTTTTTTGTATTAGTTTATGCACTCTTTACATTCACAAATAAATATTAATTCTAAGATTCGACTTTTTATCTGGGAATCCTTTGTTCTTGATTATTTGGTTGACTATTAAGTTAAGATTTTGGGTTTTGTTCTTCAATTATTGTGAGATTCATCTTATTCTTTCTTTCATGAATTCCATGGATATTCTTACAAACATGAGAGGCCAAACCGCCAAACTAGGATTGTGGGAACCCTGGTAGAATAACAAAGTAGAGGAAGTGTGATATCTTTCTAAATTTGTGTTTATGCATATATTGTGATCATCTTTTATTTGTATGACTTCTTAACTGCCACAGAAGTTAAGAACTTGCTTGTATTCGAGATTATCTTTACAAAAGAGGTTCCAATTAGGAAAAGAATATTACAACAATAATTCAAGGCTACAACCCTCGTCTAATAAACTGGACACCGAAAAGTAGATAGTTGAACTAGGATCAAAGACAAGTGTTTGTAAGGCAATACTCTAAGACTCAGAGGGTAAAGAGTGAAATTCATAAAATGAATTCACAAGATAGTTAGTGATACATATCTCATCAGATTCTACATGTAAGGAATTGAGTTGGTCAGATTGATCACCATAAGTCTACAGAGTTAGGAAGCCAAAGGGAACATAGTTATAGTAGTCATCTTATATTGGTTTCAACTAAAACAATCAAAACTTATTGCTACTTTATTGTTTTCACAGTGAAACCCCCCATTTAGTTTCTTACATTGTTACAGCTACTTCAACAAATACATGGGAGATATTTGGCCTATTCCTTATGGGTTTGATCCCAACATCTATTGGGTTACTATATTTGACATCGACCGCATTATATTTCCTTGGAGGTATAGCTTAGGAAACATTAAATTTTGGCGCCGTTGCTAAGCAATACAATTATGCATTGATTGATTGAATTAGTTGAGTTTTTTGGGTTTTAATTTTCTCTATTTCTTGAGGTGTACTCCAGTGTATTCCCAGTACAAGGAGTCAAGGCAATCCCTTGAGCCCACTTGATTTAGAGCTTGAAAGAACCCTATGAGAAAATTGTAGGATGTCGGAACACGATCCTAAAGTTCATCATGACAGGCTTTGACATGATCCAATTAACTTTCCTCTACCACCTCCATATGGTGTTCAGGATATAGTTGTGCAACCTACTATAAGGTTTTATATCACCCAAACGATAAGAAGATACAATATAGTTATTGTCAAATTATAGAGACACAACTAGGTTGAGGTTGATCTTATGAGTAATAGGTATCCCACGAGGAATCCCAAGTTCTGTATTCATCATACAAGGGTAACTAAGTAAGTATCTCACCCACACATGACATAGGGTTGCATCACAAACTGTTACCTATCTCGTTTATGCAATGTTAGCTATGATTATTATGTCCCTAATTCTAATTCCATGACAAGATTCATAAAGTCACTTATATATACACAACACATAGTTTAAAAACACATTATTCAGATGGGTATCAATTTTTTTAACACATCTAAACATAAACATAAAATTACATCAACTGCCTTAGGTACTCAGTTTTATCCTAGTTAGACAAAAATAACATAAAAACATGGGAAAAAACATAATACATCCTAAACATGCCAGCGCTACTAAGAGCAAACGCAGAGGAAGATAGACATGACAAAAAAAACCCCAAGAGGGCATCTAGACCCATAAGTAGTCCCACCCATATCAAATAGACATGCATTTTCCCTAATGCATTAGGTGCTATAAAATCAGAGAGTTACAAAAATACCTGTGGCACCTTAGGTGCATAGATCAGATTTAACATCACGGCACAACGTGGGTACCTTGATTACTCAGAATTTATCAAGGTCGCCAAACTCTTGGTCTCCAGGGTCATCATTACTATTTATCACTGAGACCACCCTCATGTCAGTCGACTACTTCATGGTTTTGCAATTATTGAGTATAACCTCCTCATCATTAAGCCTGAATTTAAGATCACCTTTCTCCATATCAACTAATGATCTACTTGTGGCCAAAAATAGTCTCCTCTAAATGATGGGCTTCTCAAAATCAAATTCACAATCCAATACAACAAAGTTTTCTGAAAAGATAAAGTTGTCTTTGTTAACCAAAATGTCATATCATATACCCATGGGATTCTTCACCGTACAATCTACAATTGATAACAACATCATCATTGGTTCGGGAGGTCTCAGACCTAGTTGTTTGAACACCACCAGTGGTATCAAGTTAATGCTTGCACCCAAGTTATATAGAGCTCATAAAATCTAGATGTCCTAATGGAGCAAGGGATCGTGAAAGCTTCGGGATCACATTTCTTTTATGCCAGAGATCTGGATGTAATTGTAATTCAATGATGCAACCCATCAACGTCCTTATAACTGCCCGCTCTCTTTTTTGAAACCAAATCCTTCATAAATTTTATGTACCTAGGCATTTTCTCAAGAGCTTAAAGAAGAGGGATGTTCAAACTCAACTCGTTCAACATAGTAATGATCTTTTTATCCTTTCCTTCTTCTTGCTTTTGCTTTAATCTTTGCGGAAAATGAGAGGGATGTCATAGGATGGTAATCACTATCGGCTCATATGCCTTCCCTTTTCCTTATCCATTCTCAAAATGCTTATCAATGCATATTGATTTTTTTGATGACCCACCACTAGTCACCAACTTTTCAAATTCTGCTTTAGGTTCCTCATCAATATTAACCACATCATTCCTTAGATCATCAACCATAGGAATATGGGGATCAATAGTAGCCTTACCACTTTCAGTGGTGTTGGATAGATAGTGACCCTCGTTCTTTGAATTTTGTACAATATTTCTTTGAAAAGTATCCTACTGTCGCTAATTCCATTTGTCCAAAATTTAGCCAAATTGCTGCTCAAATTGGTAGATCGTAGTCGCATGGAATTATACTTTCTTGGTCAAACCTAAAACGTCTGCTTTAATATCCTTGAGGAAACTTTCTTGACCTTTCTAACCCTTTACTAGCTTTGAAAACATATCCTCCATTCTAGAATTAACATCTCTGTTCCCTGGCGAAACAAAAATACCGCTCTTCTTCTTATAGGCATCCTTAAGCCTCTAGTTAACATCTTTCTCTTTACTTTGATCCCTATACTATCCTTATAGTAGTTCCGACCTTTGTTCCCTTACCTTAAGTTCCAATTATCTTTAGAAGATGATTGAACCTTGGCTTAGAAACCCCCAACTCTCTATCTAGGTCCTTAACCTCTTTATCCACATTAGAATCATATAACCTAACAGCTTTACCCTGTGATCCCACAATATTTACCTTCTCAGAATTCATAGTTGCAAACTAAAAGCTTTTTCTGCAACTTATTCCAAGTACTAATGAAACCATGAGGTAGTTCCCCTATACATAATGTCGTTTCACTAGTTAAAGAGAATAAGAACAACTTGAGTCTGAGATATTCCTAATCCACCCCAGGTATAATGTATGAAGTGAAAATCCCAACTATATTTATGAGGTGCATGTTTCCATCATTATTTGGCAAGCCATTGAATATACTTTTCAGATTCAATAACAAGATCATAGCATTAGTGATATGAAACTTCATCTCTTGGGTAATGTAGGATGAATGATAGCTCTTATCTCAATAGTCTCCACATACCCCAAGTCTTCATTTGGATCTTTATATAATTGGAAGTACTAGAAAGCTCGGGGTGCTGGAGTTGTATCTCTTCTACCTTTGTCGAGATCTGCTTAAAGATCAACTACTGGTCTCTGTCTCGCTCTTTCAGCCTCTTGAGCTATATATTGCGCAACCTCATTATCCCTTCTCTATAATTTCTCTGCTAGTAACCGCTAAGTGGTTTGCTATACTATCTTCTAAGAAGGTGGGAAAGACAAGTACTTTGGATCATCTTGATGCAGATCATGATGAGCTTCACGGTCATGCTGTGACATCGTATGATTATATTGTAGGATTTTTTCTAGCTATGGATCAAATAGTATCAAGGGATTGCATTGACTCCTATTATTGGGAATACATTGGTATACACCCTAAGAAGAACAGAAAAGTAAAAGACGAAAATCTCAACAACTCAAATCAACCACTCCATAACCGTATTGCCCAGCAACTCACAAAAATTTGATATCACCCAAACTATACCCTCCAAGAAGATGCGATACGATTGTTGTCAAATTATAGTAACCCAACTAGGTTGGGGTTGATTCAATGATAAATAGGTCAAAACTTTTTCTAAAACTTTCTGAAGTAGCCTTAAGTGTAGGAAAGTAATTCTGGGGATCTTTGTAGTAAAAAGTAAAAATAACAAGTTGTGAGTGCTTTTGGTTGTAAAATCTGAGATGGACACTAGGAATGTGTTCTCCCATACTTCCTAATCTAGTAAGGTTTTCGTGCTCAGTCCAACTATCTCACCGCCATAAATGTAGAATCTGACAAGCTAGGTATCACTAATCATCTTGTGAATGCATAGGTAAATCTTACCCTTCACCTTGTAAGTTTCAATGCATCGCCTTAATAACACTTGTGTTTAATCCCAGTTTAACTATCACCTTCTGGGTATCAAGTTTTTAGATGAGGGTTGATACTCTTAAATCACTATTGAAATCCCCATTTGCTAATCTTAATCTCTTTTTTGAAGACGATCTTGAATATAGGTGGGGTCTCGGTGTTGTGCACTTGTCAGAAAATAATTAAACTGAAGAAGATCATAATACAAGTGTAAACAATGATCTAGAAGAATCTTACACTTCTCCTACATTATTATTCTGCCAGGGTTCCCTCAACCATAGATAAGGGAATTACCCTCTCATAGTTGTAAAAAAATCCATGGAATTCAATAATAAAAACACAAAAAATAATCTCATGATAATGAAGAACAAAACCTAGAGTCTTAAGTTAATTAATTAATTAAAAACCAAGAACAACAGGATTCAAAGATCAAAAGTCAATCTTAAAATCAATGTATGTTTGTAAGAGTATATAGTGCGTAAAAGTGCATATAAATACATACAAAACATCATAGGAGTATTTATAGATTAAACAAAAACCATAAAAATAAAAACCAAAATGAATCAGCAAACTTAGGTTGGTTGTCACCTACCTCAGGTAAGTGACCATCGTAGGTGGAACCTACCACAAGTAAGTGGCCATCGTAGGTAGCAAAAAATTCTAAAATCATTAGCTTTTCTAAAACTTTATCTCTTCCACTTACCTCAACTAAATTGCCATCATAGGTATAACTTACCCCAGGTAAGTAACCCATCATAAGTGATAGATTCTATGAACTTGGATCTTCTGCAGCAACCTATGCGACCCCACCTATGCCATGTAGGTGATACCTACATTAAGTAGGTGGCATTGTAAGTGACCCATTTTGCAATCTTGAGTCTTTTCCTTCATTTTAAGCTCTAAACCTAGTTTTCGTCAAAACAAAACACAAAAAGACATCTTATCTACCAAAACGAGCCTAAGTACTTGCATATTTTCTATTGTTAACTATTAAAAGTTCCATGAAACCATAGCATATCAAGTTTACTTGCCAAAGCAAGTGCGAAGAGGGATAATGAGGCTACCTGTTGTACAACTCAAGAGAAAAATATAGGCAAGAAGCACAACGTCCGGTAGAACTTAATAGAGGTAGAAGAGATTTAGTTTATACGCCCTCAGCATTTTAGTATTTGTCAGCTTATGATCACCAGAGGATTACTTGGGGTATATTAATCCTATTGATATAGGAACCATTATTCCTCTTGAATTTTCCTAGAGGGTGACGTTCGATATTATAAGTGCTATAATTCAGCTGCTAAATCTTAAGGGTGTGCTTGTGGGTCTGCTGAATGATGATAAAAGCATGCACATCATGAATTTCATTGAGATTCGCACTTTAAATAATTTACCTAGGGTGAGTCAGGAAGCTTTGAGACTCTAGTTGTTTCCATTCTCTTTGTCTAGTGAAGTAACATTATGGCTAGGGGAATTATCAAGTGGGTCCAACACTAATTGGAATGACTTGTAGAAATAGTTCTTAGACTAATTCTTCTCGCCTTCTAGGATATTGCAGTTGAAGGATGAGATATACTTTAAGGCAATTTCAGTCTGAACCACTGTATTAGGCATGGTTAGTTTCAAGAAAAAGTTGATGATGGTGCCCAATCATAGGATTTTGGGGAGAAATTTGCTTGAAATACTCTATCAACCCCTGAATGCTAGTTCCAAGGCTATTACAGATACTACTACTAGTGGACCATTCTTGATCCAGTGTTGTAAGGTAGCATCAAAATCTTAGATTGAGTCTCTCTTATCAATCAAGGATAGCATACTCGAGAGGAAAGAAAAGGTGTTGGTACTTATGCTATTAGTGCTTCCAACGAAAAAAGAATTGTAGATGATACTGTGGCTCAAGAAGTAATGCAACTGAAGACAAAGATTAGATTAGTGACAAAGAAATTTACATCTATGAATTTTAAAAAGGTGAATTCATTGGGCGCAGAAGGTAAAGCTCCTAGGTTATATGATTCTAATATTGATTAAAAGGCAAAATATCTATATAGAGAGTCAGTAGGTTTCCGAGCTAAGATCCTAGGGTCTACTTAAGACACATTTAACTCGAGGAAAGGGAATCATCTCTGAACTATTATGGGGATAGATATAGGGATCAGAGGAGAGAGAGAGATAGTTATTAGATATATATATGGATGATTACAAGAAAATAAGTAGTGTATATGTTCCACCAGGTGATGATAGGCGAATTTACATGCCTATATCAATATATTTTGCCCATATTTGTGCCATGTTTTGAGAACAAAGTATATATTTCATGCGCTTTTAGTCCTTTTTCCTGTAAGTGAGCTAACGAACATGATTAGCAAAGTTTCAGGTATAAATGATGTAGAATTCAGCATTTTATGGCTTACTTGATGCCAAAGAAAGCTCACGAAGGAAGGAAAGGGATCTTGGATGCCTAAAGGACCAAAAGTGATGCATGGAAAATCTGTCCCGGGCTAAAACAGCATTTCTGAAGACTTTGGGGACTAGCAGTAACTTAGTTGGATTTGGATAATGATACATTAACCTAGTACAATTGGATTAAGTATTTCATTAGTTTATTTGGATTTGGATAATGTTACATTAACCTAGTACAATTGGGTTAAGTATTTCATTAGCTTAATAGGATTTGGTTAGATATTTCATTAGCTTAGTAGGATTAGGATATGGGTATTATAAATACCCTATCATGCTAGAGATTTTTATAAATTCTTATCTTAAAAAAGATTAATTCCTCCCTTAGTGGAGAGATACATTCTACTTCTCAATTACAACTCTTCTAATCTTCCCATTAATTCTATTTTTCTTCTTCTATTCATTTATTCTTAATTTCCGCAACAAGAGAATCGTTACTTTGCCTAGGAAATTCACGCCTAATGCCTACCAGTTGTGCTACACAAATTAATCAATCTTGTGGTATCACAACAATGTCAATCGTGATCTCCTTCGCAATCATGGGTAACTAAACTTCTCTGTTTGGGTTATGGAAGCCAACTGAAATACTATCTATTGCTATGAGCTTGTGAGTTCGTGACACGTATGATGCTTATATCATTATTCTCTTCATCTTAATCTACATTGTTTGTGGTTGCAAACACAAGAATACGCCAGTATAACATTTAACTTGTTCGAAAGAAAGGTTATTTTTTTGGAAAAGAGATAATGTCAAGGTAGTAGGGTTACCCCCTAAATTCCCTACTAAACAGTTAGTGCCGTAACTGGATTAACCTCTTGGAGAATTTGTACCGTTAGACACGCTTTAAGCTCGAAAGAGTTAAAGTGAAATAATCCTCGAATAGGTCGAAAGACTCCTGGATTTACCATCGAATACAATTCTCTATAAGCACATGCATGTCGGAATTCTACATACTCATAGTCAATAGAGACGTATAACTCAGGAGGTGGACATAACCCCAACGCTTCAATTCTCATTGTTTACAACTTATGTAACATTCTTCCTCTTTTTACTTTGCTATTTTCAGCTTTTACTTTATTGTTTTGGTTACACATTACAATCCCCCTTTCTTACGAGACTTGCACTAAAAGTCTAGTAATCGTTGCCTACTTGTTGACCAAGCTATTCTCTGTGGGATCGATACCCAACCCTGGTTGGGTTCTATATTTTCTAACGACCACTTTACACTCCTACGAGAGTTGTAGATTGAGCGCTATCACCAGGGAATCATGATTCTAATTTAATGATGGATAATTTGGTTAAAGGTTCAGAAAATCAAGAGAGTTGCCTTAAGGATAATAAGGAAGATATTTAGAGTTTTATCTAGAAAGTGGAATCCCATTCTATTGCAATAAAGCAACTTGAGTATCCGTTTCGTCAGATGTCAGCTACTTTAAATCAGCGTCAGCTGGTCACCCTTTTAAGTAATACTGTGTAGAATTAAAAGAATGACAATTACTATTGGGACATCACCACTCAGAATGGTAAAGCTACCATTGATCCCCCTATGCCTGTAGTTAAAGAACTTAGGGATGATGTTGTTATTATTGATGATGCACTTGAAGTGGAACTTAAAAAGTTGGTAACTGGTGGTGAGTCATCACAAAAATCAAAGGGTGCGGATAAAAAACTTGAGAAGGATAGATGAAAGGGGAAGGAAGCCAAGCCTACGTTGAAGACTATTGCACGACCTCCCCCACTATTTTCTTAGATATTGAAGATAAACCAAGAGGAAAGGAAGTATCATAAGTTCATGTTAATGTGGAAGGATCTTTTTATCAATATTCCTCTTGAGGAAGTATTAGTGCAGATGCCAAAATACACAAAGTTCTTAAATGATTTGGTTAATAACAAGAATATGGTTACTTTTGAGTCCAATGATAATATGCACCATTTTAGTGATATTTCTTCTCGATCTTTGGTAGAGAAGAAGGAGGACCCCATCGCATTACCCCAGAGCATTCACTATTCCATGTATTATTGGGTCCTTCAAATTTTTTTGAGCTTTATGTGATTTGAGAGCTAGTATCAATCTGATACCATAGGTGTACAAGAAGTTAGGGTTGAAAGCACCCAAATCAACATTTATGAGGTTGTTGATGGCTGACAGAACTATCAAGATACTGATTGGTATGATATTTGATGTATTTGTGAAGGTAGAGTCATTCATATTTCTAGCTGATTTTGTGATCCTTTATCGTGAGGTGGGCCTTGAGGTCCCTATTATCTTAGGAAGGCCCTTTCTATCTACGATTAGGGTATTAGTTGACATAGAGATAGGGCAGATAAAGTTCAGACTCAATAATGAATAGGTTGCTTTTAATATGGGTCAGTTGATGTGCTAGTCAAAGGATATACGGGTGGTGTCTGTGATAGACACTAATGATGACAATGCATTATCCCTATTGAACAGAGACTTGTGGTTACGTCACTAACGGTGGTTATCATAAACTTTGACAGTGGTTATCAATGAATGTGATGATATGATTAGCCCACTATACGTTAAGGTTCATATTCTTATGCTCTAATGAATTTAGATCTTGACATGAAGAATAGAATGACTCAGCCAACACATTTATCAATTGTGGTTCTATCTATGATAGAGGTAGTAAAGAAAGAGATCATAAAGTGGTTAGATATGGGCGTAGTTTACCTCATTTTGGATAGTGGGTGGGTCAACTCGATTAAATATGTACTTAAGAAGGGTGGGATCACTGTGATCCTAATGAGAAAAAAATGAGATAGTAGACATGAGACCAATTACTAGATGAACAATGCGCATGGATTACTCAAATTTGAACACTTGAACTCAAAAGGACCATTTTCTGATGCCGTTCATGGATCAAATACTTGATAGACTTATAGGAAGGAGTTGATACTATTTTCTTGACAAGTATTCGAGATACAATCAGATTATATTACTTTCAAAGACTAAGACAAGACTTGTTTTACTTTCCCATTTGATAATTTTTGCATTTAAGAGGATGTCGTTTGGGCTATGTAATGCTCCTGCGACATTTTAGCGTTGTATGATATCAATATTTTCTAATATGGTGAAGGACACTATTTAGGTCTTTATGGTAGACTTTTCGATGGTTGGGTACTCTTCTGATGATTGTCTGGCCCGTTTGGCCAATGAACATCAAAGATGGGGGAAGTGCAATCTAGTTTTCAATTGGGAAAAGTGCCACTTTACGTGAAGGGAAGGATTATTCAGGGACACAAGATTTCAAAGAGGGGTATTGAGGTTGAATGGGAAAAGATCGAGGTAATTGTAAAATTACCTCCTCCAATTACAGTTAAAGGTATCATAAGTTTCTTGGGTCATGCTGGATTTTATATGAGATTCATCAAAGACTTTTCTAAAATTGCTAATTCATTATTCAGACTTATAGAGAAGGAGGTGAAGTTCTTATTTGATGAGGCGTATCTCAAGTCCTTTGATTTCCTTAAGGATCGGTTGATCTCATCTCCTATTATTGTGTCTCTAGATTGGCCCTTGATATTTGAGGTGATGTGCAATGCTAGTGGTATGGCTTTGGAGGCTACCCTAGGATAATGATATGAGAAGATCCTTTACACAATTTACTATGCGAGGAAAGCACTAAATCCTGCACCAAAAAATTATACATTCATTAAGCACGAGTTAGTTGCGATGGTTTTTGCTTTTGAGAAATTTTGGTCTTATTTAATAGAAACCAAAGTCATAATTCATACTAATCATGTAGCATTAAGGTATCTTATGTCAATGAAGGATGCTAAACTGAGGTTGGTATGTTGGGTCCTCTTGTTGTAAGAATTTGACTTTGAGCTCAAAGACCAAAAAAATAGTGAGAACTAGGTTGTAGTCACATATCCCACCTCGATGATGAGTGTAACGACCCAAAATCACCTCCCGGGACGTCACACGGTGCTTAGGGCTACTAACCCTTTGTGCCCATCACTTCTCATAATAACTCATTCAAGAAGAAATATACAAAATACTGGCACTATCATATCAAATGAAAGGTAATACGAAGGTAATACTCGGTCCAAACGAACACAATACTGGAAATCTCAACACAACCATAGTTTGATAACTAGTCTGACAAAGCCTCTACTACTTCATGAACTCGAGATCCATTGGGACAGGTCCCCAACTGACTCAAACTGAATTAAAAGTAATAATATAAATACTCAAATACTAAAATGTCTGAAGATAGGTCCTCGAACTATGCGGACTCACCACTGTAGAAATATAGAGGAAGGTACTCGGGAATCACTGATGAGGCTGGGACTGAGCACCTGAACCTACATTATAAGACAATGTAGCACATAGACATATATGTGGATCATCACTTGGGAATGTACTGAGTATATGGGGGTGTATGCATTTACATAAAACAGTATCAATACAATTTAATCAAATCATGTATACAAATAGGAATGACTCACATGGCTTGAATAAGTCTAAAATATAAAGCTCATAAATCATACAGAATGAAGCATGTAACACAAATCTCGTGAGTCATTATACTTCTTCCTTAAAATCTTTGCTCTCCTCTTATTCTCATTAATCATAGGGTGAAGGAATCTTTAAACAATACTTTCAACTCATGCATATATCTCATGGAGAGTAAAAATTCTTTATTGCTCAAGAACTTATAACTCTTTTGAACTCAAACACTTAGAACTTGGAATCATATGACTTTGGTCTAAAAACTGATGATCAACTCTTATTAGTAGATAAAAATACTTACTTCTTTGGAAAATATTCAAAAGCAATTCGTTCACTTTAGAAAATATCTCATCTCAAAGCTTTAGGGAAAATATTCTATATCAATGGAAAATACTTTAGTTTAGGGAGGTTCACTTAACCGACATAAACCATGCGAGATACATGGAGTCCAATGTCTTGTCCTCCAAAGAAAGAAACCTCACGTTGGGGAGAGGCATCATACTCTTGCCAACGAGTATAACATCAAATTAGTGATCCCTTATCTTGGTCATGGGCCCAATCATCTCGGACTCAGGCCCAAAATCTCAAACCTATGGTGGCACGTAGTTCTGGGGTAATAAACCATGGTAACTTAACCAACTCGGAGCTAAATACTACTCCCTTTAGTTTATCTCGCTCATCTGAAGAAAATCCACTTTCAAAATAATCTCATGGCTCATAACAACCCAACAATAAAATTTGTATTCGCATGCGGTAGAGTATATTTCAAAACTCTATGACCATTAGTTCAAAACATTTCTGAGTAATCTCAAAATACTCAAATCATAGGTGCTAATAGCACAATAGTTCATAAAATTGCAAGTCTCAAGTAATGATTAATGACCCATAATTCAATCTCAAGTTAAAACTTATCATAATGCATAATAAATAGTATATAGATTCATAATTCATGTAGAAACCTGAAAGTTACAAAAATTTGTCTCAAATATCAACATACTCATATACTTCAGTTTCTACAACATTGGAACTCTTAAATTCTCAAGGAATAACAATATAGGGTATAAACCCAGCTTCAATTTCTTAAGAAATCATGCAAAATCATGCTATTTGACTTTCAATTCATGGGAAACATCAAGATATTGCAATCAATAACAATGGGTGAAAAACCCTAATTCAATATCATGTAAAATATTATAGATTGCATACAATAATAGTTTAAATAAGCCTTTGGTCACAAGGGTGAAAGGATTACCCTTGTTCAAAACCCCACATACCTTAGATTATGAAATTGGATGAACAAGCTTGCTTCAAACTCTTCTTCTTACTCTTGAGAGAGGGTTCTTGCAACCCATCAACATGGGGAACTTAAATCTCAACTCAATTTGTAGAATCTATGGCGAGTTCTTGGATTTCTCGGAGAAGGATTTTTGATTCGATCTTGAGGGATAAATCCTAGCTCTTTTGTGTTTTGGATGATGAATGAAGTCATTTATTTTTTTTGGAATATATCTGGTTGATAAAAGAGTGCAAAGACTGAAAAGACTCTTTTAAAAATGACTTAAAATACTGAACGGGGGCTGCAACGGTCGAAGCGGCGGTCCGTCCCTAGCCTGACGGTCCGTCGGATCATCCATCGCAAGTCGGTCAGAAAAAAACACACTACCTCGATGTGACGGTCTAGGCGATGGTCCATCTCACACTCGACGGTCTGTCTCACACTCGATGGTACGTCAACCTATCCGTCTCACCTGGGTGGCTCTAGCAACTCTCGATAAAACGGCCATAACTTCCCACCCCGATGCCGGATTGTGACGAAATTGGTCTCATTGGAAAGATAATTCAATTATCTACATTATAGAAAGTCATTTTTAGGAAAATTAAACAAGATTAAAACACTAATCACTTGGGAAGTCTCTTCTTAATCTTTTATGGCCGAAATTACACTTCACTTGGCATGCTCAAGGCTCAAACTACATGGGAACTTTGCAGGATTTTACAATATCTCCACCTTGGAAACATTCATCCTCGAATGTCACTAGTTAGACTAGGAAAATAGGAAAACAGAGTACACATAGCCGAAACAAGTTACTAAACGGGCTCAAAATCTCTCTAAACTCTTGAATACCTCAAAAATTGCAAGAATTTATGCAAGAATAGATATATATCTAAAATTTAGATTAGAAGGGCTGAATTAAGGAATAATAATACCTTAGAATGAATCTGAACTCGCAGAAAAGAGGTGCGGGTACTTTGCTCGCTTGTCTGCTTCTGCCTCCCAAGGAGCACCCTCAACTGATTCGTTCCACCACAATACTTTGACCAAGGGAACCTCTTTGTTCCTCAGTCTACGGATCTGAAAATCTAGGATCTTAACGAGAATCTCATTGAATGAAAGACTATTCTGAATATCAGCACTCTCTGAAGGATCTACCACAACGGAATCACTAATATGATTCTTAAGCATGGAGACATGAAAAATAGAATGAACGGCTGACAACTCTGCAGGCAACTCAACCTTATAGGCTGTTTTACCAACATGACTCAAAACTCTATACGGGCCAACATAACGGGGACTAAGCTTTCATTTTTTACCAAACCTCTTCACCCCTTTCATGGGTGAAATCTTCAAGTACACCAAATCACCCACTTCAAACTCAATATCTCTTCTCCTCACATCGACGTATGACTTTTGATGACTCGAAGCTACCTTTAACCTGTCTCTAATCAACTTAACTTGCTCCATATAATCAAGCCCAATCATGGAAGCTTCACCCACTTCAAAATAACCTATGGGTGATCTACATCTTCTACCGTACAAGGCCTCAAATGGTGCCATCTGATGCTAGCATGTAAACTAGTGTTATAGGCGAACTCTATCAAGGGAAAATTCTCATCCCAACTACCTTTGAAATCAAGAGTACACGACCTCAACATATCTTCTAGGGTCTGAATGGCCCTCTCAGCCTGACCATCTGTCTACGGATGAAAAGTGGAACTCAAAATAATTTGGGTACTAATACCCTGCAGAAATACCCTCCAAAACTGAGAAGTAAATTGAGTACCCCTATCTAAAATGATAGACGAGCGAACTCGATGTAGCCTGACTAACTCCTGAATATATAATCTAGCATAATCCTCATCTGTATGAGATGTATGCACGATCAAGAAGTGCACAGACTTAGTTAGCCTGTCTAAAACAACCTAAATAGAATCATGATGACGACGCAAAAGGGGTAACCCGATCACAAAGTTCATATTCACCACATCCCACTTCTAAGTGGGTATACCAAACTCTTGCATCACACCACCAGGTCTTTGGTGCTCTACCTTAACCTGTTGGCAGGTTGTTTACTTTTCTACAAACTTTGCTATATCCTTCTTCATACCATTCCACCAATAGATTTTACGCAAGTTATGGTACATCTTGGTAGTACCTAGATGAATAGAATACTGCGCGCCATGCGCTTCATCCATAATCCTCTGCCTCAGATCATCAACACACAAAATGCCCAATCTACTCTGCAATCTCAATACACCATCTTCTCATTGGGAGAAAACCTCTACCTTTTGGTCCTTAACTGCCTCCTTCAGTCTGACCAAACTAGGATCTCTATTTTGCTTCTCCTTCACTTCCAAAACAAAAGAGGATTCATAACTACTTTGTACTAAAGTACTTCCCTCAGTTGAATAAAGCAACCTAGCATCCAATCTAGCCAGATAATGTACATCATGAGCTAACTTTATCTTAACTTCCTCTACATGAGCAACACTATCCATACACAATCTGCTAAGGTCATCCACCACTATATTGTTTTTGCCCAGGTGATACAATAAACTCATATCATAGTCTTTTAACAACTCTAACCACCTCTTTTGCCTAAAATTCAACTCCCTCTGAGTAAATACATACTACAGGTTCTTATCATCAGTAAAAACATCTACATGAACACCATAAAGATAGGGTCTCCAGATTTTCAAAGCAAAGACTATAACAGCTAACTCAAGATCATAGGTTGGGTAATTTTTCTCATGCAGCATTAACTGTCCAGAAGCATAGGCTATAACTTTACCTCTTTGCATCAACACACAACTCAAAAAAATTCTACAGGCATCACAATACACCACAAAACCATCTATACTATTTGACAAGGTCAACACAGGGGCCGAAGTAAGTCGACTCTTCCACTCCTGAAAACTCTTCTCACAGGAATCTGACCATTGGAACTTAACTTTATTTTAGTTCAACCAGGTCATGGGAGATGCAATAGAAGAGAAACCGTTATCAAAACAGTGGTAATATCCCGCTAGACCCAAGAAACTTCTAATGTCCGATGGAGAGATAGGTCTAGGCCAATTTCTTGTAGCTTCTATCTTTGGAATCAACTCTAATACCTTTGGCTGAAATAATACGACCCAGAAAGGCTATAGACCTTAGACAAAATTTGCACTTACTAAATTTGACGAACAACTGGTGACCTTTAAAAGTTTTCAAGACAATTCTAAGGTCATCTGCATGATCATGCTCACTGTAGGAGTAGACAAGGATGTCATCTATGAACACTATGACAAACATATGAAGATATTGTTTGAACACTCAATTCATGAGGTCCATAAATGCTTCGGGGGCATTGGCTAGCCCAAAAGACTTAACTAGAAACTGAAAGTAACCATAACGAGTTTGGAAAGCTGTCTTTAGAATATCACATTCCCTCACTTTAAGTTGATGATAGCTGGATCTATGGTCTATTTTAGATAAATAACTTGCACCTTGGAACTGATCAAACAGGTCATTAATTCTCTAAAGAGGATAGTTATTTTTGACCGTGACCTTGTTAAGATGATGACAGTCAATGCATATACGCAAAGAACTATCTTTCTTCTGCACGAATAGAATAGGTGCTCCCCAAGAAGAAATATTGGGCCTTATGAAACCTTTGTCTAAAAGATCTTTGAGTTTCTATTTAAACTCCTTAAGCTCATGAGGTGACATATGGTATGGAGAAATGGAAATGGCATGAGTGTCGGGAAGAAGGTCAATCTCAAATTCAATCTCTCTATCGGGAGGTACCCCTGGGAGATCTACCAAAAAAATATCTAAAAACTCATAAACAATATCAACTGACTGAATAGTTGAAGACTCGGACTTAGTTTCTTTGACTCTAACAAGGTGATAGATGCAACCCTTGAATATTAGCTATTTGGCTTTGAGATATGAGATAAAATGACTTTTGGGAGATACCGAACTCCCAAACCACTCAAAAACTGGCTCATTAGGGAACTAAAACTTGACCACATGGGTACAATAGTCTGTAGATACATAACAAGATTGAAGTCAATCCATACCCAGAATAAGGTCAAAATCCATCATGTCTAACTCTATCAAATCAGAAAGTATGACTCTATGAAGAACAGTAACAGGACAATCTCTATACACTTGTTTAGAAATAACTAAATCCTCTACTGGTGTGGACACTAAAAAAGTCTTAGGAATCTTTTCAAGACTCATTTTGAAATTCACAGCCACAAGTGGGGTCACATAGGAGAGACTTGACCCGAGGTCCAATAACACGTAAATATCAAAACAAAAGATGCAAAGCATACAAGCAACAACATCAGGAGAGTCTTCCTACTGGTGTTGGGATGGTAAGGCATAGAATCTGTTCTGGCACTGACCGCCAGCAGTTCTAGATGAAGTGCATTGAACAGAGGCAGGACGAGGGACAAGAGCTGGTGTACTAGTAGTCTGTGCTTGACGTCGGGCATCTTTGGTCCCCAACCTAGCATGCGAACAATCTCTAAGTCTGTGGGCCCGCTTTTCACAACCAAAACAACCCCTCAAATCTGTGAAATACTGATCGGGATGATCCCTAACACACTTATAACAAGAATGATAATGGGGCCTATTACCAACACTGTTCTGTGACCTAGACATAAAAGACTTTCTTTCTTGCTCCTGCCTGCCTCTACGCGTGGGAGCACTAGATGATAAAGGCACTGGAATAGATGGACATCTCTAAAACTGAGGGTCGTTTCCTCTATTGAACCTAAGTTTACTATACTAATGCTGCTCAGATCTAGCCCTTTTGTTACCCCTCACTCTATCTCTCTCTCTAATCTTATCTTCCTCTATCTATTGTGTATGAATTATCAACCTAGATAGATCCATATCCCTATGCAGCTCATAGTCCTACACTCTTTCAACACCAAACAAGAAACACTCATCACAAACTTGCTCATACTACATTAGGTATCAGAAATCAAATCAGGATCATACTTGGCCAACTAGTTGAACTTCAAGTAGTACTCCTTAAAAGTCATGGATCCCTACCTCAAGTTTATAAACTCCTCAGTCTTTGCTTCCCTTATCTCAAGCAAAAAAAACTAGTCCAAGTATGCATCTTGGAACACTTTCCAAGTCATAGGAGCAACATTCTCACCTCTACCCTTCCTCCATAATACAACCCAATCATAAGCTACGTCCTTCAAACTATAAGATGCCAACTCAGCACTTTCTTCTTCAGAAACGTGCATCACCTGTGTGATCTTTCTCACCTTCTCAAGGTACAACTATGGGTCCTCACCTGCCTTGGACCCATAAAACTATGGCGGATTCATCCACATGAAATCATGGATCTTAGAAGCAGATACATCACCTCCCTACTGATTTGAAAGAACAGCCTGGTTATTGGCCCAAAAATTAGCGGTGACTGCTTGGGCTAACACCTGAAAGGCCTCCTGAAACTCAGTATAAGACACAGTCTCATTTAAAGAATTAAATAGTGGGGGTTACTCATCATCATATCCATATACATTTGCTCTTTGGAGAGACATTTTCTGAAATAAGAGAGAACAAAATATTAGATGAGAGGAATAACTGCAAGTACGATAGAATCTGAAAGAAAGAAACAATATTTTCCTAAAACGTCTTGTAGTCTCTTTATCATAGATGTGGTGTGCTACACACCGATGATCAAGACTCTACTCAATGTGGCTTGTCAGAATCCCCAGGACTCTTTTGAAATATTAGGATTTGATACCAATTTTGTAACAACCCAAAACCTCTTCCGGGGATATCACAAGGTGCTAAGGGCTACAAGTAGCCCCAAGCTAACCCTTTAAGGCTAACATTTCTCATAATAACTCATTCAAGAAGAAATATACAAAATACTGGCACTGTCATATTAAATCAAAGAAAATACAAAGGTAATACTCAGTCCAAACGACCACAAAACTAGAAATCTCAACACAACCATAGTTTGATGACTAGTCTGACAAAGCCTCTACTACTTCATGAACACGAGAGCCATTTGGACAGGTCCCCAACTAACTCAAACTAAATTGAATGTAATAATATAAACACTCAAATACTGAAATGTCTGAAGATAGGTCCTCGAACTATGCGGACTCACCACTGTAGAAATATAGACAAAGGTACTCGGGAATCACTGATGAGGCTGGGACTTAGCATATGAACCTACATTATAATATGATGTAGCACATAGACGTATATGCGGATCATAAATTGGGAATGTACTGAGTATATGGGGGTGTATGCATTTACATAAAACAATATCAATACTCTTTAATCAAATCATGCATACAAATAGGAATGACTCACATGGCTTGAATAATTCTAAAATATAAAGCTCATAAATCATACAGAATGAAGCATGTAATACAAATCTCATGAGTAATTATACTTTGGCTTTAAAATCTTTTCTCTCCTCTTATTCTCATTACTCATAGGGTGAAGAAAGCTTTAAATAATACTTTTAACTCATGCATATATCTCATGGAGAGTAAAACTTCTTTATTGCTCAAGAACTTATAACTCTTTTGAACTCAAACACTTGGAACTTGGAATCATATGACTTTGGTCTAAAAACTGATGATCAACTCTTATTAGTAGATAAAACTACTTCCTTCTTTGGAAAATACTCAAAATCAATTTGTTCACTTTAGAAAATATCTCATCGTAAAGATTTAGGGAAAATATACTATCTCAATGGAAAATACTTTAGTTTAGGGAGGTTCTCTTAACCGACATAAACCATGAGAGATACATGGAGTCCAATGTCTTGTCCTCCAAAGAAAGAAACCTTATGTTATGCAGAGGCATCATACTCTTGCCAAGGATTATAACCTCAACTCAGTGATCACTTATCTCGGTCTCGGGCCCAATCATCTTAGACTCAGGCCCAAAATCTCAAACCTACGGTGGCACATAGTTCTGGGGTAAGAAACCAAGGTAGCTTACCCAACTCGGTGGTAAATACTACTCCCTTTAGTTTATCTCGCTCATCTTAAGGAACTCCACTTTCAAAATAATCTCATGGCTCATAAGAACCAAACAATAAAATTTGTATTCTTATATGGTAGAGTGGATTCAAAACTCTATGACCATTAGGTCAAAACATTTCTCAATAATCTCAAAATACTCAAATCATAGGTGCTAATTGCACAATAGTTCATAAAATTTCAAGTCACAAATAGGGATTAATGACCCATAATTCAATCTCAAGTTAAAACTCATCATAATGCATAATAGATAGTATATAGATTCATAATTCATGTAGAAATCTGAAAGTTACAGATATTTGTCTCAAATATGAACATACTCATATACTTCAGTTACTAGAACATTGGAACTCTTAGATTCTCAAGGAGTAACAACATAGGGTATAAACCCAGCTTCAATTTCTTAAGAAAACATGCAAAATCATGCTATTTGCCTTTCAATTCATGGGAAACATCAAGATATTACAATCAATAACAATGTTTGAAAACCCCTAATTCAATATCATGTAAAATCTCATAGATTGCAAAAAATTATAGTATAAATAAGCCTTTGTGAACAAGGGTGAAAGGATTTCCCTTGATCAAAACCCCACATACCTTAGATTATGAAATTAGATGAACAAGCTTGCTTCAAACCCTTCTTCTTAATCTTGAGAGAGGGTTCTTGTAACCCTTAAACTTGGAGAACTTAAATCTCAACTCAATTTGTAGAATCTATGGTGAGTTCTTGGATTTCTTAGAGAAGGGTTTTAGATTTGATCTAGAGGGAGAAACCCTAGCTCTCTTGTGTTTTAGTTGATGAATGAAGTCATTTTCTTCATTTAGAATATATCTGGTTGATAAAAGAGTGGAAAGACCGAAAATTCCCTTTTAAAAATGACTTAAAATACTGAACGGGGGCTACGACAGTCGAAGCGATAGTTCGTCACAAGCTTGACGGTCCGTCGGATAGTCTATCACACGTTGGTTAGAAAGAGAACACAATACCTCTATATGACGGTCTCAAAGATGGTTCATTGGATAGTCCATCACACGTTGGCTAGGTGAGGCCACATTGCCTCAACGGTGATGGTCTCAGAGATGGTCCATTGCAGACTCAACGGTGGTATCATCGATGGTCCATTGCAGACTCAAAGGTGGTCTCAACGATGGTCCATTACAGACTTAATGGTCTGTATTCTTGGCCGTTACACTTGGGCCAGAAAAAGGAGTTATTGCCTTGATTGTGATGGTCCATCGCACACTCGACGATCTGTCAACCTGTCTTTTGCATCTGGGCAGTTCCAACAACTCTTGGTAAAATGACCATAAATCCACACCCCGATGCTAAATTTGGACAAAATTAGTATTATTGAAAATCTAATTAAATTCTCTACACTATTTAAAGTCAGTTTTAGGAAAATTAAACAAGATTAAAACACTAATCACTTAGGAAGTCTCTTTTTAATATTTTAGGGCCAGAATTACACTTCACTTGACATGCTCAAGGCTCAAACTATAAGGGAACTTTGGCGGGGTCTTAGAAGTAGGCAATATATAAGTTAGGCAATGGGCTTGATATCGATTATACTTTTCCAAATGATCAGGTCTTGACAACATCTCAAGACTTAATCCTCCATGTCACTAATTTTGCTAAATTTTTTGCAAGTGATGTTGTTTCGAAAGATTTATCATTCCAGAAATGTAAGTGGTTCATTCATGAGGTGAGAAAGTTATTATAGGATGTTCCTTATCTTTATTGGATTTATACGAATATAGTTATTTGGAGATGTATTCCTGAGGTAGAGATGATGAGCATGCTTGAGGCTTGTCATTTATTGTTAGTGAGGAGTCATCATGGTGCTACCCACATAGCCCAAAAAATTCTATAGTATTGGTACTATTGGCCTACTCTTTACAATGATGCTCATGATTTTTCTCGATCTTGTGATTAGTGTCAGCGGCAAGGTAATATTTTGCAGAAACATAAACTCCCCATTAACTCATCTTAGAGTTGGAGTTGTTTGATGTATGGGGTATTGATTTCATTGTTACATTTGTGAGCTATAATGGGATAAAGTATATTATGGTGGCGGTTGACTATGTTTCTAATTGGGTGGAGGCAGTTGTGCTTCCTAATAGTGAGGGCAAAAGTGTCACCATATTGTTGAAAAAGAACATGTTTTCTAAATTTAGCACTCCATATTCAATTATTAGTGATGGTGTGTCCCACTTTTGTAATCATATATCTAAGTCCCTGCTATAAAAATATGATGTGAAGAATAATTTGGCAATACCTTACCATCCATAAATGAGTTGGCAGGTTGAGGTCTCCAATTATGAAATAAAGTCTATATTTGTGAAGTCTGTGAATGCTAAAAAAACTGGTTGGTCAAGAAAGTTAGACAATGCTCTTTGAACCTAGTGGATAACTTTTAAGATCCCCATAGGTGCCTATCTATATCAGCTCATGTACAATAAGACATACCACCACTTGTGGGGCGAACTTGAGCATAAGGCACCATGGGCATTGAAAAAGCTAAATTTTGAGTGGCGTGATGCAGATAATTTGAGGATAAACAAGGTGAATGAGTTAGATGAATTATGGCTATGAGCTTATGAGATTTAAGCTCTGTATAAATAAAATATAAAGCTATATCATGATAAAAATATCAAGGAAAGAGTATTTAAGCCCGGTGATATGGTTTTATTATATAATTTATGACTTTTTTATATCTTGGCAAGTTGAAGCATACATGTATGGACTATTCACCATGGTTAGGGTTTTCCCTCATGGTTCTATTGAGCAAAAATGTGATGGATAAATACCGTTCAAGGTGAACACAGAGCATGTCAAGCACTATATGAGGAAATACTTGGAACATGGTAAAAATTACAAAATTAAGAAAATTCTAGGTAAGGTAAGTAATGTAGTAGATGTTAGAGTGAAAATCTGAGAATTTTGGCGTCTCTGAACTTTTACTTATGAAACCACTTTCGTCGGTAGTAAGTACAACTTACGACCCCGTAAGTGGGGTCATTCAAATTTGTACCAAAGTTCAAAGAGCAGTGAAATTTTTCTACCACTTATGACTGACCACTTATGGGACATAAGTATCACTTAGGGCATTATGTGGCAAAAACTTTCTAGGGTCAAAAATTTCAAAATCTGGGTTGGACCCAAGTGGATCCGACTCATTCTGACATACCAAGGTTTTAAAAAACCCATACCCGATCTTTCTCATATTTTATAACTTACTTCTTATACTCAAACTCTCCACCTCTCCATTAACTCCAGAAAAGGCAAGAATCCCTCATAATATCATTACTTGCTCGCACAAATGATCTACATAAAAGTTCCATCAAGCTTATTCAACTTTCTACTTATATCATCAGAAAATAAAGTTAAAATTCTTGGTTCTTATTTGTATAAATTATTTTATTCGTAAATAACGTGAGTTGGTACTTGAATAAATTTGATAATGAAGTGAATCTCAAAGTTCTTAAAAGTTAGGAGCCTAGATTTATAAAAATGTCAAATTGTTGCATTGTTCTTGAATGGGGAACCTGTAATCATGCCTTATACGGAAGAAAAAGATAGAGAAGTATATGAAAATCCAAAACTATTGTGTAATACTTGTGAATTTGAACTTGATAGATGTTGTTGTGGGCGAATTTGGACTTAAAAATGCAAAAATACATTGTATGGGACTGAAATATTTGAAACAATTTAATGTACTCTTAGGAGGTTACCTAGGTAGTTATGAGACTAGTAAGTAGATCTTGCGGGCCGTAAGTGAACTCATAGGTGATAGACCTGAAGCCCTAAAACTTTAGGGATTTGTCTGACACCTACGAAGGAACCTACGACTCCCATAAATGGTATTTACTGCCTGTATGTGGGGTCATAAGTGCCCAACCCTGGGTGTTCTTATTTTTTTCCAAATTTTTTGTTCCCTTCCTCTATTTTAAGCACTAACAACTACTTTTTCAGGTACCATGTCTCCTAAGGAATCCTAATAGAAAGAAGTTCAGTCGAGGCTCCAGGAGGTATCCCCTAAGTGTAGTGGCTTGATAAGGGAGTACCCGAGTAGCCCAGTTACACCTTTGGCCCCATGACATATCAAGGGCTGCTCTCGGAGTCAGGATGCAACTACAAATATTTTGGATGCATTGGGCACCCAACCTATCCTAGAACAAACTCAGTTGGGCACTCAACCCACACCACTATAGGCGAAGGCCCAGACTTGATCGCCCCTAGTGTTTAGTATAGGACCTTCGATAAAGAATATAAGTCAGACACCACCACACTTCTCTAAGTCTGATGATACAGAGGATGATGCAAAGGATGAGGTGGAGTTAGGGTCTAGAAATGAGGTTGAGTCTAGATTAGTTTCTGGTATGATAGAGAAGAAGGACGTATAAGACTCCTAGTCAGAGAAGGGGTCATAGGATACATCCAATTTGGCGAGTGAGTTAGCATTAGTTATACCCACTCTGAGGATAGTATGGCTTAGGTTCTATAAAAAAATTCATCATTCTCAGAACAGTATGCTCCACTGATTACATAGGACACTCAGGCTCCTTTTCTACATAAGTCTCAATAGTGCCTATAGCTGAAATAAACCTAAGATGTTCTTAGAGGGGATACCACACATATTTTATAGGGACAACCTTATCATAGAGCATGGTTGGCCTAAGAGGAGTATTGCTGCTGAGAGAAGGATCGAATTGATGGGGCTTGGAAGGGCACTAGATCCGCTGGCTTCTTTTAATTGATATAGGTTAGGATGGATGGCTGAGCCCCGAGTGTTCTTACAACCCGACTCTAGTCCAAGAGTTATATACCTTATATGTCTCCATAATCTACTTGATTACTCCACGGAAAGGTAAAGGAGTTGAGAAACCCCTATTGAAGCTTACTTTAGATTAAGGGGTCAAAGTAGCTATTTTTATAGTAGCAATCTGTCAGATATTTTTTTGGACAGAGTATATGGGACAGGTATTTACTTAACAATTTGACTTTAGGATGAGACTGGTGTAGGACATATGCGCTATAATGGATATTGACTTTAGACAACAGAGGATTGACTTGGCTAAATGGATAGCGATACAGGTGTCTGACCTAGGCACTGATACCCTCAAGATTGAGGGTAAGGGGGAGATAAAGAAGGTAGTACTGCATTTTGTAGCAAAATTTTAGTGGACAATGGTGCATTTCAGACTAAGTCTGACTACATCGATAATATTGTTACATGTGATAGAGCCACCCTGGTTGCTACCTTACTTGCTGAATATGAGATAGAATTTGTAGTACTGATTCAATTGGATAAATATGTTTGTTCTTTCAATGAGACCACTCCTGTCCCCTTCTCTTCCCTTATATATTAGTTTGATCAAGCACATCAAAAATTAGTTTGATCAAGGATTTGACTAACCCAGTCCTTGCACTAAGATCTCAACACCTCCTACTCTAATTTTAATCCATTTAAAGGGACTATCAATTTGGATAAGGCTATTTATATGCCGGACATTAGTGAAGATTTTGAGATAAATAAGTAGTGAGATGAGCCCAAGGTTGCTACGAGGTAGAGGTCCCCCTGACTACATCTACTTCATCCCCAACTTCTACTTCTAAGAATGCTGGAGTATCCACTATGCCCCCTTGCCTCACTAATACTGGTGTTATAGGGGTATTACAAGAGTTCTTACAATATTTGATGGAGCGACGGGATAATATGCCAACCCTTCTTATTGATATATAGACTCAACTTGCTATATTTTATACACATAAGTCGATGGTGTCTGTAGTGGTAGAAGCATTGAGATGAGATAAAATAGTAGTGGGTGTATCTTCTAGTTGCACCCACTACCACTTTCGCTAACTGAGCATCCACATGCCCCAGATGGGGGAAAGTCTAAGACGGACACCTAGAGTATCATAGGTATGTCCTATTTTATTATTTTGGATTGTATTTATACACTAGGATAGTGCATCATGTTTAGTTAGGGGTGGGGTGTACCATAACTGAGGGTTTTTCTTGCAATTTTTCTTTTTCCATCGGCTGCACTATCATAGTAGAACTGACATGTTTAGGTTGTTTCGTGTTTTCTATTTTTGTGTCATATTTGTGTTATTTTGTTTTCTTTATGTTTAAATTTGCTGAAAATAATAACTCAAAGGAAGTTGACATATTTTGATTGTATGTAAGTGTTTTGAGAAAAAATATTACTACTCCAAAAAGTTTGTTTTGAATTATGTAATGTACTTATATATGTGACCACTCTGAATATTGTTATGACATTAGGATTAGGGACAAATAATCATAATTACAAATTACATGAATTGGATAGGTAGTAGTTTGTGATAAAAACTATACTATGTGTGTGTGAGATGCTTACCTAGTTTCCTTTATGTATGTAATCCAAAACTTGCCCGGTTAGTCTTGTCTAAGTTATAGGATAGTCAGTTAGAAATGGATTATTGTCCATTACTAAATTTAGTCCACTCTTAGCCTAAATGACCATCCAAATGTGAATAAGTTTCCCTTGATCCCTTTTTGAGACTTCATAGACCTTTATTCTTTTTTTTCACCATTCACCTTCCCAGTTTAATTAAAATGAATCTGTTTTGGCCCCGGTCCCTCCTTGGACATTATGACCTCATCTAAGGCAAAAAGACTAAGTTGAGGGTGGCTATCATAGGGATGAATAGTTAAAAATTGGGTATGAAGAAAGGTTTGAATAATAGAAAAAAAAGTAGAATTGGGGTGGTAGAAAAATGGAAAAAGAGAAAAACAAAAAGAAAACAAGAATAAAGGAAAGGTCACCCAACATGAATAAGCAATAAAGAGAAAAAAATGAGAAATTAGGGAAAAATAAAAGAAAAACAATGGTGTAGAAGTGGATCTCAAAAGTAATTGTAGTGTCAAGGAGGGTTATTCACTAATTCCCAACCGAGCTATACTAACCCCCAAACCTATATTACAAGTTGAATAAAGTCCTATACTGACTTGACTTTCTAAAAAAGGTAAAGAAAATAAAGGAAATCCTATGATATTCTATGCATATTGACTGCAACTTCTTTTATAAGTGTGAGTGTCATGATATCATCCCTACATTGACATGCATGATTAAATAGTGAGAGTGGGACTTCTTTGCTGTGATGGTACATGGGTTGTATTGCTAGCTGCTTATCTATTCAGGTAGTGTAATTTGTACATATGCTTGATTTTTTGTTGCTAATGTAATACCATACCTTGATTTCCTTATGTGGTACTATTGGGTTGCATAGATCAATGCTATTTGTTTTAAAAGTTAAAAGTCAGAGGGTGTAAGAATTTTTGAGCTAAAGTTGAAGTTGACTGCCATAGGTACCTTAGGTTTCTCTTTATTAAGCATTATTGTATTGCTTTTGCTATATGTATGTTGCCTGAGGACATGCAAATGTTCTAAGTATAGGGTGTTGATATGCCATAGTTTCATGGCACTTTTGATGCTTAAAACTATGAAAATTCCAAGTACATAGGTAATTTTGTTAGATATAATGTGTTTTTCTATTTATTTTGTAGGGAACAAGGTTTTGAAGATTTAAAGATGAAAAAGAGTTGAAGTGAGAATAAGGTACTACTTATTATAGCACTTATGATCCATACTTGCCTTTTACGGCCACCGTAATTAGCCTAATAAGTATTAGAGAAGGTGGTTCTAAGATCCTTAAAAATGAAGATTGTTCTAACAATTACGAAGAGTTTTATACGTTACATAAGTTCTACTTATGTCTATTGTAAGTAGCCATGTAAGTTTTATTGAAATCAAGTTTTGAGAAACAGAAGATTGATGCGTTATCTGACACCTACGATGAGGACACTTATAGGTCATAAATACAAGCTATGCCCTATAAGTGCCTTCGTAAATGGTACTCCTATAGCATGAAGAATTTTCGTTACCTACATGCCTCTAGGGAACCCGTAAGTACCACTTACGACCCACAAATGGTTTCGTAAGTAACCACCTACCTACTTTTCCTTATTCATTTTAGTTAGGATTTTTAGGGTTCTGATGTAAACTATAAATACCTTTTTGATTTGTTTGTATCAGTTTACATACTCTTAAAATTAACAAACATATATTGATTCTAAGATTCAAATTTTGATCTTGAAATCCTTTGTTCTTGATTGTTTTGTTGATCATTAAGTTAAGATTTTGGGTTTTGTTCATAAATTATTGTGAGATTTATCTTATTCGTTCTTTTATGAATTCCATAGACATGAGAAGCTAATCCACCTATCTAGGGTTATGGGAACCTTGGAGGAATAACAAAGTAGAAGAAGTGTGAGATCCTTCTAAATTAGCCTTTATACATATATTGTGACTTCTTTGATTTGTATTCATTCTGAACTACTGCAAAAGTAAAGAACTTGCTTGTATTCGAGATCATATTCACTAGAGAGGTTTAGATTAGGAAAAGAAGATTACAATAGTAATTTGAGGTTACCAAACCTCGTCTAATCAACTTGACACCCAAAATAAGAGTGAATTGGGATTAAAGAAAATAGTAAGTAAGGCGATACTTAAAGATTCACAAGGTGAAGAGTGAAATTCATAAATAGAGTTCACAAGACTGTTGGCGATACATATCTTGTAAGATTCAACTACAGGGTATTGAGTTGGTTGGATTAAGCGCGATAAATCTGTAGAGTAAGGATGCTAGGGGAACATATTCCTCGTATTCATCTCAGATTGATTTCAACAAAAGCAATCAAGACTTGTTGCTACTATACTATTTTCCCAGCAACCCCCTTCCCCTCAATTTACTTTCATGCATTTTTTTGGGTAGTTCAATAGATTTATGAGAGACCATCCTATTTCTTATGGGTGCCTACCCAACCTCTGGTAGGTTACTATATTTAATGTTGGGTGTCCACTTGGTTGACTCAGCATTCAGTTGGTTGGCTCAATAAAAGGTAGTATCTTGGTTCAAAATCCTTATTTGTAGCAGAGGTTAAGGTAAATCAATATAGTGATCCTATATTTCTTAAATTAAATGTAGAATTCAAGAGTAAGATAGTTAGGTTTTCTCCTTAGTAAGAGATAGTGTTATTCACTATTAAGTCTTACTTTGTGTTCCAAAAATAAGAAAATTAAGACAGCGGATACTAAAAGAGGCGCATGGCTCTCGATATCCTATTTACCTAAGAGGCATTAACATGTACCATAGTTTGTGAGAAGTCTATTGGTAAAATGGTATGAACATGGATATTGTGGAATTTGTAACGAATTCTTGAATTTCTAGTAGGTTAAGGTTGACCACCAAAGATCGGGTGGTACACTTCACGACATCAGTATTCCTACTTGAAAGTTGGAGGTAGTGAACATGGATTCTGTTATAGTGTTGGCTCGTACTCATTGATAATATAATTCTACTTGGGTTATTATGGATTGGATAACCCATTTTTTCCAGTTAACCTTTAAATACAGCCGAGGACTATGCCAAACTCTACATGAAGGAGTTAGTAAGATTACATAGTCTCCTTGACCATTATTTTAGATAGAAATACTAACTTTACCTCCCATTTTTTGAAGGCATTTTCTAAGGGTCTTGGTACCCAAGTTTATCTTATACAACCTTGGACCTACAGATAAATGGTCAGGCAGAGAGGACCATTCAAACATTACAGGATATGTTAAGGGCATGCATGATTGATTTTAATAGTTGTTGGGATGATCGTCTACATTTGATCGAGTTTACCTATAATAATAGTTATCACTTTACTATTAAGATGGCCCCATTTGAGTCACTTTATGGTTAGAGGTATGGATCTCATATTCATTGGTTCAAAATTGGTAGAGCTACATTGATAGGGACAGACTCAGTCCATAAGGCTATGAAGAAAGTTTAGCTAATTAGAGTGAGCTTAAGAATGACCTAAATTCATCAGAAATCTTATATAGATATGAGCAGGAGGGAACTTAAATTTATCATTGGTCATTTCCTATACTTAAAAGTTTCACCTATGAAAAGGGTGAAAAGGTTCGGGAAGAAAGGAAATCTCAGGCCTCACTTTATTTTTCCTTATGAGAATGTAGGTCAATTTTTGAAGATGTCTTATGCATTAGACTTGCTGGTGGATTTAGAAGCACTGTATCTACTTTTTCATGTTTCCTTATTGAAAAAGTGCATTGTTGATCTCACTTTAGCTGTGCCCTTAGAAAGGGATGATGTGAAAGATAGCCACTCCAATGAAGAAGTTCCTATATAAATCCTTGACCACTATGTTTGGAGGTTGAGAAATGAAGAAATCATTTTGGTAAAGGTTCTTTGGCAAAATCAGTAAGTTGAGGGAGCTACATTGGAAGTACAAGCAAACATGTTGACTAAGTACCCCTATATTTTCTCTTTGAGATTAGTACCAGCTTGAGGTAATTGTTCCTTCATAATTAATTAATTTATTTTATTTTATGTGACCCAACTATTCCCATGATGCAGCGTACGCAAGTTTGTGTGTTTGAGTTCACCCATATTTCCGTTACTGATCCAACACCATGTGAGTATCCATCTCTAAGAAACCCATTGTGGGAATTTCATGTACAAATAGTGTATAAGGATTCCTATAAAATCAGGAGAAGTGGTGAAAAAAAGTGAGAATTACAGCTCTTTTCCCCTAACATTCTAGCTAAGCTAGTTCCCTTTTGGGGATGAATTCTATGGAAAGATACTGTAACACCCTAGAAAATCCAAGCCTAGATTAGAAAAATACATTAAGTACACTAAGGGTAATTCTATTAGTTTTAATAGCATAAGTTGTCCATGTACCAAGGCCACAAGAACCACCTAGCACTTAACCAAGCCAAAACCTTCTTTACCGATCAATTCCTATAGAAGTGGTCAGGTTTAAATGAGTATAACTTTTAGATTTAGTTGTATTTTTGTGTCCCAAACACACCAAGTGATATATATTTGAATTAACTTTCTAATGCATCCAATTTTTCCTTAATCCAACATCGGAGTAGGAAGTTATGGCTTTTTCAGTAAAAACACTTCTTTGTAGTGGGATACCATGAGACAAACCATAATTGTGGTTACATTGTACAATCGTACAATGTACTCATGGGATCATGGTGACCACAAATTCTAAATTGACAAAGTTCACTCTTATGCCGCTATCGGAACCATAATTTTTCTTTGAAACCATGATCCACAGGAACGATTGGGAGTCTCACAGATGCCTTTGATGTAACCAGTGGACATACAAAGCAAGGTATGGCTATAGGTAGAACCCACAATCATAAAAAGGCTCATCTGATCATGTTTAGAGTTTTTCACATCCATCTCCAAACCATAGCTCAACCCATGATTTTTGGTTGTTCCCACGATCGTGGGAAGTTCACGTCTGTTTCTCCTAATAATTTCCAATTAAAAAATTTTAAGGGTAAAATCAGTCTTTTCATACTCTTCTTATATGAAAGATACATCATTTTCGTAATTATAAGGGTCATTACTAGGGTTAATAATACCCGAAGATCTTATTACGACATTTAACTTTAGAAGAGAAGAATAGAAAATTCCCTTTCCCCAAGGCCAGTTAGGATTCATTTTCCTATAGTAAATAACTCTAAGGAATTCTACTGAGTTCTCATCTCCAGGTATATGTGATTTCATCAATAGGTTCGTTTCACCCATTGAGTCCTAAGGTTAACCCAATTCTCAGCATTAGTTCCCTTTTTTCACAACTTAGGGTTATGGATATTGGTAGATTATAATGACCCTCTAGTCATTTCCTCAATTTTCATGGATGTTTAGTATTTTGAGCCTTTCTATAATGGCTACAAGTCATTTCTTACTTGTCGGAGCTATCTGTTTGGTGATCAGACAGTTTATTTGGATTTTAGACTCATTTTTCTATTTTAGAGGTTTTTCTATTTAGGATTGGGTCTTGAACCATAAATCATAGTAAATGACCTTAGATGGGAATTCCGATAGCACCATCAGCTATGGAGAATTAATTTTAGGCTAAGGGACCATTGGTTAAGGTCTTGAGGCTTCCAGACTTATTTTAGGCTATTGGGCGGATAATCTGTAAAATGGAACTATAGGTATGAGCCCCACATTTAGTCAAAATTATCTTGAGTGGAAGTTTAGATAGTTCCATTGAGTCTAGAATGTTAAATTTTGTATGGTATAATAGTTTTTGTGTGCACAGGGTTTTGAACAAATCTCGAACACCCGAACGACGTCCATCTGAACTTAGCAAAATATTGTGCATCAGGTCACTAGTGTGATTATGTTTGAAAAGGGTAAAATGTGATCTGGCATGCGATGTCTATCTTAGAAGATCGTAATCATGATAGGCATAAATTTCAATTACAGAATGCCTTTTATATTTACCAGATTGCGTTCGCTATATCAGAGTCGCGATAGTGACTTTCAACCCCATATTTAATGCTTTTTTTCCACCTGATTTTCCACAATTCTTTCCACTATTTTTAAACTAAGTTGAGAGATCAAAAAGGGTAGAAGAGTGGGAAATCATCAAAATAAGCTAAGGTAAGCTAGCCTAATCCTTTTTGGTGATTTTTCATTGATTTTACCTTTAATTTCCATCAAAATTGATGATAAATTCTTAGAAATTAGGGCTTTAAATTCCTAAACTTTGAGGGCCAATTTGAGACACTATTTGTGTTTTATTTGTGCCCAACTTTTGAGCATACATTCTTTGTCCTTTGAGGGACCTCATGATGAGTGTAATTTTTTATTCTATTTGTGGGCCTCGCAGGCCCGTTCTTGTCCCAAAAGTTGACCAAGCAAGTTACATGGCAATATGGGTCTCATTTGGATACTAATGTCCTATAGATTATAATTTTTATAGCGTGGTGGCATTTTGAGATCATGGAGTGAAGTTGGATATTTTATGGTTGATTCAAGGATTACGGTTCGGTGTCAAGGTAAGCTTTGTCTACTCTTCTCCATGAGATGGTGTATTTTATATTTTTTATTTTAAATGAGAATGCTAAGATTGATTTTATGTAGAATACTATAACCAAGTATATTAAAGTTTGGGGATTAGATGGGGGGTTTGGCCTTAAGGTAAAATTTGTATGATGCTTCTAGGAACCTATTATCATAGGTTGTTAGCATACTCGATGTAGTTGAGGCTTATGAACCTTTAGCATGATATTAGTATAATACTTGGTAGATTGTGATGGTTCTCTCAGATTATGGTTAGGCCATGTATATATTACTGTTCCCACGGCCATGTTATGACATTAGTTGAATTCCTGAAGATGGTTTATTCTTGTAAAGGACATGGCCATAGTTGTAGATGTATTGATACTTATGATCTGATTATTTGAATACTGGTGATGGTATGCATAGACTCGATACATTCATGATCACTATAACAGTAAATGGTATGACTCTAACCAAATATGAATTTATTACTATTTTTACTAAAATGGGATTAAAGACAAGGTTTCACTAAATAGATTTCTTTATAGTGGTAATCATACCATCATAATGGATGAGTTATGTGCATTGAGATTGAAAATGGACTTTTAAGGATTTGATCAAGGCAAATTTTGGTCCATGATTTTTGTCAATATAATTTACTTTGGTTCTGAGACATTACCAACCCTTTCTACACTATTATGATGATTTAGTCTTAGAGTTTACTTTGAGTGATAATTTTATAACTTTACACCCCCTTTGGCCACAATTCAGAGTTCGTACATTTAATATATATATATATATATGCACCACTTTTCTACTGATTAACAAGGTTGATGGTGTAATAATGTTGATGTGTTGATGATGTTCAAGATGTTGATGAGGATTGAAAATCCTAGATTGGGACCAGGTCAGTGTTTAGGTGTACTCCCGACCCCTATGGACCCTTTTATCTATGAGTTCTTATGTCAAAGAAAGGTAGTTACCATAGGTCCTGCCTTATCGAGCTATTTAGTTGGAGGAGGTATATACACTATGTAACTTTATGGTATTTAGATTAGTTATGGCGTTATGGATTATGTCTTGAAATTCATTCTTGCATGTGCATTGCCTATCACCAGTATGTGTCTATATCTATCAACCTTATAGGGGGTTGTATAGGTATAGGTATGAGTTCTGCTTATAGTATATTATGTGAAGCTTGTATCTATCAACCTTATGGAGGGTTGCATCGATATAGGCTTGGACTATTGTTTGCCTGAGTGTTTTCTGATCCTTTTGAGCCTATGACAGTGGGTATTTATGAAAGGATCAGTTAGGTATTATGTGTCCGAATTAGACAGTTACTTATATTGTTATTGTTGTTGATATGATTGTTATCCCTATTATGGATACTCTCTGATAGATTAGTTGATGATTCGGTATTGATATTTTGAGGTATATTTTGGATTTCTTCCTTTTTGGTTGCTGTACTATGGATAATTCCTTCATAATTAGGGTATGGATTAGTGACACTAATTATGGTAGAACTAGTTTTAACTATGATTATGAGGACATATGATGCTAGTCTGATAACTTAGTTTATACCTTGAGTTGGCCTTTTTTTATAAATATATATATATATATATATGTAGATTTGGTAGTACAATAAATCCTTTTCTTTCTTCATTTATTTAGATTATATAATTATTTCTTGTTTTTTTTTATACTAATATATATTCTCTTTTCACCCTTTACTTAAAAGTTGGCCAGTGATATATGGTACAGTGTTGAGGTTCTTAAGTATAGCTGTAAAAGGATAGTTCATCTTTAATACCTCCTTAGCCTTATTTTGTTATTTTCCTTGATATGAATAGGATAGTTTATCCACATTATCTCCTTTTCTTTGCTATGCAGTTGCTGGGTATTTACGTGTAGGTTACAAATCTGCTTACATGTTATGTATATTTGCATTATCTTTGGAGATTAATTAGTAGTTTTCTACTGAGTACCACATGTTTTGTACTCATACTAGACTTTTGCAACCTTTATTTCATAGTATGGCTTATCGTCATTGTTGTGTGCATCATGTGGAGTAGCTATAGTTTGGAGACATAGGGTTAGCTGCTGGCATTTAGAGTATTACTTTCCTCCCTCTTATGTACTAGACTAGTCTCTATGTTGTATTCATAGATAGATTGTATCAGTATATTCATTTGTACTTCACTTTGTAATCATATTATATTAGAAGATCTTGTACTAATTCCACAAGGTTTGGGATTGTCATGTGTATTTTACCTTTTTTACTATATTTGTTTCAAATTCTTCTCCATTTCTCTTGCTAGTCCATTACTAGTAGCTCTAGACTATGGATTAGCTTGCTCAATGGTGGGTTATAGTAGGCACCATCCTAAACTTAGAATTTGGGTAATGACAAATTGGTATTAGAGCAAAGTTTATGGGTATGTTGGTACAAGATCTCAGTGTATGGTAAAGTCCTGTGGATCGGTGTGACGACGTTCATAACCTATCTTCAGGATGCTATTAGACACTTTTAGAAAATCATATTCTTGACTCGTTATCACATGTTCGTATTCTTATAGTCTCAAGTATATTATTTAATGTATTCTCTCCTAAACGTATAATGCTAGGTTGTCGATAGATGCGAATAATAATTTGTCATGCATTTCTTGAGCTTAAGTGCAACATCAGACCAGGGAGCCAAAGATGAATATGGGAGATCTTTAGTGTCAATCATAGGATTTGGGGCCAGACTAGGATTTGATAGAGTTTGTGAATTCCTTAGCTGTTTGAGATTTAGCATTAGGTATTTAGAGTCTTCTTATGGATACCTCATAGCTAGGGATAATATCTGGTTCATCAAGCAGTTCCCAAGATAGAGTTGGGTTTGTTGGTGTTCATTAAGGCTCATTGTTAGTTTTAGAGTACGAGATCATGTTTCTTGTGTAGGCTAGGATATTTCTATGCTATATCCTTCTGAGTAGGACATGGTGCATGGATTTATTAGAGAATTGGCATTGTCACTCTATTTGGCATTAGAGCACTTGATAGCATTTGGGTATTCCTTCTCTGAGCTTCTTGATCATGCGAGAGCCATAAAGAGAACATGTAATGAGACTTACAGAGGTGGAATTAAGAGACAATGTCATCAATTTTGTTGGTATTACATTCGGGAGTGAGGATCCTTCTTGTGGGACTCTGCATTATTTGCATCCTATCTGTTCCACATAGGAAGCATTTCAGACTATGGGTGGATCTCAGGTTAGTTATGATGATTGTCGTGAATTGAGTTCTCATCAGACCTTGCAAAGTTTTTTGTATGGGTTTTCAAGCCATGGTGCTAATTTTTGAATAGAGTGTGTAGCACTGCGGTGTATTTGAGGATCTTACTTTTGTTGAGGTGAGATGGGACATTAGCCTAAAAGTTCCCCAAATGTGAGTTGGTTGTTAAGTTAGAGCTAGCGCATATTCCTCACAAGTCTAGAGTTCTCAAGATGTGTTATTATTATGGGAAAGATGGTCATTTTAGTAGATAGTTCTCTCGACATCGATTGGTCAGGTAGTTGGGGTTACCTTATGCTTCTCTCCAGGTTAGAGCTTCAGGGGTTTGTTATGACTACAGAGAGACAGATCACTGGTCTAGAGAGTGTCCTAACTTGGGATTATTGGTCATTTAGTTTTTTCATATCAGTCTAGTAGTATTGTGGCACCCTTAATTAGAGACAGCGCTCTTGGCATTCCAGTGGATGATTTAGTTGGTCAGTCCGAGCTTGGACCCATTCAGATTTGTTCTCCTTCGGGCACATCAATATTGTGACTTTGGATTCCACTTTGATTGGTGCACTTTTATTTTGTACCTATTCCCTTTATTTATGTGTATTAGGGTTCTTGTACCCATTGATTATTATACTCCTTGGCACGTTTATATAAGTTACTGTGCACTTGATATATAGTTCATGATTATATGAATACCTCGTAGATGCTTTATTTTAGTAGTTGATGGAGTAGATTGGTATTGATACTTTCTCCCTATGGGCATAGCATTTGGGTTTGAGTCCCATTTACTTTGGCATATTAGCCTTGTTGTGTTTCTAGAGTAGTACTTTCTATTGATTTTATTTTGGTACCACCTATTTCCCTTATATTGATTTTTATATTTCTATTGTTATTATTTTTATTATTGGATGTAATTGATCATTGCTTGGTCGATAGGGACACCATAAACATCTAGTTAAAATTTTTGCATTCCTTGCGGTTCTTATTTGTTGTCTTGAGCAGCTAGCTGGGTTGGATGATTTCTTTCTTATAGCAATGTTAGTTGGTCATTTTCTCTTTTGTTTGCTATTCTAGATTTGCAGTAGAGTGGATTGTGGCAATGAAGGTAAGATGGCCTTTTGTAGTTTTTTTAAGTTGAATTCAACTTAGTTTTATTCTCTCTTGATGGGACATCCTGGAGCAGAGTATTCAGTGCTTAGTGGTTATGCTTTGGACTTCTGGATTTTAATTATCGTCCGGGCAAGTTGTAGCCATGGAATAGATTACATACCTTGGTTATCTCTATTTATTTGCCATAGTAGCGCCTTATTGTCTTATTCTAATAGTTTCTATATGGATTTTTTGTGGACCGCTTCAGTTTCTTGAGTTTTTAGTGATAAGATTGTGCAAATAGGACTTGGGTGACATTTTTCATGGTTTGGAGTGTTAATAGGTTTGGAAAGGAAAAAGAAGTTTATTACAAATTTAGAGTTAGTTGCATGACTCATGCCTTGATTTTTCTTTGTCTTAGATGAGCCTTTGTTAAATATGTTGGTATCAATGTGGTATCATTGTGTAGTGGTTTGAATTTGCATCATCATCCTTCCTCGGTTCAGTTGAAGGCCAGACGTGGTTGAGGTAGAGTTATGGTTGTTTGAGAAGTAAATTGAGGAAGTTGAAAAAAAAAAGAATACTTGTGTATAAAACCCTTGGAAGTGTCACCTTTTATTGGAGGTTATCTGGGAAGTCGTCCCCGGAGCATTTGGGCCTAGTACCTCACCTTTTTGAGATTTCGGAGATCTTTTTATCTATTGACTTTTGCGAACGAAAGGCCTTTTAGTAGTGGATATTGTAATGACCCTCCCAGTCACTTCCTTAATTTGCATGCATTTTTGGCTTTTCGAGCCTTTCCAGAGTGGCTACAGGTCATTTATGACTTACTGAAACTATCGATTCAGTGATCAGATAGTTTATTTGGATTTTAGGCTCATTTTCTTCTTTTGGAGCTTCACTATTAAGGAATTGGTCTCAAAATAAAACTCCAAGTGGATGATCTCGTATGGGAATTTTGACAATGCCATCAGCTCCAAAATATTGATTTTAGTCTATGGAGACCCTTGGTATAGGTCCTGAGGTTTTTATACTCATTTTGGGCTATTAGGCAAATTATGTGAAAAACAGAACTATAGGTGTGGTCCCAATATTTAGTCAAAAAAATCTCTAATAGAAGTTTTGTTGGTTTTATTAGGTATGGAATATTTGAATATATTATGGAGGAATATTTTGTTTGCGTGCATGGGGTTTTGAACGAATCTTGAACACCTGGTTGAAGTCCATTCCAGACTTAGCAAAATTTTGTGCATTAGGTCACTGGTGTGACCGCATTTGTGAAGGGTATAGTACAATTATGACATGCGATTTATGCCTTGACATATTGAAATTGCTATGGGCTTAAATCGTGATCGTAACATTTATTTTATACTTACCAGATAGCATTTGCAATATCAGAGTCGAGATAGCGACTCCCGACCCCATATTTAATCCGCTTTTTCCACCCGAGTTTCCACCATTATTTCCACCATTGTTACACCAAGTTGATAGCTTAAAAAGGGAAAAAGAGTGGGGAATCATCCAAATAAGCTAAGGCAAGCTAGCCTAATCCTTTTTGGACATTTCTCATTGATTTTCCCTTTGATTTCCATCAAAATTCAAGGTAAATTATTAGAAATTAAGGCTTTAAATTCCTAAAATTTGAGGGTTGATTTGAAACTCGATTTGTAGTTTGTGCCCAACTTTTGAGCACACATTACTTATCATTTGAGGGACCTCGTGACAAGTTTGGTTTTGGATTCTAATTGTGGGCCCAACAAGCCCATTCTTGACCAAAAATTTGACCCAAACTATTTTATGGAAATGTGGGTCTTATTTGACTCATAATGATAGCTACATTACAATTTTGATAGCATGGAGAATTTTGAGATGATGGAGTAAAGTTGGATATTTTGTGGACGATTCAAGGATTGCGGTTCGGCATCGAGGTAGGCTTCTATCTACACTTTTTTCTGAATAGGTGTATTTTATATTTTGCATGTTAAATGATAATGTTAAGATTGATTTTGTGTAGAATAACATGACCTAGTCTGGAATATTGAAGTTTGGGGATTAGATGGGTAGTTTGCCCTAATGGTGAAATGCGTATGATACTTGTAGGATCCTATTATCATAAGTTGTTAGTATACTGGGTATAGTTGAGGCTTATGAAAACTTCACATGATGTTAATATAATACTTGGTGGATTGTGATGGTTCTCCCATATTATGATGTTTTGTTATGTCGTGTATATGTTATTGGGCCCAAGATCGCGTTATGACATTAGTTGAATTCCAGGGGATGGTTAATCCTTGTAAAGGACGTCGATGTAGTTGTAGATGTATTAATGCTTATGATCTCATTGTTTGAATATCAGTGATGGCATACATAGATTCGGTACACTTATGATCACTAAAACGCTAAATTGTACTATTCTAACCAAAATATGATTTTACTACTATTTTTCATAAAATGGATTAAAGCCCATTTTTCACTTTAAAATTAGATTTCTTTATAACGGGAATCGTACTATCATAATGGATGACTTATGTTCATTGAGATTGAAAATGATGTTTTAAAGATTTGACCGAGGCAGATTCCAATTCATTATTTTTATAACTATTATTTACTTTTACTATGAGAGATTACCAACCCTTTCTACACCATTATGATAATTTAGTCCCGGAGTTTACCCCAGGAAAACTATTTATTGATTTATAATATCCTTAGCCATGGTTTAGAGTCTGTGCATTTATTATACATATATATATATGCGCCTCTTGGGTACTAGACAGAGAAGGTTGATGGTGTTGATGATAATGATAATGTTGATGATGTTGATTAGGATTGGATATCTTAGATCAAGACCAGGTCGGTGGACATGGGTACTTTCAAACCCCCTATAGACCCCTTTATCTATGAGTTCTTGTGTCGGAAAATGGTGGTCGCCGTAGGTCCTGCCTTTGCAAGCCATTGAGATGGATGAGGTATATACAATGGGTTACTTTGTGGTATTTGGATCAGTTATGGTGTTATGGATTATGTCTTGACATTTATTTTTTCTTGCTCTTTATCTATCACCAATATGCATCTATATCTATCAGCCTTATGCTGGGTTGTATATGTATCGGTATGAGTGCTGCTTACAGTATATCACATAGAGCTTGTATCTATCAGCCTTATGGGTGGTTGGATAGTTCTGGGCTTAGACTGTTGTTTTCTTGAGGGTTGACTAAACATTTTGAGCCTACGGCAGTGGGGATTTATGAAAGGCTCGATTAGGTATTGTGTGTTTGCATTAGCTAGTTACTTGTATTTTTATTATTGATGATATGATTGTTATCCCTATCATCGCTAGTATATGATAGATTGGTTGATGATTTGGTATTGAGATTTTGAGGTATGTTCCCAATTCCTTCCTTTATGGTTGCTTTACTATGAATAGTTTTTTCATGATTAGGGTATGGATTAGCGACCCTGATTATTATAGCACTAGTTTTTACTATGATTATGAGGCCTTACGATGCTAGTTTGATGACTTAGGTTGTACTTTGAGTTGCACTTGTTTATAAATATATATATAATATATATATATATATATATATATATTTGTATGTAGCTTTGGTAGTACCTTATATACCTTTCTTCTTTTATTTATTCTGATTATGTATTCATTTCTTGGCCTTTTATACTATTATATATTCTCTTTTCACCCTTTACTTATAAGTTGGCCAGTGATATATGGTATGGTATTGAGGTTCATGAGAATGGCTATAATAGGATAGTTGAACCTTAATACCTCCTTAGACTTATTATGTTAGTTTCCTTGATATGAATAGGATAGTTTATTCATATTATCTCATTTTCTTTGCTATGCAGTTGCTGGGTATTTGCACATAGTTTACATTTCCGCTTTCATGTTAGTATATTTGCATTATCTTTGGAGCTCAGTCAATATTTGTCTAATGAGTACCATATGTTTGGTACTCATACTATATTTTTATAGCCTGCAGTACATAGTATGAGTTATGGTCGTTGTTGTGTGCATCGTGAGGAGCAACTATGGTTTTGAGATGTAGGGTAATATAACGCCCTGAAACCTAGTCTTGAGACATCACATGGTGCTTAAGGTTATGTGTGGCCTTGAGCTAACCCTGTCTCCCTTTTTCTAAGTTTGGATCTCATAATACTAGAAATATAGACTTAAAAGTCATGCTAAATGCAGAAAACTATCTGAGTTAGCTGAGAATATCCAAGAATAATGTTTGAAATATCAATACTGATTGATCTGAATCAAATCCAACAGTCTGACAAGACTCTATTACTAATAGTAGAAAATCGCTAGGACAAACTATCAGCTGACTCGAACTGTCTGAAAAGAATACTGAATCATCTAAACTGATAAACTAAAAATTTGAATAACTATGTCCCCGAACAATGAGGACTTACCAACTGTCAAATGCATATGTAGATGCTCGAACTCTCTCACGCTGCTGAAACTAAACACATGAACCTACATTATGAGACAATGTAGCACATAGACATATATATGGATCAGTACTTTGAGGATGTACTGAGTATATCGGGGTAAAATGCATAGGTAAATCATAACATTAATCATCATCATAGTTTGTAAAACAATGTAGGCTAAATGTAAATGACTCACATAAGCTAAAATATCTGAAAGAAAACTGAAGTCTATAATCATGAATAGAAAATCATACTTCATAAATCTAGAGATTCATAACATTTAGTTCTAAAGGCTATACTAGTGCTCTATATTTAAACCATACTGTCTAAGTGTAGAAGGGAATCACTTCTGTATCTGAAATCTAAAAGCTAAAATCTGTAACTAATATCTTTCTGTAAAGCATAATGTAAATAAAGTTGTTAGACATTACACTTAGTTTTTCTAAGATCTTTTCTGTTATTCTATTCTATTAAGGAAGTTACTCAAAAAGTTGTTTATTTACATAAACCATGTGAGCTAACATGGATGCCAACACCTTGTTCCCCTATGGGGAAAACCTCGTGGATACGTGTCATACTCTTGTGAATGAGTATAACCTAATCTAAGTGATCACATCTGTAACTATCATCCATATGGAAATGGGAATAATCTGAATCTGTACCTATGTTGGCTACGCAGTTCTATGGAATTTAGGGCACGCTAATCCTACACTTCCCGCTCGTTGCTAAATACTACTCCCTTCAATTTGTATGCTCATTCTGTTGGAAATCCACTTGTTTTAAAAACTAGCATAAAGGTTTATTATGAAACCAATTATGTATTCATCTGATTAAATATGTAAGCAAAGTTTGTCTAATTTCTATAATCTGTAAAAAATCTGTAAAGTGGTTTCCAAATCTTATTCGAAATTAAAAGATCAAATTTTTACTGAGAATCTCAAAATAAACTGATCATTAGATGTTTTAAGAAAAATGATTCTTGAAATAATAATATTCAATCTTAGGATGGTAACCTATTCATCAATCTCATGTCAAAACATCATAAGAATCATACTTGATAATGAAAACAATCGTAATTCATCTCAAAATCTAGAAATTACTACAATAGGCATGAAAATATGAAAATAAACATGCAATCCAACTTCTAAATCTCTTGAAATCTTATTAGCTTGCAATTAGCATTAGTGGGTATAAAACCCAATTTAAAATTCGGGTATAATAATTCAAAATCATATTGATTTGAAATAAAAACTTGGTTTTGGGCTCAAGGATGAAAGAGGATCCTTGTTCATAAACCCCATATACCTTGGTAGATTATTAGATAAAGAATCGTGAATTTGGGATTCCTATTTGAGTTCTTAAAGATGAGTTCTTGATTATCTTGTCTACAGAATCCTCAATTTTGAGCTTTCTTGGAGAAACAAGCGAGTAATTTAATTTCTTGGAGAAGAAGCTTTGGAGCTCTAGGATTTTGGTTTGAGAGAGAAAGGATGAAAATAAGCATAAAGTTCTTAGAATAGGCTAAATCTATGTTTTGGATGGATTGGGGGATTGGGAATTGACCAAAGTACCCCTTTTAATATTTAATCAGAATTAGGAAAAGCAAGGTTTTACAGATTTACCATGCCACCACGATCTGCCATAATCGTAGTGGCTCACTGGATAAGGGACAATTGGGAACTAGAAGTTCTCCGCAATGCGGAGCTATCGTGGTTCACCTTTGGAATGCCATTTTGGCCATCACGTCGACGTTCCAACATTGCGGTAATCCACTAGAAATTGACAATTGGGAATTTGGACCTTTTCGCGATGCGAGCTTATCGTGGAGGTCCACTGAAATTTTAACGAATGGGAATTTAACCTTCACCGCAACGCAGTGGTTGCTCAGATTGCATACTGCCTTACTAAAATTGCCCTAACTTCTTAATCGAGTATCGGATTTGGGTGAAATTGGTATCAATGGAAAGCTTATTCAATTTCCCACATAAAGAAGGTCTAAATTTTGAAAATTTCACATGCATATAGAGGTATTCATTTTTGAAGCTAACCTTTGACATTCTAGAAGTAAAATTAGGCTAGAAAAAAGTATGGGGTATTATAATATCTCCCCCTTAGGAATATTCATCCTCGAATGTGGCGAGTTAAGCTGAGAACACTGAAGAATATGAGGCTATAAGTTATTATGCATAACTAAAATAAAATGAATGACTCATTCTCAATATATTGAGCTACTGAACTGATCTTTGAGTGCATGAATTTACATGAAAATAGCTATATGGATGAATCTGAGACTGGAAAAGATCTGAATTAAGGGAAACTATTACCTTTGGTTGTATCTGAGTTCGTGGAGAAGAGATGAGGATACTTGGTATGCATGTCTGCTTCTGCTTCCTCAGTAGCACCCTAAACGTATTGATTTTGCCGCAGAACATCGACCAAGGGAACTTCTTTGTTCCTTAGTCTACAAATCTGACGGTCATGAAACTCTACTGGAACTTCTTCATATGAGATGCTATTCTGAATATCTATACTTTATAGAGGAATTATAACAGCAGAATTATCCATGCACTTCTTCAACAAGGACACATGGAAAACTGAATGAACTGAGGGTAAATCTGCAGGTAGCTCAAGCTCATACGCCACCTTCCTAACACGACTCATATTCCAAAAAGGGCCTAATATCGGGGACTAAGCTTCCCCTTCTTGCTGAATCTCTTCACCCCCTTCATGGGTAAAACTTTCAAATACACAAGGTCATCAACCTCAAACTTACGATCTCTTCTTCTTACGTTTGCATAAGATTTCTAACGACTATGGTAAACTTTCAATCTCTCTTGAATCAACTAAAATTTCTCCATGGCCTCAAACACCATGTCTGTCCCAATAAAAGTGGCCTCACCTAATTCGAACCAACAAATTGGTGATCTATATCTCCGCCCATAAAGAGCTTTAAACGGATCCATCTAAATACTAGAATGGTAACTATTATTATAAGCGAACTCAATCAATGACAAATGATCATCCTAACTACCTTTGAAATAAAGTAACTCAATAAATTCTGAATGTTCCTTTCTGCCTGACCATCTGTCTGTGATGAAAAGCTAAACTAAGATGAGCTTGGGTCCCAATATTCTTCTGAAAGGCCTTTCAAAACAGAGAGGTAAAATAAGTACCCCTATCTGAGATGATGGATAAAGTAACTCCATGCAATCTAACTAACTCTATAATGTATAGCTTACCATAATCTTCAGCTATGTAGGATGTGTAAACTGGTAAGAAATGCACTGACTTAGTCAATCTATCTACTATCACCCAAATCGAATTATGCTGACGGTGCGAATGGGGTAATCCAATCAAAAAATCCATATTCACCTCTTCCCAGTTACAAGTGGGGATACGAATCTCTTGGAATGTACCACCAGGTATTTGGCACTCTACCTTAACCTGTTGACAAGTTGCACACTTGGTCATAAACTCTGCTATATCTCTCTTCGTACCATTTTACTAATAGATTTCACGCAAGTTATGGTACATTTTGGTAGCACCTGGATGAATGGAATAACACAAACCATGCTCTTTCACCATAATCCTCTACCTCAAATCATCAACACATGGCACCCATACTTTATTCTGGTATCTCAACACACCATTTCCCCTTTGGAAGAAAACCTTTACCTTTCGGTCTTTAACTGATCCTTCTGTTTGACCAAACTAGGATCCTTATCTTGCTTCTCTTTAACTTCTAAAACTAGGGAAGATTCGAAACTACTATGGACCAAAATAGTCCCTTTAGCATAATCAACCAATCTCACACCCAATCTAGCTAACCGGTGAACTTCCCAAACTAACTCTTTCTTACCACTCTCAATATGAGTAATACTGCCCATAGACAATCTACTAAGGGCGTCTGCCACTATATTGGCCTAGACCAGATGATAAAACACACTTATATCATAATCATTCAATAATTCTAACCACTTTCTCTGCTGAAGATTTAACTCTCTCTGAGTAAAAACATATTGCAAGCTTTTGTGATCCGTGAACATATTAACATGCACCCCATAGAGATAATTTCTTCAGATTTTCAAATCAAACACAATACCAGCTAACTCAAGATCATGGGTTAGATAATTCTTTTCATGAGGCTTCAGTTGTCTAGAGGCATAGGATATAACCTTACCTCTTTGCATGAAAACACAACCCAAACCAATTATAGAGGAGTCACAATACACAACAAAACTATTTGTACCATCAGGTAATGCTAATATAGGGGCTGAAGTGAGTCGATTTTTCAACTCCTAAAAACTCTTTTTGCAGGAATCTGACCACTGAAACTTGAATTTTTTCTGGGTCAATCTAGTCATAGGAGATGCAATAGATGGGAAACCCTCAACAAAACATCTGTAATAGCTATCTAAACCCAAGAAACTCCTAATGTCTAACAGAGAGTTAGGTCTAGGCTAATTTCTTACTCCTTCTTGTCTTTTGAGGATCAACTCTAATACCCTCACTAGAAATAATATGACCAAAGAAAGCTACTGAACTTAGTCAAAATTCACATTTGATGAATTTTGAGAACAACTAGTGATCTCTAAGAGTTTGCAATATAATTGTACGGTGGTCTGCATGATCTTCACTACGAGAGTAAACAAGAATATCATCGATAAAGACTATGACAAACATATCCAAATACAGTTTGAACACTCTGTTCATCAAGTGAATAAAGGCTATTAGGGCATTGGTTAGCCCTAAGGACATAACTAGAAACTCAAAATAACCATAACGGGTTTTAAAGGCTATCTTCAGAATATCACATTCCCTTACTCTAAGCTGATAATAGCTGGATCTAAGGTATATCTTAGAGAAGTAACTTACAACTTAGATTTGGTCAAATAAGTTATCAATTCTAGGAAGAGGATATTTTTTTGTGATCGTAACTTTATTCAGCTGACGATGGTCAATGCACATACGCAAAGAACCATCTTTCTTTCGCACAAATAGGATGGGACCTCCCTATAGAGAAACACTAGGCCTTATGAAACCTTTTTCTAAAATATCCTTGAGTTGATTTTTAACTCTTTAAGCTCATCTATAGCCATACGATATGGAGGAATAGAAATAGGCTGAGTATCTGGGAGAAGATCAATCCCAAACTCTATTTCCCTATCAGGAGGTACCCCTAAGAAATCTTTGGGAAAAATATCAGAAAACTCATTAACTACACTGACTGACTAAAATGTTGTAGTCTTTGACTTAGTATCCTTGACTCAGACTAGAAAATAGATATATTTTTATCGTGCTCCATATTTCTAAAAGTTTTTCTATTATTCTATTCTATTAAGGAAGTTACTTAAAAATCTGTTTATTTACTTTTACTAGAAGGGAGGTTCTTCTAACCGACATAAACCATGTGAGCTAACATGGAGTCCAATATCTTTTTCTCCTGTGGGGAAAACCTCATAATGGGGTGTAATACTCTTGCCAAGGAGTATAACCTAATCTAAGTGATCACATCTGTAACTATCATCCATATAAAAATGGGAATAATCTGAATGTGTACCTACGTTGGTTACACAGTTCTATAGAATTTAGGGAACGCTAATCCCACACTTCTTGCTCGTTGTTTAATACTACTCCCTTTAATCTTTATGCTCATTCTGTTGGAAAACCACTTTTTTAAAAAACTAGCATAAAGGTTTATTATGAAACCAATTATGCATTCATCTGATTAAATTTGTGAGAAAAGCTAATCTGATTTCTATAATCAATAATAAATCTGTAAAGTAGATTCCAAATCTTATCTGAGGATCAAAAGATCAAATCATTACTGAGAATCTAAAAATAAACTGATCATCTAATGCTTTAAGTAAAATCATTCTTCAAACAATAATATTAAATCTTAGAATAGTAACCCATGCATCAATCTTATTTCAAAACATAATAATAATCTTGCTTGATAATGAAAATAATGATAATTCATCTCAAAATTAGGAAATTACTTCAATAGGCATGAAAATATGAAAATAAACATGCAATTCAACTTTTAAATCTCTTGAAATCTCATAATCTTGCAATTAGCGATAGTGGGTATGAACCCCACTTTAAAACTCATGAATAATCATTCAAAATCATATTGATTTGACATAAAAACTTGGTTTTGCCCACAAGGATGAAAGAGAATCCTTGTTCATAAACCCCACATACCTTTGTAGATGTTTAGATGAAGAATCTTGAATTTTGGATTCCTATTGAGTTCTTGAAGATGAGTTCTAGAGTATCTTGTCCGGGGAATCCTCAATTTTGAGCTTTCTTGGAGAGACAATGGAGGAATATAATTTCTTGGAGAAGAAGCTTTGGAGTTCATGGATTTCTATTTGAGAGAGAAAGGATGGAAATAAGCATAGTGCTTAGAATAGGCTTAATCTTATGTTTTGGATGGATTGGGGTCTTGGAAATTGACCAAATTACCCCTTTTAATATTTAATCAAAACTGGAAAAAGCAAGGTTTTCCCGATTTACCATGCCACTGCGATGCGCCACTATTATGGTGGCTCGCTAGATAAGGGATAATTGGGAACTAGAAGTTCTCCGGGATATAGAGCTATCGCAGTGTGCCTTTGGAATGCATTTTAGCCATCACCGCAATGCGCCACCAACGTAGTAAGCCACTGAAAATTAACAATTGGTAAATTAGACCTTTCTGTGATGTGAGCTAATCGGGGAGGTCTACTAGAATTTTGACGAATGGGAATTTAACCTTCACCGTAATGCGGTGGTTGCTTATATGGCATTATGCCTTACTAATATGGCCCTAACATCTTAATCGAGTACCGGATTTAGGGATAATTGGTATCGATGGAAAGCTTATTCAATTTCCCACACAAAGATAGTCTAAATTTGGAAAATTTCACATGCATAAAAAGGTATTCATTTTTTATGCTAACCTTTAACATTCTAGGTGTGAAATTAGGTTAGAAAAGAGTACGGGGTATTACAGGTAAGCTCCTAGCATTTGGAGTAGTACTTTCCTCTCTCATATGTATTAGACTATCTGTATGTTATATTCAGAGATGGATTGTATTAGTATATTCATTTGTACTTAACTTTGTAATTAGATTATAGTAGAAGCTCTTGTACTGATTCCACTAAGTTTAGGGACTGTCTTGTGTATTTTATCCTTTTTACTATATTAATTCCTCATTATCCTTTTTTTCTCTTCGTAGTCTATTACTAGTGGTTCTAGACCACGGGTTAGCAAGCCTACTGGTGGGATATAGTAACAGCCTAGTCGCATTGTGAAATCCATGATTATTGGACTTGTGTTATTGAATTTTTATAATTCAATCAGTTTATGAATTTGACAGAGTAGTTGCATTTATTAGAGATGGCAAATTATGAACACCCGATGACCTACGACTTCATGCATATACTATTGAATGTTATATTTCCCTAGTTTACTTATTTTGAATACATAAAAATTCAAATCCTAGACTAGAACCATGGTTCAAGTAAACTTATGGTAAATCACTAAGTTTTGACATAATAAGGGGGCTTTGACCATTTACTAAGGCCACAAGAATCCCCTAGTCCTTAACCAAGCCAAAACTAATAAACTTTAAAATAGTACAACTTTTAGATTGAGATACATTTTTGATTCCTAAACCCATAAAGTGATAGGTATTTGAATTACCTTTTCAACACACCCAGTTTCACCTTAATAAGACATTAGAGTAGAAAGTAATGGACTTTTCTGCAAAGCACTACTCTACAGTGAGGTACCATGAGATAAACGATATCTATGGCTAAATTGTATACCTATACAATGATCTTGTCTGATCAAGTTGAACCCAAATTTTGAAAGTTAACAAAGTGTTCCCTCATTCCATGAGAGAAAACCATGATCGTTCATTGAAATCATGATCCACAACACGATTGTGAGTCCCAGAGAAGCTCTTGATGTTACCTAAGCATATCACCCAAGGTACGACCATAGGACCAACTCAAGATCTTACTAAGGCTTATTTTATTATGTTAGAGTATTTACATTCAACCCCCAAACCGAGAGCTCAACCCACAATCATTTGTTGTTCCTACAATCATGGGAAGGTTTTGTACGTTTCTCTCCGTAGTTTCTAGTTATGAAATTTTAAGGAGTAAATAAGTCTTTAACCACTTTTTTTATATTAAATCTATATTATTTTTTGAATTCTAAGGGTCATTATAGGAGTAAATAAGACCCTAATCCCTTATTACTTAGAATTTTGTTCGACACTTAACTTCAGAAGAGAAAAAATGGCAATTCCCTTTTCCCAAGGTCAGTTAGGGTTCATTTTTCTGAGGTAACCTGTAATGATATAATTTTTGGTGATTTTTGTGAAATATTTATTATTTTGTAATTTGACCATTTTACCCTTCCCCGTGGTTTCTTCATGGTATTTCTTGGGTGTGGGGATGATTAGAAGGGTTTTTTATCCTTTTCAGTGTCATTTGTGCGAGATTATTGTTCTTTGTGGTTTAAAAAACTTATTAGTCGACCTTCGTCAACAATATTTGAATAGTGTATCAGATAGAAAAGAAAACTATGAGAGTAGATCTGGAATGTTAATTTTAGGTTGGTAACATAGTTGATGTGGTTTTACAACTTTTATATCTCATTTCCACCTTCCATTCAGAAAATTATAAAATTGGGTTTTGAGGGTCAATTTTGTGAAAATGGTGTTTTTTCAAAAATTTGATATCTCCATTGAGTTTGGAGCATCAAATTTAGTAGGGTAGCATAGTTCTTTTGTGTATTTAGGATTCTAGATGAATCCTAAGGGGTCCGTGGAGACTTGGAATTCTCCAAGTCTCTAGCTGGTGCACCACTCAGTTGGTGCACTCGCTTAAGTAATACTTTGGTCACTTAATCGACACGGCTTGACAGCTAAGATATTGCCTAAGAAACACTAGTCTCACTTAAGCGATGGCTTGGTCGCTTAAGTTTTACTAGCATGCCAGTTGCTTGTTGCTTAGGAGATATCTAAGCCGTGTATGCAATAAGGTGGCTTCTCTTAAGCAACACCTGTTCTCTTAATCAATAGCCTCTTAAGCAACTTGGTAGTCACTTAGGTGATGCCTGGGTGGCTTATTTTCCTATTTTTGAGATTTTTACACCATTGTCGAGACTTAGAGCTTGGGTTGAAGTTTTTGAGATTTTCTTCCATTTCTAAGCTTGGATAAGCTCCAAATACCTATTATAATTACTTTTGTTCAATTTTACCAGTTAAATCTTGTTTAAACTCATACTTAAAGGTGGAATTTGGGAATTTTGGCCTAAAGCCCAAATTATCATTTCCTTGATTCAAACCCCAATTTTGATCCATTTTTACTTGGCTTTTATCTTCTGTGTTCCTTTAATTTGAGGGTCTATTTTGACCCTAATTCGGAAGCTGGTAATATGGGTATTGTTGGCTTTTTTTAGATGCATAGATTCTATATTTGTATTTTTAGTTGTTTCTGGGTCAGTGTGTGAGGTTAAAACTTGCTGATAAAGGCTTATTTTTACCTATTTTTGACATTTTATATAGTCTATATCTTAACTTTCTTCAAACTAGGTTGGGTAGTTAATAAAATTTAAAAGCATTCTATGGGTATGGGGTTGTATCATGAATAATGTGTTTAGGTGATTTATGTACCCGTGCGGGGGCCTATGTGGATAATACTTAGTGGTTTTGAGACATTATTTGCTATGTGTGATCGTGTGGGGTCTTGTATGATATTGTAACCTCGTATTTGATATATGTATGTTTGGAAGTACTCTTTTTGGTAGAAAATCATAGGTTTTGGTATTTATGTTATATCAATGACATTTTCTTACATGTTTCACATGATGCTTATGGAATATATTTGATCATGGAGGGTTGGTTGATTTGGGTGGATTTTTGGTTCACATGGTTGATATTATGGTTAGATATGTGACATTATTACTTTGGTTGGTTATGAGAATTACATCCCTATATCATATTAGTACATAAATCATTGCTACCACCATGGAAATACTAGAAACACTAGCTTTTTCTGATAGAAAATATGACATCTTAAAAAACACTCATGGATGTATGTGCTAAACGAATTTATGGATATCAGTATTGGATATAAGTTGTATATGAGCTGACTAACTACCGATGGATAGTACCTCAGGAGCATAACTCGGTAGGTGTATACGGAGGTTGTGTGACAACCTCATGCATCGTCATCTTAATCATTATAATTAATGCCATCATCTTCATTGCATTCTATATATTGTGCATATCTTGTGATTGTATTTCTATCCTTGACTTTATATTTATCCATTTATTCTATTTTCTTATACTTGATTTGGTGTAGGTGTATATTTGTGTGTTATTTCCTTAGCAGTGTTTTTGTACATGTGTATATGGTAGAGGTATTAGTGGAGATAGTATGGGCTATCGTTTGTGACATATTTTGTCATTGCAGGTGACGTACCCATAATTTGTGTTAATATGCTTTATTTCCACTTTACTCAATTGTACTATGATATCTATTGAGTACAAGTGGACTACTCATCCCTACTGCATTCTTTTAGAGTAGATCCAAGTGCGAGTACGCTGCATGGATAGTTGATTTAGGAAACATTTGGAGTTTATTCGAGGTACCAGTTGATTTATGCACCCAAAGTTTTCCACTACCTTTTATTATTTAGACTATGTCTTATTTATTTAGAGATAGAGTTCATTCCCTTTTGGTTATCCTTTTTATATTCTGACTTCGAGTTGTGTTAGTGGTTCATACACTAGGACACCATGTTTTGGGATTAGGTTTTGTATCTTATTTTTTCTGCTAATACTATCTTTTTATGGTTTGTTTTTTCTCTAGAATCCTTGACTTAGGTTTTATATTTTTGATTTTTCCTTTTATATTAGTTTGAGTGATACGATTCCCTGTTAAGGCTTTTTGCGACAAGTGCCATCATGACCTTTGATTTTTGTGTCGTGAAAAATTAGTATTAGGGTGATGTTCGTCAGTCTAAATAGTATAAGAGTAAGGTGTCTTATAGAGTTTTGTGGATCAGTATGTAGACGTCTATATATATCTTAGAGAGGCTATATATGTCCTTAAGAAACATCCTATATTTCATTATATATAGTGCGGATCTTTTATACCTTATGTTCTACATCATATAACACTCTTTTCTACACAGATAGTGACGACTGGATCAAGTGAGACTAGAGATTTGGATAAATCATATGAGGAAAGAGCCTAATCTAGAGGGCAAATTGTTAGTAATGGTTAGGATTGACATAGAAGACGAGAACGAGTATCTTTATTTTCTAGAGCTAGAACTAGGAGACTCTCCCCTGAGCCTTAGGTTGGTATGTTGGAGCTAAGGGGCCTATTCCTATCCTACGGAGTTCTTATCTTAGAGGCGTTGTTGACCCATTTGGAGGGTGCTCTTGTAAGCACCCTTGGTGTTCCTCCAGCTTTGAGTGTTATACCTCTGTCTATACTAATGTTTGCTTATGGTGGTCCTCTTATTCTACAAACTCCAAGTGCAATTCCTCCTTTAGTGTCGACATCTGAGTAAGGTATTCTGAGGTCAGAAGTTCAGCCTTCTTATATAATGCCTCCTTAGATAGGTTCTCTGCTAGCCATATTTACTATGTCTCCTATTATTACAAGTGCAACTATATTTTCTGAGGTTTAGAAGAGGTGTGAAAGATTTACATATTTGGGTCCACATAGGTTTAGTGGTGTTGTACGAGAGGATGTTTATGAGTTCTTGATGGATTGTTGTAACACCCCTTATTTTTAGGGTAGAATTCAAATCAACATTCCTATATATAAAAACTATAATCCTATGAATTTTATATGAATATATGTGTCATGATCATTAGCCTAGTGTGAAGAGTGCATTTGAGGTGAAAAATATTCATAGGAAACACTTAGAGTAAAGTTGAGTTAAGAGCTTTTAATTCAACCAAATTTTGGTATTCGATCCTATAGGGGTCAACTGTGAACGTGTATAACTTCTGGATTATATGAAATTTTTGATATCAAGAACCACCAAATTATAGATAAATGTGTCATCTTTCAAACGCATTGGAATTCTACTTAATCCGATACCTGAGTGAAACGTTATGAGCATTTTTGTGAGGAACCAGTGAGATTCTGCAATTTAAGCATTGCACAAACCTTATACTACATAATAAGTAGTGTGGCATGGACCTTATGCTCCAAGATAAGCAGTGTGGCACAGACCTTGTTCAAAAAAATTAAAACCCACATTTCTCTTTAGTTTTTTGAGGGTAAACATGTCATTTATGCCCTAAATAGTCCTATACCAAATTGTAACATGAAATTAATCATCCTATAACTACAAAATACACCAATTACAAAATCCCTTTCTCTCAAATCCTCAAGAACACTAAATAAGGGTTCTTCATTGAGAATTTAACATCCAAGGATCCAAATTTATGCTTTCCTTCAAGAAGTCAAGATATTCAGGTATGTAGGTGTTCAATGAGGATCACCTTTCAGACTCATGCTTAATATTACAATTTTATTCATGAATTTTATGAATTCCGTAAACTACGGTTCCATGAAAAGAATAAATTCCATGATTCCTCCACACAATTCTTGAAATCTACTATGAAATAGCGTTCCACTTAAGTATTCTTCAGTGCTTTAATCAAGATAATTTGTTACATTGATAAAATTATTGGATTTTTGTGTTTAAGTCATGAAAATTCCTATCATGTCATTACTTTAAGATTATTGCATTTAATTGTGTTATTTTCCATGTTGATGGGTTATGAACACCCGATACCTAGTTGATCATGCATGCTACAATTTTCAAGATTTCAAGTTATTCATAACATGTTTATACCATGAAATTTATAACATTTTTTAATGAGAACTCACCAGTATTATATAATGTTAAATACATCAACTAACATCTTCATGATTACTTTAGATTATGTATGCATTGTTATTTTCTAAGTACCATATTTGAGCATATCAGTTATCAGTAAATGCACTAGTTTATACCTTTTTCATTCATTAGGGAGTAAAGCTTAGCACCAAGTGAACAAAGGGATGGCGTATCCCTTATCAATTAGGCATAAGTCGTTAGTAACAGTCTCTAAGTTCCAAACGTAGGGTGCCATCGTAGATTATAAGGGGTCCTCCGTCAGTAAAGAGATGAAACTCTAATCCTTCAGGACATCAGCCATATGGATTCCACATCATTATCCATGCGTTGGTACCCCTGAAAAGGTACCATCACCCTTAAAACTAAAGTTACAGGTTAGATGTCAATAAGCTAGATTGGGGCATGTCGGTTGTAGTAAGCTCCCACAGTCTCAATTAAGTATTCAGACCACATCATCTTAAGTCTGTATGACCAAGTGTTCAATTTATAAGTTATTCAATTATTCAATTTTACAAATTATTTTATTACATGTTTTACTTGTTCTTGCATTCATTTTACATGTTTGTGCTTTCATGCTTAGTATTTATACATGATCCCCAGTATGACTTTTCAACCTATTCAGCTTTAATTTAAGATTTTCATATGGCATCCATGTTTCTACTACTTTCCATCTTATAGAAATATTTTCAGCTTATAATTTAGAAATGTCACTAAGTCTTATAGCTTTTACGTATAACCATGATTTAAATGCACATTTCAAAAAATATCTTATGCCCTTAGTTTCAAAGCATACACTAAGTATTTCAACGATTTAGTAAATATCTCACATACTCAGTACATTTTAAAGTACTGATCACATATATCCATTTGTGGAAACATTTCTTCATAATATAGGTACAAGATGTAGCCCACACACTAGGGTCAGACAGTTCATAGCATTCAACCAATATGTGATGTGCTCTAATTCGAGGACTTAAGTTAGTTGTAGTTCATGTATTTCATTTTCATTATTCTTATGTATTGATATAGGATAGTTAGAGGCATATCACAACTACCTATATTCCATATAGTAGAGGTTTTATAGACGGTTAGTCAGAGTCAGTATTTGCAATTTAAGTTCCTCTCTCTCCAATTTTAGTTTTTTAAACTTTAATCAGTTATATATTAAAACAACTTATCTTATGTTGATTATGCTTCTACTTAGTTATTTAATGTTTATATATATTTTACATCAGTTGCTCAAGCCGTATGCCAGTACATGGGTTAGCTTTGTATCACTTGTGGTTCTAAGCACCGTGTTACGACTAGGGGTAGTCTTGTTCCAAACAAACTTGGTATCAGAGCACAAGGTTCAAGTGTCCTAGGGTGTCTATAAAGTTCTATCTAGTAAAGTCTTTCAAAATGGTATAGAAATGTCTGTACTTTTCTTTGAGAGGATATAGGGCATTTAAGAAATGTTTCCCTTCTTTTCTCAGATCGTGCTGTAGAGCTATTCTCTAAGAAACTTATACAAATTATTATCTTGCTCTATTCATGCAAACTCTGCCATATTCTTAAGGTAACTAAAATAGTCGAGCTTAGATTACTACTAATAGATTTTTCTCAAACAATCTACATAAATAGTTATGTGATTGTATGTGGACACAAAAAGATCCCATTAGTGCCCTTAAATTCAAAACTTTAAATGTATTTGTTCGTATTTATAAAAATCATACACTAAGCCAAAGTCAGATGTGCCCTCAGATCCCTTCTCACAATCCTATGCTAGCATATAATCTAGAGTTAGAAGCATGAACTAAGACGTTTAACGATAATAAACTAGGGATAATGTTTGTCTAGATTTAGTAGATTATGTATCCATGTGGCTTAGTTGTATGAAATATGAGCTACTATGCTTGAAACAGTGTATTCTAGAATTTAATTTTATCAATTCAAAATTAATTATGATGAAATGGTTATGATCTAGACGTGTACCCAGTTTATATGAGATTGTATTATTTCTATGTTTTTAAATTGTGTTTGCTTAGATAGTACCCTTGAGTTGTTAAGTGTGAATGAGGCTAGTAATGTAGTATATGATGTTCTTACCAGCTAAGTTATGTGCTATAGGTTGTTGATGTCATATATTTTTGTGTAATGTTAATTCTCATGGGTTAGGGAAACGTATAAGTTTAGAGATGTGTTACCAGTAGGCTATGAAAGAAAAGAGGCAGATTATGTTTTTAGTAAGGAAAATATATTGTTGATAGGGGTGTAAGTATGTCATGATGATTTTTAAAGCTAAAGATAGTATATATTAAGGGAATGTTCAAGAATGAAGTTAGTATAGTTCATTAAAAGTTTGGCAATATACATGTTAAGTGCTAGAATCTAAGTTTAAATCTTTGAGGATTGATCTAATAGAAATAAAATTCAATATTCTAGATGGTGTGAACATAAGGTATGGTGATACTCCTAAAAATTCAAAGTTAGTAAGTGTTTAAGTTATTATATGATGACTATTAGAGCTATAGAAAGTTAAGTGTTGTATCTCAAAAGAAAGTACTAACAACGGGTTTTACACATTAAAATATTGTTATATCTTAGACTCTAGAGTAGAGTGGTTGCAATTTAGTTTAGAGTTTATTAAAGGGGTACGCAGACTTAAAATGATATCTTAAATCTAAGGAGGAGAGGATAGGACAAGGAACCAATTTACGCTCTTAGATTCTAGTAGTGATGCCATTGTATTATAGAATATCAGTAGGGGAGAAAGATTCCCAACCCATTCTTATCACAGTGCAAATTTTTGTACTTTAGTCACCACGACATCTACTCATTCCTTACAAGTCATTTCTATGATCAAATCTCATATTCACGCACTTTATATAGAATAAAGTACACTCCCAGTCCCTAGTATAGGGAGTTTTCGTTCACTCAGAATTACGACTCATATTCAATGAAATTATGAACTCCAAACTTAGGTCATGCAGCTCAATACTCATGTACTCAAGCTTTATAATATACTCAGTTCCCATAACTCATGGTACACCCTTGATGGCTAGTGGAAATTCACATTATATCATGTATGTCCTCAATTTAGATCTCTTTAATGAATCCATATCATTTATACTCTATTCCTCAGCCCTAATTTAAGTGTCAAAGTTATGCATTGTATTCTTTCATGCTCCAAGATCTCATGTTCTAACCTTTCAGTGACCTCTCCTTATATCAGGGTAGTGGTGATGGAAATATATTAATAATGGTTTAGATGTGAGAGAGTAAATGTTTTTTATTAGGGAAAGATTTTTACATGATTATTTTATCTAATGCCATAAGATTAAAGAAAGATTAAGATAAAGCTTTTAGTGTATGTCATAGTTAGTTTAGAAATCAATGTGTGTCTTCTTAAGAATAGTGTAAGAAAGTTGTTATTGATATATGTATTAGAGAATATGGAAAATTCATTTGGGTTAGTTGCCTAGAAGTTGATATGTTGTTATAATGATATACCTGAATGTCATGTTGGTATATATGTGGATAAATATATTGTGTGTTAGTGAATTCCTAGTAAGAGGTTGAAGTTCATTGTTAAAGTAGTAAGGAGTATTATTCTTGAGATAAGAGCTATGAAAATGCATAGGATATTGAATTTATGGTATTGACAAGTATTATGGTGTTATGTGGAGTACCTTGTGAATTAGAGTTTGCTTGAACATTGTGAGAGAATTTACATAGAGCCATGATTTAAATACATATTTTAGCGAATAGCTTATGCCCTCAGTTCTAAAGTGTACATTAAGTATTTCGATGATTTAGTGCATATCTCACATACTTAGTACATTATAAAGTACTGAACACATATATGTGTTTGTGGTTACATTCTTTCATAATGTAGGTACCACATTTAGCCCACATACCTGGATCAGATAGCTCACAATATTCAACGAGTAGGTATGAGTTCTTTAATTTCGAGGACTCAAGTTAGTTGTATTTCCTGTATTTTATTTTCATTATTCTTATGTATTGAATTGGGATAGTTAAAGTCATATTCCAGCTACATATAGTCAGTATTGTAGAGGCTTTATAGATGGTCAGTCAGAGTCAGTATTTATAATTTAAGTTCCTTTCTCTCTTAGATTGCAGTGTTTTTAACTTTGATCAGTTATGTATTGAACGAACTTATCTCTTGTTGATTATATTTTTTCTTAGTTATTTAACATGTATATATATTTTACATTAGTTGCTCAATCAGTATGCTATTACATGGGTTAGCTTAGGATCACTTGTGGTTCTAAGCACTGTGTTACGACTAGGGGTAGTCTTGGGTTGTGAAAAACTTGGTATTAGAGTACAGGGTTCAAGTGTCCTAGGGTTTCTATGAAGCCGTGTCTATTAAAGTCTTATGGAATGGAATGGAGACGTCTATATTTTTCTTTGGGAGGTTACAGGGAATTTATAAAATATTTCCCTTCTTTTATATCTCACATCATGCTATAGAGATGATCTATTAAAAACTAACAAAGATTCCCATCTTTCTCCATTCATGCCAACTCTACCTTATTCTTGAAGTAAAAGAAAAAGTCAATCCTAAATTCCTTCTGATAGATTTTTCTTAGACATTCTTCCTAAATAGTTATGAGATTTTATGTGAGCTCAAAAGGATCCCATCAGTGCCCTCAAGTTCAAAATTTTGAGAGTGTTCAAACTTTTTTTATAAAAATCACGCACTAAGACAAAGTTAGATATTCTCTGAAATCTCTTCTCAGAATCCTATGACATTATATTACCTAGAGTTAGAAGCCTGAACCTAGAAGTTTAACGGTAGTAAAGTAGGGAGAGTGTTTAACTTGATTTAATAGATTAGGTATCCATCGAGCTAGTTGTATTAATGGCGAGCTAGTAGGCTTTAAACATTGTTTACAAGAATTTAATTGTACTGATTAGAAATTAAGTATGATGATATGGGTATGATCTACAGAGGCTTTTTAAAGCAGGTTTGTGCCTTTCATATTGAGGGATCCAATGAGTGATGTGTTTGATCACTTGGAGTAGGGCTCTATGACTATTGCAAAGTATGACACATGATTCTATGCCTTGTTTAGATATTCTTATGCAGGTATTTCCACTGAGTTTGAGAAGATTTAAAAGTTTTTAAAGTGGTTGGATGTTTCTCTTCATCTTACTATAAATTATATGGTAGTGTATGAAAGATCATTTATGAGTATTGTAGATCTTTCTAAGAAGAATGGGGCTATTCTTTGATTATCTCAGGGAGGCGCCAAGAAGGTTCTCCGTCTGGGTGAGTTTAGAGGTCACACCTCTCGAAGTAGAGATTCTAGAGATTTTTATGGGTATCATGGTAAACCAATATAGGTAGCCTTGTAGAGTTTCTATAGTTGGTTTTCAAGTTTGAAAGCTTCAGGTGGACATTCTAGTTTAGCCTTACCTCTTATTATTAACCTAGGTCACAGGTTTTCCTTTGTGTGTTTTGAGATTGGCTATTTGGCAAAAGATTGTCCTTGTTGTGTGTTTATAGATACTCCTATATTGGTTATGAGCAGTAGAGGTTCTACTAGGGGTGCGAGAGGTAGTGCTAATAGTACCCATGGTAGTGTTGAGGGGCTACCCAGTTAGGTGGTGGACGTGGTTATTGCTATGCTATACCTGCAAGGCTAGAGACAGAGACTTCCAATGCTGTCCTAACAGGTCTATCCTCTATTTGTTTCATATTGACATCTATGTTATTTGATTAGGGATCGACTTTATCCTACATGTCTGTATATTTTTCTTTGGGTTTTTATTATGCTTGTGGGCCTCTTATCTACCTATCTTATATCTACCCCTGTAAGAGATAATTTAGTAGTAGATCAGGTGTACCAATCTTATGTTCTGACTTTTGCTGGGATTGATCCTTAGGTAGATCTGATTATATTAGACATGATAGATTTTGATTTCATCTTAGGTATGGATTGGGTATATCCTTATCATATTATCCTAGATTTTAATGCTAAGATCGTGACCTTAGCTTTGTTAAGTATGTCGAGTATAGATTGGAAGAGTGTGCTTAATTCAGGTCTTAACAAAGTTATATCTTTTATTCAGGATAGTCACTTGGTTGAGAGAGGGTATTTGTTTTATTTGCGTAATAATTATTATACTAGTGTTGCTTTACCTTTTTTCAGATTCTATTTCTGTTGTCTATGAATTTGTGGATGTTTTTCCTATGAATTTGCCTTTTATGCCTCCGAATTATGATATTGACTTTTCTATTGATGTTTAGCTGGGAATGAAACCCATTTATGTTCCTTCTTATAGCATGTCCCTAGTAGAGTTAAAGAAATTAAAGAATAAGTTACAAGAGTTGTTTGATGCACGATTTATCAAACCTAGTGTATCATCTTGAGGTGCACCTATCTTGTTTGTGAAGAAAAAGTATAGGTCGATGCATATGTCGATTGATTGGCAGTAGTTAAATAGGGTTATAGTTAAGAAAAACTATCCTTTTTCTCGTACTGATGATTTATTTGACCAACTTTATAGTGCTTTGGTGTTTTCAAAGATTGATTTACGGTCCTGGTATCACCAGTTGAAGATTAGATCGTTGGATATTTAAAACTCAACTTTTCAGACTCGGTACGATCATTATGAGTTGTTGGTCTTGTCCTTTGGGTTGACAAATGCTCAGTTTGCATTTATGAAGTTGACGATCTAGGTATTTTAATCAGTTCTTAACTTTTTTATTATTGTATTATAGATGATAAATTGGTTTATTCCGAGAAAAAAGCCAATCATGTGAACCATTTGTAGATTATGCTTCAGAGATTAAGGGATGAAAAGTTATATGCTAAGTTCTTTAAGTGTGAGTTTTCGTTAGAGTCTTTCTCTTTCTTAATTCACGTGGTGACCAAGGATGGTATTGTGATGGATTTAACCAAGATTGTAGCTATTTATATTAGACTAGGCCTACTCTCCTATTGAGATTTAGAATATTATTAGATTAGCCGATTACTATCATTATTTTATTAAGGGTTTTTCATCCATTACAACTCTATTAACCAAGTTGACTTGGATGAATTTTCCTTTCAGTGGTCTGGTGCTTGTGAGTTGAGATTTCAAAAGCTCAAGAATTTGTTGACTTCAACTCTTATCTTGACCTTGCCCAAGAAGGGCATGGGTTTTACAATTTTTGTGGTGTTTTTGGTATTGGGTTAGGTATTATGTTTATGCAGGAGGGTAATGTGATTGCTTATGCTTCTCGTTAGTGAAATCCCTATGAGAGGAATTACCCTACCCATGATTTGGAGTTGTGCGCGGTTGTTTTTGCTTTAAATTTGTAGAGGCACTACCAATATGGAGTCTATGATGAGATTTTCTGGGCGAATCGTAGACTTTACTATTTTTTCACTCAATCATATCTTAAGATGAAGCATTGACGTTGGTTTGAGTTTCTTAAGGATTTTGACTTGACTATTTTCTATCATTCGAGCAAGGTTAATGTAGTTACAGATGCCTTGATCTAAAAGTATCCTAGAATGGGTAGCTTGGTGTATCTTTTGACTCAGGAGAGATATTTGACCATTGATGTTCAGTCTTTGGATAACCAGATAGTTAGGCTTGATATTTCTACACCTCGATGTGTTTTGGCAATCATGCAGTCTAGGTCCTCTTTAATGGAAAAGAATCGTGTTCTTCAATTTGATGATGGGTTGAGAGTTATTCGGGACAAGGAAGCCTCGCTTGATCCAGATGGAGTTTTAAGGATCAGAGGTCGAGTTTGTGTCTAGATTGGGTGATTGGATTTGGTTAATTTTTGAGTAGGTTTAGTGTTCCAGGTATTCCATTTATTTGGGAGTTACAAAAACATATCGAAATTTGAGATAGAATTACATTTGGGGTGGTAGGAGGAAGGATGTAGTGGCTTTTGTATCTCGATGCCTATGTTTCCAACAGGTGAAGGCTAACCATTTGAGACCTATTTCTTTGCTTCAGACATTACCCATTCTCAAGTGGAAATGTGAACGGATCCCTATAGACTTTATGATTAGGTTGCCCCGTACTTCTTATGGTTTTGATAGTGTTTGGGTTATCATGCATTGGTTAACTAAATATGGTAATTTTATTTTGGTTTAGGTTTCGTTCAATGCTGAGAGATTGGTTAGTAGCTATATTTATAAGAGAGTTCATCTCTATGGTTTTCCATTGTCTATCATCTCAGATCGAGGTTCAGTGTTCACATCTTACTTTTGGAAGACTTTTTAGGAGGAGTTCGGTACCCAGTTTGATCTTTACAACTTATCACACCCATACTTATCACACCCATACTAACTGCCAGTCGGAGTACACTATTCATGTTTTAAAAGATATGCTTTATGCTTGGGTCATGGACTTTAGAGGTCAGTAAGTACAACATCTAGCTTTGGAGGAGTTTGTTTATAATAATAACTACCATTCCAGTATTGAGATGGATCCTTTGAGGCCTTTTAAGGTAAGCGTTATTGCTCTCCAGTTGGTTGGTTTGAGGTTTCTGAGATTATACCTTGAGGTATGAACTTTCTTGGTGAGTCTTTTGATAGAGTTTGGGTCATTTAGGATAGACTTCTGATGGCTCGGAGTAGGCAGAAGTGTTATGTGTATCGCACACTATATTCCTTGAGATTCAGTGTTGATGATTGTGTCTTTCTTCGTATTTTGCCCATGAAGGGTGTGATGAGATTTGGGAAGAGAGGCAAGCTTAGGCCTTGGTATATTGGACCTTTTGAGATCCTTTGGGCTTAGAGAAGTGACCTATAAGTTAGCATTGCCTTCATATTTATCAATTGTTCATCTAATTTTCAAGTCTTTATGCTTCAGTATTACATTCTAAAAGAGTCATATATCATTCATTGGGATTCCGTCCAATAAGATGAGTGATTTACTTTTGTTGAGGAACATGTCTCCATTCTATCAAGGGATGTTAGAGGGTTATGGTCTAGAGTTATTGCGTGATTAAGGTCCAAAGGAGGCATCGACCTATAGAAGAGTCGACTATAGAGGCCGAGTCTGATATGCATAGTAGCTATCCCTTGCTTTGTGCTAATTCATGTATTTACCTTGCCTTTAGTTTGAGGATGAACTAGTTTTTTAGTAGTGGTGGATGTAATGATTTAATTTTTAGTGATTTTTGTGAAATTTCATTTTTGTGGGAATTGACCATGTTACCCCCTCCCCATGGTTGCTTTGTGGTATTTCTGGGGTGTGGGAATGTTTAGCATGGTTCCAAATTCTTTTTGAACTCATTTGTGCAAGATTATGTTTTTTGGTGGTTTAAAAGTATTATTAGTTGACCCTGGTCAACATATTTTGATTTGTGCATTGTATGACAAAATGGACTGTGACAGTAGTTTTTGAACATTGATTTGAGGTTGGTAACATGGTTGATGTGGTTTTACGGCTTTAATATCTCATTTCGACCCCCCATTCAAAATATTGCAAAATTGAATTTCCGGGGTTAATTTTTTGAAAATGACATTTTTTTCAAAAATTTATGTCGCTATTGAGTCCAGAGCTTCGAATTTAGTGGGGTATCATAGTTCATTTGTGTACTCTAGATTCCAAATGAATCCCACGGGGTTTGCAGATTCTCCAAATCTCTAACTAGTACACTCGCTTAAGCGATGCTTTGGCCGCTCAAGAGACTTGGCCTGACAGCCTAAATGTCGCCTTAGGGACACTAGGCTCAGTTAAGTTACAGTCTCTTAATCAATGGCCTAGTTATTTAAGATACACTGGCATTCCAGACTACTGTCGCTTTAGTGACAACCAAGCTGCATACAAGATATGGCAGCCTTCGCTTAAGCGATGCCTAGTCAATTAAGCGATAGCCACCTAAGCGACCCAATAGTTTCTTAGGTAGTGCCTGGGTGGCCTATTTTTCTATTTTTGAGACTTGGAGCTTGGTGTTAGAGTTTTTGAATTTTTTCTTCCATTTCTAAGATTGGGTAAGCTCCAAATCCCTATTACAAATAATTTTCTTTGATTCTACCATTTAAATCTTATTTAAACTCGAATTTGAAGGTGGAATTTGGGGATTTTGGCCCTAAAGCCCCTAATTATCATTTCTTCGATTCAAATCCCAATTTCACTAGGGTTTTACTTGGTTCTTTTCCTGTAAGTCCTTTTAATTTTGGGAAGAATGTATGTTGACAAAAAATTCTAGTTTTACCCTTTTGTTTTCAAAACCCATTCTAAGGGTCCGTTTTGACCCTGATTTGGAAGTGGGTAATATGGATATCATTAGCTTTCTTTTAAGGCATTGATTCTATATTTGTATCTATTAGTTATTTTGGGTCTAAGCATAAGGTGAAAGCTCGGTGATAAAGGCTTATTTGTATACCAATTTTCAGCATTCGAGGTAGATTTTGGCATAACTTTCTTCAGACTGGGTTGAGTAGTTAATAATAATAGAAAAGCATATTATAGGTAAAGGGTTGTGTAATGGAAAATGTATTTAGGTGATTTTTGTGCCTGTGCAGGGGACTGTGTGAATAATACTTAGTGGGTTTGAGACATTAATTGTTATGTATGACCGTGTGGGCTCTTATATGATGTTGCAACCTGATACTTTTTTAATGTTTGTTTGGTTGTACTATTTTTGGTAGAGAAGGCGTAGATTTTTGGATTTATGTGGTATTAGTGACATTGTCTTGCATGTTTCACTTTATGGTTATGGATTATATTAGATCATGGATTCTTGATTGATTTAAGAGGATTTTTGGCTCACAAGGTTGGTATATTTGTTGGATATTAGACATCTCACTTTGGTTGGTTGTCAGAATTACTTCGTCATATCATATTCATTAATGAAACATTTGTACCACCATGGAAATATTAGAAATACTGCTTTTTCTGATAGAAAATAAGACATCATTAAAAACCATCTATCGATGTATGTGCCAAAGAAGAGTTATGGATATTGGTATTAGATATTGGTTGTATATGGGTTGATGAACTACCTCGAGAACACAACTCGATAGGTTTATATTGAGGTTGTGTGATGACCTCATGCATCACATCATCACCATCTTCATTGCATTCTATATATAATGCCTATCTTGTGATTGTATTTCTATCCTTGGCTTGATAACTATCCATTTTTCTATCTTCTTATACTTGTATTTGGTGTACGTGTATATTTTTGCTTCGTTTCCATACCTGTATTTGTTATATGTGTATATGGTAGAACTATTAGTGGAGACGGTGTGGGATACCACTTGGAATATTTTCTAATTGTAGGTGACTTGCCCATAGTTTGTGTTTATATGCTTTATTTTCTACTTTACTCATTCAACCTATGATACCTACTGAGTATAAGTGGGTTGTACTCACCTCTCCTGCTCCCTTTTATTGTAGATCCAAGTATGAGTGCATCATATGGATAATTGATCCAGGTAGCATACAGAGTCCATTTGTGGTAGCGGTTGATCTATGCATCCGAAGTTGACCACTGCCTTTTCATATTTAGACTATGTCTTAGAGTATTTAGAGACAATGTTTGTTCCCTTTTGGTTATCCTATGTATATTCTAACTTTGACTTATATTAGTAGTTCTTAGACCGTGACACTAGGTTTTGGGATTTGGTATCGTATCTTGATCATATTTTTTGGTAATTTCGAGTTTTTCTGGTTTTTCTTCGCTCAAGAATCCTTGCCTTGGGTTTTATATTATTAATTTTTATTTTTATATCAGTTTGAGTGGTACGCTTACTTGTCAACGCATGCCGCAACAAGTGTCATCATGACCCTTGGTTTTTAGGTCTTGACATAACCAACTCTACAGAATTTTCCAGAGTTCTCATCTCTACGTTTTTGGGATTTCATTAATGGGTCCCTTTTAACCAATTAAGTCCCAAGGTTAACCCAATTCTCTTATATAATTTTTTTAAGACACAGGTTTATGGATACTGTAGATTCATTGATATCTCATTCCTTTAGTGTCATTGAGTTATGATTCTTGTCTTTTCATGAAATTCAGTGTTATTAATTTATTATGATTCCCAATCCCTAGACACATTGTGAAATCCATTTTGGTTTGACCTGAGATCAAATTTTATTAATTTGACCAGTTTATAAATTTGACAATGTAGTCGCATTCTTCAGAGATGGCGGGTTATGACCACTCTATTACGTAAGATTTCATGCATATACCATTGAATGTTATATTCCGCCAATCTACTTACTTTGAATACCATTAGAGAATACATTTATTTTAGTTATTAGATTATTACCACCAGTGACCATTACAGATTTAGCAATGTCATTTAGTAGGGAGTAGTACTTAGCACGAACGAATTCATGGATGAAGGCTCATCCGCTAGTTAGAATGAGACCTTTAGTATAAGTCCATAAGTCCAAAAAACTATGACACTACCATAAGTTCTAAAGGGTCACCCCTTAGATTAGGGTTGATACCTTAGTCCTTTTGGACACCAGTTTAATAGATCTACGCCAGTCAGTATTTATACTCTTGAACAGGTGCTGGACACCTTTCAACTAATTTACATGTTCGACCCCAATTAGCTCATATTGGGGCATGTCATTTCTTAGTAGATCCTACAGTCTATAGTTTATAGTTCAGATTTCAGATTCTAGCATGACCTTTTATTTCAATTATTTAGTTTAGCTTACAACATATGTTAATCACTTGTTCTCTCATTAGTTAACATGTTATATATCCCATGTTCAACTCATGTAATTTATTTACCTATCTCACATACTGAAACTCCCTGGGTTTTTGCCGTCAGAAAATTCTTGAACTTTGAACTCACTTTCTAATAATGACTCATCATACGAGTCATATGGTGAAGTTATGGATCAGGTGATCCTAGTTGTAAAATGTCCAGTAAATGGTGGTTGGGGTTATGTTATCGTAACGACATTATGATATGAGTTGTTAGGGGTGGTGATGATTCGTTAGGATGTTCATTAATCAAATTAGAAACTCAGTAAAATTGACTTGGCTTTGAGTACTAGTGGCTCATTGAGAGCAGTGTGGATAGGTTACAAGTGGTAGGGTGAAATTGTATGTTGCCTAGTATCTAATCATTTGGATTCAGTTTTGCATATGACTAGACCATACTAGTCGTATGGTCAGGTTATGATTGGGCATCATGGAGTCATATGGTGGAAAGTGTATGGGTGTCCAACTCACTATTTGGTGATGACTCAAGGGTGCGAGTCGTATGCTATTGTCACGAGTCAAGGGGTCAACTCGTAACCACCTCTGATTTTTTTACATTATGTAGTTGGGGGCACTTTAGATAGTTCTCACTTAAAACCCTTATGACCCTATTTCACTATAACACTCTGTGGTCATTCATTCCACACTTTAAAAGATCCTCTTTACTCTCTCTAAATCCTCCCAAGAAAAATTAGCTGGGGTTTCACCAAAGGGGTCATTTAAGGTTTTAAGAGTCAATTTTTCTCCGTGAATCTTCAAAATTCTTGCATGTTTCTGCTCCCTCATTGTTATTTTACTAAAAGATCATGTTTTAACATATGATTATCATGGTATTGCTATGGTTTTGAAATCCAGTTTGGGAATTTTGGATGTACATGGGTGAATAATGTTTCTTATGGTTTAATTCTGTCGTTTCCTAGTTTTAGTATGATTTTGAATATACTGGGATGCATAGCAATAGTAAATGGATTTTGGGGTACTATGGATTCCCCAAATTACTTGGTCATGGTCCTGAAATTTATGTGCCCTCAACCTGTTTGTGAAATTTTCTATGAATATAATTTTGGTACGTAGTTTGACTATTCTTGGAATCTTTTCATTGTATAAATGGTAATGTAACTTGAATTGGTTTGGTTTGATTTCAAATGGTTTTAGGAAGGCCTTGTGATGAGTGGTGAATTTACCACTCATTTACACTAACCATTCATGCACACTTCTATGATTTGAATGTAAAGTGAGACACATTTAGGGTTAAATGTACTAATTCCCATATTTTGCAGGTATACAAGTGGTGTGAGGAAAAATGGCAAACTTATGCTGAAAAGAATCAAAAAGAAAATTGAAGTGCAAGAGATGGACATGATGAAGCAGGATCAGGATCGAGCCCTCAGTTATCCTAATCATGGGTGTTAGCCCGTGATCGCACTGAGTCAAGCTAGTCAACCAACTGTGATTGCGATGGACCAACTATGATCGCGGTAAGTGTGATCGCGACCAATCTTTCCCAATTGCATGAGGGAGGAAAATAGCGTAAGGGTAGAAATAACATTCTAAACAGTCGACCCTAAATCCTATTTAAGTTTCAAAACCCCTTCATTCTAGATCCCATTATTCTAGAACCCTAGCTCCCATCCTTAGTTTAGGATTTTTGTAATTTCTTGGATCTTAAGCTAAATTTTTACTAATATTGAGCTAAGAAGATATTACAGTGACTTTTAAGTGTAGATTTGGCATCACCCATTGAAGATTCATTGGATTCTAAAGTGTGGTTTGGCCTCTTAGTATTTTCTTACAGATAACTTTGACAAAAATATTAGTTTATTTGTATTTATTATTATTATGATTTGCTAGATCTACCTCTTGGGATTATGTATGAATAGGAATCAATTGTGCATGGGTTGTGATATATTTGTGTGGAATTTAGTTTGTTGATGATGGATTCTATTGTTGCTTGATTGAATACATTGGAATTTGTGGGTGAAAGCCACGAATTCTTAAATGGGTTTGATGGATGAAAGTTCAAAATTCTAGAAAGATCAAGGCCATCTTCGAAATAAGGGTTTTGGATGAACTTTATGAACCCAAGTCATCCTTTAAATAGGGATGTGGAGGCCAAAGAAATGATAGAATATTATGTGTGTAGTTTGCTAAATTTTCACTATGTTAGAAATAAAGGTGATTATGAAGTTAACTATACCATAAGTATCATCCTAGAAATAGGGATACACTATTAAGGTATTGGTTTGCTTTAATTGACACACCTGTTAGGTACTCGAAAGGGTCAATTAAAGACATCTTTGAGGTTTTGTTGAAAAAGTAGCCTAAAAGACCTTAAACCTAGCCTACCACATCATCAACAATTAGAATTTGCATTGAATTATCATGTTCCCATGCATAGCTTGCCCCCAGGAAAGCATAATCCTAAGATCCATTTTAATTGATTATACTCTAATTATTCTTAGTCTTGAATTAGTCCCTTAGAAGCCCAAGAATTAATCTCACATTAGGAAACATTGAAAATCCCCCAAACTATGTTGTACCATAGGTTTGAATCTAGAAAGTAACTACTATTTTGGAACTATTTTAGCTCTACTCACATTATTTCTCATGGATTCGACCCCAACTCTAAATTTGGGTAAATATATTGACGCCGATCACCTCGCACTTCTATTGAAGTGTAAGTTGAGCATTATCACCTTAGTGTCGATGGTCTTGGTTTAATTGGAAATGATGGAGTCTAATTTTGGTTTAATGGTTCTACATGGCATAAGGGAATAGACTTGTAAGCTCTAATTTTTGTATAATGATACCAACAATTAATTCTAAATTAAAAGGCTCCTTTGAAAATGGTTGGGAATGTGTAAATGGTTTTAATATGAGCTTAAAGGGGGTTTTGTGGGAAAGCCGTGGAAGGTGGAGGTCCCGGGGAGGACCAACACTGAAAACTCATGCTTACCGAAGGGAAAACAAGTACATCATGCCACATCTATTTCTTGGGTACTTTATTTTTATACCTCTTCCCCATGAGCACAATGGAAAATTAAAAAAACAATTAGGGGTGATAAGTTCAAAATGGAAAAAGAAATTTGAAGGATACCTTGATTAAGTTTGAGTAATCAAGGTACCCATGGACTCGTTGGGGAAGTATATGTACCCAACAAAGTCCCGTCTTGTCGTGACGTTAAATTAGGTGTTTCTTAGGAAGCAACCCAAGGTATTTTTTCATTTGTATTCGTATTGTGTTATTGATGTTAGATTTTCGCACTTATGGTTCCATAGGTATGTTTCTAAATCTCTTGTTTTAGTTTGACACATTGGGGAAAATGCATGATTTTAAGTTGAGGGTGGGGCTACTTGCGGGTCCTGATGTCTTCTTAGTGTTTTTATTGTCGTGCCTCTTTTGCTCATAGTATTTTTCCTAGTAAAGTCGGTTTGTTTAGGAATATTATGTTTTGTTTCATGATGTTTTGTAGTTAACTTTGAGAGAAATAAGTATCGAGGGCATCTGACATATTTTGTTGATTTTTAAGATAAATGATAAATACCTTTCCAATTGTCTATTTGGTAACTGTGTGATATGAATCTATATGCGACTATTGTGAATCTTTTATGGCATTATTATAAGGGATTTTTGAAAATTGAATGAACCGGATAGGTAGTTTCTTGTGATGTAACTCTATGCCCTATGTGTGAGATACTACCTAGTTACCTTTGTGCGTAAAATTTAGAACATGGACAGTTAGTCTTGCCTAGTTTGTAGGATAGTCGGTTGGAAAAGGATCATGTACGCCCTGAGGTCCCATCTCAAGACGTGACACGGTGCTTATGACCCCAAAGGACCACAATCAAACCCTTTACTAATATGTGTACTTATAAACTGCATAATATCTAGAATAAATGTGGAAACTGGCCATAAGGTTCAACACATCTATACATACTCAAAATAAAAAATTGAACACTAATACATCCGTCTGAAAAGCCTCTAAACTATCTGAACTGTGGAGCTGATGGGACATGTCCCAGACTAACTCCGTCTACTAAAAATATAAACAAAGTCTGATACCATAATAGTAAACTAAAATTCATCCTCAAAGGAAGAGGAATCACTGCTATGACTACTGCTGCCGACTGGGACTGAACTACTGAGGAAACTCTGGGTCCTGTGCCTCTGAACCAATTGTGCCAAATAAAACACCATAGCGCAAATCCGTCAGTACAGGGATGTACTGAGTATTTATATGGGGTAAGGCTAAATGTAAGGGCTCATGAATGCATAATATCTAAACTGAATAATAATGATAATGTCGCAGGAGAACACATACACATACATGATTGCATAGACCATAGTCATAATCATCATAACTCTAGAGACTGAAACTCGAGTACTGCCTTACTGCAGACTAAACTCATTACTAATACTGAATTACTGAGATACTGACTCATCTGATACTGATGACTGAGAAAATGGATGTATTTACATCATTAACTAAATTCTGAGCTTACTGCTCTCGACTGACAAGATTAAAGATCAACCTATCTAACGGATAATTAAGGAAGCTATTATCAATGGTAAAGAAATGATCATATCTGAATCTGACAAAAAGAATACTCAATAGAATCTGAGACTATGATCAACCCTGTCTAGTGGCACATCAATGAATATGATATCAAATAACTATATATACGAGACCAAGACTATCTAATGGGATAGTCCATGAATCAATACAACTATCTGAGTTCCTCATAATGATAGATAAATGTATCTGACAGTTTTAATTTCTGAAGATTGATACTGAAACTAAAACTGTAACTGAAACTGTGGGAAGTAGTTACTTAACCGATATGCCCCAATCTACCACAGATGGGGTCCAACCTATAACCCCAGCTGGAAGGGTGTCAATAACGTGCCACAGGTAAAGACCTCTCTCTGGTCAATCCTTTCTAATGGATGACCCTTACCAGGTAGTCAACTTAAGGCAATATAATAGTTAAATACTCTCTCTCTAGAGGTGACAACCTTTTCCTGATGGTGACTCCTATATCCTGTGCTGGCTATGCAGTTCTGGAGGTTAGGGATTGCTACTAATGACTCTGTCCTCTCTCTCGCTATCGAGAGAAGCCTCGATCTCTTCCCTCGCTCGGTGCAAGTTTCTACTCCCAACTGGAAGACTCTGACTGAATTTTTAACTGAAAATAACTGAAATGAATCTGATACTAATTATGTTTATCAAAAAATCTGACTAAGATATGCTGAGATCACTTAGTTCTACATCTAACGGAAATGGCATTGAATCACGGTATCTGACTGAAGATATAAATCTTGAATAGATTACTCGAATCATTTCTGAGATTAGAATTGATCAGTTGAATACTCTTAGATGTGAGTTTATTATAAGACTGAGGCTAGATTACTAGCAATACGGAGATTACAGAGATAACTAGATTTCTGAACTTTCTTAAGTTCTGCAATTGTCTGAGGATACAGAGTTTTATAGTTCACTGAGTTCTGACAATCATAGATCGACTGGAATTATCGTGAAACTGGCACGGGCTGTACACAACAACTAAATTGTCGGGTATAAATACCCCTAGGACTTGATAGTATAAAATAAAGCATAATCATTCCTCCATCATCACAACCATTCATTCATCATCACAGTCATTCATTCATCTTCATTATCATTAAAGAATCTCTTCAAGTATTTAGGAATCATATCATATGTTCATCCTTACAATCACTAAGACATCACTTCAACCACTTAGGGATCACAAAAATCTATTCGTCATCACAATCACCAAGGCATCACTTCGAGCATTTAGGGATCATAAACATATAATAGCATAGGAAAAACATGCTACTAGTTTATACTTCCTTCAACTAGGTCTTACCTCAAGTACTTCACACCTAAATCAGTCTTGACATGTATTTGGACATCACATGATATGGGGAAAACTTCATACTATCATGTCTCAACTTACTTGCTAACCATTTGGAATGTATTAAAAGCTTAGCATATATCAAAGAGCACACAATTGGGGAATTTACTACTATCGCATCTCCACTTGTTCACTAAAGTCCTTCAACAAACACTAGACATGCATGGGTTCACACTTATTTTGGGATTTCCTACCATCATGGAATTATTCATCCACTTGGGCATTTTATCAAACATTAGGCATGCATAAACTAACTCACAATTTGGGGTTTCCTAATCAAAATACTATAATGTCCCTTATGATTCACCTAAGCTTTCATAAAACCTATGGGGTACATGCTCCAATTATTCCACCATTTCTAAACACAAATACCATGAACAAATCACATAGAAAATAACATAAGGAATATTCATCACAAATATCACATGGATTCCACATACAAGGGTCAAAGTTCATGAACCTTGTAAACAATCATGAATCGAAACTCAACAACACATGGAACATCAATTTCAACTCACATGAATGATTAACAACTTATAAACATAAAATCTTTGAGTTTTAGAAAAGGGTACGTGATCTTCTTGGATAAAAGGGACCCAAGAATCAACATCTACACACCTTGGGGAAACTTTTTTCTTGAAAGCCTTTGGAAGATTTCTTGATTTCTCTAGATCTTTCTTGATTTTTTGTAAGAAAAAAGAGAGGATTTTGATTTTGGAAACCCTAATTTTTGGAAGTGGAAGAAAAAATGAGGCTAAAGACACTTGCCCGGGTATTTATAGAGTCTAGGGGGAAAGGGGAAAAGACTAAAAAGACCTTGGAATTAAAGTGAAAATCTACTAATTTTCCATGGTGGCACGATGCGTCATATTCATGCCAGTTCACTGGAATTTGGATAATTGGGAAACTGCATGATGGTGCGACGCGGTGAAAATCATGTTGCCATCTTGATTACAAACTGGAACTATACCGTGATGTGGTGGAATTGAAGAGGTTTACTAGATTTTGACAATTGCCATTTTGGCTAGCTCCACGATGCATTAAGGTGCCAGGTGGCACACTGTCTCACTAAAATGGCTTTAATTCTTCACTCGAGTGTTCAATTTGGGAAAATTTGGTATCGATGGATATTTTGTTCAATGCTCACATGAAAAAAAGTAGAAATTAGAGAAATTCCACAAGATTCGAAGTATTTCATACTTAGGAAGATATTTCTAAAACTTTTAGACTCGGATTTCCGCTTTACTGAATACGGTCTAAGGCTCAGACTGGAAGAGGACTTTGTGGGATATTACAGATCATAGTTCATTTTTGATATTAGTCCATTGTTAGCCTAAATGACCTTCCCATTGTGAGATAATATCCCTTGATCGTAATTTTGAACCTGTATGCCTATTTTTCCTGTTACACCTATAACTTTCCCATTTTGTATTACAATGCACCTATTTCGGCCTTGGTCTTCATTGGACATTATTTACTTTAACTCAGGTAAATCACCTAAGTTGAGGGTGTCTATCATAGGGGTGTTTGATGTGAAATAGGTATGGAGAAATGTAAAATAAGGGAAAAGAAAGTAAGGTTGGATGTGGTAGAAAAAGAAAATAAAAAGAAAATAAAATTTGTAAAATAGAAAAATGAAATACAGGAAGACCACACCTAACCTGAATATGCTTTAAAAAAAATAAAGGGAGAAATAAGGATGGAAGTAAATGAAGAAAAATATGGTTGATGTGTGCGATCCAAAAGTTAGTGTAGTGACAAGGAGGCTTATTCACTTCATATATCAATGCATACCATACCAGCCTCCAAGCCTACATTACAAGCCAAATAAAGTCCTTTAGTGATCCTAACTTGAATGTCTAAAACTAAGGTAAAGAAAATAAGGGCAATCCTATGGTATTTGACATACAATTAATTAGAACTTCTTTGTGAGTGTGAGTCTCTACTATCCCTACATTAATATTTCTTGATTTCATATATGAGGGAGTGAGACTTCTTTGTTGTGAGTGCACATGAGTCATATTCCTAGCTATTTACTCGTGTGGGTAGTATAACTTTTATATTTGCATGGCTCTTTGTAGCTAATATAATGTCATAGCTTGATTCCTTTGTGTCAGATTGTTGTGCTTAATTAATACAAACATTTTCATTTAAAGTAATTAGAATTAAAGAGGTTAATGTGTTTTGAAATAAATTTGATGACTGGCTGCCATAGGGATCCTAGGTTTCTCTTGGTTAAGCATCATCGTATTATTTCGTTATATTTTGTTGCCTGAGGAGATGCAATGTTTTAAGTTAAGGGTCTTGATGTTCTATAGAAATAAAACACTTATGATGATTAACAAATGAGAATATGCATGTACTTAAGGCTATGTTATTAGCTTTGATGTGTTTTTTGTGAGTGTTTTGCAGGAAATTCGGTGTTGGGATGCTAAATTCAAGAGGAACTATGAAAATTGGCCTGAGTCATAGTCAAAAACTCATTTGCAGCCTTTACTGCCCAAGGTATGACTCCCTCCTCATGACCCATAAGGAGACCTAATGAGTAGTAGCCTTACAATCCTTACAAATCGTACCTCGGACAGATTCTACACAACTTGGACAGTGCTTCAGTATTTTGGCCATAACTTTTCACCCTGATATCGAATTAAGGAAAAATTAGTATTGTTGGAAAGTTAATTAAATAGTTTATCTGTTGGCGAGTCTTGAGATAAAAATACTAAGTACACAAAAAAGTATGCGTGGTGGAAGATGGTGATAGCTATACTCTTCACAAGAACTTAATCAATAAGAGATGTTTCACATGCCTATAATCTTAGAGCTATTTGTGATACGAATATGCAACTAAAGTCATCAAATATCTCTGAGAAAGTTGAAGTGTATGAAGAATGTGAATCAGAAGTATGAGTACGACTCGTATGATCCAACCATAAGAAGAACAATGTCCAAGAATAAGAAATAAAGAAGTCCTAGGTAGATATAAGTGAATTCCATGAGTCATATAATCAAGGTACGACTCATAAGAATGAGCTGTAAGAAGATCAGAATATTGAATCCTTGGGAGATAAGTTACTGGAATTCATACGACTGGGTCCTACAAATCGTCAGTAGACCATACGAATCGTTGACCCGAGTTTTACCTTGTGATGACTTAATTACCTATCCAATTTTAGTTAGGATTTATTTCCTGGAGTTTTCATATATCCCAATTACACTCCTATAATGTTTTTTAGTCCTATTATGTATGGGTAATTATGTTTTTATATTTTATTTAGGATTTGATTTCTAGTGTTTTCCTATTTTTTTTAGGATATGATTTTTGGGGTTTTCCTACTTTAATTAAGATTTGGTTTTTTTAATCTATAAATACCCTTTAGGCTTGGTTTATTTATTATTATGAAAGAAATTCAGCAATTAAAAAAATAAACTTCATCTATTCTTAGGTTGTTCTTGGTTTGTTATTTAACTTGAAACTTAAGGATTTATCCCTCATTATTTGGAGATTTATTTTTTAATTTTGTCTGTGGATTCCATGATTGGTATCATAAATATGAGAGGCTGATTCCCTTTCTAGGGTTTTGGGAACCCTGGCGGATTAGACACGTAGAAGAAGTGTGATATTCATCTATTCTAGGGATGTGTGTACCTTAATCTTCTTCATAATAATTAATATTAAGGATCAGCCATACCTTGAGCTATCCTGTATTCACATTCATTCGATATCCAAAAAGCTTGTGATTGTGAAAAGATGTTAAGATAGCGATTTGGGATTCGATAACTAAGTAGTCCATCTTATCACTTGATCTTACCCTGATGTGTGAACTAAGGTCTTAGCAAGGAGCAATGAGGAACACCCTAAGATGATAAACAAGTAAAAGGTGTATTTATCTTCCAGATTACCTGGTGTTAGATAATACCTATCTTGTAGGCTTTCTATGTAGAATGATAGAATAGTTGGGTTGATTGTGAGAAATTTATGTAGTTGAGAAGCCAGGGGAAACACAAGCCTAGTTGTTCATCTTCTATTGTCTACAACCAAGAGCAACCAATTCTTTTTGTCATTTTCTATTCCTATTCTAACAAATGCCCCCTTCTACTTTCTTTCTCTTCCTAGTAATTGTAACAAATTTGAGATAGATTTCCAACGTATTCCCTATGGGATTCGACCCTAACCTATTTGGGTTACTATATTTGGCAATGACTACTTTATCCTTTAATTGGAGGTGTATTTTGGGCGTTATCCCTCTCACATTTGCCGTGGACTGACAAGTTTGTTCAGGTAGAAGAATACATATGACCTTTTTCAAACATAAATTTAATGATTTTTAAGGCACATTGGTTTAGTACTAATTCAAGAGATTGGGACAAGTCCCTCTCTTTTTTTATGAGTTCTCAACTTGTGTTTGCTTCAATTGTTTTCTCCTAAAGCAGTCCCTATGGGTGTATACCAGCAAGGAAATGATACTAAGTTAGACCAACATTCAGTTAACTTATCAAGGATACCTGTCTCCTAAACATAGCTAATTTTGAGTGAAAACACTATATCACAGGATAGATAAGGTTGATTAGATCTATCCTGCTTTAGCTTTTTTCCGTTGCACTCCCATCTTATTGATCTTCTACTTATGCTGACATTAATGATTTTCACTTTTAAATCATCATGATTCTCATCTAAAATTTCCAGTCTTTATCCTTTCATCTTCATTAACATTATCCCTCTTTCTTCAATCCACAGGATTCCATAGTTTTCACATTTAGATAAGCCAAGGAACAGGTCACTAAGAGAAATTTCTCACAATAAGATACCTTCACCTGAAGTGCCTTTGGAGAGAACACAGTTATACTTTCAAAAATTAAGCCTTTAACATACGTTGTCACAGAACAACTCCTAACTGCAACCCTTTTTCTCAAAACCTAGGCCCTGATCACATATTGAATTTAGGACCCCATCCGAGTTTGAGTTCCCAGTAACACTATAATAGTGTTATCAAATATTTCTTATCCCATTTAGGTTGAGAATTATTCCTCATGTTTTTAAGAGATTTGAACCACTTATGTAGTATACTTTTTGGTGAACACATCTGAAATCATTTATTCAAGCTTTTATCCAGTACTGACAACTTTTATTAGTGTTCTCATCCTTTTCACCATGAGTATACATAGGATTGAAGGCCTTGTTACTAGAACCATTGGTAGTCTTTCTGGCCTTGGTAGCCAAGTCCTTTGCCATAAATAACACTGTGACTAGTAATATTAGAAAAGTTATTTGAAGAAGCAATCCATTTAATATATTTGTTAAGTTCTTCTCTTAGACGAACCATGTCCTGTTCTAACTCTTTATTTTTGTGAAGTGCAGATATATTGTTTTTTTGAGAATCTTTCAATTTCTTTTCAAGATCAATTTAAAGCTTTAAAGGTTCTCTCTTTCCCTCACCATATATGTCACCTACCTTCTCCAGTTGGCCCATAAAACTTTGATTTTCAAATTTTAATTTATTGACCAATTCCTTAATTTTTAATATGTGAAGAGATAAGGCAATCAATTTGAATTCTTTATTCTCTAAATTCTCCTCTAAAGCAATTTTATCTATATTTAATTCATATATTGAATTAATCAGCTCACTGGAAATCTTCTTTATCTTTATAGATGAATAGTTAGCTAGATATTCTTTAAACACAGAGAGTGTTAACTCATCTTCTTCGTCATCATCTGTATTTTCCATACAAGAAGATAGGGTATCATAGATAATTGGACTATCTTATAATAGTATCATAGACGTATCTCTAAACTTCTTATCCTCATCTGATTCAATACAAGAATCTCCCTATTCTTCCAGAGCTTTCTTTATTGCATGATCAGTTGCAGCTTTCCTTCTTGAATTGTCAGAAACTAGGTCCCTGATTTTTATTTTGTCATCTATAACCTCCGTACTGCTTTTTTATTGTTGATTTCTTTTCTTTTGAAATGAACACTCATATTTATGGCTCTAACAGTCCTACTTGCCAAAAATGCAACATTTGTATCTTCCTCACTTGAATCATGTCTTGAGGCCTTCAAGGACAGGGATTTTTCTATTTTTACTTCCTTCTTCTCCAGCTCTTACTTTTTCTTGAGATCATAGGTATTTATATTACCAACGAGTTAATCCATGTTGAGGGTCTGCACGTTCTTTGCCTTATTTATAGCATCCACTTTGCTTTCATAGAAATTAGGAAGGCACCTAAGAATCTTTTTAACTTTCTTATACAATCGAATTATTTCTCCTAAGTAGTGAAGCTCATTTATGATAGAAGTGAAGATAGTATCCATTTCATGTATTATTTCAGCTTCTTAGATGGTGAAGATTTCATATAGAGTGGTTTGCATAGCTATGTTAGATTCCTTCAAATCAGTAGTGCCTTCATGAGCAATCCGTAATCAATCCCAAATCTCTTTGGCATTTTCACTAGCTGATATCCTATTATATTCATCAGGACTTATACCATATACTAACTATTTCTTGGCTTTGTAATTTTGTTCAATCTTCCTTGTATCTTCACTATTGATGTCACCCAAAAACTAACCTGCGAAGAAGTATGCTACAGTCGATGCCAAATATAGTAGCCGAAACCAGGCTGAGGTTGAACCCATAGGGAGAACATTGAATAGTCTCTTAACTAAACAAAATTTACAAGTAGTGCGGAAAAGTAAATGGGATAATTTTTATTTAACTGTAAGTATTCACCAAACTTGAATGATTGAGTTTGTTAATAATAGAAGATGAACACTAGGACTGTGTTCTCCCTATCTTCTCAACTCCGTAAATTTCTCGTGTTCAACCTTCATATTTTACTACTCTGCAAGTAAAGTTTCAAGCTATGTATTATCAACCATATTGTAAATGGTTTGATAAATCTTACCCTTTACCCCGTGAGTCTCAAGGTGTCACTTTATTGCTACTTGATTATAAATTCAGTTCAACTTTCACCTTTCAAGTGTCAAGTTGATTAGATATGATGGAGGAATAATAAGATTGACGTGAATCTCTAATTACTGTCTTAATCTCCTTTCATTAATCTCAAAATCCTATGTGAGGATGTTCTTAATTTATACATGCAATCCTCAAGCTTCAACAGTAGCTCTAAGGTCAATTAAGATGAAGAAGATTAAGATACATTCAGCCACATTAGATTAGCTGAATTTCCCACTTCTTCTACATAGTTAATTCGCCAGGGTTCCCACAACCCTAGTCAAGTAAATTAGCTTCTCATGGTCATGCAACAATCCATGATAATCAATAAAGAATACATTTAATTAATTGCACAAGAATAAGAGGAAGAAAATTCAATGCATTTAATTGAATAAAAACCAAAAAATCTAAAGAACACAATCTCAATGATGAATGTATGCTAAAAGTAGTAAAAGTATTGTAAGAGTTCATAACCTAATAAAGGAATAACCCTAAGGTATTTATAGTATCTCAAAATAACCAAGAAATCCTAATTAAAATAGAATAGAAAAAGTATGTCGGAAAAAGATACGACTCGAGTAGTCCAATTGTAAGGTCTTCTTACGAGTTGTGCATTGCTTGTCGTAAGTACTCCAGTGACTAGTCATTCATGGATTCTAGTTTATTTATGAATGATTCTCACGATTCATAGATGGACCATACCACTCATGGTCTTCAATCATTACCATCTGGGCCTTAATTTTCAATGCTCTGGACACTGGTTTCATCACGATTTATCCTTACGAGTCATACACATGTGTTATAAGTCTTCTTCTTCTATGAATTCAACTCTCACTTTAACTTAGGTTTCTATTCTCTCAATGACTGCTTCTCCTAACTCGTAGCCATATCTTACGGTTCATACTCTTCAGTTGTATCCACACTTCCGTTAGCTTCCCTACTAGACTTTTGTTACTGTTCTTCTTATGACTACACCTACGAATCATATAATATGATGATGACTTATACGCTGACTAGTAGTATGAACAAAATTTATCTTTTTAGAGCTTTTTCTTCAAATTTCATTCCAAAACCATTATTCACCTATTTCACCTGCAACAATCACAAAACCACATCATATCTACCAAGATATCCTAAGTTCAAGAATATATTCTTGTTTTTCAGAATAAAAAGTGTCATGTTTCCATAGCGCATCAACACCCTCAACTTATAATGTTTACATGTCCTCAGGCAAAACAAAACTCAGTCCTACTAACCACAACGATGCTTAAACAGGAGGTCCTAATATTCCTATGGCAGTGACTTCTTATTTCAGTTATCAACATTTTATTCCCCCTTCTAGTTTTATCTTTTCATGAACCTAACTGTGTATAATGATTGGGTACATGGAGTAATAGGGAGGAATACATTGATGGAATTACATTAGTAATAGACAACTAGATATAGACACAAATTGGATTAACCAAACAGTTTAGCAACCCAACAACCCATGTACAACACTCATAATAAAAGAAATCCCATTAACTCAGTTTAGATCAAGAATGTTATTCAAGTATTTTTCAAAAAGATTCTCTCACTCACAAATAATATCGACCCGTGTATACAGAATACCATAGTCTTGCCCATATGCTCTCTTTATGAGTATTTGGACGATCGGTATAGGATCACTATAGGACTTTATTGAGCTTATAACATAGGTTTAGGTATGGTATGGTATCTTTTTGTGATTTTTCAGTGACTGAGCCTCCCTGACACAACACTTTATATGGGGTCCACTTATTTTTCAATTTATTTTCATTTTATTTCCACCCTTATTTCCCCCTTTTGTATTTTAAAGTACATTTAGATTAGGCCAGGTGCGGTTTTCTTTTATAACTTTATTTTTCTTCTCTTTGTCAATTCTTCCAATTTTCTTTTTCATTTATTATCTTCTTATTTTCACCGCACCTGTCCTTCCTTATTTTTCTTTCTACACTTCTTTATTCATATTCATTTTTTTGCTTACACACCCCTATAATAGCCACCCTCAACTAAGGTTGTTTGCTTGAGTTGAGGTGCACAGTGAGTAAGGAGGACTAGCAGCAAAACAAGTTCATTATAACGGAAACATAAAGGTGAAATCAGTGTAAACAACTAAAATGGGTCAATTATTCTTAACTTTTCGGATCTAGGGATTCATATATCATTTGGTAGGGAAATTTAGGCTCTAGTGGACTCAAAACAAAAAAATCCTATGATCATCTCCTAATCGACTATCCTAAACCCTAGGTAAGAGCAACCGGGCAAGTTCTGAATTCTGACACACCGAGAACTGGGTAACACCTTATAGACACCTCGTATGGGGTCATACTGCTAGGTACTACTTATCTAGTTATGCAATTATATGCCATAGTTGTTCTATTCCTAATTTTTTGTTATCAGATTCACAGTCGTCCTTACACATTCACACATTGCACAATCAACAAAATTTTTAGGAGGGGTATCAATTTTTTCAGCACAATTATTCAAAATCAACACTAGTTTAGCATAATCTTTCAAAACACTATATACTACCATAGGTATAAATTTTCTTCTCAATTTAGCACCAAACATGTTGGTTCACAAGCTTTTCAAGTTATGGCCTATGGGTTTTGAAACACAACAAGTGTAACCAGTGGCGATCTTCATACACCTCCAACCCTAACTACTATCTATGCACTATCCCCAGTGAATATAACTATGTATTATAGGGATCGAGGACATACTTGGGTTCTCAAGGCACTTGGTCATGATATATAATCATATGGGCCGTTATATTGGGTCACAACATCCTCAACAGTAGTCCCCATTATTCAGGAAAGACATTTGAATATTCAGTGACTACTGGGACTGATTCAAGACTTGGAGTTTCAGATCTAGTGTCCTTAACTCGAACAAGATGATAGACACATCCCTTAGATATCATTTTCAATGCCCGAAGGTAGGAAACAAGTTGACACCTGAATGCTGAAGTACTACCCCTCCACTCTAGGATGAGTTTATTCGAGAACTGAAACTGGACAACTCTATTTCTGCAGTTAACTGTGGCATAGTTGGAATGAAGCCAGTCTATGCCGAACTAACTGTCTGAACATGCTATAGTCTGGAAGCCTCTAAACTTTCTAAAAACTATGGAGTTGATGGGACATGTCACTAACTAAATCCAGAATACTGAAATAATAAAGTAATAAAATAATTAAGCTTCTCTTTAATGATGAGGACTCATTACAAGTCTTTCTGCTGAACGTCTGAACTACTAAGGGCCTCTAGATCTCATGCTTCTGAACCTATGGTATATAACACCATAGCACAAATGTGTCAGTACGATTGAATATACTGGTATACAAGTAAGGTAGGCTAAATACAAGGGGCTTATATGCATAAACAATACTAACTGACTGAATAACATGAATGTGAGAACACATGCATGAATATGTGAACTTTAATTGAGATCATGACATCATTGTATCTTAATATCGATAGCATAATTTTTCTTATAACTGATATACTATTGTCTGAATGATTGTTTTTGACAGTCCTGTTTTGTATGGAACTTGTTAAGTTCTATACTAAGCTGGATGGCTGTATCTGCCAATCCTAAATTCTGTAGGACTATTTGAGTTCTATTACTGAGAATGAGACTGAGACTATAACTGTGGAAAGTAGTCATCTAACTGATATGCCCCAAAATAGATAATATAATTGAGTTGGGGTCCAATCTACAACCCCAATTGGAAGGGTGTCAATACCGCGCCCTGGTAAGGACAAACTATGAATAATCCCTCATCTAATAGGTACTCTAAGGAGAATGATGGGACACTCATATAATAGGTTAGGCCACCTCATCTAGCAAGTTTGATGTCTCAACCTATGTTGGCTACGTAGTTCTAGAGCGCAAGGATTTCTTCTAAGAATCACACCTTCTAATAATAGGTGAATTCTTATCCTTGGAATAACTCGGTGTTGAATCCTACTCCCATCTAAATAGACAGTGAGCATGATTAACTGAACTGAACTGGATTGTGTTCATTGAGTTCCATTGACTAATAGAATACTACAAAGATGACTAAATTTCTGAGATTACTGTGTTTACTGAGTTTTCCTGAGTCATATGACTTACTGGATTCTATGAATCATGGCTTGACTAAGAATACCTGGAAAACATGACATTGGCTCTAGGCACACAACAAAATTGTCAAGTACAAGTACCCCAGTACTTGATAGCATGAAACTTATAAGACATGACACTTCTTGACAAATGACCATAGTCAACAATTCATAGTATAATCATTAGGGATTTTCATGAAGTATGCACATGCTATAAGCTTACACATGAATAGGAATGCATGTAAACATATCATAATATCATAAGCCTAATATCATGAGCATTATGTCAATCCATTACAAAGCATAACAATAATGTAGGAGTCATATCAAACATAAAGGAGAAATATGAGTTCATCAATTTTGGTCACAAATGAGTCATAGGGCATAATTCTTATTCTCTTAGCCATTTTACCAAACACATTGCATGCATATCTTTAGGCTTATGCATGAATATTGAAATAATAATACATGGAAACATTTTACACTTCCAATGCAAGAATTTCGTCCATATACTAACATATTTTCATTATAGTTATTAAAGACTACAACTTGGAAATCAAACAACAATATAAACATGGATATAATTCAATTCATACCATGGAATCCAAAGTTTATATTTCAAATAGAATTTCTTGATCTTCATGGGTGAAAGTAACCCATGAATCAAAACTTGACATACCTGGGTGGATGATTTCTCGAAGATTGGTGGAGGAAAGATTGAATTCTTGACTTGAAATTAAACACCTAGGGTTTCTTGTTCTTGGGGATTGATCTTAGAGAGAAACCCTAATTTGGTGTTATAGATGAATAATGAAGTTATGATCTCTAGTCTAGTTTAATTAGTGGTTAAAATAGGTGGAAAAATACCCAAATACCCTTTTAATAATATCTTAAAATCACTAATCGGAAGTGGCGACTGTTTGGGCTATGGTCCATTGCTGGCTGGACGGCCCATCAATCCTGACCGTCACACTTGGCCAAAACCTAAGCTTTCTGCCTCATCTACGATGGTTTGTGTGATGGTCCATCACTAGCTTGACGGTTCGTCGGCCCTGAGCGTTGCTTCTGGGCAGTTCCGACAATTCTCTGTAAAATATCCATAACTTCTATTCTGATACTGGATTTGGACGAAATTAGTATCGTTGAAATGCTAATTCAATTTCATACATGATAAATAGTTGAAATTGGGAAAATTATATTGATTTAAAACTTAATTATTTAGGAAGTCATCACTAAGTCTTTTGGATACTAGATTTGACTTAAAGAAAGTTTGAGGTATTACAATATCTCCCCTTGGAAACATTCATCCTCTAATGTGACTGACTTGATTGGGAAAGCTGATAAACTATTCTTACTTAAGGCACGTGAACATTTGAACATGTATATATGACTGGAACTTCTGATATACTGAAATCTCATACTGAATATGCATGTTTGATGCATGGATATATGACGAATAGTCTTCATGAATTCTTGACTGAAATTATAAAGAAGCTGAGTTTCTAATGATGAGAATGCATATCTGATGCATGAATACATGAATGACATGATACATGAACATATGACTGGATATGCAAGGGTATTTGATACCAAGTTTATAACTGAAATCTAAACATGAAACCAAATAAGCTTAAGGAAAGCTATTACATTAGGCTGAGTCTGAGTTTGTAAAGAAGAGGTAAGAATACTTGGTCTGCATGTCTGCTTTTGCTTCCCAAGTAGCTCTCTCAATGGACTGATTCCGCCAAAGAACTTTGACTAGAGAGACTTTTTAATCCTTCAGTTTGCTAGTCTGATAGTCAAGAATTTCGACTGGGATATCTTTGAAAGAAAGGTTGTTCTGAATGTCTAAGACATCTAACGGGACTACAACTGTTCGGTCACCTATGCACTTATTTAGCAAGGAGACATGTAACACTGGATAAACTGAGGTTAGATATGAAGGCAATTCGAGCTCATATGCTACCTTGCCAAAACGACTGAGTATTTTAAAGGGACCGACATATCGGGGACCACTTTTCTTTCTTGTCGAACCGCTTCACTTCCTTCATGGGAGAGATTTTCAAGTACACATTATCACCAATCTTGAACTCGAGATCCTTTTTGTGCACATCTGTATAAGACTTCTATCTGCTCTGAGCAGCCCGAAGTCTTTCTCCGATCGACTGAACATTCTCTAAGGTGTCGAATACCAAGTCAGGCCCTACTAATATGGCCTCACCCACTTCAAACCAACCGATTGGAGATTTGTCCCTCTTACTATAGAGAGCTTCAAATAGAGTTGTATAATTACTGGAATGACAGTTGTTGTTGTACGAAAACTTTATCAAAGGAAAATGGTCGTCCCAACTCCCCTTTAAATTAATTACACATGCCCTTAGCATATCTTTCAATGTCGGAATGGTCCTTTCTGCTTGACCATCTGTCTGTCTGAGGATGAAAGGTTGTACTAAGGTAAACTTGGGCACCAAGACCTTTTTGGAATGCTTTCTAGAAGTGAGAGGTAAACTGGGTACCTCTATCTGAAATAATAGACAATGAAACACCGTGCAATATGATCAACACTCTGATATAGATTCTGGCATAATCTTCAACTGAATAAGAGGTATAGAATGGAAGGAAATGAGCTGATTTGGTCATTCTATCTATAATGACCCAGACTGAATCATGCTAATAACGAGTACGAGAAAAAACCATCACAAAGTCCATGTTCACTTCTTCCCACTTCAAAGTAGGAATACTGAATTCTTGTATGGACCTACTAGGCTTCTGATGCTCTATCTTAACCTGATGACATATAAAGCAATTAGCCACAAACTCTGCAATATCTCTTTTCATCCCACTTCACCAATAGATCTCCCACATGTCGCGGTACATCTTAGTGGCCCCTGGATGAATAGAGTAGCGTGCACCATGCACTTTTACAAGAATTCGTTTCCTCAAGTCATCTATACCTGGAACACAAAGACAACCCTGACAATGAAAAACACCATCTCCTCTTTGGGAGAAAACATCTACCTTCTAATCTCTGACTGACTCGTTCAACTTAGCATGACTGGGATCTCTATCTTGTTTTTCTTTCACCTCGGATGCTAGAGATATTTCTAAACTATTCTGAACCCATATACTACCTTATAGTGAATCGACTAAGCAGAAATCTAGTTGGGAAAGTTGATGGACTTACTGACCAAACTTCTTCTTACTGTCCTCAACATGAGCAACACTACCCATTGACAGTCTACTGAGAGTGTCGGCCACTACATTGTCCTTGCCTGGATGATAAAGGACACTCATGTCATAATCTTTTAAGAGCTCTAACCACCTTCTCTGATGAAGGTTAAGATCAATCTAAAAGAACAAGTATTGAAGGCTCTTGTGATCTGTGAATATATATACATGAACACCATACTTGTAATAGCTCTAAATCTTTGAGGCATGAGTTGGATAATTCTTCTCATGGGGTTTAAGATGTCTGGAGGTTTAGGCTATGACCTTACTGTAATACATAAGGACACAACCCAAACCTACTCTGGATGCATCACAGTTCACTACGAATCCATTTGAACCATCTTGAAGAGCCAAAACTAGGCTGAGGTGAGTTGAGTATTCATCTCCTAAAAACTCTTCTCGCAAGGATCTGACCACTGAAACTTGACTTTCTTCTGAGTCAATCTAGACATAGGGGATACAATAGAAGAAAATCCCTTAACAAACCGTCTGTAATAGCTATCCAACCCCAAGAAACTCTTAATATCTGATGGAGAGATAGGGCGAGGCCAGTTTCTTACTGCTTCACTCTTTTGAAGATCAACTCTAATCCGGTCACCAAAAATGATATGACCAAGGAATGTTACTGACTTTAGCCCAAATTTGCACTTACTGAATTTGGACAATAACTGCTGATTTTTGCGAGTCTGCAATACTATTCTGAGATGTTCTGCATGATCATGCTCACTGCAGGAATAGACAAGAACATCATCTATGAAGACAATGATGAACATGTCCAAGTACTGCTTAAACACATGGTTCATCAAGTCCATGAAGGATGCTGGGGCATTGGTAAGACCAAAGGACATGACTAAGAATTCAAAGTGATCATACCAAGTACGGAAAGCTATTTTTGAAATATCACATACTCTGACCCTGAGTTGATAATAGCCTGATCTGAGGTCTATCTTAGAAAAATAGATGGTACACTGAAGTTGATTGAACAAGTCATCAATTCTGGGAAGTGGATACTTGTTCTTGACGGTGAACTTATTGAGTTGATGGTTATCTATACACATTCTGAGAGAACCATCTTTCTTGCGCACAAAGAAGATTGGTCCACCCCACGGGGACATACTGGATCTAATGAATCCCTTATCTAAGAAATCCTTCAACCGTTCTTTCAATTCTTTGAGTTTTGCTGGTGCCATTTTGTATGGCGACATAGATATGGGCTGAGTATCTGGAAGAAGATCAATGCCGAAGTCTATTTCCCTTTTGGGAGGAATTCTTGGATGATCTTCAGGAAAGATATCTTAATATTCATTCACTACTGGGACTGATTCAAGACTGGGAGTTTCAGATCTAGTATCCTTAAATCGAACAAGATAATAGAAACACCTCTTAGATATCATTTTCCAATCCTTGAACGCTGAAGTACTACCCCTTGAATCTAGGATGGGTTCATTTGGGAACTAAAATTGGACAACTCTATTTCTGCAGTCGACTGTGGCATAGCAGAAATAAAGCTAATCCATGGCAAAATAACTGTCTGAACATGCTATAGTCTGGAAGTCTTAAAACTATCTAAAACCTATGGAGTTGATGGGACATGTACCCAACTAACTCCAGACTACTGAAATAATAATGTAATAAAATAATTATGCTATCCTCGATTAATGAGGACTCACTTCTAGTCTGTCTACTGAACGTCTGATCTATTAAGGGCGCTCTAGATCTCGTTCTTCTGAACCTATGATATAAAACACCATAGCATAAATGCATCAATAAGATTCAATGTACTGGTATGCAGGTAAGGTAGGCTAAATTCAAGGGGTTAATATATATGAACGATACTAACTGACCGAATAACATGAGCGTGAGAACACATGCATAAATACGTGAACTATAACTGAGATCATGACATCACTAAATCTGAATACTGATAGCATAAGTTTTCATATAACTGATATACTATTATCTGAATGACTGCATCTGACAATACTATTTCTAATGGAACTAGTTGAGTTCCATACTGAGTTGGGTGAATGTATCTGTCAGTCCTGAATTTTCTAGAACTATCTAAGTTCTATTACTAAGACTGAGACTGAGAATGTAACTGAGGGAAGTAGTCATCTAACTGACATGCCCCAAATAAGATAATATAATTCAGTTGGAGTCTAATTTATAACCGCAATTAGAAGGGTGTCAATACCGTGCCACTAGTAAGGACACGCTGTGAGTAATCCCTCATCTAATAGGTACTCTAAGGAGAATGATGGGACCCTCATATAACAGGTTAGACCACCTCATCTGCCCTCATCTAGCAAGTTTGATATCTCAACCTATGCTAGCTATGTTGTTCTAGAGCTCAAGAATTACTTCTAAGAATCACACCCTCTAATAACAGAGGAGTTCCTATCCGTGGGCTCACTCAATGTTGAATCCTACTCCTATCTGAATAGACACTGAGCATGATTAAACTAAATTAGACTATGTTCATTGAGTTTTGTTGACTGGATAAATACTACTGAGATTACTAAATTTCTGAGATTTCTGAGATTACTTTGTTTACTGAGTTTTCTTGAGTCATATGACTAACCAAATTTATGAATCATGGCTTGATTGAGAGTATCTAGAAAACATGACATTGGCCCTAGGCACAAAGCTAAATTGTCGGGTATAAGTACCCCAGGACTCGATAGCATGAAACTGACAACATATTCCACTTCTTGACACATGACCATAGTCAACAATTATAGTACAATCATAGGGGAGTTTTATGAAGTATTCGTATATTTTAAGCTTACACATGTATAGGAATGTATATAAATATATCATAATTTTGTAAGCCTAATCTCATGAGTTGTACGTCAATCCATTACAAAGCATAACAATAACATGGGAGTTATATCAAACATAAATGAGAAACATGGATTCATCAATTTTGGTCACAAATGAGTCATAGGGCATAATTCCTATTCTCTTAGGAATTCTCACAAACATCTTTAGGCTTAGGCATGAATATTGAAATAATACTTCATGGAAATGTTTTAAACTTTTAATGCGAGAATTTCAACCACATACTAACATATTTTCATTATAGTCATTAAAGACTTCAACTTAAAAATTAAACAACAACATTAACATGGATATAATTCAATTCATACCATGTAATGTAAAGTTTAAATTTCAATTCGGGTTTCTTAAGCTTCAAGGGTGAAAGGAACCCATTAATCAACACTTGACATACCTGGGTGGATGATTTCTTGAAGATTGGTGAAGGAAATCTTGAATTCTTGACTTAGAATTAAACAACTAGGGTTTCTTGTTCTTGAGGATTGATCTTTCAGAGAAACCCTAGTTTTGTGTTATAGATGAATAATGAAGTTATGAGCTCTGGTCTGGTTTAATTAGGGGTTAAAATAGGTGAGAAAATATCCAAATACCCTTTTAAAAGTATCATAAAATTGCTGATCAGAAGTGGCGACTGTTTGGGTAACGGTTCATCGTTGGCTCGACGGTCCGTCGGTCCTGACCGTCGCACTTGGCTAGAACCTAAACTTTTTTCCTTATATGCAATAGTTTGGGAGATGGTTCATTGCTAGCTCAATGGTCTGTCCTTCCTGACCATCACTTTTGGACAGTTCCGATAGTTCTCTTTAAAACGTCCATAACGTTTTACTCCAATACTAAATTTAGACGAAATTGGTATCGTTGAAAAGCTAATTCAATTTCCCACTTGACAAAAAGTTGAAATTTGGTAAATTCTATCTTAGTTAAACATTAATAATTTAGGAAGTCATCAGGCAGACATTAATAATTTAGGAAGTCATCACTAACTCTTTTGGATACTAGATTTGACTTAAAGAAAGTTTAGGGTATTACACTTAATCTACTTAAGACAGATCTCTTGAATTTCTTGAACTTTGACTAATTTTGACGACAGTGCCACTATTAAAGACTCTGAATCATGCCCACCTATTGGAACATACCTATCACTCTTCTCTTTGTAATCATCTTTCTGCTCTAATCACCATCTCTCTATCTCTCTACTTACATATCTATATCAATCATTGTAATAGTTCCAACCTTGATTCCCTCCCCTTAGTCTTGGAAACCCACAAAATAATGATCAAGATACTTTGCTTCCTCTTCAGATTTAGTCTTGAAAGTCCTAGAAGTAGATCCTTGTGCCCCCAATTTATTCACTTTCTCAACACTCATTGTTGTGAATTATTTTGAAAGAAGCCCAATATATATCCGAAGTTGTGCAACCTCTTATGCAACTAAATTATGTCCAAATACATAATCATTATCTTCTCCAATATCATACTCAGCATCTCTAGTGTGTAAACCTTGATTAGTCACTGAAATATCATCCAGCATATCCTGCACACCATCTCATCGAAGACATCTAAATTTACCTCAAAAATCATATCTGCCATTTCTCTTAAATTGACATTCAGTGATTTATAGAAAATTTCCAATAGATTGGACCCTGTGATTCTATGATTAGGTACCATGCTCAACTTATTTTTGAATTTAAACCACACATCACATATAGATTCTACATGTAGTTGTCTGAAATTATTGATTCATCTTTCAACTGTAGCATTCTTGTAAGAGGGAAGAATCTATTCATAAATTGTCTTCGTAACTCATACCAAGTAGGGATGAAACCTCTCAAAAGTTTCCCTAACCATAGTGATGCTTCCCCAGTCACCGAAGACTAGAACAACCTCAACCTTAAATTTTTTTGATCAACACCTATAATCATATTCGACATGCATATCCTAGTAAAGTTAGCCAAATGCATATTTGCATCATCAGTGGCTAATCCCAAAACCACATCCTTTAAGTTCAACAGTTGGATCATTACACTGGTGATGTCATACTTAATATTAGTGGACAGAGCAGGAAGAATGATGGATCCTATCCCAGTAGGTTCAACATATCCCATATCCTCATTTTTATCATATGGGTATATATGTTGATATGAAGGGATCAATGGAACTCTGTCTCTCTATACTCCGTCTCGATGCTCAACCACTTTTCGTTGCTTGGCTAGTCCTCCTTCCACCAATTGGGCCTCTTCTTTCATTAATAAGTGCTACGTTTGTCTATCTGCAAAAACCTGTGGATTACCTGGACCACACGGAAGTGCCGTATTCAGATCAACAGGTAAAGGTGAGGGTATAATATGAGGGTCTTTAACCCCAGCAAGAACACCATGCAGAACTTGCTCTAATATCCTCTGCGGTGTTGGAAGTATTTTTTTCTGGCTCCAAATTAAAAGGGAGTAAGGGATTGACTCTACTCCTAGTGTTTGACATACACTGATGTATGCCAAATCAAGAGTAGAAAATAAAACCCAGAAACATTACCAACTTTAATTAATTATTCAAACTTTCATCCCAGCAATGGTACAAAATTTTTATGTTGCCCAAAAATAAGGTTGGGGTCAAACCCATAGGGAAAATATTGAACAGTCTCTTAACTTGACAAAATTCATGAGCAATATTAAAAAGTAGATGTGGAGATTCAGATTTAATATTAAGTAATCACCTAACTTGAATTCTTGAGTTTGTAAACAATAGAATACAAATAATAGGACTGTGTTCCCCTTGGCGTCTCAAATCATAAATTTCTCATGTTCTACCCACCCATTCTGTTGCTCTGTATGTAAAGTTTACAAGCTATGTATTATCAATCGTCTTGTGAACGCGTTGACAAATATCACCGTGTACCTTGTGAGTCTCAGGGTGTCACCTTATTGCCCCTTTTCTATAACCTTAGTTCAACTTTTATATTTTGAGTCATAACTTTATTAGATAAGATGGTAGAATAATAAGATGAACGTGAATCTCAAATTATGTCTTAATCCCCTTTTTCTAATCTCAAACTCCTTTGTGAGGACGTTCTTAAATACAGGCAATCTTCAAGCTTCTATAGTAGCTCGAAGGTCAATTAAGATGAAGAAGATTAAGATACATGCAACCAAATTAGAATAGATAAATCTCCCACTTCCTCTACGTAGTTATTCTGCCAGGGTTCCAACAACCCTAGTTGCGGAAATTAGCCTCTCATGTTCATGCAACAATCCATGATAATCAATACATAATACATGTAATTAATTGCATAATAATAAGTGAAAGAAAATCCAAAATCTTTAATTGAATAAAAGCCCAAAAATCTCAAGAACAAAATCTCAATGATGAAAGTATGTTGACAGTAGTAAAAGTATTGTAAAAGTGTGTAACCTAATAAAGGAATAGCCCAAAGGTATTTATAGTATCTCAAAATAACCATGAAATCCTACTTTAAATGGAATAGGATAAGTATGTCAACATGAGGAACGAATCACTTAGTCCACTTATAATATGTTCTTAGGAGTCGTATAATATTTTTCATAAGTACTCCAGTGACGAATCTTTCACGGCTTCAAGTTTTTGTTGTCTTTACAACTTATTCTCATGAGTCATACCTAGACCATATGACTCATGGTCTTCAATCGTCACCACCTGGGCCTTAATATTTCAATGCTCTGGACACTTTTCTCTTCAAGACTTATCCTTTTAAGTAGTATACAGGTCTTACGACTCATCTTTTTCTATGACTTCAACTCTCACTTTAACTTTGGTTTTGGTTATATCAATGACTTCTTCTCTTGACACATAGAAACATATTTTGGTTAGTTCTGTTCATCTATATCCACTCTTAACCTAGCTTACCTTCTAGAATTTTGTTACTGTTCCACTTACGACTACTCCTATGAGTCATATAATATGTTAACAGCTTGTACGCTGACTCGTAGGATGAACAAACATCATCTTTTTTTAGAGATTTTTCTTCAAATTTAATTCCAAAACCATTATTCACCTATTTCACCTACAACAATCAATAAAACATCTCATATCTACCAACATATCCTAAGTCCAACCATAAATTCCTTATTTTAAGCATCAAAAGTGTCGTGTTTCCATAACAAATCAATTAATCTACACTATCCTGCTTTTGACAACCATTCTTATAACCTCTCCATCTTTGACTTCTTTAATAGGCACAACAAGAATTATGTCCATCAGCTCACAATCCTCAGTAATAATATTGTCAAACGTCTTGGTTTTACACAATCGATAATACTGCCAATTGAATCTAGGTGGGCAAGTGGTAGATTGTCCTTCTTCCTGGTTTGGTGGAGCAGCCATAATAACCAAAACACTCTAGCTATGAACCTTTTAGAGTGACATGATCTGATACCAATTGTTGGAAACCTTGGGTGTTGCACCACACATTAAGGGACCAGGTCCCTCAAAATCAATCACAAGCAAAGGACATAAAAATAACCAGGAAGTAAGAGACAGTGTAGGAAGAATAAAAACACAAGAATTTTTACGTGGAAACCCAGGAAGGGAAAAACCAAGGCTTTCCCTCACAAGCACCAAAGAAATGTACTATAATTAACCTCCTGATTATAGTCTAGATTTTAGCCTAACTTTAGGCTCCTTACGCTAGCCGTAACTCTACTACCAACTCATCTTGATAACTCTACCAAACACTCTCTCTACAGTAATTACCTCTTATCAGTCACACACTTAGGCAAATCTGCCTAAGCAACTCTTTAAACGAGAAAACAAGTCATTGCTCTTATAGCTTGAGTAATTCTTTTACAAATTTAAACTCACATAAGAACCATTTTTTTTAAGCATATACAAATAGCTAAGGACATAAGCAATGTTGAAACAGGGATTTGCTGCCTTTCTTTTAACTCCTTGGAATTTGCAAAAAACATTTAATGAAGAGACTTCTCTTTCATTTTATAGCTGAGTGATGATTAGGGATGAAATATCATTGGACCAGCTATCCAAGTCAGTACAAAAGAACGCCTACAAGTTTGTCATAGAATAGGATAAAATTGTGCAGATACCATGTGCCAGCTGTGTGTACTTTGTACATCCAGGGTCCTAGTACCTTGCAGTATAGCTTCTCATCATAAAAACTATATATAGCAGTTTTCAACTCATTTATTCATGGTTTTTCACATAGACACCTTTTGATATGAGGATCATGTTTCTAAAATAAAATTTCAGTCTTTCGTCTTTCAATTTTTTGAACTTATTTTGGACTCATTTTTTAAATTGTTCATAAAGGAAAGGTGTCGTATTGAATGGGTTAATAGCATGATTACTTCTATCTCAGATCCTTTATTTTTCATTTTAACCCTTTTGATGAAAACTAGCTAAAATAACCTTAAAGGGTCCTGGGGGTTAAATTGGTATAAATGATCTCTTTTCATAAATCAAACAACGCTATTGAGTTCGTAATGTCAAAATTAGCCCATTAGCATTATTATTTTATTTTGTGTGGGCCTGAACGGATCCTGAGGGTCCATCTCAAGACATTTATATACTTGATTTTAGCTAGTGCACATCTATTTCTAGTGCAAGAATTCCTTCTTCACATTAGCAAACACCACTGTCACATTTTTTAAAAGTAATCGGCTAGGGCATCACAACTGTGTAGAAGTTATGTAGTGATCACAAAGAGCAATTAGATGGACTGGGTTGGGTTAGGACAAAATGCGCAAGGACCTCATCTTGCTATCAATATGGCTAATTTTATATCAGTCAGCCAGTGACTCTCGTGATCGTGAGGTATTACATGCTAGAACAGTCAAAAACTTTAATATCTATCAACCATTAAATCTCGCGATCATTCGGTATTGCATTTCAGAATAGTCAAAAACCCTCTATTTCTATAATGTAATCAATTTTTCATCTTTGGGACCTCAGGAGTGTCGATTTCTAGGGGGTCTTCACCAAAATCTTGTGGGTTAGTTCCAACTTCACATTTATATCATTTCCTATTGATTCCATGAATAATAATTATTTAAAATTTTGATTTTATATTAGATTTTTGAGGTTTTTACCCAGTTAATATCAAATTGATTTTTCTTTGATTTGAACTTCGTTTTCAACTCATTCCTTTATGGATTTTTGCATTTAGAATCCTTTTGATATTAGGATCATGTTTTTACAATAACATTCAAAATTTTCCTCTTTCAATTTCAGACTTATTTTTAGACCCATTTTAAATATAACTTTTTTCATATCGGTAATTCCCTTTTATCTTGTAGGTTATATTTTGAAAGATTTAGTTCATTTGGAGATCGCTCCTTGTTATGACTTAAATCATAGTGAGTAGAACCCATACTAAACCTTGAATGGAAAAACTGAAAAATCCAAACCTCAACCCAACACTTAGCTAAAAATAGACAGCTAAAACCTCTTCCATTGAATAAAATCATTATTCAATATCATAGCTAATGTAAGAATATAATAATGTGGAAAACCTTCCCTTGGACTTGAAAGTCATCATACCAAAAATCTAATAAAAGATAAAAAGAAGGATAAATCCCAAAAATTGTGTATTATCTAAGTCCGAAGTAATGGACTCGAAAATAGTTCATGAGCCCATGGTATCCCAAAAGATACAACTTACCCTTGAGTTTAGATAAAGTCAGAATCAAAGTTTAGATCTTAAAATAGTCACTGGAAAAAATATACAAAAAAGAAGAGAATATGTATTATCAACACATAAGAAATATTATTATGCCGGTAGAGTCATTGGTCAGTCCAAAATGAGAAATATGGACACATAACAAAAATATAGTACAACAAAACAACCACGAACCCTATCGTACAACTCTATTTTATGTTTATAACTCTTATCCTAGTAAAATGATCCACATAAATTTCAGCCAATATGAGTCAACAAGGATAACAAGTAAAGTCAACTAAGATCACCAACTAAGACTTCAAGTCAACAACAATGATACCACTATTACATAATTCATTTCCCAACCACACAAGAAATAAAATAAATAGATTTACACCATATCTTACAATTAACCCAAACCACACCAGGATCCACAAGGACAATAATAATGGAAAATATCACGCATTCCAATTTACATAAAGAAACCACTATTGCCAATTAATCACATAAACTTGATTCACTCAAGGAACCAATACAAAATCACAAGACATAAGCCGATATGCCCAAAGAAACAATATAGTCAAGTAAATACACAATCCTAGTTTCACTCACGGAACCATCACATTCACCTGTACCTTATATATTCATGTTAACGGTCTTATGTGTACACCCACTTGTCATGACTTACAAAGGACGAGCTCTTGTTCATGTAATAAAATCCTAGACATCAAGAGCCTGCCAACCTTTTATCAACTAATCTCTTGGAGATGTCCAAGTACCGGTGCATTCCACAATAATGATAGATATCACAATAATCATAACCATAATTATAATAGAAACAACAATTATAAAAATCATGCTTTCACATGAGTTCATTGTATGCGATTGATACTTCGGATATCAAATAGTCATTCACTTTCTTTGAATATGCCTTGCACAAAAAATACTAGGAAATAGATATCATACACACATAACACAAATTGAGTTTCAACTACATTAAAACCTTCCCTTTTGCATATCAAGCTTGCACCACTATATTAAATTTGAGCCTTGCCTTTCCATGTAAGTTCCACTTGGTTATGGTCTAAAAACATAAAAGCAATATATAATCAATCAAATAACCTACCATGATGAGGATTATAACTTAATCCCAAACCCTAAGGTCTATTTCATGATCATTCCATGTATTCTAGATATTTTCTATCATAATTCACCTTAAACCTACTAATTTCATAGTTAGCATAGTGAATTATTATCATGACTAGGAGTTCTTATAATTGAGTTTTAAGTTCCCTCAACTCTGCTAGAGCGATACAATATGGAGGAATAGAAATTGAGTGAGTGCCCAGCTCCAACGTAATACAAAAATCAATATCCCTGTCTTGAGGCATACCGTGCAAATTTATAGGAAATACGACCTGAAACTTAGAAACCATAGTAACTAACAAAATGAAAGTGGACTCCATACTAACATCTCAAAAGTAATTAAGAAAAGCTTAATACCCCTTCCCCACTAGTTTTCTTGCCCAAACAAAGGAAATGACTTTTACCAACTTAGACTTATACATACCTTCCTATTTTAGTTTGTCCCTCCCAAAGATTTCCAGAGTCACTATGTTTGCATTACGATTCAAGATTGATTGATATGCAGATAACCAAGTCATAACCAGAGTAATTTCAAAATCAAGCTTGTCCAAAATGATCAAGTCTACCTAGGTCTACAAACCCATAAACAATATAGAACATGCATGATAAACATGGGTCACCACCATAAAATCTACTATCATAGTAAGAAATTACATAAGAGATTAGAGTATATCACAAAACAAATCTAGACCTAAAGTAAATCTAACAAATACATAAGAGTAAGTTGAACCCGGGTCAAACAAAATAGAATCCATACTGTCATAGATAGGAATAGTACCTATTTTAATGATGTCAGATACCTCTTCTCGATCTTTTCTTGAAAAGCATAATAGTATTCTCTATCATCAATCAAGGAAATATCTCTATCTAATTTTACTCTAACTTACCAAACTACCATTATCTTTGTTTCCACTATGACCTACATTGTTATTACCCCATACACCCTATCGAAGACCTTTGCCATTACTACCTCAACCTTTACCTAATGGAACTACAACCTTGGTTTGTTGTTGTGCAGGCTTACCTTTCTACCTCAAAGACACTCTAAGTGCCCAACAATACCACAAAAATTATAATCTTGCTCTAGAGAAAGCAAGTTGGCAAAAGAATAAAAAGTTCATTGGTCTTAAGGAACTGACAACTGTTGAATAGCCCCTGAATGACTACCTATGGAGGATGGCAAGGCTAATTGAATAGGGAAAGTAAGATAATCCTTCTGGATGTGACACCTAGAATAAGAACCACTAAAATTACCCATATTCAAGGACTTGTTAGCTAATCCCTTAGCTTGACCAACTGGCTTAACTCCCTTAAGTTTCTTTATATAATAAGCCACATCATTAAAAATCTTTCCTACATAAGTCATGTTAGCGGACAAAATAAAAAGATTAGTGTTTAAACCCTTAACAAATAATCAAAGTCTCTCATATTAATTACCCAACAGTTAGGTAACATAACTAGACAGAACATGACACCTAGCGTCATAGGCTACACAAATATACTTAACTGCTTAAGCTCTGGAAACTCATCCATATTATGGTCACAAGGGGTATGGGGTACATACTTCTCCAAAAATAGGGCAAAAAGCTTACCCCAGTCAATGGAGTCAATATCGGTGACCGACACTCTAGATAGGCTCTGTACCACTGCTTTGTATCCCTTTACAGTTGAAAAGTCACAAACTCAACACCATACTGCTACATAATCTTTAATTTTTGAAGCCTTACATAATAATCAATAATGAATTGAAATGTATTCTTAGGACTATGAATTGATGGAGATTTCATTTTTAGAAACTTAGTCAGCGACTCATGTCCAGCACCATTCATAATGGGGCCTAAAGTATGATGGGTGAATAATAAGTGTCAAAGACTTATCGATTTTGGTAGCTAAAGTGACAATGGGAAAGTTCCTAGAATATGAAAAGTTAGCATAGTGAAAGTGGATATAGTACTTGTCAACCTACTCTAAAAAGTAAAAACCTATTGAATAACCTTAGAAGACATCGAAGAAAGGACTATACCTCCAGTCGATGATGCCACCTTCTATTCCACACCATCCGCATCCCCTGCCTTATCCTCCTTAAAATGATTATAGGATGGGAAAGGTGATACTGACCTCTGATGAACCCGGTCAACTATTGATTGAGCTCCACCCCTGGTGGGTGTTTCTCTTATTCTTCATCTTCCCCTATTTCTACCTCATCCTCAACCATAAATAGCAAATTCCATAATTAGAGCTACTAGTATATGGGTTGCTACTCATGCTTAATTTGATCTAGTATTCACCATCTGCAAACAAAAAAAAACTTCGATTCAAATTTGGATCATAAAAATAACACTTGGAATCAAGTTATAATACTAATGAAGAAAGAACAAATAGTTTTGTAAAGTCCTATAGCCGCTCGAAGAAAATTATAGACGTCTCCATATCATTTTGCAAGAATTTATTGGACCCATTTTGGTGTGATGAGATCAACGAACCTAGGAGTCTTGTACCAACTTTGTTATCACCCAAACCTGTCTTAATAGGAACCCACCATAAATCTCCTATGGGAGAACCAACTAATAGATATTGTCAACCAAACACTTAGCCAAAAATAGGCAGCTAAAACAAATTCCATTATATAAAATCAATATCTAATATCATATTAAAAGTAAAAATATAGTAATGCAGAAAACCATATACTAGGACTTGAAAGGCATCATATCGAAGCTCTAATAAATAACAAAAAAGGGGATGCAAACCCAAAAATTAATATAATATCACAGTCTGAATATATAGACCAAAAATATTAAATGAACCCATGGTAGCCTGAAAGATGCAACTCACCCTTGATTTCTGATAAGGTCTGAATAACAATTGAGGTCTCAAAATAGTCGCTGGAAAATGGTTTGCACTCAACAAAAAAAGATCATGTGTAGTATCAAAGAATAAGGAACAACAATGTGTTGATAGGGTCATCAACCAACCCAAAATGAGAAATATGGAAACCTAATCAAAATGTAGTAAAATAAAATAACTATGCACCTTATCATGTAGCTCCCTTTCAAGTTCATTATACATAGCCTTGTAACAAGAACACCATGAAGTCAACAAGGATAATAAGTTAAGTCAACTAAGACCACCACTAAGACTCCAAGTCAACACCCATGATAATAATATCATATAAGTCATGTTACAACTACATAAGTAATGGACAACATAATGTTATGTCACAACTTACAATTGACCTTGACCATATAAGGATCAACAAGGACAACAATAATTGCAAATATCATGCATCACAGTATACATAAAGAAACCACCTTTGGTAATTAAGCACATAAGCTCAAATCACTTAAGGAACCAACATAAAATGACAACACTTAAGCCTAGTTCATTCAAGAAACCAATATAATCAAGAATACACAATCCTTAGTTCACCCAAGAAACCATTACACTTACCTATACCTGTTACATACATGCTAAGGGTCTTATGTGTGCACCTACTATTCATGACCTGCAGGGAACGAGCTCTTGTACATTTACCAAATCCTAGATATAAAGTGTGTACTGACCTTATATCAACCAATCTCATGGAGATGTATAATTCTTGTACGTTCCACAATAATTAAAGATGTCACCAAAATCAAAACCATAATAATAACTAAAATAATATTTATAAAAACCAATAATCTTTTATATGAGTTCATCGCATGCGATTAACACTTAGAATATCAACAATCATCCATTTTCCTTGAACATGTGTAGTGCAAGCAATACTAAGAAATAGTTATCATGCACATGTAACACAAATTTAGTTTCAACTAAATTAAGATCTTCCCTTTTGTAATTGAAGCTTGCACCACTCTATTAAATCTAAGCCTTATATTTCCATGTAATTTCCACATGGCTAGAGTATAAAAACCTAAAAACAATGTATAATCAATCAAATAACCTACCATATCTAGTATTAATAACTTAATCCCAAACCAGAAGGCCAATTTCATGATTATTCCTTGTGTTCTATATTTTTCTATCATAATTCACCTTAAACATTCCAATTTCATGGTTTCCATAGTGAATTATTTTCCTGACAAGAGTAAATTATTGATTAACAACTAAACACAAAGATTTTACACCTAATTTACCCCCCAGCACCAGAAAATATGCTAAGTCAAGCTCAAAACATCCCCAAAACCTGTAAATGAGTGACTCAAAGGTTAATTAACTAAAAAACTATTTAATGGGATAAATTACCTACCTATACCAAAAAAGAAATTTAAACCTGATGAAAATCACTCCAATCACCTAATACCTTCCCAAAAATAAGTTTAGAATAATAAACCATGTTAAAGGAAATTTCTAAATTAACAATAATTTACCTCGCTACAATGACCCAATCCTGTTATAATGACATCATCCACTATTATAGGATTGACGAACTTTGAATTCTCCTATAACAAAATTTCTTTTGCTATAGTGGAAGTCACTATAGAAATATGTCACTCGCTATAGTGAGATAGGTGAGGCCAAAACTTAAAAGTCTTTTAGATTTTCATTTCTCCCAACACACACTAAAATCATGATATCCTAGACTAACTCCTTTGTGTCAATTTTGATATCGGGAGTTGTAATTAACCATATTAATTTTTGAGAATTCCTACGAATTATTTATCTACTTAGATAACATAAAACAAAGCTAAACTTAGTCACATTTATCTAATTATTTCCTGGATTTCCCTAGATCATACCTCACTCAAATATGCCTAAGACTAATCTAACTTGAAAATTTTAACTTCCAATTTGGGGAAGAACTTAACCAAAAAATTTTCACAATTGACTTACCTGTAATGACGTAAAGGGTCATTATAAGAGATACTAATTTATCCATTATTGTTCTTCGAATGGTCAAATAAGGAAAAATAAGCTAAGTCAATAATAGAAAGGGTACCTATATTATCAAACAAGTGAGGGTACTTGTCCCGCGTGTCCTTATTGGTTTACCAAGAGGCCTATTTAACCAGATGATACTTCCACTATACCTTTACAAATCGAATTTCCTTTGCCCTTAATTTTTGGACATCCCGATCAAGAATAACAATCGAATCTTCCTCATATATATAATCCTTATCCAACCAAAATGAATACCACTTTATCCTACTATAACAACTCATACCCGCTATAATAGCAACACTTTAGTGGCATTACCCTCTATTGTGAAATTGATCAACTTTGACATTTACTATAGCAGGAGTTTTTCTGTTATCAAAGAAGTTGCTATATCAATATTCAACCTACTATAGCAAGAGTGGTGAGGCAAAAACTTAGAAATCCTTTAAATTTTTCTTTTTTCATAACACACCCTAATACATTAACATCTCAAACTAACCCCTTTGTGTCAAGTTCAATATCAGGAGTTTTACTTAACTGAATTATCTTTTTAAAATTCCTATGGATCCTAATATTCTTAGCTAACATAAGATGAAGATAAATTTAATCACATTTACCTAATCCATACCCGGATTTCCCTATAGGGTCTTTGATTATTTATAAATTGACTTGATTCTAAACTGATTAATCTATGTTTTGAGTTGATTATCAACTTTATAATATTGGTTTTGAGTATTACATCCTTATTTAATACATATATATTTATGAGATACAATTGCTACTGAGAAATACAAATTTTTTTTAAAAATACTTTATAAAACCCTTGGTCGTGAACACTAGCTGACAAATTTAATTGAGATTGAGATTTTGAGTAAGTATATAGGTTCTTGGAGAGCTGAGACTTAAAAGGTTTATCTATGAAGTCATGAAATGGCTTTTAATCGTGTATAATCATTCCACCATCATTGAATTACACTACTTTGCATTATTTGAATTTCTTTATGTTTTTCATGTTCTGTACTTAGAATTTCCATAAATATTTTGTTTGTAGGTTCATCCTTTTTAGACTTTATATTATATAGATATTAGTTGAGGTAGAGTGATCTATCATTGGAAACTTTTCAGTGGCAGGTGAAATGTGTTTGCTGTATTTTTTTTCTTATTTAGTTTTATACTTTGCTCAGTCAGCCTTTGATACCTACTATTTAAAAGTCGACCGTACCCACTCCTACTTTTGTGCCCTTCTAGTGCAGATACCAATACTAGTGTGACCTATGGTGGATGATTTTATTTTGATTGTTGTTGATATTAAAGGTATTGGTGATCTCCAAAGTCAGTGACAAATCCTAGACATCTTCTTATGTTAGTCTGTCTTTATTTACTTTCAAAGACAAATTTATATATTTTACCTTTTTAAAGTTGGATTACGTTCTCTTTACAGTTATAATAATAGTATCTTGGGGATTATATATTTTTCAATCAAATACTTACATTATTTATATATTATGGCCTTATTTTGTTCTAGAAGTCTCATATTTACTTATTTTCTTTAGTTATCAAATCTCTTTTTCTTTTGGGTTTTTAGTTTACCTACTAAGGCTCAATTTAGGTAGGTTCCATCACGACCTCAATGTTTGGATTGTGACAAATTGGTATTCATGCACTAGGTTCACCGATCATAAAAGTCTATGAGCAGGATCTATAGTATAGTCTCGTAGATAATATATTAACGTCTCTGTCTATCTACGAGAGGGTATAAGATATCTTTTAGAGAAACATGTCTTATTTGATTCATTATCATGTGGGTTGTTTATTCATAATATTTTAAACTTTTTTCTATTCTTTTCTACTTAGATAGTGAGGAATAGATTTAGAGATATTGGGGATATTGAACTAGCACACGCTATTGAAGCCTTGGGTAGGAATTAAGATAGGGGTCGCGACTGGTCTAGAGGAAGAGGTTGGGCACAAAGAGCTACTACAGCTAGAGTACATGTTATGGCTGCGTCTCCAAGCCTAATATTGATTATTTTTAAGGATTTATATTAGATATAGAATCAGGGACCGACTTAGTCCTTACAGGGTTTAGTTGCTACTCTGGTGTTACAAAATTTATTAATATATTTACTGAGTCATCTGGCTTGTCTTTCTTAGATTGGTGTTCCTCCGAGTGTGTTGGTTATTTCTAAAAAATTAGGATTTATTCAGATGCCAGGGTAGTGTAATGCCCAAAGTTTTTAAGCTCTAAACCCACCAAAAGATAGGCCATTAAATTAGCTTCCCAGCACCACTAGTGTCTCCTTAATCCAAAATCATAGTTAAAAGTTGTTGAAAATTTTCTAAGGCACTATCAAACTACCAGTGTCATAAACTCTATCAATGACCTACTGTTAGACACAATAAGTTGTAGCCTACACTCATTGCTGTATCAGTGAGCAACTAAGAAATTATCCTCTTAACTACAATTCCTCATAATGACTCGTTAGTAGACCTAGTAAGTCATCAGGAGAAAGTTATTGTCATAATAGAAAGGACCCAAAATCTTAGGTCCATAGGTCACGACTCAAGCAACAACTTATGACTAGTTATAATGAGTTGTTACTTGATATGTGGTGACTGTTTCTCAGAATTTCATGAATATTTTAAGAAGGGATTTCAAGTTTTTTACCATTTTTTAACTCCTATCCATCATTGTTTAGGCTTCTTTAAGGGTGGAATATAACATAGTTCCCCCCTAAATTCCTCATTTAATCTTAAAATCAATACACAATGAGAAAAAATGATTCTGTCATCTCCAAAAGCATATTTGGATTCTTCAATGTTCTAGTTTGAATTTGAAGAGTTCATCAAAGGTTTCACCTCTTGGTATGTGTGATTTCATCAATGGATTCCTTTCACCTATTGAGTCCCAAAGATTTCTTCAAACTCATAAGTTTAATATACCTTTTTTTCCTAGGGTTTCATGATAGTTATGAGTTCCCTTGGAATTTTAGTTTAGTTGTTGAATTCAACCACGATTATATGTTTTCTCATAATATTACAATATTCTCCTACTCACCACATGAATTTCCTTATTATTGATTAATTATTGAGTTTGGCCTTTAGTTGTGAATTTCTCTATGATCAATTTTTTTAAAATATTTTCATGTTAAGTTGCATTAGAGAGAGTTGGTGGGTTATGAACACCTGATACCTAGGATTTGATGTATGTATCAGCTGACATGTTTTGAGCACTTCAGATTATACATATGCTTCTATAATATTATTATATTGAACATATATCATTTTCAGTGTCCTTCAGCTAGAAGTAGTACTTAGCATCGAGCAAATGCAGGGATGAAAGCTTTCTCATTAGTTAGGACTGAGACATTTAGTAGAAGTCCCTAAGTTCAAGAACTATGACACCACCATAGTTTATAAGGGGTCACTCGCTAAATTAATACTGATACCCTAGTCCTATGGGACATTAGTTTATTGGATCTATGCAAGTTAGTATTGGTACCCTTGGCAAAATACTAGCACTCTCTTGACTGGAGTTATAAATTGGACCCCGATTTTATCAGATTAGTGTATGTTGGTTACTGTTAGCTCCAACAATGCTCAGTTTATGTTCATCTTATATCTTAATTTAGATATGCATGACCTTGTATTCTGTTATTCAATTTTACCTATTATGTATATACACTAAGTCTTGTATCTAGCTTATCATGATTCATGTATTTATGTTCAGATTGACTAGTTTGTTTCCCATATCACATACTGAAATACTATGGGTTTTAGCCCTTCAAAATTTTCTGAGTTTTGAGTGCACTATCTTGGATATAACTCACCCTACAAGTCAAAGGGTGTCTTAACGGGTCAGGTGACCTTAGTCATAAGGTGTCCACTAAGTTCGGCCTAAGACACTGTCTTCATTAAAAACTGATGTCATAAGTCGTAAAGACTCAATACGAATCCTAATGATCAAACCATAGTATGTCCAGTGTTCACCCAATTTGGTTTGGCTCTAACTACGACTTGGACCCTACGAGTCATAGGGTCACATAATAAGTCGGTTGGCTAAGTCATAAGGATAATAGTAGGTCTAGTTCTTGGAGACTATTTTGGTTATGACTCATTATGACTGGTTGTAATGTGTGGTTACGAGCCGATGGGTGACTCGTAGCCAAAGGTGACACTTTTTCAGCTTATAAGCTAATGACACTTTAAAGATTTCCCACTTTAACCCCTTAGATCCCACTATTTAAAACTATCTCTGGGACTCTACTAGCCTGTTATTATCTATCAAATACTCCCAATTACTGTCTTAAATACTCCATCTAAGATAAAGATAGGATTCCTAGAGAGGTGGTCATCTAGGGTTCTAAAGGTGTTTGTTTCTCAAAATTTCCTGGTACTTGAGGTTGTTACTATTCTGATATACTTGTATTTTCTTAATGGTATGATTTGGAAAAGGTTTATGTAGTTTTGATTAAGATTTGAACTATGTGTTGAGAGCTTTGAAGATAAAATATTTAAATACTTCTTTCATGATATTTATGAAATTATTTTGCTTAAATTGATGGTTGGTAAATATTTTAGGGTGCATGGGGATGGTGGATGGACATGGGTACAATGGAATCCATAAATTGGTAAACCATGGAACTAGGGGGTACAATGGAATCCCCAAATTAATTAGTTTGGTATAGAAATTGGTAACAACGTTTGTCCACTGGCATAATTGGTTTTAGAATATTCCATATCACTTGGTTTAATTTATCTCTGACATGAATGCATGACCTAGTTTTTTAATTGTACAAAAATTATCCTGAAAACCTTGTGGGGTACACTAGAATCCCCCAAGTAAATTTTATAATAGAAACTATGGGGTACACTAGAATACCTAAGTGTTTGATTAATACCATTGCTTGCAAGGTATAGTCGATATGACAATACCGCTTAATAATGCCTTAGTAATTGACTCCTAGAATTGGTGGTTGTTTTATGTGTTAAAGGATTTAATTAGGAAATAATATGGTATATGTTAGCATGTTGTAAAGGTGTGAGTCTGAAGGACTAATACTAGAAACTCATCTTTGCCGACATAAGGGATGGTATTGATGACTAAGTATGCATGGGTTACAAAGGAATACCCTAAGTTTATATTGTTCCTATATCCCTGAGTTATATGTTAGCATGCTATTCACTATTTATCTTCGGACGTTGTATCCCAGGTGATGTAGGAACTAGCCATACTTTAATATCTCTTACTTAGTAACTTGGATTCGAGATCATCTAGCATGTCAGATTAAAGTGGTGATCTTTGATACTTTAAAAGACTCCATTTCATGATTATGGTTTATTTAACATTTTGTCTATTCCATTAGATTTGGTTTTTGGCTATTTTTGGTGCTTGTCCTGACATATTATTGACATTTAATTTTGTAGAGGCTTTGTGTGGTTACTATAGTTATTAGGCGGTGGGGGTCAGTTGGTTGGGTGGTCACCCATAGTTGGTTATAGACATGTATTAAAAATATTCTTAAGCTATTACATATTATTTGTTTTTGTGTTCATAATTTATATGACCTTGGGATCTAATATGTTTTGTGTTGTTAGGTACAAGGGGGTGATCTCTGGTCCACGTAGGACTTAAGATATTCATCATGGCCAGGTCCTGATTTGGGTCATGACAAAGATGGTATCAGACCTAGGTTTGGTTTCAATAGGTATCTAACAAAGAAATATTTAGTAGAGTCTCATTTATGGGTGTGTAGTGGACCACACTAACAAGTTAGAGGCTACGAGGTATCTAGTAATGTTTCCCTTTCTTGTTGATTCATTTTAAGCTGTAGCGTCTAAGGTCTTGAATACTTTTAATTTCCATCTGTTTATCTTTCAGATCATGCCTCCAAGAAGATCTGATATTCGTGGAGACTCTTCTGTCATATTTTACAATAATGTTGATGGAGCTTGTCAAATTTCTGAAGTCTAGACTGTTTAAGGGTTACTACATCTGGCTTTCCTGATAAAGTCTCACCTGTCTCTACTTATCCTATCCCCGAGGGTGACATGGATACTTAGTCACCTCAAAGTGATACCACTAATGTTAGGTTTTGTTGCTTCATTAACCTATTGCCCCAGTTGGTGACATCTTAGTCACAATAGTTGGGTCTAATAGGAATTACTATGAGTTCATTTGAGGCCACTGGAGTTGGCTAATTTATGAGGTTGGATCTTCTGATTTTTACTAGTACCTAGATTAAGGAGGATCCTCAAGGCTTAATTGATAAGATGGAGAAGATCATTTAAGTTATGGATACTATGGCTGTTAAGGGTGTAAAATTTGCTGCCTACCAATTGAAGGATGTGGCATACCAGTGGTACGAAGAGTGGGGGCAGTTAAGAGGTAAAGATTTTGATTCTACCAAATGGGAAGATTTTTTTAGTACTATTTTAGACTACTTCTTCCTTAGGAGTTAATGGAGGAAAAATGGTAGAGGTTACCAAATTAAAGCAAGAAAGGATGACAGTTAAAGATTATGCCTTAAAATTATATTAGCTTTCCCGATATGCTCTCGAGTTGGTGTCTCGCATGAGAGCTATAATGAGGAAGTTTGCTTTCTGGTTATCTCAAGACTTGATTCTAGATAGTAAGGCTGTTTTTTTGAACAAGGACATAATATCTTCTGACTTAGGGGATATATGGAACAAGTTGAGTAAGAGAAGAGGAAGCAAGTTGAGGTTGGAGAAAGGCATAGCAAGAATTTTTGGCGTTCACAATAAGATGAAGGCTAAGAACAGAGAGGCAAGGATAGAGAAAGTGTTACAAGAAGAAGTGAGACAGTTCTTGGTACTACACAACGGTTAGTTCTCTTACCCAAAGTCATCTGGTGATTGTTGTTATTAGGTTATTGATGGACCTAGGGCACAAGGTGCCCAATCTCAAACTAGTGGGGCCAAATCAACTCCATCATATTCTTCTTATAGATTTTTTGGTCGATTGAATCATGGTTCCTGTGATAAGGAGAAGGACAGGTTCTTCAATTATGGTTATCTAGGGCATATGCTTTGAAAATGTCCCATGGGTAACATTGCTTCTGCAAATTAGGTTCCTATTGACTCTTCATCCACTCCCACATCAAAGGGTGTTTCGTCTGCTTCTAGTACCAACCCTGGTTAGAAATGTCTATTCCTTTGATGCCCATCAGAAGTTTGAGGAATCTCCTAATATTGTTACTAGTATGTTGAAATTCTTTTCCCATGATGCATACTATTTACTTGATCCAGGGTCCACTCTTTCTTATGTGACCCTTTTTGGCTGTGCATTTTCACTGTAATCCTGAGAGTATCCCTGAACCTTGTTCTTTTTCCACCCAGTGTATGACTCTATGGTATCTAGAGGAGTCTATAGAGTTATGTGGAATTTTTTTGTGGCAGAGACACTCTGGTACATTTGAAAGAATTAGACATGGTTGATTTTGATATCATACGGGGATGGATTTGTTACATTCGTGTTATGCTTCGTTAGATTTTTGGACTCTTAAGGTTTTCTTCAAATCACCAAATAAATCGGTTATTTAGTTGGTGGGTACATTTCAACCCTAGTACCTAAGTAAAGGTATATTTCATATCTTATATCATGGAAATTGGTTTCTAATAGGTGCCTCTATCACTTATTGCATGTTAAGGATTCTAGATCTGAAGGTCCTTCTTTGAAAACTATCCCTATGGTCTAAAAATATTTTGAGGTGTTCCTCGATGATCTTCCTGATATTCCTCTTAATAGGGAGATTGATTTTTGGATTGGTCTTGTTCCGAAAACTTGTTCTATTTATATCCCTCTTATTGAATTGCTCCTTCTGAGTTGAAGGAGCTTAAGAAATAGCTGAAAGTCCTTTTTTAACAAGGGTTTTATCCTTACTAGTGTGTCTCCATGGGGTGCACCTATTTTGTTTGGGTGTAAGAAAGATGGTTCCCTTCGAATGTTTATTGATTATGGATAATTGACTAACGTAACGGTAAAGAATAAATAGTTTCTTCAAAGGATAAATAATTTGTTTTATTAGCTTGAAGGTGCTATGTTTTTCTCCAAGATCGATCTTCTGGTTATGTATCATTAGTTAAAGATTAGGGAGGTGGATATTCCTAAGACTACTTTCCAAACCTGGTATAGTTACTATGAGTTCCTAGTCATGTCTTTTTGTATGACAAATTCCCTAACGAAATTTATGGTTCTCATGAATTAACTGTCTCATCAGTTTTGGTATTTGTTAATCATATTATTTATAGAAAATATCTTTGTGTACTCTAAGAGTAAGGAAACTCATGTCGATCACCTCTATAGTAGACCAATAAAGATCAGCAGTTGTATGCTAATATTTTGAAATGTGAGTTCTGGTTGAATGTTGTGACTTACCTAGGGCACATTGTGTCTAGTAAGGGGATGATGGTTGATCCACAGAAAGTAGTAATGGTTAAGAAATGGCCTACGCCCATGACACCAACTGATATTCAGAGCTTTTTGGGTTTAGCTCATTATTACAAAAGGGTTGTGGAATGTATCTCTTCTATTATGATCTCTTTAACTAAATTAACTCAGAAAAAGGTGAAATTCTCATGGTTTGATTCTTGTGAGGGTATTTTTGAGAAGCTGAAGGATAAGTTGTCTTCAACACCAGTCTTGGATCTACTTGAGGGCACTAATAGATTTATGGTTTATTGTGATGGGTCCCATGTGGGACTTGGTTGTGAGTTGATGCAATATGGTAAGGTGGTGGCCTATACTTCTAGGCAGTTGAATGTTCATGAGAAGGATTATCTGACTTATGACTTAGAATTCTAAGATGTGGCATTTGCATTAAAGATTTGGCATCATTAATTGTATGAATCTATGTAGATATATTTTCTGATCATAAAATCCTAAAATATGTGTTCACCCAGAAAGAGCTAATTCTCAGTCAAAAGAGGTGGCTTGAGCTACTCATGGACTATGATATGAGTCTTCATTACCACCCAGGTAAAGATAATGTGCTTGTTGATGCTCTTAGTATATTATCCATGGAGTGTATAGCCCATGTGGATGAGGATAAGTAGAAGTTGATGAAAGATATTCACTATTTAGATAACCTTGAAGCTCGTCTATTAAACTGTGAGGATGGTGGTGTGTTTGTGTAAGAAGTGGAAAAGTCATCCTTTATTGCTGAAATAAAGGAGAAGCAAGTATTGGATCAAGTATTAATAAAGATTAAGAGAGATGTGGGACAACAAAAGGTTTTAGCTTTTGAGATTGTGGTGATGATATCCTAAGGTACCAAGACAGATTATGTGTACCTGATATTGATAGGTTGTGAGAGAGGATCTTGGACGAGGCTCATGAGTTGCGGTATACGATTCATCCTGGATAAACAAACATATAACCTTAAGGAAATCTTTTAGTGGAATAATATAAAGTGGGATGTGGCCAACCTTATGGCTAAATATATGGTGTGTCAGCAAGTAAAGGTAGAGCACATGAGGCCCAATAGGTTGTCTCAAGAGATTGAGTTGCCTATATGAATATGGGATGTGATTAATATGGACTTCGTTATTAGTTTTCCTCAGTTTTAGAATTAGTTTTATTTGATTTAGGTCATCGTGGATAGGATACTAAATCTTCTTATTTCTTGCCATTGAGGACTAACTTTTTGGTGAAAGACTATGCGACGTTGTTTCTCCATGCGATTATAAAGCTGCATGGGTGCTTGTTTCTATCATGTTAGATCGTGCTTCTCAGTTCTTATCACATTTTTGTCATTCATTTAAAAGAGATTTGGGAACTAAGGTGAGCCTTAATATTGCTTTCCACCTGCAGTGGGATAGGCAAGCTAAAAGGACTTAGGCTTTAGAAAATGTGCTTAGAGCTTGTGTGATTGATTATGGTGGTAGTTGGGTTGATTAATTGCCGCTTATAGAGTTTTCATATTGGGATGGGTTTTTTTGAGGCTTTGTATGGTAGGATATGTTGTTCTCCTATTGGGTGGTTTGAAGTTGGTGAGACGGGATTGTTTGGTTCTTACTTGGTTTACCAAGCCATGGATAAGGTAAAGGTTACTTAGGATAGGCTTAATACCACCTAAAGTTACCAAAAGCCCTATGCAGATGTGAGGCGTAGGCAGTTAGAGTTTAAGGTTAGCGATTGGGTGTTCTAGAAGGTGTCTCCGATGAAGGTTGTAATGCATTTTGGCAAGAAAAAGAAGCTTAGTCCCTGGTATGTTGGCCCAAACCTAGTCTTGAAGAGGGTTGGTAGTGTTGCATATGAGTTGGAGTTTCCTCCTAGTTTGAGCTCCATTCATCTGGTGTTTAATGTTTCGATGTTGAGAAAGTGCGGGGGTAATACTTCAGAGGTTGTTCCTTTGGAGGAGAAGGGTATTTTGGATTCCTTTTCTTATGAGGAAGTCTTGTTTGAAATTTTGGATCAGCAAGCTTGTTGGTTAAGGATGAAGGATGTAGCTTCGGTAAAATGTTATGGAGGAACCACAAGGTTTAAGAGGCAACTTAGGAAGCCAAAGAGGACATGAAGTCCAAGTATCCGCTCTTGTTTCCCATTTTGGATAATTGTGCTTAAGTTATGTATCATACATAGAATCATTGTTTTCTGACTTTGTTAAAGGAAAAGATGATTTCCTTGGTATCTTGGTTTTCTATCTTTGTTAAAGTTAATAGTAGAGGTATGTAGAGTCAAATCATGATAATAAATTCCTTGTCCCATCATTCGAGGGCAAATGATCCAACTGGGGGAGAATTAAAACACCCCGGGTTATGGCCCTTGAAAATTTTTAAAGTTCTTAGATCACTATGTTTGAAATAACTTACCCTATGGGTCGTAGGGTGTCTTGACAGGTCAGGTGACCCTAGTCATAAGGTGGACACTATCTTCATTATGACTTGAGTTCACAAGTCGTAAGTACTCAATAGGAGCCCTAATGATCAAACTATAGGATGTCAAGTGTTCACCCAATTTTGTTCTACTCTGACTACTACTTGGACCCTACAAGTCGTAGGGGCACGTGATGAGTTGGTTGGCTGAGTTGTAAGAACTATAGTCGGTGGGGGGTCTTGGAGACTATTTTCATTATGACTTGTGGTGACATTGTAATGTGTGGTTATGAGTTGATGGGTGACTCGTAGCCAAAGGCAACACTTTTTTAGCTTTTAAGTTGAGCGCACATTGGACATTTCCCACTTCAACCCCTCAGATCCCATGACTTAAAGCCATCAATGGGAATTTATTAGCGTACTATTCGCTATCAAATACTTCTGAATACTCTCTAAAATTCTCCATCGAAGTTAAAGATAGGGTTCCAAGAGAGGTGGTCCTCTAGGGTTCCAAGGGATTTCTTCTCCAAAATTTTGGTATTTGAGTCATGTTACTCTTCCCCAATACATGTATTTTCTTAATGCCATGATTGGAAAAACGTTTATACGGTTTTGATGTTGGGTTCAAAACTATGGGTTGAGGGTTTTGAAGATAAATTGTTTAAATACTTCTTCTATGATATTTATGAAATTGTTTTGCTTAAATTGATGGTTGATAAATGCTTTGGGGCTCATGGAAATGGTGGATGGACATTGTTGCAGTGGAATCCCTAAATTGGTAAATAATAGAACTAGGGCATCCAAAAAAACTTCCAAATTAATTGGTTTCGTATGGAAATTGGTAACAACCTCACCCCCTTGCATAATTGGTTTTAGAATATGGCTTATTGCTTGGTTTTATTTATCTTTGACATTAATACATGTCTTAATTGGTTAATTGGATGACAATGATCTTGAAAACCTCGCGGGGTACACGGGAATCCCCCAAGTGAATTTTATAATGGAATCTGCAGGTACACAAGAATCTCTAAGTGTTAGCTTAATGACATTGCTTTCAAGATAAAGTCGGTATAACGATACCACTTGATAATGCCTTAATAATTGACTCCTTGAATTGGTGGTTAGGTTATGTGTTAAATGATTTTATTAGGCAACAATGGGGGATGTGTTATCTAGCCATGAAAGTGTGAGTCTGAAGGACTAATACTGCAAACACATGTTTGTCAACATGAAGGATGGTCTTGATGACCAAGTGTTCGTAAGGTACAAGGGAATCTCCAAAGTGCACATTCATATGTATGTATCATTGAGGGTTTAGTGTACAAGGGAATGCCTAACCATCTTGGATATCTCTAATTCGTACGGCTAACACATAGTGGGGCCTGTTCAGGGGTAACGCTAGACCCATATAGCCCGTGGGTGGATTATAACGGTACTGCTTCACAACCTAAGTTAAGGTTTTTTTGAAGTACATGCTAAGTCCTGCTCCCTTCCCCAACATTTGTATATGTACTTCATATGATATTACGCATTGGATGTTGTATTGGTTCAAACTATTATCATGACATTATTTTGTTCCTCTATCCCTAAGTTACATGTTAGCACTCTAACTGCTAATCGTCTTCGGATGCTGTATCCCCACGTGATGTAGCACTAGCCATAGTTCCACATCTCCTATTCAATAACTTAGATTTAGGATCAGCTAGTGAGTCAAATTGAAGTAGTGAGCTTTCGTACTTCAAAAGACACCATTTCATGATTATGGTTTCCTTTACATTTTCACTATTCCTATGAATTTGGTTTTTGGAGATTGTAGGGGCATATCCCAACATATTATTAACTTTCTATTTGGTAGAGAATTTTTTTTGATTATTTATTAGGCGGTGGGGGGGGGATGGTTGGCCGATCACCGGTCATCGTTTGTAGACATGCATTAAAAATTTTCTTAATGTATTGCACACTATATTGTTATATGTTTGCAATTCATCCAACCTTGAGGTATGATATGTTTGGTGTGGTTAGGTGAAGAGGGTGATCTCAGGTCCACATGGGACTTGAGATACCCATCACGGTTAGGCCCTAGTTCGGGCCGTGACACATACTCAGTACATTCAAAGTAGTAATGACATACTTTCCAGCACTATATTATCTCAAATTATAGGTTCAGGTACTCAGTACCTGAATCACACTTAGCACATTCTGCTCCATATTCAGCAGGATTTTGGTGAGTCCTCATCATCTGAGGACTAGTTATCTGTGTTGGTTTTTTTCGTTCTTTTATTTTTAGTAAGTTGGAGTTAGTTGGGGGCTTGTCCCAATAATTAACTATGATTTAGAGTCTTACAGATAGCTTTTTAGATTTTCAGCATTTTGGTTTGTCCAATAGTTTTATTTTTAGTTATTGTTAATATTTAGTATTTCACTATTATATTTCCATCAATTATTTCATTTTAGCTTTCGCCCAGTATTTTTTCTTACTTCTTCTATAATTTTAGAGTCATGCCAGACCATGGGTTAGCTTGTGGTCACTTATGACTCTAAGAACTGTGTTACGACTAAGAGGCCGTCTCGATCATGAAAAAACTTGGTATCAGAGATGTAGGTTTAAAATGTCCTAGGGTGTTCAAAAGACGCATTAAGTAGAGTCTTGTCCATGGGTGTGAAGAGCGCCACACTTATGTGCGAGAGGCTATAAAATTTTTTTGGAAAGTCTTACTTCTTTTGTGATTCAAGTCTGCGATAGGTTGTGAACTCTATTAAAATTCTTCTTCTAAATCATCCCCTATTCGTTTATAGAAAATGCCTCCAAAGAGAACCAACGAAAGTTGAAATTACAACCATAGAAAGCCCCACTGCCAGTTTCTGAAGACACTCTAAATGCGGAAGTCTCTAATGCTGAATTCAGGACTACTTTCATAGCGTTAGTCAAATCTATGATTGCTCAGAATTATCAATAGTTTGTTTCCCTATCCAACCCAACAGTGAATACGACAACAACTAGAATCCAAAACTTCACTCGGATGAATCCTCTGATGTTCTTTCGATCCAATCAAGAATAGCATCCACAAGATTTCTTGGATAGTGTTTAGAAAGTAACTAAGATCATGGATGTAACTTCTACTGAGAGGGTTGACTTAGCTTCTTACCAATTGCAAGGAGTGGCTCATACTTGGTTTATGAAGTAGAAGAAGGATAGAGATGCAGAGGTAGGGTTAGTCAAGTCGGATGAGTTTGTCGTCGTATTTTTAGACAGACACTTCCTGCTTGAGTTGGGGAAAGACAAAGTGTAGTAGTTCATCAACTTGACCAAGGGTAGTATGATTGTTAAGGAGTATTCACTAAATTTTACTCAGTTGGCAAGGTATACTCCAACTATGGTGGCTAATTCTAATGCTTAAATGAGTAAGTTTGTCTCTGGTGTTTCTAGGGATGTGGTCGAGTAGTGCAGGATGGCCATATTGGTTAAGGATATGGACATATCCAGATTGATTTTCTATGATCAATAGATTGAGGAGGTGAGGATCAAAGATAAGAAAAGAGAGAATAAGAGCACCAGAATTGATATCTTTAATTTCTCTCCGTAGAGGTCCTAAGGTATTGTGAATAGTGGTCACACCAACCTAGTTGGCAAGAAATATGGTAGGAACCATAAGGGTGAATACATGGCTAAAACTGATGGTTGTTTTGGTTGTGGAAAGTCTGGCCATAGAGTCAGAGAGTGCCCATTCACCTTTATTTTTATACATTGTTAGATGCTGGGGCCACACTTTCCTTCGTGACTCTTTATTTAGTAGTAGATTTTATTGTCAGCCCTATAAATTCTCACTGAACATTTCTTAGTTTCTACTCTAGTTGGTAGTTGAATCATTTCTAGATGAGTATACAAAAATTACCCAATCACAATAGCCCACAAAGTCACTTCAAACAATCTTGTAGAGTTAGACATGACCGATTTTGATGTTATTATTGGCATCGATTGGCTCTACTCTTGCTATGCCTCAATTGAGAAACCAAATAGTCCAGTTTTAGTTACCAAATGATCCATTCTTAGAATGGAAGTGTATTACCTCAGTGCCTATAGGTCAATTTGTTTGTTCCTTAAGGCAGGAAAAATAATCTCCAAAGGGTGTATCTATCATCTTTTTTGAGTCAAAGGCTCAAGTCCAGAAATCTTGAGTCTTGAGTTAGTTCCAGTCATAAATGAATTTCTAGAAATTTTTCCTGAAGACCATTTTGAAGTTCCTCCCAATTAAAAATTGACTTCAAATTTAATCTCCTTACAAATACCCAGCCTATTTCAATTCCACCTTATAGAATATGTTTAACTAAGCTCAAGGAATTAAAGGAGCAGTTAAAAGATCTCTTGGAAAAGTGTTTTATCTGGGCGAGTGTCTCTCCATAGAGTGCTCTGCTTCTTTTCTTGTGCAAGAAAGTGTATTCTCTTAAAATATGCATCGACTATCGTTAGTTGAACAAAGTCATAATAACGAATAAATGTCCCATTCCCAAGATTGATGACTTGTTCTACCAACTTTAGGGTTCCAATTATTTTTATAAGATAAACCTCAGATCCAGCTATCTGAAAGTCAAAGACTATGACATTCCTAAAACAACCTTCAGAACTCGGTATGGTCACTATGAATTTGTTGTCATGTCTTTTAGACTAAAGAATGTTGCTGCAGCTTTTATGGACTCGATGAACAGGGTGTTCAAGCGGTACTTAGACATGTTTGTTATCGTCTTCATCAATGATATCCTCATTTATTCTTGGAGTAAGGGTGAACATGAAGATTATTTGAGGATTGTCTTGTAGACCCTTACAAATCACAAGTTATTTGTGAAGTTCAACAAGTATGAATTCTCATATAAATTAGTAGCATTCGTTGGTCATACTATTTTCAATGAAGGCATTCGAGTTGACCCTTAAAAGACTGAGGCAGTAAAGAACTGGTTTACCTAAAATAAACACAGAAGTGCATCATATCCACTAAAATAACCCAAAGTGTCCGCATAAATTCATGGTTTTAAGTATAAAAAATGTTGTGATTCCATGACACATCAACACCCTCAACTTAGATGTTTGTGTGTCCTTAGGCAAAAAACAATTAAGCTATAATATTTGGCACGATGCTTAAACAGGAAGATCATAAGATACCTATGTCAGTGATTTTGAATTAACTCTTCTCATAGATTGTTTCCCCCTTCTAATCTCACTTTTCACAAATACAACTTTGTATACAAATTCAACACATGACAAAAAATGAGGGAATCTGATGATGGCATTACATTAGTTATAGTCAATTGGGCATCAACATAAGCTACATCAACAAAAATATATTAGTAACCTAACAAAACAACCCCCGTGTGCTCATAATTAAAGAAATCCCTTTCATTCAACTAAGATTAATTAATCAATTTAGGGATATATCAAGCAACGCTCTCTCTCATAAAGAAGTATCACCGGTGTATACAGAATACTATAGGTTTGCCTATATGCTCTCTTCCTAAGTATTCGGATAGTCAAAGTAGTATAACTAAAGGACTTTATTTGACTTTTAACGTAGGTTAAGGACTGGTGTGGTATCTTTTTGGGATTTATTTGAAGACTATGCCTCCTTTTCCCTATGCTAACTTTTGGGGTTCACACTTACCCAATTGTTTTTATTGTTGCCCTTATTTCTCCCTTTCTTAGATTTAAAGAACATTCATACTTAGGCTAGGTATGGTTTTCTCACTTTATATTTATCTTTTACTTTTTTTCCTTCTTTTCTTTTTTTCTATTTATTCTTTACACACCTATCCTCTATCATTATTCTTTCAATACTTCTTTCTTCGTTCTCGTTTAATCCTATACACCTCTATAATATCCACCCTCAACTTAGGCGATTTGTATGAGTTTAAGTGCACAGTGTCTAAGGAGAAATAAGGCCAAATGGGTTCATTGTATAAATAAGAAGGTGAAATTGGTGTAAACAACAAAAATTAGTCTGTTAAAGCTCAAATATTTGGATCAAAGGGATTCATATTTATTTGGTTGGACATTTCAGCTCCAGTGGACTTATAATAAAAAGGGCCTATGATAATATCCTATTTGAATCACCTAGACCTAGGTAAAAGAAGCCAGACAAGTTCTAGATTCCCCTACACCGGGAACTTTGTATCACCTCGCGCACACTCGCATCGGGTTGCCTTGCTAAGTTAAACTTATCAAGTTATTCAACTGTTTACCCAAATTATTCTATCCCTAATCCTAATGCCATTATCAGAGTCACAATAGTTTCACTCATACACATATGACACTGCACAAAAATATTTATGAGGGGTCTCAAATTTTTTCCACATAATTTCATTAAACACAAATACTCACATAATCATTTCCAATCTACAAATATTCCCAATTTTCTAAATCATTTCAAAAATCACACTTCATTACAAATATTTTTCAAATTCTCTCAAAAACAAATAAAAAACAACTAAAAACTATCTTCTTCCATTGGTGCCAATTTTCTCCCCATCTCAGCACCGTGCCTACAAGTCATAACGGACTTGTCAACTACTTTTACTTTTTAGTTACTACAAAAAATTTAGAATCAGACCTACTCCCATCTGAAGGACCTTGCACAATCCCTAGTGATAAAAATGTAAAAATAAGGGTGAAAGTTCATACCTAGGCGCTCAAGGAGCCGGCTCAGCAACAACAACAAGTGGGCTCTCAAGCTGGGTCCCACTGTCATCAGCAATTGTTCTATCGATCGAGACTGAATTATCAAAAATAGATAGGGGCACAACACCATCCTTCTCAATATAAACAATTGGTATCCTTCTACTAATAGCTCTATATGCCATCTCATAGACCCTCATCTCTCGGTCTCGCTTATCTTGAATGCTCTCTACCTTGGCCTTTTTCTTAGTCTCTTTCTCTTCATACCTTCTCTTTTTTCTTTCTTACTTTTTCTAGGACTCCTCAACTCTTATTTATGGAATAGATAAAATATTAGGAACATGGATAGTAGGCACCACTATTTCAATCACTAGATTCAGAATCCCCGGTCTATCATATAGCTCATGCATCATCCATTTTATTTAGGCTACTTTGATACTTATCCCAGAAGTATCAGGTGTCTGTCCACCACTCAACTATCCTCAACTCAAATGCATCTATCCTGCCCAAAACCCGTCTTTCCTGGTTCGTGAACTGTGTATCAAGCCAGGGCTTCATGCCACCTTCCATGTGACCCAATTTCACAACCAAAGTGGATAACCTAGTAATAATCTCCATCCACAGTTTGTGAGAAATCATCATAAGTATAGAATACAAACCTCGTGGCCTAGTTGGTACAGACTATACTGGTGGTGGGGGCACTAGAAGTACCCATTGTATCTATCTATGAAGTATCCTTCTGTATGACTTCCTTAGCTACCTTGGCAGTCTCAGACTGACTTCTCAACCAAAATATATCATTAATCAAATCAACTGCCTGTCTTGCCTGCCGAGCCAAAGTGTTGGCTATATCTCAAATCAGGCCTAATTCGGATGCGTTCGTGGCCTCCAATATCTCATTGATACCTAGAAGTAATTGGAATTCCGTTGCCAAAAATATCTATGTAATCATGTATGGGTAGGCCACCAATAAATTTCACCCGCAACTACCCGATCCCTCATCTCTCAAGATTAAAACTATATTACATCAAACTCAAAACCAGCTATGAAGTCGGCTAACATGGTTGCCCAAACCAGGCTTAGTACATTATCTCCAGTAGTTTGACAAAGCTAGTTTTGGGCCAATGTCCACCAAGATTTACCCTAAAAGTTGAGGGTATTCTTTATGATCTTCTGGGAGACCATCTCGAGGCCTTCAATTACCCAGACTGCATTCTCTCTATTCAAAGCTATCTAAACAGAACCATGTTGTCCTCCAAACCCAGGGTTCTCTTTGTAGTCTTCCTTATTTCTTCCATCCTATAGTCCATTTCCCTAGTCTTAACTGAAGCCTAATACTTCAGACCTTACAAGAATCTCCCTATCATATATAGGTAAATGTTCACCCGTACTTCTAGAATAACCAATCAAGTAATCGGCTCACTATCTTTCCACAACTGACCTTGTTGATATTGTCTTTGAAGTTCACCCTTGTATGCTGCATAGAATTCTCAAAAAAGTACCTCACTATATTTTCCAAGTGCCCTCGTTCTATTCAAATCCATACTTTCTAAAATGTTTCTCAAATTAGGGTATCTCCGATATCCCAGTAGTCATTAACCCCAACTACATATATAATACCTTTTTTATTTTTCCATCCTGATGTCTGTTCAACCCACTATTAAAAGTCTCTTGCAAACTGGGGTACCCCCATTATTCAACAATGGGAATTGAGGCAATGGTAAGTACAACTGGGGGATCTTGTCTGTCGACCGGGGTGGCTTCAACCTCTTCTGTACTCTGGGCATTTTTTGAACTAGGTTTCTCCAAACTTGATTCAGTATCAAAGAGTGATGGTGTATGTGGATGAGAGACAGTTGGGTTCTTTCTCCTCCGGCCCCATGGACGTGCTGATTTCTCTGGAGGTGCAACCTTATTCCTCTTTCCTTTGTCAAGTACTATCCATTTATGGGCAGCTTTACACATTGTTGTGCTATCATATAGATCACCACTGCTGGTGGACAACAAAGAGTATTTTGAAATGTATGCTAAATGTAAAGAGTTGTTCACTGGTCAGTATTTAAAATGTATCCTAAATAGTCGTACTAACCTCCAACCTAGTGAAAAGTACCTTACATTTAGCATTCCTACTTGAAATGTAAAAAGATTAAGTTCAAAACTTACTTGATTGGAGTTGAAGACTGAATTTCTCAATTTTACTTCCTTTTCCCCCGACCTTATGCTTAAGTCAAGTAAAATGAGAATTCTGAGCATGTTGGTGGTTAAATTATGTTGTTCACACATTAATTCGTGAGTGAAATCTTGAAATTATGGCAAAAATTGTTGTAGGTGTGATTTTTGGTTATTGGGTGGACTTTCATATATTTAAATTCAATTTTTGGGTTGGGTTGACCTACGATACCAACCTGGTAATCTTGTGTACGAGTTGTCTAAACAACCCATACCCAGTCTTATGGTTCTTTTCTTTAACTTGTACAGACCTGGAACCTTACCTGGGTTTTGGAGTTTATTCGATTCAATGTGACGAATCGTACCTTGAGTGCACGACTCATTCTATGAGTCATATCTACTCCAAAAACTTTTACATGATTTTGGATTTTCCTGTAGGTCCATACGACTCCTACTCACGAGTCGTACCATCTAGATATGACTCGTAAAAAGTCCATATGACCAAACATTTTGAACTTTTCTGGGTATTTGCTGCACTTTTTAGCTCTGCACACTGAACAAACATATTAATTTATAATTAAATAAGTACGAAAACTTAGTTTTACTCCCACACAGTGCTTAATTTAACATTGCTGCATGACATAGCTAAGTTGGATACTCCAATTGCCCTAACTAGCCTCATGGTTTTCCTCTAATACAGTGCTTGCTTTAACATTGCGGCACGACGTAATTACCTTGGTTACTCAATATTCACGAAGATAATTTTAAAAATTATATTAATTTCCTTAGTGTTACCCATGTAGTTATCTACTTTATGCCCATTCACCTTGAATGGGGCTTCAGCATCCCACTTCAATTCTAAAGAACCATATGGTAACAACCTAAGCATAGTAAAACAAACATATAATCTTGACTTCAACTTACCTGAAAATAAGTAAAGAATTGATTTGTAGAGCAATACCTGGTCTCTAGGGAGGTTTTATCTCCCTTCATTGTTATTATTTTATGAATAAGGAGGTTCGAGTCCCCCATAAATCATTATATGATCGTGTGTTTAAGTCAGTATAGTATATATTAGAAGGTTTGAGTCCCACGTTTGCATAGATATAAGATTATTTTCTAATTTGTGTAGTTACACACACTGAAGCCTAAACCAGGGGTGAGATCTAGGGCCTATATATCCCATGGGTACTATTATAAAAAGTTGAGCTATACAATCCAGGTTAGAAATTTAAAAGTGCATGCTAAACCTTGTTCCCTATCTTGGCATGAAATATGTATATATAAATGTGTATATATATAGATATGTATATACATATATATATATATACATGTATATATTTGCATATGGTTATGTGCATTGGATGACTTGGTTTGAATTGACGGCATTATTTTATCTTTATCCCTGAGTTACATGCTAGTGTCCACCTTGCTAACCGTGTTTAGATGTTGTATCTCCACGCGATGCTGGATTTTTGCATACTTCTACTTCGCTTGCTTAGTGATTGTGGATTGATCGAGAATTGACTTAAAGTGCCGAGATTCCATGCTTCGGAAGGCTCCATTACAGTATTATATTTTTCTTTTGAGTTATAAACTATTTGATACTATTTTTGGCTATAATCAGGGACATATCCCGATGGTTTATTGATATTTAATTTGGTAGAGGCTTTGTTGGACTACTGTGTACTTGGGATTATTTTATTGCTGGTTGGTTTTTTTACACACATATCATAACATCTTTAATTTCAATTTCCCTTATCATTTTATATGTTCTAAATTCATTCGACATGGGTGTAAGGTGGTTTACGGTTTGGGTGTTATAAGTGGTCTCCAGTCTTTGTTAGACTTAAGATACCCTTCATTACCCGATCCTTGTTCGGGTTATGTCAGGTGGTATTTGAACTGAGGTTCATGGTCAACTGGGTGTCCACAAATCCATATCAAGTAGAGTCTCTTTTATGGGTGTGTAGCATGCCACACTTATAAAAGTCTTGGAATGGATCACCAAAATCACATGACACAATTTGACATGAATTGGACACCTTAGATATCAAGGGCGCGTCGCAGACCAAATAAAAGTCCCTAGGGTTCATGACATACATAGGTAGATTCTTAAGGGACAAAAAACAGTGTGTATCCATGATAAGGGCACTTTTTAGACGTAGACGCAGAGAATTAACCCCGCGACGCGACCTAGTGCAAAAATACGATAGTTTTGTCCTATAAATAGGACACTGGTACTTGATGTTATACACTTTGGAAGTCTTTGAAACTTGGAGAGGGGATGTAAAATACTCCAATTAGGGTTTTTATATCCTTACTTTATATTTCTAATGCATTTTATCATGTATTCATATATCTTGATTACGGTTATGTCTATTAGCAGCTAAAAGTCCCCTTTCCAGGGTAAAAGCTAAGAACATGATTACGATTTCTTTGAATTGAATTGGGTTTGTTTATTTGTCATATTTGATGTTTATTTACCATTTTTATCATCATCTTAAGGATTTATGACCCTTGGGATATTCTTATTGTCATCTTTGTGAACTCGAGAGGGGAATAAGATGATAAAACATGGGGGTAAGTAGAGTAAGGTTCTTATTCCTTTATGAAATAAGGAATTTAAATAAGCATCTAGGAAAAGGATATACCTATAATCCTTTTTTTTCACTATGGGATGAAATATAAATGCATTTAACTCAGTGCTCGCATCCCCGCTCAATGATGTAGTTGTGGGTTTTAGTAAGATCGGTGGTTAGAAGTTTATAGACCATGGTAATAAAATCAACCCGTGAATTATCAACCAAGATAAATAAATTAATCAATGAAGGTCGAATGCATAGTATGAATGTTTGTAGTGCTTTAATCCCGGGTCTTTATTCACTAATTGTCCAATGTCATTACTTTAACACATTAATTAATTTACTTTTAGTTATAACTCTCAAAATCTCTCTTTATTGCGTTGCACTAATTAATATCAATAGTTAAACTACAATTGTATAGTTTTTTAACGCAAGTCTCTAAGGGGCCGATATTCAGCTTTATTTAAGGCCATTGTATTACTTGGTGACACAACGTACACTTGCGTGTGCGCTTGGGCGTAACAAGTTTTTGGCACCATTGCTGGGGACTTGTAAATTCACAACTATTTTTTTTAGTTTTACTTTGTAGATTTCTTTGGTGGTTTACACTTGTTCTTTGGTATTGAATTTACAGGAAAAAGGTTGAGAAATTAGTAGTTGGCAGGGGATAGGGAATTAGTTGAGCCAAACCCCGAACCTGAGGAACTGTATCATCAATTGAGGGGAGAAGCACAACTTCTTCACCAATTCCTACAAATTCATAAGGAACAAGATGATCCTTCTCTCATGGATGAAGAACAACTATCCCAAAGAACAGTTCGTGAAGTGGCAATCCCATTTCCAACAAATTTGACCTTCCCAATTTAGGAACCAGTTGCTAGAGGAAATTTGAGCTGAAATAGAACGTGGTAGAGCTTTTGATCAATAGTTGATAGTGTATGGGATTTTAACATGAAGATCCACAAGTCCATCTGTGAAACTTTCTAGAGATCTGTGACAAATTCATCCCAACGAGCGTGTCAACTGAATATGTAAGGATAACACTATTCCCATTTTCACTATTGGGGGAAGTGAAAAAGTTGTTGAACATTGAGCCAGCAAATTCAATCACAACTTGGGATGACTTAGCTCAAAAATTCCTTATCCAAGTTTTTCCATTTCGAAAGACTACGAGATTACACAGTAAGATTGTTTGCTTCAAACAGAAGCAAGATGAGAATTTATATAATGATTGGGATTGATTCAAAGCTCTTCTTAGTGACTATCCATATCATCAACAGTCTAATAGGTATTAGCTCACACTTTTGTTGAGGCACTTGACCATAACACAAAAACATTTCTAGATTCAGCTGCAGGTGGTCAAGCTGCATAAGGAAATCACAAGTGCCATTCAGACTTAAGAAATGCCACAAAGAAGGTTGTAGATGTATTGGAGGTGGACCAATTTGCCCAAATTTTTTTACTACAAAATAGATAAGAAATATGAAGTTAGGGGTTACACAACCTACATCCACAGTTAATGCAATTCAATAAACTGTAGGTTGGTGTGAGGTTTATGGTAACAATAGTCATTCAACAGCTATGTGTGCTGCAAATCCTGAGTTTGTGATGTTTGTGGTCAATGCTCAAATTCTGAATTAAGGGAATGCCTAGAATATAAAGTGGCAAACTCATCCACGAAATCAACAATGGAATGCCCAACAAGAGTAGTTTCAACAGCAACAAGTTTAGAATAATCAGGCCACAACTCAGACTAGCAATGTGGAAGAGATGATGTAGCAAATCAAGGCTACTCAAGCACAATTGGCAATAGATATAAAGAGCTAGCAAGCAGCTACAAGGATCTTGGAGTTGCAAATTGGTCAGTTTGTGAAGGCATAAAATACCAAGCCTCAAGGTGGTTTGCCAAGTGATACTTAAAATCCTAAACAAGTTATGGCTATCACTTTGTAGAGTGGTAAAGATCTCAATGAAGAACCTCCAAAGAAAAATAAGGAGGTAGATTCTGATTTTGATCTTAAATAGGTAGATAACCAATCTACTAAGAATTTGAGGGAGTCTGAGTACTCAAAAACCAAAGTTACGAAAGAGGTGAAGAAGATTCCACCATTACATTTCCCACAGAGGTAGATAAAGGCGAAGAAGGATGCATGATTTAAGAAATTCTTTGACACATTCAGAGAGTTCCATATTTAATTACATCTTTTAGATGTTTTTCAGGGAATGCCCAAGTACGCTAAGTACTTGAAGGATGTGGTAAGATGCCCAGAAAGCTCAAGGACCCTGGGAAGTTCACTCACCCCATATAAATTAGGAATAGTACGGTAGTTCACACACTTAGTGACTTAGGGGAAAACATAAATTTGATGTCCCTTTTTTTGTTCAACACTTTGGGCTTAGGAAAGCTGAGATCAAGCTCTGTTTTACTGCAACTGGCAAATAAGACCATATCTCATCCTGAAGGAGTCATAGATAATTTTCTTATCAAGGTTTGTAAATTTATTATTCGTTCTGACTTTATTTTTTTCAATTTTTAGATAGAAAAAAGAGTACCAGTCATCTAAGGACATCCATTTTTAGCGATGAAGGAAGTTTTGATAGATGTGAGAGGGGGCACGCTCATAATGAGGTTTGTTGATGAAGAGGTAATTTTTAAGGTGTACAAACCACTGAACAAAATATCCTAGTACCAAGATTTGTTCATGATTATGGTGATTGAAGGGGATGAGTATAGGGTGGTGGAGTCTATTCCACAAAGACCTCTTCGAACATCCTCATTGAGCAGCCTAAGAATCTAATACCACAGTCAAATATGATTCAAATTAATGAGCCAGAAAAGGATAAAGTCAAGAAAGTTGGTGACCTTGATAGTTTCCACTCAAGAGGTCAAAAATGAATAAGAATATGGCATCCTAGTGTAAGAAAGAGGATGAAGGAATATGGATAAGTCATAGACTGGGTCATACCATGACACTAAATCAGGCGTTTCTTGGGAGGTATCCCAAGTTAAGGTATGTTTTATCTTTAATACTTTTAGTTTTTAATTCGCTAGTATTTGTTGAATCTCAGGTTGAAGGAAAGTCAAAGTACCGAAAAACCTGAGCTAAGAAGCATGGCGAAGACAAAGTGTGGGGTCCCTTAGACCCTCTTGATTAATAAAGATGTTACTAGCTTGGCATAGAGGCCTCAGGGAGAATTTCTATCTCTACTTTTAAAGTATACTTTGGTGACAAATTATATTTGTAAGGGTTGGGGAGGGAAATTCCCATTTTTAGGGTAAATTTAAAATTTTTTGTGTTAGGAATAAGTGAGATATTCTTTTTGGTGCTATATTTGACTGCATGATGGAAGTGTTGTGTTTGAAAAAGCATGTTGATTGTGTGAATTGTTGTTGTTAAGACTCCCAGGCTCATGTTTATGACTTTTGTACTTGTTGGCTTATTTAGAATTTATGCTATTGTTTGGTTAAGAGTCTATGATGATCCATCTTGAGTTAAGAATGTGCCATGTGTGTGTAAGGTGTTTCTGTATCTGTAACAACCCAAAATCACCTCCCGGGATATCACACGGTGCTTAGGGCTACAAGTAGCCCCAAGCTAACCCTTTGAGCTTATCACTTCTCATAATAACTCATTCTAGAAGAAATATACAAAACACTGGAACTAACATATCAAACAAAAGGAAATACAAATGTAATACTCGATCTAAACGATCACAATACTGGAAATCTCAACACAACCAGAGTTTGATAACTAGTCTGACAAAGCCTTTACTACTCCATAAACTCAAGAGCCATTGGGATAGGTCCCCAACTGACTTAAACTGAACTAAATGTAATAACATAAACACTCGAATAGTGAAATGTCTGAAGATAGGTCCTCGAACCATGAGGAATCAACACTGGAGAAATATAGACGAAGGTACTAGGGAATTACAGATAAGACTGGGACTGATCACCTGAACCTACATTATAAGACAATGTAGCACATAGACATATATGTGGATCATAACTTGGGAATGTACTGAGTAGATGGGGGTATATGCATTTACATAAAACAATATCAATACTCTTTAATCAAATCATGCATGCAAATAGGAATGACTCACATGTCTTGAATAAGTCTAAAATGTAAAGATCATAAATCGTGTAGAATGAAGCATGTAACACAAATCTTGTGAGTCATTATACTTTTTCTTTAAAATCTATGCTCTTCTCTTATTCTAATTACTCATAGAATGAAGAAAGCTTTAAACAATACTTTCAACTCATGCATATGTCTCATTGAGAGTAAAACTTCTTTATTGCTCAAGAATTATAATATTTTGAACTCAAACACTTGGAACTTGAAATCATATCACTTTGGTATAAAAACTAATGATCAACTCTTATTAGTAGAGAACACTGCTTCCTTCTTTGGAAAATACTCACAAGCAATTCGTTCACTTTAGAAAATATCTCAACTCAAAGATTTAGGAAAAATATCCTATCTCAATGGAAAATACTTTAGCTTAGGGAGGTTCTCTTAACTGACATAGACCATGCGAGCTACATGGAGCCCAAAGTCTTGTCCTCCTAAGGAAGAAACCTCACATTGGGGAGAGGTTTCATACTCTTTCCAAGGAGTATAACCTATATTCAGTGATCATTTATCTCAGCCTCGGGCCCATTCATCTCAGCCCTAGGCCCAAAATCTCAAACCTACGGTGGCACGTAGTTCTGGGGTAAGAAACTATGGTAACTTACCCAACTCGATGCTAAATACTACTATCTTTAGTTTATTTCGCTTATCTCATGGAAATCCACTTTCAAAATAATCTCATGGTTCGTAAGAACCCAACAATCAAATCTGTAATCTCATGTGGTAGAATGGATTTCAAAACTATATGGTCATTAGGTCAAAACTATTCTAAATAATCTCAAATAACAAATATCATGGGTGCTTATAGCACAATATTTCATAAAATTGCGAGTCTCAAGTAGGGATTAATGACCCATAATTCAATCTCAAGTTAAAACTCATAATGCACAATAGAAAGCATATAGATTCATAATTCATGTAGAAATCTGGAAGTTATAACAATTTGTCTCAAAATTTCAACTTACTTATATACTTCAATTTCTGGAACATTGAAACGCTTAAATTCTCAAGGAATAACAACGTAAGATATAAACCCAGCTTTAATTTCTTAAGAAAACATGCAAAATCATGCTATTAGACTCTCAATTCATGGGAAACATCAAAATCTTGCAACCAATAACAATGGGTGAAAAAATCTAATTAAATTTCATGTAAAATCTCATAAGTTGCAGAAAATTGTAGTTTAAATAAGTCTTTGGGTATAAGGGTGAAAGGATTATCCATGTTCAAAAACCCACATAACTTAGATTAAGAAATTGGATGAACAAGATTGCTTCAAACTCTTCTTATTACTCTTGAGAGAGGGTTCTTGCAACCTCTGAACTTGGAAAACTCAAATCTCAACTCAATTTGTAGAATTTATTGTGAGTTCTTGGATTTCTTGGAGAAGGGTTTTAGATTTGATCTTGAGGGAGAAACCCTAGATATCTTGTATTTTGGATGATGAACGAAGCCATTTGATTTGTTTGGAATATATATGGTTGATCAAAAAGGGGAGAAGACCAAAACCCCTTTTTAAAATGAGTTAAAAATACTAAATGGGGGTTGCGATGGTTGGATTGACGGTCCATCGCTAGTCTGACAGTCCGTCACTTAGTCTATCATACGTCGGTCAGAAAAAGAACACACCACCTCAATGCGATAGTCTCAGTGATAGTACATCGCAAACTCTAGGGTCCTTTGGATCGTCCGTCACACGTTGGCCAGGATGAGGTCACACTACCTCAGTAGCGATGGTCTCAGCGATGGTCCGTCGTAGCCATGATGGTCCGTCGTCTTGGCCGTTGCACTTAGGCCAGGAAAGGGAGTAACTACTACCTTGGTTGCAATGGTCTGAGCGAAGTTCCATCACAAACTCGATGGTCCATCGGATCATCCGTCGCACCTGGGCAGGTCCGACAACTCTCAGTAAAGCAGCCATAACTTCTAACACCAATTCTGAATTCGGACAAAATTGGTATCGTTAGAAAGACAATTTAATTCTCTACATGATAAAAATTCAAATTTAATAAAATTCTATATTGTTTAAACACTGATAACTTGGGAAGTCACTTCTCAATCTTTTAGGGTCGGAATTATACTTCACTTAACACGCTCTAAGGCTCAAACTAAGAGGGAACCTTGCAGGGTCTTACAATATCTCCCCCTTGGAAACATTCGTCTTCGAATGTGGCTATTTAGACTAGGAACATAGGAAAATAGAGTACACATAGCTGAAGCAATTTGTTAAATGGCTCATAATCTCTCTAAATGCTTGAATACCCTAGAAATTGCAAGAACTCATGCAAAAATAGATATATAGTTGAACTTTAGATTTAGAAGGGCTGGATTAAGGAAGAATAATACCTTCGGATCGATCTAAACTCGCGGAAAAGAGATGCGGGTACTTGGTTCTCATGTCTGCTTCTACCTCCCAAGTAGCGCCCTCAACTGACTGGGTCCGCCACAATACTTTAACCAAAGGAACCTCTTTGTTCCTTAATCTGCGGACCTAAAAATCTACGATCTCAACGGGAATCTCCTCGAATGAAAGATTGTTCCAAATATTAGTACTCTCTGAAGGATCTACCACAACGGAATGACCAATATGCTTCTTCAGTATAGAGACATGAAAAATAGGATGAACGACTGACAACACCACAGACAACTCAATCTCATAGGCTACTTCCCCAACACGGTTCAAAACTCTCTACGGGCCAACATAACGGGGACTAAGCATTCCTTTTTTACCAAACCTCTTCACCCCTTTCATGGGTAAAATCATCAAGTACACCAAATCACCCACTTCAAACTCAAGATCTCTTCTCCTCACATCGGCATATGACTTTTGACGACTCTAAGTTATCTTTAACCTCTCTCTAATCAACTTAACTTTCTTCTTATCTTTAAACACTGCATCAGACCCAATCACGATAGCTTCACCTGCTTCAAACCAACCTATGGGTGATATATATCTCCTATCATAGAAGGCCTCAAATGGTGCCATCTCGATGCTAGCATGGTAACTATTGTTATAGGCGAACTCTATCAATGACAAATGCTCACCCAACTATATTTTAAATCAAGAGCACACACCCTCAACATATCTTCAAGGGTCTGAATGGTCCTATCAGCCTGATCATCTATCTGTGGATGAAAAGCAAAACTTAAAAGAACTTGGGTACCAAGACCCTGCTAAAATGCCCTCCAAAACTGAGAAGTAAATTGAGTACCCCTATCTAAAATAATAGATGAGGGAACTCCATGCATCCTGACTAACTCCCGGATATACAATCTAGCATAATCTTCAGTTGTATAAGATGTATGCATAGGCAAGAAGTGCACGAACTTAGTCAGCCTGTCTACAACAACACAAATAGAATCATGATGATGACGCGAAAGAGGTAACCCGGTCATGAAGTTGATATTCACCACCTCCCACTTCCAAGTGGGAATACCAAACTCTTGCATCACACCACCTGGTCTTTGGTGCTCTACCTTAACCTATTGGAATGGTGCACACTTTACTACAAACTCAGGTATATCCTTTTTCATACCATTCCACAAATAGATTTACCGCATGTTGCGGTAAATCTTGGTAGTGCCGAGATGAATAGAATATCGCGCGCCATGCGCTTCAGCCATAATCCCCTGTCTCATATCATCAACTCACGGAACATATAATCTACCCTACAATCTCTACAAGACATCTCTTGCTTAGGAGAAAACCCCTACCTTTTGGTCCTTAACTGCCTCCTTCAGTCTGACCAAACTAGGATCTCTATCTTGCTCCTCCTTCACTTTCGAAACTAAAGAGAATTTAGAACTACTTTGCACCAAAGTACTTCCCTTAGCTAAATCAACCAACCTAACACCCAATTTATCCAAAAAATGCACATCATGAGCTAACACTTTCTTACCTTCCTCTATATGAGCAACACTACCCATAGAAAATCTACTAAGGGCATCCACCATTACATTGGCCTTGCCTGAGTGATACAATAGACTTATATCATAGTCTTTAAACAAATCTAACCATCTCATTTGCCTAAGATTCAACTTCTTCTGAGTAAACACATATTGTAGGCTCTTATGATTAGTAAACAAAACAACATGAACACCATAATGATAGTGTCTCCAGATTTTCAAAGCAAAGATCACAATAGCTAACTCAAGATCATGGGTTGGGTAATTCTTCTTATGCAGATTTAACTGTCTAGATGTATAGGCTATAACCTTACCTCTTTTCATCAACAGGCAACATAAACCAATTCTAGAGGTATCATAATACACCATAAAACCATTTGTACCATAAGGAAAAGTCAACAGAGGGGTAGAAGTAAGTCGAGTCTTCAACTCCTGAAAACTCTTCTCACAGAAATCTGACCACTAGAACTTAACTTTCTTTTGGGTCAACTGGTTCATCAGATACTCAATAGAAGAGAAACCTTCAACTAAATGGTGGTAGTGGCGTACTAGTCCCAAGAATTTCTAATGTCAGATGGAGAGATAGGTCTAGGCCAATTTCTTACAGCTTCTATCTTTTGGGGATCAACTCTGATTCCTTCGGCTGAAATAATATGACCCAGAAAGGCTATAGACCTTATCTAAAATTCACACTTACTGAATTTGGCTAACAATTGGTAACCCCTAAGAGTTTTCAAGACAGTTCTACGGTGATCTGCATAATTATGCTCATTGCGTAAGCAGACAAAGATTTCATATATGAATACTATGATAAACATATCAAGATATTGCTTGAACACTTGATTCATGAGGTCTATAAAAGCTGCTGGGGCATTGGTTAGCCAAAAAGACATGATTAGAAACTCAAACTGACCATAGTGGGTTTGGAAGGCTGTCTTTGATATATCACATTCCCTCACTTTAAGTTGATGATAGCCGGATCTAAGGTCTATCTTGGAGAAATAACTTGCACCTTACAACTGATCAAACAAGTTATCAATTGAAAGAGAGTACTTATTTTTTACTATGACCATGTTTAGCTGGCAATAGTTAATGCACATATACAAAGAACCATCTTTCTTCTATATAAATAGAATAGGTGTTCCCCAAAGAGAAATATAGGGCCTTATGAAACCTTTGTCTAAAAGATCTTTGAATTTCTCTTTCAACTCCTTATGCTCAGCAGGTGCCATACGGTATAAAGGAATAGAAATGGGACAACTGTTGTGAAGATAGTCAATCTTGAATTCTATCCCTCTATCTAGAGGTACCCCCGGGAGATCTTCCATAAAAACATCAGGAAACTCATTAAAATATCGACTGACTGAATTGTTGGAGCCTCGGACTTAGTGTCTTTGACTATAAATAGGTGATAGATGCAATCCTTCAATATTAGCTTTTTATCTTTGAAATAGGAGATAAAATAACTCTAGGGAGATACTGAACTCCCAGACCACTCAAAAAATGACTCATCAGGGAATTAAAACTTGATCACACAAGTACAACAGTCTATCGATGCATAAAAAGATTAAAGCCAATCTATACCCAGAATAAGGTCAAAATCCACCATGTCTAACTCTATCAAATCAGCAAATATGACTCTATGAAGAATAGTAACAAGACAATCTCTATACACTTGTTTAGCAATAACTGACTCTCCTACTATTGTGGAGACTAGAAAAGGCTTGGAAATCTTTTCGGGACTTATTTTAAAATTCACAGCAACAAGTAGGGTCACAAAGGAGAGACTTGACCCGAGGTCCTACAACACATAAACATCAAAACAAAAGACACGGAGCATACCAGTAATAACATTGGGAGAGTCCTCCTACACCTGATGGGATGGTAAGGCATAGAATCTATTCTGGTGCTAACCGCCAGTAGTGTTAGATGAAGCGCCATAAACAGGGGTGGGATGAGGGATAGGAGCTGGTGTACTAGTAGTGTGTACTTTAGGTCGTGCATCTATGGTCCCCTACCTAACATGTGGATAATCTATATGTTTGTGGCCCTACTTTCCACAACCAAAACAACCCCTCAAATCTGCGAAACACTCACTGGGATGATCTCAACCACACTTAGCACAAGGAGGATAACTGGGCCTATTACCAAAACTATTCTGCGACCTAAACATAAAAGACCTGCTTCCTTGCTCCTGCCTGCCTCTAGGAATGGGAGCAATACTTTATGAAGGCGCTAGAATAGATGGACGTCTCTAAAACTGAGGACGGTTTCCTTCATGGAACATAGGCTGACTATGCTCATGCTGCTCAGATCTAGCCCTCTTGTTACCCCTCACTCTGTTTGTCTCTATAATCAAATCCACCTATATCTATTGTTTATGCTTCATCAACCTAGACAGATCCATATCCCTATGCAGCATGACAGTCCTACACTTTTCCACCACCAAACTAGAAACACCTATCAAGAACTGGCTCATACTAGCTTGGGTGTCAGAAGTCAAATTAGGAGCATACTTGGCCAACTGGTTGAACTTCAAATAGTACTCCTTAACAGTCATAGAGCCCTTCCTCATGTTTATAAACTCCTAAATCTTTGCTTTCCTAATCTCAAGTGGAAAGAAATTATCCAAGAATACATTTTGGAATACCTTCCAAATCATAGGAGTAGCATCCTCACCTCTATTGTTCCTCCACGATACAACCCAGTCATAAGTTATTTCCTTCAATTTATAAGATGCTAGCTCAATATTTTTTTCCTCACAAATATGCATCACCTGCATGATCTTTCTCACCTCTTCAAGGTATAATTATTGGTCCTCACCTGCCTTGGACCTATAAAACTCTGGTGGATTTATCCACGTAAAATCAGGGATTATAGAAGTAGCTATATCACCTCCCTATTGATTTACAACTGAGACCTGGTTATTGGCCAAACAATTAGCAGTGACTGCTTAGGCTAAAGCCTGAAAGGCTGTTCTTAAATCAGCATGAGACACTATCTCATTCAAAGGATCAACAGGTAGGGGTTGCTCGTCATTGTTTCTATGGGAATTCGCCCTTCGACGTGGCATTTTCTAAAATAGAAGAGCACGAATTATTAGATGAGAGGATAACTATAAGCATGGTAAAATCTGAAAGAAAGAAACAACTTTTTCCTAAAATGTCTTCTAGCCTCTTGCTCATAGATGTGGCTTGCTTCACACCGATAATCAAGACTCTACTCAATATGGCTTGTCAGACTTCCTTGGACTCCTTAAACCTGGCTTTGATACCAAGTTTGTAATGACCAAAAATCACCTCCCGAGAAATCACACGGTGCTTAGGGCTATAAGTATCCCTAAGATAAACCTTTGAGCCTATCACTTTTCATAATAACCTATTCAAAAAAAATATACAAAATACTGGCACTATCATATGAAATAAAAGAAAATACGAAGGTAATACTCAGTCCAAACGACCATAATACTAGAAATCTCAACACAACCACTGTCTAATAACTAGTCTAAAAAAGCCTCTACTACTCCATGAACTCAAGAGTCATTGGGATAGGTCCCCAACTAACTCAAACTGAATTAAAAGAAATAACATAAACACTCTAATAGTAAATGTCTGAAGATAGGCCCTCTGATACGCCCAAATTACAACTCTTGTTAGAAATTGTAAGCGGTCGCTGTCAAATATAGAACCCAACTGGGTTGGGTGTCAAATCCCATAGGGAATACTCTGGTCACTAAGTAGTGCGATTATTAGTAGACTATTGGTCAAAATTCCAAGAAAAAAAGGGGGGATTGGTTTTAGGCGTGAACTAATATTGTCAAATCAACGATGGAATGTTATGTTTAGTAAGATTTAATCACAGAGAATAATAAGTTAGGGTTATGTCCACCTTGTAGTTTCTACTTCTCTATTAACTATGAGTAATGCAAAATTTAGACATGCATGCACTTATAGAGAATCGTATTCTAATCCTAAATCCAAGTGTTTCCCAACCATCAAGGATTTATTTCACTTTAGCTCTCCCGAGCCTAAAGTGTATAACAAATGGTACAAATTCTCCAAGAAGTTAATTCGGTTAAGGCATTAACGTGTAAATAGAGGTTGGAAGCCCTATTTCCTTGTCACACATTCTTTTCCAAACATGTAACTTTCCTCTCGAACAAGTTAATGCTATAATGGTGTGTTCTCTATGTTTGCAACCATGAGAATTCAATTAAAACAAAGAGAGTAATGATATAAGTAGCATACACATCAAGAATTCACAAACTCATAGTTAATAGATAGTATCTTACAAGGTTTTCATAACCCTAATAGAGAAGTTTAGCTACTCATGAGTACAACGGAAATCAAAGTAGACATAATCATCATACCACAACCTAGAACAAGCTTGGCGATGAAGATTGTTTTAGCGTCAACTAGAGGTTGACGTTTTGCCCTCTAGTCGTTGCCCAAGTCTAGTGTTTTTCTCTGTCCTCCAAAATTATAGAATTTGAAAACTGAATAATGAATAATAATCGAATGATGCTGAAAATTCAGAAAATAGGGTTTTTAATAATATCCTTTCCAATAAGTTTCTACTGCCTCCTTAAGTATTTAAAAATACAGGGTTTGCCCGGAAAAAAGTTCTCATGCATCACTTTCAGTCCAAAAGCTGCAGTCCTTCTAATGTGAAGTTTTCCTTTGCTGCTTGCAGGTCCACAAAGTGCTGAAATATTCATCATTAGTTCCTAAAAAACATGCTAATCACATAGGTCATCTCACTTACAGGAAAACGGACTAAAAGTGCAAGAATTATATATTTTATCCTCAAAACTTAGCTAAAACATGGGTAAATTATGGTGCTTAGACGTATAAATATGCCCAACATCATCCTCAAACCATGAGGACTCACCACTGTAGAAATGTAGACGAAGCTACTCGAGAATCACTGCCGAAGCTGGGACTGAGCACCTGAACCCACATTATAAGACAATGTACCACATAGTCATATATGTAGATCAACACTTGGGAATGTAATGAGTATATGGGGGTGTATGCATTTATATAAAACAATATCAATACTCTTTAATCAAATCATGCATGCAAATAGGAATGACTCACATGGGTTGAATAAGTCTCAAATGTAAAGCTCATAAATCATGTAGAATGAAGCATGTAACACAAATCTCATGAGTCATTATACTTTGGATTTGAAATCTACGCTCTTCTCTTATTCTCATTACTCATAGGATGAAGGATGCTTTAAACAATACTTTGAACTCATGCATATGTCTCATGGAGACTAAAACTTCTTTATTTCTCAAGAATTATAACTCTTCTAAACTCAAACACTTGGAACTCAGAATCATATGACTTTGGATTAAAAACTGATAATCAACTCTTATTAGTAGAGAAAACTACTTCCTTCTTTGGAAAATACTCAGAAGCTATTCGTTCACATTAGAAAATATCTTATCTCAAAGATTAAGGAAAAATATTCTATCTCAATGGAAAATACTTTAGTTTAGGGAGGTTATCTTAACTGACATAAACTATACGAGCTACATGGAGTCCAATATCTTGTCCTCCCTAAGTAAGAAACCTCATGTTGGGGAGAGGAATCATATTCTTGCCAAGGAGTATAATGTTAATTCAGTGATCACTTATCTCGACCTCGGGCCCAATAGTCTCAACCTCAGGCACAAAATCTCAAACCTATGGTGGAACGTAGTTTTGAAGTAAGAAACTATGGTAACTTACCCAACTCGATGCTAAATACTAATCCTTTTAATTTATGTTACTCATCTCATGGAAATTCACTTTCAAAACAATTTCATGGTTCATAAGAACCCAATAATCAAATACGTAATCTCATGTGGTAGAGTGGATTTCAAAACTCTATGGCCATTAGATCAAAATATTTCTAAATAATCTTAAAATACTCAAATCATGGGTGCTTATAGCACAATAGTTCATAAAATATCAAGTCTCAAGTAGGGATTAATGACCCATTATTCAATCTCATATTAAAACTCATCATAATGCATAATAGATAGCATATAAATTCATAATTTATGTAGAAATCTAGAAGTTACAGCAATTTGTCTCAAAATATCAACATACTTATATAATTCAATTTTTGAAACAATGAAACTCTTAAATTCTCAAGGAATAACAACATAGGGTATAAACCCAGCTTCAATTTCTAAAGAAAAAAAAATGCAAAATAATGCTATTAGACTCTCAATTCATGGGGAACATCAAAATCTTGCAACTAATAACAATGGGAGAAAAACCCTAATTCAATTTCATGTAAAATCTTATAAGTTGCAGAAAATTGTAGTTTAAATAAGCCTTTGGGCACAAGGGTGAAAGGATTACCCATGTTCCAAAACCCCACATACCTTATATTATGAAATTGGATAAACAATCTTTCTTTAAACTCTTCTTCTTACTATTGAGATAGGGTTCTTGCAACCCTTGAACTTGGGGAACTCAAATCTTAGCTCAATTTGTAAAATCTTTTGTAAGTTCTTGGATTTCTTAGAGAAAGGTTTTAGATTTGATCTTGAGGGAGAAACCCTATCTCTCTTGTGTTTTGGATGATTAATGAAACCATTTTATTCATTTGGAATATATCTGATTGATAAAAGAGTGGAGAAAACCAAAAATCCCTTTTTAAAATGAGTTACAAAATACTGAACAGGGGTTGCGATGATCCAAGCGATGGTCTGTTAATAGCCTAACAATCCGTGTTCATTCGTTGCACATCGGTTATAAAATGAACACACTGACTTGATGCAATGGTCTCAATGATGGTCTATCACAAACTTGATGGTCCATCTGATCGTCTGTCGCATGTTAGCCAGGATAAAGCTGATGATAGGCGAATTTACGCGCCTATATCAATATATTTTGCCCATATTTTAGCCTAGTTTTGAGAACTAATTATCTATTTCATGCACTTTTAGTCCTTTTTCCTGTAAATGAGCTAACAAATATGATTAGGAAAGTTTCAGGTATAAATGATGCAAAATACAGCAATTTATGGCTTACTTGACGCAAAAGAAAGCTCACGAACAAAGTGGAAAGGAGCTGGACGCCTAAAGGACCAAATCTGCTGCATGGAAAATCTGTCCCGGGCTAAAACAGCATTTCTGAAGACTTTGGGGACTTACAGACACAAAGCTGGATTTTTACCAAGATACATTAACCTAGTATAATTAGGTTATGTGTTTTATTATTCTATTTGGATTATAATTTTGTAACCTTACCCTAGTACATTTGGGTTAAGGATTTCATTAGTATATTAGGATTTGGTTATTTATTTCATTAGCTTAGTAGGAGTAGGATAGGAGTATTATAAATACCCTATCATGCTAGAGATCTTGAGGAATTTCCTGACAACACAAACATTCTACTTCTCAATTACAATACTTCTAATCTTTCCATTGATTCTATTTTCTTCTTCTACTCTTCTATTCTTAAATTCCACAACAAGAGAATCGTTACTTGCTACGGAATCACCAAAACCATACGCCAAACACCTACTATTCACGCCATCCACCATGCAAAACGTGATATCCTTCGCATTCATGGGTAACTAAACCTCTTAGTTAGGGTTATGGAAGCCGAATGAGTTACTATCTATTGCTATGAGCTTGTGAGTTCAAGACACGTATATTGCTTATATCATTATTCTCTTCATCTTAAATCTACATTCTTTGCGGTTACAAACACAAGAACACGCCATTCTAACATCTAACCTGTTCGAGAGAAAGGTTATTTGTCTAGAAAAGAAGACGCAAGAATACGCCAGTCTAACATTTAACTTGTTCGAGAGAAAGGTTATTTGTCTGGAAAAGAGATAATGTCAAGGTAGTAGGACACCCTTTCCTATTAAAAAGCTAGTGCCGTAACTGGACTAACCTCTTGGAGAATTCGTACCGTTAGACACGCTTTAAGCTCGAGAGAGTTAAAGTGAAATAGTCCTTGTTTAGGTCGAGAGACGCTTGGATTTACCATCGACTACAATTCTCTATAAGCAATTGCATGTCAAGACTCTACACACTCATAGCCAATAGAGACGTATACCTCTGAAGGTGGACATAACCCCAATGCCTCAATTCTCATTGTTTCACAACCTACGAAATACTCTCTTTTTACTTTATTATTTTCAGCTTTTATTTCATTATTTTGGTTACTTATTACAATCCCCCCTTCTTACGAGACTTGCACCAAAAGTCTATTAATTTGCTTACTTGTTGGCCAAGCTATTCCCTGTGGGATCGATACCCAACCCAGGTTGGGTTCTACATTTGCTAACGACCGCTTTACACTCCCACGAGAGTTGTAGATTGAGCGTTATCAAAAGTTGGCGCCGTTGCCGGGGAATACGAGTGTCAATCAAGTTCGTGATAATTACTAGACCCTTTGGTCAAAGATTCTCGTACTTTTACGTTTAGTTTTTGTTTTTGTTTATTGCAGGTTTTTCTTTTAGTGCATGCGCCATACTAGAAGTTCTGGTCAACCGTTATTACCAATCAATCCTGAACCGCAACGAATTAGAAGAATGGAAGCACAAGCTGAAATCGACAGGATGGCTGCTCAACACGAGCAAGCAAGATTAGCTGCTCTTGCCGCTGCTCAAGTCCAACAACAAAACATTGATAATCCTGGACGAGCAACAAATCCTGACGATGAAGATTTAGGAGATGACGAGTTGATAAACCCAAGGCATGGCGCTGAAGTTGCAACACCTGCTAATCGAAGAGGTCGACAAGCTCGGTACAGATATGATCGTCAACCTTTGCAACCAGCTTTCGACGATGATGATGATGATCTTGATGGTGCCAGAGCCACTGGAGCCATAATTCCACCACCATTAGCGCCCGGAGCCAAATTCAATATCACTAGCACCATGATTCAGTTATTGCAACTCAAGGGATTATTTGGTGGACTAGCAGGCGATGATCCGAATATGCATCTCATCAACTTTATTTCTACATGCAAGTCTTTTGACAATCCTGGTGTTGGTCAGAATGCTATTCGATTACGTCTATTTCCATTGTCTCTGTCTGGGGAGGCAACATTATGGTTGAATGGGCTGACTCCTAATTCTATTACAAATTGGAGGCAATTGAGAGACGCTTTCCTAGAAAGATTCTTTCTGCCATCCAAGAGGGCTCAGTTAAGAGATGAAATCAGCAACTTTCGTCAGCTTCCCTCTGAAGCTCTTCACGAAACATGGGAGAGGTTCAAGACAAAGCTAGCAAGATGCCCAAACCATCACATGACTAATGTTCACCTCATGGAGATCTTGTATAGAGCCTTGAATTCAGTAACTAAACCAGTGGTGGACAACGTAGCTGGAGGTTCTTTTATGGACCTCACCTTTGGTCAAGCAAGCAACATGCTAGATCGTATGACGAAACAAAGTAGAGCTTGGCATACCAGGGATTCTGAGGTAGCAAGCCCCACTTTATCTATTGGCATGTCTGCAGACCAAAAAAGAAGAGAAGAAGAACGTGATCAAGATATGGCGCACATGAAAACCCAAATGGATCTTCTTACAAAGCATCTATTAGGGAAGACTGAAAAAGTGAAAGCTATTGCGTCAAAAGGAAGAGACGAATCTGATTCGGAAGAGGAGGCCAACTACTTGAACAATCAGGGGGGTTTCCGTGGGAATGCCCAAGGAAACCAAGGTCGGAACTATTATGATAAATCTGGAGGTAAAGACCAAGGTAGTTGGAAGAAAAATAATGAAAATAGTGGTTTGTACGTTCCCCCTGGTAGACGTGATACCACCACATCTAATTCTATGGAAGACATGATGGCTAAGTTATTGAAAGGAGTGGAAGCAACGAGCGCGGGAGTTAAGGAGGTGATTGACGATTTGGCCTCCATGAAGCAATTAGTTGATTCTCCTTCCACTTCTATCAAGCAAATAGAGCAGCAATTAAGCCAACTTTCAGCAGCATTCAATCAAAGAAAGGCTGGCACCTTACCGAGCTATACAGTCCAAAACCCAAGGAATGATGGGTCATGCATGGCCATCACTACGAGGAGTGGTAAGGTGCAGGAAACTTCAGCAACAGGCAAGCAAGTAGTTGACGGAACAGCAGACATGGACGCCACACCTAGTGACGCCACTAGAGAAGACGCTGCAATATCCACTTCCAACGTCAAGGACGTTTTACCTAGTGACGTGCAGCCTGAAAAAAATAAACGGAAGCAAGAGGAGAAGAAAGCCATGGAGAGAACACTTCCATACCCACCACCACCTTTTCCACAAAGATTGAAGAAGGTGGCCGATGACACTAAGTTCAGCAAATTCATGACTATGCTCAAACAGCTGACTATTAATGTCCCATTGGTAGAGGCACTTGAACAAATGCCTGGGTATGCGAAGTTTATGAAAGATCTTTTGACTAAGAAGAGGGCAGCAAGCTATGAGCTGAAAGATGATGTGCATCATTGTAGCGCAATTGCTACCCGATCCATAGTTCAGAAGAAGGCCGACCCCGGAGCTTTCACGATTCCTTGCACCGTCGGATCTTTAGACTTTGCTAAAGCATTGTGTGACTTAGGAGCCAGCATCAACTTGATGCCATTATCAATCTACAAGAAGTTGGGGTTAGGAGATCCTACACCAACTAATATGAGGCTTGTTATGGCGGATAGGTCGGTAAAACGACCAGTTGGTATTCTATGCGATGTCTTGGTGAAGGTATCTTCATTTATTTTTCCGGCAGACTTTGTCATCTTATATTGTGAAGCAGATTCAGAGGTTCCCATAATCTTGGGACGCCCCTTCCTTGCTACGGGAAGTGTGCTCATAGATTTGAGAGCTAATGAGCTTTCATTCCGAATAAATGATGAAGTGGTGCGCTTTGATGTTTGCAAATCAATGAAGCAACCCAAAGATCTAAGTGTATTTTCTGTGGCTGATGTTGTCGTTGATGACGAGGATGAGTTACTTGCTGAAGAGCAAATTCTTGATGATCCTTTGGAGGTTTTGCTCATGGAAGAAGATGATGATGATGCTGAAATTTCTGAAGATGATATTTGTGCTCTATCGGGATTAGGAACATATCGCTATACTCCCAAGAAGCTGGATCTGGATCTCAAGAATCGACCCACACCACCAGCTAAGCCATCTATTGAAGAACCACCCACGTTAGAATTGAAGGAGCTGCCAAGCCATTTGAAGTACGCATTCTTAGGAAGCGGAAACACTCTTCCAGTCATAGTGGCAGCCAATTTAGGTGAGCAACAAGTTGCAGCTCTTATTGCAATCCTACGCAAGTATATTAGAGCTATTGGATGGACCATTGCGGATATCATTGGTATTCCACCTGGGATTTGCACACATAAAATTCAGCTTCAAGAAAAGTGCACACCCACCATTGAACATCAAAGACGTCTAAACCCACCAATGCAAGAGGTGGTGAAGAAGGAGATTATCAAGTGGTTAGACGCAGGAGTTGTGTATCCTATTTCTGACAGTACATGGGTAAACCCAGTACAATGTGTTCCCAAGAAAGGAGGTATGACGGTGGTTGCGAATGCAAAGAATGAGCTTATTCCACTCAGGCCCGTTACTGGATGGAGAGTATGCATGGACTACCGCAAGCTAAATTCTTGGACTCTCAAGGATCACTTCCCCATGCCATTTATGGACCAAATGCTAGATCGATTAGCGGGGAAAGGATGGTTTTGCTTTCTTGACGGTTATTCAGGTTATAATCAGATTTGTATTGCACCAGAAGACCAAGAGAAGACAACGTTTACATTCCCATATGGTACGTTTGCCTTCAAACGTATGCCATTCGGGTTATGTAACGCACCAGCCACCTTTCAGCGATGTATGATGTCTATTTTCTCTGATATGGTAGAAGACACTTTGGAGGTATTTATGGACGACTTTTCAGTTGTTGGTGAGTCTTTCGAAGCATGTTTGGTGAACTTGAGCATGGCATTACAAAGATGTGTAGAGTTCAACCTTGTGCTGAATTGGGAGAAGTGCCACTTCATGGTAAAAGAAGGAATTGTTCTGGGGCACAAAAACTCCGAAAGAGGAATAGAGGTTGATCGCGCCAAAATAGAGGTAATTGAGAAGCTACCACCTCCAATTTCGGTGAAGGGAGTTCGTTGTTTTCTTGGCCATGCTGGGTTTTATCGTAGATTCATCAAAGACTTCTCCAAAATTTCTAGTCCATTGTGCAAGCTATTGGAGAAAGATGTGAAGTTTGACTTTAATGATGATTGCTTAAAGTCATTCGAATGCCTTAAAGAAAAACTCATTGAAGCCCCTATCATGGTAGCACCAGATTGGACGCTCCCGTTCGAAGTCATGTGTGATGCTAGTGGTGTAGCCGTTGGTGCTGTTCTTGGACAGAGAAAGGAGAAATTATTTTATCCTATCTACTATGCGAGTAAGGTCCTCAATGAAGCCCAAAGGAACTACACTGCCACTGAACAAGAGCTCTTAGCGGTTGTGTATGCATTTGAGAAGTTCCGTGCCTATCTATTGGGTACTAAAGTGATCGTTCATACAGACCATGCAGCTCTTAGATATCTAATGACAAAGAAGGATGCAAAACCAAGGCTGATTAGATGGGTATTGCTGCTGCAAGAGTTTGATTTCGAAGTCAAAGATAGAAGAGGTTGCGAGAACCAAGTGGCTGATCACCTATCTAGACTTGAGAATGAGTATGTGGCGCAACCAGAAAATCAGATTGACGATGCATTCCCTGACGAGGAGATACTAGCGACAACAATGGAGAACTTACCATGGTATGCCGACTTTGCAAATTTCGTGGTGAGTAATGTGTTACCTTCCAATTTATCTTACCACCAGAGGAGGAAGTTTATGCATGACGTTCAGCACTACTATTGGGATGAGCCTTATTTGTTTCGAAGATGCGCGGATGGTATCATTCGACGATGTATATCCCATGGAGAAGTGCCTACTATATTGGAAGCATGCCACACTTCGCAAGTTGGAGGACATCATGCAGGGAATCGAACGGCAAGGAAAGTCTTGCAAAGTGGTTATTATTGGCCTACAATATTCAGAGATGCACACGACTATGTGAGAAGGTGTGACCAATGCCAACGTCAAGGTGCTATTTCAAAACACCATGAAATGCCCATGTCCAAAATTCTGGAGGTAGAACTCTTTGATGTATGGGGTATTGATTTCATGGGACCATTCGTGAATTCGTTTGGAATGAAGTACATCTTGGTTGCTGTGGATTATGTGTCGAAATGGGTTGAAGCTGTAGCATTGGCCGATAACGAAGGAAAGCGTGTTGTAGCGTTTTTAAAGAAGAATATCTTCTCTCGCTTTGGAGTACCTCGTACTATCATAAGTGATGGAGGATCGCACTTTTGCAACAAGCTATTCAAATCTGTATTGGCCAAGTATGGAGTCAAGCAACACAAGGTAGCTACGCCTTATCATCCTCAAACTAGTGGACAAGTAGAGGTTTCCAATCGTGAGATCAAGCAAATCCTTGCCAAGACGGTCAATGCGAATCGGAAGGATTGGTCTCGAAAGCTAGATGATGCACTATGGGCATATAGGACTGCATTCAAGACACCCATTGGCATGTCACCTTATCAGCTAGTTTATGGGAAGGCTTGTCATCTACCCATCGAGCTTGAATACAAGGCATTGTGGGCATTGAAGCACTTGAATCTGAATTGGGATGATGTGAAGAACTTGAGGTTGGAGCAGCTGAACGAACTAGATGAATTCCGTCTCCATGCATATGAAAGATCAGATTTATACAAGGAGCGGATGAAGAAGTATCATGATCAGCGGATTGTTCGACGAAACTTCCAAAAAGGTGACATGGTACTACTCTTTAACTCCAGATTCAAGCTCTTCCCAGGTAAGTTAAAATCAAAGTGGTCTGGTCCATTTAAAGTCACCCAAGTCTACTCGTCTGGAGTAGTCGAATTGGAAAATAATGAGGGTGTTATCTTCAAAGTGAATGGCCAACGTGTTAAGCCATATATCGGTCCTCTTGACTCGATGAATGACATGGCCATCACTTATCTCGACGAAGTCTAAGTACTCGAGATTACTACGTCGAGCCACGACAATAAATAAGGCGCTAGATGGGAGGCAACCCTTCGTTTTATTGTTTTATCGTTTTGTCGTTTTAGTATTTTTTTTCTTTTTTGATAAATGAAAATCCAAAAATAAGAGTCGTGCCACGACCAAAACTAAGGCGCTTGGTGGGAGGCAACCCATCGTACTAATCGTTTTCATTGTGTTTTGAGGAAATATAGGTGCAAGAAGTATGCAACGAGGAGATTGATTTCAATTGACGATTTGGTCGCATTGTATGGTAAAGTCGGTAAGTTAGGAATGGTGATGCATAAGGCTATGAATTGAGCCTTTCTCACGTCATAATAGGCCTCGAGAAAGGCTAGGCCTTGGTAAAAATAGGCCACGAACGATGCACAACCTATTCTATAGCCTAAGGACTCGGAATCTAGTGTGTTATACACTATGCGCCGCCTATTCCTAGGTGTGCTTTTGACTATGCGCCGCCTATGCTATGGCATTTGAGATACTGAGACCAAATGCCATAGACTATGCGGCGCATATGTCTAGAAATGCCATAGGATATGCGGCGCATATGTCCCATTATGCCATGGACAATGCGCCGCATATGTAAGTGATATGCCGAGGGATATGTGCCGCATATGTGGTGATTTTGTCCCCAAATCCGATTGTAAATGGGTCATAACCCGACCCATACTCCTCCTATATAAAGGGGACTTGTTTTTATGTCACAAACACATTAGAAGCAACCCTAAAGGCGCCGCATATCATCCCAAATCCTCTCAAATTTTTCTTCCTTTGTTCTTCCAATCCACAACAACTTCTCCACAATCTTCAAGCAAGTAAGTGCTCTCTTATTCTTCATCCATTTATAGTAAGTACTACGTTGCTATGCTTAGTATAATTTGCTAAATCTTAAGAGATTGGTGGTGATGTTCATGTGTTTGGATAATTGTTGCAAAATCGTGTGATTGAATGTATACGTATGGAATTCTTGACTTGTTTCCGACTTGAATTTTGTTTCAATGGCATTGTTATGATACTTGCTGAACATATGTGGCTATGAATATTACTTGAGAGAGTGGTTTGGATGCTTGCATGATTAAACATCCCGGCCATCGGGATAAGGTTATAGTGACTATCGACTTAGGAGGTGGTGTTTGTTGTTCGAATAGCAATTCCATGTGGTAACCCCTATGTTGTAGTGTTGCTATATACACCATGAAAGTCGTCCAAATGGCTGCACATAAGTGATGTAATGCTGATTTTCTTGTCGGAATACAATCCTAGGACGTATGTCGACGAAGTCTGAGTACTCGACCACTTTCACTTCACTGATTTGTGCTAACAAGATTAAGTGTGGGGTGGTACCCCTAGTGCTTGCATGTAGATTGTATAAAGTGAGATTGTGCTGCAACTAACATTATTTCTAGTCTCAGGTACAATGGCACCCAAAGCAAAGCTAGGCAAGGAGAGGGTTACCACGACCCGAAAGGATAAAAAGAGAAGCCGAAAAGACCAAGGTGAATCATCTTCAGCACACATACCACGCAGAATGTTCGGAATCAAATGGTTTCTTGAGGAAGAAGCCAAGGCATGGTACAGCAGCAACAAAGAAAAGAAATATGTGCACGTCGACTTAATCAACAAGGAGACCTTAGCAAAGAAGGAGCCGCAAATGTTGGCTAAAATAATGGCTTTGAAGCTGGATTTCATCTTCCGTGACATGGGAGAGTGCAATATTGACTTGACAAGAGAGTTTTATGCCAAATGGTCGCCAAACACAACAGGCAACGAAGTCAAAATTCGGGGCCAAGTGTTACAGCTTACAGCGGATTGGATCAACTCTTTTCTAGGCCTACCTTCGGTCGACACTGCACCATACAAAGAGCTGTACAGCAGGCCTCCTTACAGAGCAATAAGACACACGCTTTGTGGAAGCAGATCAATGGCAAGATAGGGCAGACATAAGGAAACAGGCCGTCACAACACATTCCCCTATGCTCCACTAAATAGGGAAGCAAGAATCTGGATGCGCATTGTCAACTCATGCCTTATTCCTGGGACACAATACACAAAGATATCGAGAGATAGAGTGTGTTTGGTTTATGCGTTGATGACGAATGTCCCTATCAACTTTGGGGCAATCATTCGATCTACCATGAGGAAAGCCAGACTCCACAGCAGGTCCCATTTCACATTCGGCAATTTGTTGACAGCAATGTTGCGGAAGGAGGATATAGAAGAGGAACCAGCTGACCACAAACTCCCACATACCCCAAAGAAGGTTGACCTCACCAAGGTCAAAGATGCTGAAACAACGCATGGAGTCAACCTTACCACTGCGGAGAGACATGCTCGTGACGAGAGATTCTTCCGTCATCTCTATGGCATGACAAGATTCACTACGATGAGTGGGTGATGTATTCCAACTGCTGAAGAGATCCAACAGCTGGACCACGACTACCCAATGAATAGGCATGCCCGAGAGATGTGTGGAGTGGGCGTATATTTTGAGGAACCTCTTGATGATGACGTGCCAACTGATGATGATAGACGTTTTCCTGATTCTGATGCTGAGGAGAACTCTGACGATGACTCTTATGATGATTCTGACGAAGGGGGAATGACCCCCGACATTGATGAGGAGTCCGACTAATCAGGTTCTTCGACTTTATTTTCCACTGAGGGCAGTGTCTAGTCTAAGTGTGGGGTGGCAGAATCTGCATGCTATACTTCTTTGTTTGCACCTATGTTTGTATGTTTGCTTGTTTTACTTTGTTTTAGTCATTTTTTTTCGTTTGACATTTTTTTTTAGTTTTTAGGAGTAAAATTTTTCTAGCTACGCATGAAATTATTTTGATAGGCAGCATGAGATTAGAACAAGAGTATGTGCTACAATTGTGACTATTGAGACATTTAGGCTCTAGTTGTGACTTATTATGTGATAGTGTGTGATTCAATTCCTTCACTTGTTGGGTCGAGAGTCTATATTACTACCAATCAAGTCGACCATGTGCCTTGTGTGTGCGAGATAATAGTATATTCTATGTATGTGGCTGATGCTAGAACTTGCCCGGTATGTATGCAAAGCGAAAATAAGGAATGTAAGTTTAGGATATGATTTAGGCATTTCTTTGGCAACCTATACATGTTAACCTTCAGTTTTTCCTACCCATGTAATTCATCCTAGTTAAACCCTTTTGAGCCTTTAGCCTATTTCTTTGACAACCTTGTATGTAAGCCTAATCCATTTTTTCAAGACCGTAATTTGATCCAAATTCCTAAGTGCTTTAAAGTGAAAAAGTCATGTGACAACATAAGAGGAAATTGGTTGAGTATGATGCTTTAAATTGTAATCGTGCTTGAATATGTTATGAAAAAGAAAGTGCTATCATAAGAGGTATGTAGTGAAAAGAAAAAGGAAAAGAAAGCTGAAAAGTGAGTTGTGCTTAAAATTGAAAAACAAAAGATGAGAACAAGGGTGGAAGAATAAAATAAAAAAAAGGTTGAAAGAAAAAAGTGTCAATAATACAATGTGATGTATTAAAGTGCTTAGGAACTTAGTCACTATTTCTGGCCAAAATAGTTGATCCTACCCGTCCCTTAGCCTACATTACAACCATCTAAAGACCTACTTGATCCTAATCTTAACATTCCGACATTTAGTAGAGTACTACATTAAAGGCAAGCTTATGGTCATCAGTTGCTACATATGAATTCTTTGTGAGAGTGAGTGCAAGGACATTTTGCTACCCATGTTTGAAAAATATGCTATATTTGTGAGTGATTATGGGTACTATATTGTGAGACACACATGGTTGATGAGTTTTGGATAGTTGTATATGATTCTATGTACCTTAACACTTGCATGCGAGTTGAGCACCATCACGAGTCTATGCTTGAGGTTAAATTGTTTCTACTTATAATCGGAAAGCTACTCTTTGTTGCTAATTGTTGTGCTTGTCTTGAAGAATGTTTTGTGTTGTTGCTGTAAAAACCTTAAGTCGATGATTAGAAGGACATGATATGTTGTTCGAGGACGAACAAAGCTCTAAGTGTGGGGTGTTGATGATAGGCGAATTTACGCGCCTATATCAATATATTTTGCCCATATTTTAGCCTAGTTTTGAGAACTAATTATCTATTTCATGCACTTTTAGTCCTTTTTCCTGTAAATGAGCTAACAAATATGATTAGGAAAGTTTCAGGTATAAATGATGCAAAATACAGCAATTTATGGCTTACTTGACGCAAAAGAAAGCTCACGAACAAAGTGGAAAGGAGCTGGACGCCTAAAGGACCAAATCTGCTGCATGGAAAATCTGTCCCGGGCTAAAACAGCATTTCTGAAGACTTTGGGGACTTACAGACACAAAGCTGGATTTTTACCAAGATACATTAACCTAGTATAATTAGGTTATGTGTTTTATTATTCTATTTGGATTATAATTTTGTAACCTTACCCTAGTACATTTGGGTTAAGGATTTCATTAGTATATTAGGATTTAGTTATTTATTTCATTAGCTTAGTAGGAGTAGGATAGGAGTATTATAAATACCCTATCATGCTAGAGATCTTGAGGAATTTCCTGACAACACAAACATTCTACTTCTCAATTACAATACTTCTAATCTTTCCATTAATTCTATTTTCTTCTTCTACTCTTCTATTCTTAAATTCCACAACAAGAGAATCGTTACTTGCTACGGAATCACCAAAACCATATGCCAAACACCTACTATTCACGCCATCCACCATGCAAAACGTGATATCCTTCGCATTCATGGGTAACTAAACCTCTTAGTTGGGGTTATGGAAGCCGAATGAGTTACTATCTATTGCTATGAGCTTGTGAGTTCAAGACACGTATATTGCTTATATCATTATTCTCTTCATCTTAAATCTACATTCTTTGCAGTTACAAACACAAGAACACGCCATTCTAACATCTAACCTGTTCGAGAGAAAGGTTATTTGTCTAGAAAAGAAGACGCAAGAATACGCCAGTCTAACATTTAACTTGTTCGAGAGAAAGGTTATTTGTCTGGAAAAGAGATAATGTCAAGGTAGTAGGACACCCTTTCCTATTAAAAAGCTAGTGCCGTAACTGGACTAACCTCTTGGAGAATTCGTACCGTTAGACACGCTTTAAGCTCGAGAGAGTTAAAGTGAAATAGTCCTTGTTTAGGTCGAGAGACGCTTGGATTTACCATCGACTACAATTCTCTATAAGCAATTGCATGTCAAGACTCTACACACTCATAGCCAATAGAGACGTATACCTCTGAAGGTGGACATAACCCCAACGCCTCAATTCTCATTGTTTCACAACCTACGAAATACTCTCTTTTTACTTTATTATTTTCAGCTTTTATTTCATTACTTTGGTTACTTATTACAATCCCCCCTTCTTACGAGACTTGCACCAAAAGTCTATTAATTTGCTTACTTGTTGGCCAAGATATTCCCTGTGGGATCGATACCCAACCCAGGTTGGGTTCTATATTTGCTAACGACCGCTTTACACTCCCACGAGATCTGTAGATTGAGCGTTATCAAAAGTCGTACTGCCTCAGCAGCGACGGTCTTAGTAACAGTCCATCACAGCCTTGACGGTCTGTCATCCTAGCTATCACACTTGGGCTAAGAAAGGGATTTAATTCCTTGGTTGCATGGTCTGAGCGATAGTCTGTCGCAAACTTAACAGCCCATCAGATCGTCCATCACACCAGGGTGGTTCCGACAACTCTCTGTAAAACGGCAATAACTTCTCTCCCCAATACCAAATTTGGACGAAATTGGTATTGTTGGAAAGCCAATTTAATTCTCTAGATGACAAAAAATCAAATTTAAGAAAATTCTATATTTTTTAAACACCAATCACTTGTAAAGTCACTTTTCAATCTTTTAGGTCGGAAATTACACTTCACTTGACACGCTCTAAGGCCCAAACTATGAGGGGACTTTGTGGGGTATTACAGTATCCCTTGTTTAATATGATGTCTAGAAATTACCTTGTGTGTGTGAAAAGTGAAATAAAAGGTGTGTTTTTAGTAGATTATATAGGCATTTCATTGATATCCACGTTTCTTCGTTCTTTTTACCTACACATGTGCATTATCCTAGTTAACCCTACTAGGCCTTTAGCTTATTCTTTGGAAGCCTCATATGTATTTCCTTTTTTGATTGAACTTATTATGATCAAAATTCTACTAAGCTCTTTAGGGTAAAATTAATCAAGTTAAGGAGTTGGAAATTCAATTAGGACAAAGGTCAAATTAAAGCCCAACAGTGATAGCTATTGGTGTTGAAAATTATTATGTGTTGTGGTTGGGAGTTGAGGAATGAAATGAATAAAAATTTGTTCAAATTGAAAAAGTTGTGAATAGAAAATAGTCCCACCATAATGTTTGTGAATAAGCTTAATGAGATGGGGAAAAACAAAAGATGTGGGGAGATATATATGCTGTAAATTGGGTTGTTAGAGATTGTTCTTAATTATATAATGTGAAGTATTAAAACTGTTAGGGAAGATAGTCATTATTCTTGGAAAAAATAGTTCCTACCCGTCCCTTAGCATACATTAAAACAATTAGTGACCTATTTGATCCTAAGCTTAACATTCTGATATTAGTTGAGTATTACACTAATGGAAAGCCTTTGTTCATTATGTGTAACTTGTGAATTCCTTGTAAAAGTGAGCTTTATTTTATTCATGTACCCATTTGATAGTTTATAAGTAACTCTCTTGTTGTGAGGGAACATATTTGATGATAGTTGGGTGAATTATATGATGTATTTGATTGAAAAATATGTATGATTTTTCCAACTAGGTGAGTCAATTCTTTAGGCTAGGATGTTTTGGAGTAGTATTCTTGAACTGTCAATTATGTTAGCATGCTTAGTGTAGTAACTTGCATTTTGTGTAGTCATCATAATACTGGCTTGAGTGTCTTGAATGCATTATAAGTGTAGAGTTACCTCATCTTATGATGCTTACATTAAATAGTTGTTCGAGGATGACAAAGCTTTAAGTGTGGGGTGATGATCTGAGGTGTATATATGCATTTTAGTTTTATTATCCTAGCTTATTTAGCCTTATTTTTATCACTACTTGCGTTTTTAAAGTGTCAATGGTGATATAAATAACAATCTAAGTATTTAAGTATGTGATTACAATGTTTAAATGTGTTTTCAAACAAGTTTGGGTTCAAATCGATCCTTTAGAGTCTAGACGAGAAAACTAGTTTTACTAGCTTGAGTTAGGTGATGTTCTAGTCTATCGGGATGGATTATAATGTGTTGAGTGATTTCCTAATGGTTGTATTTGTGTAATTAAGTGTGTGACAACTTTTGTATAGTGTTTAAAAGTACAATTGAATCACGCCAAGAGTCAAAATCAAGTTCTACATCAAAAGGAGCAAAACTAGTATTCTTAGCTTAAGTTTCTAGTTTGTCGCCTTGGATGTTGTGATGTTTTGAGCTCTAATACGATGTTTAAAATTTTATAGGATTCTTGGTAAGTTTATTATGATGATATATTAAGGATATACAAGCTTCAAATCAAGTTTAAATAACACAAAAAGGCTTGTAATGGATCAATGAAAGCACAAGACACAATTTGATGTGAATTGGACACCTTGGATTTCAAGGGTGCATCATAGTCCAGAGTAAAGTCCCTAGGGAGCTTTCCATTCATATGGAGCTTCCTACGGGACACAAAATAGTTTTTCTTCATAATAATAGTGTGTGGCAGAGATAAACACAGAGAATTAGCTCCGTGATGCGTCCTAGTGCAAAAATGCGGCAGTTTTGTCTTCCTATAAATTGGACACTTGTACTTGATGTTATACACCTTGGATGTCTTTGAAACTTAGAAAGGGGATGCGAAACACTCCAATTAGGGTTTTTATTCCTTTACTTTATCTTTCGAATAGATTTTATCATGTATTCATATATCTAAATTATGGTTGTCTAATAGTGGCTAAAAGCACTCTTTCTGGGGTTAAATCTATGAACATGATTATGTTTTCTTGGAATTGAATTGGGTTTATTTATTTATCATTTTTTTGTTTACTTACACTTTTTATCATTATCAAAAGGATTTGCAACCTTTGGGATATACTTATTGTCATCTTTGTGAACTCGACAGGGGAAATAAGATAGTAGAACATGGGGGTAAGTAGAGTAAGGTTCTTATTCCTTTATGAAATAAGGAATTTTAATTATCATCTAGGATAGGGATATACCTAGAAGCCCTGCTTGGTTTTCTACAAGATGAAATATAAATGCGTTTAGCTTAGTGCTTAAATCCCCACTCGACGATGTAGTTGTGGGTCAAAGTAAGATAGGAGGTTAAAGGTTGGGAGACCATGATCATAATATCAACCTCGTGAATCATCAGCTAAGTTAAATAACTTCACTAATGAAGTTTTAATGCATCGTATGAATATTCATAGTGCTTTAACCTCGGGTCTTTATTTCCTGATTGTCCAAAGACATTACTTTAATGCATTAATTAATTTACTTTTAGTTATAACACTCAAACTTTCTCTTAGTTGTGTTTCACTAATTAATCTCAATAGTTAAACTTTAATTGGATAGATTTTAACACAAGCCTTTGAGGGATCAATATTCGGCTTTATTTAAGGTCACTATATTACTTAGTGAGACCACATACATTTGTGTGTGCACTTGGGCGCAACAAGTGCCTAATCTCAAGCTTATTGCACTTAGTTAGCTCCATCACATCCTCCTTGTATATTCTGCGGGCAGGCGCACCATGGTTTTTTTAAAAAGGGGAAGACCATGTGTTTTAAATATTGTCAGATTGGTCACTTGAAGAGAGATTGTCCTTCTAAGGTTTCTTCAGAGAAAACTAAGATTCTTGTTGCCACTTCATTAGCTCCTGCACCAAAGGGTGCTGCTTTTCCTTCTGGCACCGGCACTGATCGAAATCTCTTGTATGCACTTGCTACAACCTAGGACGCTAAGGCATCTCCTAATTTCATCACTAATATGTTGCAATTCTTTTCTCATGATATGTATTTCTTTCTTGATCTGGGGTCTACTCTTTCTTATGTGACCCCATTTGTGGCTGTATATTTTGGTTTTGGTCTCGAGTGTATCCTTGATCTTTTTTCTGTTTTGACCCTTGTAAGTGACTCTATGGTTTCTAAAAGAATCTATAGGGGTTATGCGGTATCTATTGGTGGCAGAGAAACTATAGTAGATCTGACAGAATTTGACAGGTTTGATTTTGATGTAATATTGGAGATACATTTGTTGCACTCTATGGTAGAACCTGTAAGGTCATTTTTAAATTCTGTAATGAGTTGATCATTAAGTGGGAAGGAGTTTCTCTAGTGCCTAAGGGAAGATCCATGTCGTATCTTAGAGCTTGGAATTTGATTTCCAAAGGATGTCTTTATCACTTTGTTTGGTTTAAAGATTTTAACTTGGAGGGTCCTTTCTTACAATTTGTTCCCATGGTTAACAAATTCCATGAGGTTTTTCCTGATGATCTTCCTGGTATCCCTCCTGATAGGGAGATTGATTTTGGGCTTGACCTTATTTTAGACACTCATCCTATCTCTATCCATCCTTTTAGAATGGTTCCAACTGAGTTGAAGGAGCATAAGGAGCAGTTGAAAAAACTCTTGGAAAAGGGTTTTAGCCATCCTAGTATGTCTCTATAGGATGCTCTTATTTTGTTCGTGCATAAGAAAGATGGCTCTCTTCAAATGTGCATTAATTACCATCTGTTGAGTAAGGTTATGGAGAATAATAAGTACTCCCTTCCTTAGATTGATGATTTGTCTGACCAATATCATGGTATAGATATTTCTCTAAGATTAATCTTTGGTCAGGTTATTATTAGCTAAAGATTAGGGAGGTGGATATCTTGAAGACTGCCTTCCAACCCCGATATTGTTACTATGAGTTCCTAGTCATGTCTTTTGGTATGATAAATGCCCTAATGATATTTATGGATCTCATAAATTAGGCATTCCATCAGTTCTTGGATTTGTTCATCATAGTATTCACTGATGATATTTTGGTGTACTCTAGGAGTGAGGAGGATCATGCTGACTATCTTTGCGTTGTTTTAAAGCCTTGAAAGATCAATATTTGTATGCTAGGTTTTCGAAGTGCGAGTTTTGGTTAAAAGTTGTTACTTTTTTGGGTCATGTAATTTCTAGTGAACGGATCATGGTGGATCTACAGAAACTTTTAGTGGTTAAAAAGTGTCTTAGGCCTACAACTCTAATCGATATTCGAAGCTTCTTAGGTTTAGTCAGTTACTATAGGAGGTTTGTGGAGATATTCTTAACTATAGCTACCCTAGTAAGTAAGTTAACCTAGAAGAAAGTGAAGTTCTTATGGACTGATGCTTTTGAGGGTAGTTTTGAGAAGTTGAAAAAAAAGTTGACTTTATCTCTAGTTTTTACCCTGTCCGAGGGTAATGATGGATTCGTAGTTTATTTTGATACATCCCATATGGAACCAGCATTGTAGGGTGGTGGCCTATGTTTCTAGGTAGTTGAAAGTTCATAAGAGAAATTATCTGACTCGTGACTTGTAGTTGTTGGTTGTGGTGTTTGCATTAAATATTTGGCATCACTATTTGTATGGAGTCTATGTAGATATATTTTCTGATCACCAGAACCTGCAATATGTATTCACCCAGAAGTAGTTGAATCTTAGGTAGAGGAGGTGGCTTGACTTTCTGAAAGACTACGACATGAGCCTCCACTACCACCCAGGTAAAGCTAATGTCATTGTTATTGACCTTAGCAGGTAATCCATAGAGAATCTAGATCATGTGGATTACTTTAAGCGAGAGTTAGTGAAAGATATTCATCATTTGGCTAACCTTGGAGTCCGTCTCTTAGACTTTGAGGATGGTGGTATGTTTGTGAAAGAGGTGGTGATGTCATCCATTATTTTTGGAATTAAGGAAAAATAGGTATGGGATCCAATCTTAATAAATATTAAGGAAGCTATAGAACAACAAAAGTTTATAACTTTTGAGATTGGTTGTGGTGGTATCTTGAGGTACCAAGGCAGATTATGTATTCCCAATATAGATGGGTTACAAAACATGATCTTGGTTGTGGCTCATGAGTCGTGTTATGCCATCCATCCTGGTTCGATGAAGATGTATCATGATCTTAAGTAGATATATTGGTGGAACAATATAAAGCAAAATTTGGCTAGTTTTATCGTTAAATGCATAGTGTATTAACAAGTGAAGGTTGAGCACTTATGGACCAGAGAGTTGTATCAATAAATTGAGTTGCTTATGTTGATGTGGGAAGTGATTATATGGATTTCTTTACCAGTTTTCCTCGGTGTCAGAATCAGTTTGATTTGATTTAGGTCAGCATGGATAGAAAGAGTAAGTTTATTCACTTCTTTCTAGTAAGGACAAATTATTCGACTGAGAATTATACAAAGTTGTTCCTCTAAGATATTAGGAAGTTGGATGGGGTAGTTATTTCTTTCTTGTCAGATCGTGGTACTCAGTTCTTATCACACTTTTGGAATTTGTTTCAAAGTGTTTTGGGAGCTAAGGTAAGCCTTAGTACAGCTTTCCACCTACAGATGGATAGGCAAGTGGAAAAAACTATTCTGACACAGAAAGATATGCTTCGAGCTTGCATGATTGACTATGGTGGTAGTTGGATTTTATCATTTGCCTCTTATAGAGATTTCGTATAATAATAGCTATCACTTTAGTATTGGGATGGCTCCGTTTAAGGCGTTGTATGGTTGGAAGTGTAAATCTCCTATTAGGTGGTTCGAGGTTAGCGAGAAAAAAATGTTTGGCCTTGAATGGGTTTACCAAGCCTAAGAGAAGGTGAAGGTGAATTAGGATAGACTTAAGATTGCTAAAAATTGCTAACAGTCCTATGCAGATATGAGGCATAGAGAGTTAGAGGTTAAGGTTGGCGATTGGGTGTTCTTAAAGTTGTCTCCCATAAAAGGAGTAATGTGGTTTGGGAAGAAGGGGAAAATGATTCCCCTGTATTTCATCCCGTACTTGGTCTTGAAGAGGGTTTGTAGTGTTGCGTATAAATTTGAGTTTCCTCCTATTTTGAGCTCCATTCATCCGGTGTTTCATGTTTTGATGTTGAGGAATTGCGTGGGTGATCCATTAATGGTTGTTCCTTTGAGGAGGTAGGTATTTCAGATTCCTTATCTTTTTAGGAAGTCCCAGTTAATGTTTTGGATTGGCAAGTTTATCTGCTAAGAATAAAGGACGTAGATTCTGTAAAGGTTTTATGAAGGAACCACAAGGTTGAAAAGGCTACTTGGGAAGCAAAAAAGGACATGAAGTCTAATTATCCTTTCTTGCTTCCCGTTCTGGATACTCGTGCTTAAGGTACATGTATTTCTTATCATCTTTATTTTAAATCTTTTTGAATGTTAATAATAGAGGTATGTGGAATCAATTCATACAATTAAATGCCTTGTCTCATTATTTAGGGATGAATGATCCAAGTGGGGGAGAATTAAAACACCCTAAATTTTTGGCCCTTGGAAATTTCTAGTGGTTTAAGCTCACTGCCTTGGTAATGACTTACCCAATTAGTCGTAGGATATCCTAACGAGTAGTTGGGATAAGTTGTAACCAAATCAGTAAGTTTGTGGCTAGATTATACTCTGAGTACGAGTGGCTCACTAAAAGTCCTAAGGATAAGTCCCGAGTCATTACGTGTAATCATAGGGTGTCAAATGTAAGTCCCAACTTGGATTTTATGTCGACTATGACTGGACCCTATGAGTTGTAGTGTCTCATCACGAGTGGTGCTATAGAGTAATAAGAATAACAGTGTAGGGTTCCTTGGTGGTACTGCCTTGGCTTTGAGCCACTCCTCTTACTATTGGTACAGAGCTTCCACGAGATGACCCTTTTTCATCTTTCAAGTTAAGGGTATTCTAGATATTTCCCCTCTTATCCAACTTGAAACCCACATATTATAACCTCATTAGGATGTCATTAGCACTCAGAAACACACATCAAAGTGACTTATCAACACTCCCAAATTCCTCAAGGTCAAGAGTACTTAGGGTTTTCAAGAGGTTGGTCAATTAGGGGTTTTAAGGGTATTTCACTCCGTACATCTACTATTTAATACATATGACTTTTACATCATTGTTAATTTGTTAAAAAACATATGTATTAAACTGTTGTTCACATGGAAATTTTTTGGTTTCAAAAACAAGGGTTGTGGGTTTTGAATGCTTATTGTTGAACAATGTTTTCTAATAATTTAATTATGATTATTCGTGCTTTAAATATGGTTTTGAACATATGACTGTATAGGTATGGTGAATGAACTAGGGAATTGTGATTTTACAAAACTTATGGCTTTTAAAGTAGTTATGACCCCAACTCCATAGTGTAAAATTGGTTTTGAGTTATGAGAAATGTGGGAATTTGTAAAATTGAACTAGTCTTGAACTATTGCCTGATATAAAGAGGTATTTGAAACACAATGATCTGATTTAATGAACAAAGGGAGTAGATGTCCCCCACCTGGTATTAATAAACAAAGGGAGTTATTTTCCCCAAGTTAATGGATAATAATTTTTGGCATGTTGTTATTACCTTGCAAGTGTAGGTTGTATAACGATACCAACAATGTATTCCTTAATGTGAATTGTGGATCATGAATGGTGTTGTGTGATAAATGTTTTAATTAGGCTCTAATAGGAGTTGTGTAGCTGATTCATAAAAGTGAAGGTCTGGGTGATCAACACTGGAAACCGCATTTGCTAATATGGGGGTCAAAGTTACCAGGGAGGTTAACGACTCCCTTATTATTATATTTCAATGATTATGAAAGTTTGAGTTCCCCGTAAATCACTACATGATTGGGTTCTTAAGTCATCTTAGTATATGTTGGGAGGTTTGAGTCCCCTATGTGCATATATATAAGATTATTCTGTGGTTCGTGTTGCTACACATACTGGGGAACGACCACGAGGTGAGAGTTATAGACCATATATCCCGTGGGTACTACTATATGATGGTTGATATACACAATCTAGGTTAAACCTTGTTCCCTATCCTGTAATGAAATATATATATATATATATATATTATGGTTATGTGCATTGGATGACTTAGTTTTAATTGACAATAATATTTTATCTCTATACCTGAGTTACATGCTAGTGTTCACCTTGCTAATCGTCTCCGAATGTTCCATCCCTACGTGATGCAGGATTTGACCATACTTGTAATTCTCTTGCTCAATGATTGTAGATTGATCAGGAGTCGACTTGAAGTGGTGAGCTTGCATACGTTGAAAGTCTCCATTGTAGGATTATGTTTTCCTTTTGAGTTATAGACTATTGGATACTATATTTTGCATCGTCGGTGGCATGTCCAGGCACTTTATTAATATTCTATTTGGTAGAGTCTTTTTCGGACTATGGTGGACTTTGGATGGTTTGGTTGTTGGTTGTTTAATTATACACATATCATAACATCTTTAATTTCAAGTTCTCTTGTCTTGTCATACGTTTAGAATTCATCCTACATAGGTGTAAGGTGGTCTATGGTTTGGGTGTTTGGGGGGAAGGGTAATCTCCAGTCCTTTTGGACTTGAGAAACTCTTCATGACCCATCCCTAGTTTGGGTTGTGTCATCCTACTAGTTGGAAAATGACTGGAATGCTATGAATCACGAGAAGTCTTCACGACTCATCACCTAGTTGTACCCTAGACAGGGAACTCAAAACTCAGAAATATTTAGTGTCCCAAAACCAAAGGGATTACACAGGTTCATTGGTATCTATGTGTATGACCAAAATATCTAATAGATTCTTGTAGATCAGTACATTGATGTCTATATCTATCTTAGACAGGCTATATGATGTTTTTAGGAAAATTTTGCTCATTTTGTTCCGTATCGTGCAAATTTCTATCATGCCTTGTGTTCTGAGTTATGTTTTACTCTTTCTGCACAGATGGTGTTAACTAGGTCATGCGAGGTTAGAGAAGCAGAGCCTTCATCCAGAGGTCAAGCTTCGAGTGGTGGATGGACTCGATGAAGTGGGCGGGCCTGTGGATCTTCATCGTCCAAGAGTAATTCTAGGGGATCTCTCCTGAGCCTTATGTTTAGAATGTTCGAGGTATAGGTCCTACTTTAGTTCCACTGAGGTTTTCTACCCTAGTATTAGAGGGGTTATTGGGGCATTTGCTGACCCGTTTAGAGGGTTGTCCTTTGGTTATGCTAATTGTTTCTCCAGTCTCAAATATTGATCCTTCAGTTTAGAAGATTGTCCTTAGGTACTTCTCAAACCCTAAGTACTATTCCTATTTCTGTATTGGCATCTGAGTACGGTGTTCTGATGTTAGGATTTTAACCTTTGTCTATGTTACCTCCCTAGATGGGATTATAGCTTGCCAAATTCACCATGCTTCCTCTTTCTATGAGTACAGTTATATCTTCTAATGATTAGAAGAGGTTTGATAGATTTACTCATTTAGGTCCTCCTAGATTCAGTGGTTTTGTGGACGCGGATTCCTATGAGTTCTGATTGACTGTTGAGAGAAGTTTCATAATTTAGGTTTGCTTGAGTTGCATAGGGTTGCTTATACAATATATCAGTTAAGAGATATTGCTAGAGATTGGTGGAGGTCACTTGTGGGTTGTAGACCTCATAATTCTCCTGAGTTTACCTAGGATCAATTTGTCAATGCCTTTTTAGAGAGATTTATTCCTTACAGTCTGAGGGATCAGATGAAAGATGAGTTTAATCTCTTAGAGAAGGGCTCCATGACTATCGCAAAGTATAAGATACGCTTACCTGCATTGTCTAGAGATATTTATGCTAGCATTTCCACTGATTCTAAGAAGATCTGTACGTACGTGAAGGGTTTGTATGTCTTTTTTTAATTGGCTATGTCTCAGATGGTTGTACTTGAATCATCTTTTCGGAATATAGTGGATCATGCTAAGATGACTGAGGGTATTTTTCGAGCATATTAGGAAGGCAACAAGAAGGTACGCTATTTTGGTGAGTTCAAAGATCAGTTTTCTCAAGACAGAGATTTCAGAGGTTCTTGTCGCTATCATAATAGACTATTGCAGGTAACCTTATAGAGTTTTGGTTGTGTCTCTTCTAGTCCAGCATTTCGGGCATGCCATTTGGGCCTTATCATACCTTCTCATGTCAAGTCGAGCTGTAGATGTTGCTTTGTGTGTGATGAGATTGGCCATTTAGTTAAGGAATATCCTCACTATGTGATAAGAGCTACTCCTATTTTAGTTGTGAGAGGTAGGGGTTCTACTAGAGGTGTGAGATGTAGAGTTAGTAGTGCCCATGGTGGTGGTCGTGGGCTACTCAGCCAATTGGTGGTTGTGGAAAGTACTATGCTATACCCTCCAAACCAGAGACATAGGCTTCTAATGCTGTGATCACATGTATCATCCTCATTTATTCTAGATCTAAATCTGTGTTATTTGATCACAGATTTACTTTCTCCTATGTGTATGCATATTTTCCTTCATGTTTTGATTCTGTTAGTGAGCCTTTTTCCATGCCTATTCGTGTATCTACCCATTAGAAGATTCTTTAGAGGTGGATCAGAAGATTATTTAGTGGTGGATCAGGTGTGCCGATCTTGTATTATGACTTTTTCTTGGCAAGGCTTTTTCTTGGGATAAGACTTGGGTAGACTTGCTTATGTTAGATATGGAAGATTTTGATGTCATTTTGGGTATGGATTGGTCAGCTCTTTACTATGCATTTTAGATTATTATGATAATACCATGACTTTAGCTTTGATGGGTATGCCAAGGATAGCTTGGAACAATGCGATTCATTCAGGTCCTAGGAGGTTTATATCTTATGTTTAGGCTAGTAAATTGGTTAAGAAGGGATGTTTTTCTTATTTAGCTCAAATTCGTGATACTAGTATTGCTTTACCTCCTTCTTTGAATTATGTTCATGTTGTCTGTGAGTTCATGGATGTATTCCCAATGGATTTTCCTAGTATGCCTCTGGATCGTGTTATTGATTTTGCTATTGATGTTGAGCCAGGCACCAAGCCTATTTTTATTCCTATTTGAAGGATGGCCCCAGCCGAGTTGAAGGAATTGAAGGATTTGTGGTAGGAGTTGTTGGATAATCACCTTGGGGTGCGCCTGTCTTGTTTGTGAAGAAGATGGATTGATCTATGAGGATGAATATTGATTATCGGCAGTTTAATAAGGTTATGGTAACGAATAAGTATCCTCTTCCTTATACTGATTATTGGTTCGATTAGCTTCAAGGTTTCGCGATGTATTTAAATATTCATTTGAGATTCGTGTATCACATGTTGAGGATTAGGGCTTTGGATATTCCAAAGATAACTTTTTGGACTCGATATGGTCATTATCAGTTCTTAGCCATGGCATTTGGATTGACCAATACCCCAACCTCATTCTTAGAGTTGATAAATTTTATGTTTCAATCGTATCTCGACTCCTTTGTTATTGTATTTATTGATGATATCTTCATTTATTCCAAGAGTAAGTCCGATCATAAGGAGCATTTTTGGATTGTACTTTAGATATTGAGGAATGAGAAGTTGTATGCCTAGTTCTTTAAGTGTGAGTTTTGGTTAGAATCCATTTCTTTCTTGGGTCATGTGGTGACTCAAGAGGGTATTATGATTGATCCATCAAAGATTGTAGAGGTCGTGATAGGGCTAGGCCTATTCCGCCCATCGAGATTTAGAGTTTTATTAGCTTGTTAGATTATTATAAGAGTTTTGTTGAGGGTTTCTCATCCCTTGTAGCTCTGTTGACCAAGTTGACTCAGACGAAGATTTCCTTTCAGTGGTTTGATGCTTGTGAGGCAGCTTCCAAAAGCTCAAGGATTTATTAATTTCAGCTCCTATCTTGACTATGCCCAAGGAGGGCATGGGATTTACCGTCTTTTGTGATGCATCAGGTGTTCGGTTAGATTCTATATTGATGCAGGAGGTTAAGGTGATTACATATGCATCTCATCAGTTGAAGCCCCATGAGATGAATTATTCAAACCATGATTTGGAGTTATGCACAGTTGTTTTTGCTTTACTATTATGGAGGAACTACTTGTATGGAGTCCGTTGTAAGATTTTCTTAGATCATCGTAGCCTTCAGTACTCCTTCACCCAGCAGTATCTTAATATAAGGTAACATCATTAGCTTGAGTTGCTTAAGTATTATGACTTGACTATTATCTATCATCCGACAAGGCCAATGTAGTTGTAGATGCCTTAACACTGAAGTTGACTAGCATGGGCCGTTTGGTGCATCTTTTTACCCAAGAGAGGCCTTTGGCCTTAGAGGTTTAGTCTTTAGCTAACAAGATGGTTAGGCTTGGTATTTCGACACCTGGGTCTATTGTGGCATTTTTTGGAGGCTAGGTCTTCTTTGATGGAGCAAATTTAAGCTCATCAGTTTGATGATTTGGATTAAGATTGATTTAGGATAAGGTGTTGAGTGGTGATGCTAAGGAAGCCTCAATTGATTCCCTTGGTGTGTTGAGGATTGGGGTATGAGTTGTGTATAAATTTCTAAGACACTATCAAACTGCCAATGACAACAACTATGGCAATGGCACGTTGTCAGACACAATGAGTCATAGCCTAGACTCATTGCCACGGTAATTGGTGACAAAGAAATCAACCTCTTCACTAGGACTCCTAATAACAACTCATTATTAGATGTAATGAGTCCTCAGGAGAAAGTCGTTGTCATAATAGAAAGGACCCAAAATCTCAGGTCCTCAGGTCACGATTCATGACAAGACATAAGGAGTTGTTACCCAAGCCATGACGAATGTTTCTCAGAATTTCTTGAACATATTAAGAAGGACTTTTTTGTCTTTTCCCATTTTTTATCCCCTTACCAACGTCATTTAGGCTTCTTTAAGGTTGGACTATATGGCTATTTTACCCTAAATTTATCATTTAGTCTTAGAATCAATACAAAACAAGAAAAAAAGTGATTCTCTCATCTCCAAAAGAAAATTAGGGTTCTTTAATTTTCAAGTCCAAATTCCAAGAGATCATCAAAGGCTTCACCTCCAGGCATGTGGGATTTTATCAATGGGTTCCTTCCACCCATTGAGTCCCAAAAATTTCTTCAAACTATAAAGTTTAATTCACTTTTTCCTAGGGCTCCATGATAGTTATGAGTTTCCATGGAATTTTAGTTTAACTCTTAAATTAAACGATGAGTACATGTTTTCTAGTAAGATTACCATCTTCTCCTACTCACCATCATGAATTATTGATAAATTTTTGAGTTTGGGTTTTATTTGTTAATTTCTCTATTATGGTCAGTTTTTTATTATATTATCATGTTCAGCTATATTAGAAAGAGATGAAGGGTTATGAACACCCAATACCTAGGATTTCATTCATGTATCACTTAACATATTTCAATTACTTCATTTTATGCATACGTCTATTTTTCAAGAATGTTACTAGATTAAGCATATATTAGTTATCAGTGTCGTTCAGTTGGGAGTAGTACTTAGCACCAAGCAAATGTAGGGATGAAGGCTCACTCATTTGTTAGTAGCAGTCCCTAAGTTCTGGATCTACGACCCTAGCGTAGGTTATAAGGGGTTACCCTCTAGATTAGGACTTACACACTAGTCCTTTGAGACATCTATTTAGTGGATCCATGCTAGCCTGTGTTGGTACCCTTTGCAACTAGCACCCTTCCAACTGGGGTTACAGATTGGAACCCCTTTGCTTAGATTGGGGTATGTTGGTTATTGCTAACTCCCATAGTCTTCAATTTATATTCATCTTATGTTTAGTTTAGATATGCATAACCTTATATTCAGATATTTAGTTTTATTGATGAGTGTTGAATTGCCACTCATTTGCATTCAATAATCGTGCATGCTACAATGAATTAATTTTATAAATGAGACATATTTTTTATTAAATGTTTTAATTTACACTATTTTTCATGAACATATATGATAAGATAGAAAGATGTAAATTTGAGCTAAATAGAGATCAAAAAGAGAGAAAAAGAGCATAGTGAAAGACCCTGCACGGATCAGGCTCAGATACTGCAATCACGGTCTGAGGGTCGTGATCATTCAAAATTGTTCATCCTTTGAAATTGCGTGGATCTTATTTCGATAGCGGTTTCTGCGATAACGGTTGCTGCGATTGCAGCAAAACTGATGCGATAGAGGCTTAGCAAGATTTTTGCCTAGTTTATTTTTGTAATTTCTATCAGTCGAACCCAAATCCTTTTAGAGTAAAAAATCCCTTCTCTTTTGGGTATTCTTGACGATTGAAATATGTTGAATTTGAAGTGTAAAACCTTAAATTGGGCAAGAATTGTAATTGGATTTGGAGACTTTGAATTGTAGTATTTTGTGATGAATGGATGACATGAACAATCCCTAGGGTATATTTTTCTATCTTTTCTTCATGAGTAGCTTAACTTTGATTGTCTTGGGATTATGTTTAACTAAGGTTCTATTGTATGTGGGTTGTGATGTATTTGTGTATACACTAATTTATTAATGATGGGTTTTTCTATTGCTTGGTAAAATTAGTTAGGATTTGTAGGTGAAAACCTCAAATACCCAAAATGGGTTTGTGGGTGAAAATTCCAAACTCTTGAAAGCTTAAAACATCCTTGAAAGAGGGGTTTGGTTGAACTTTTGGAACCCATATCACCCTTAAAAGAAGGATGTGGGTGAAAAGGCAATAATAGACAATTAACTAATGTAGTTTGCTAATTTTAACTATCTTAGATATAATGGTGATTAAGTAGTTGACTATATCTTCGGCATCTTCCTAGAAATGGGGATGCCCAATTAAGGTAATGGGTAGTTGAAATTTGACACACTTGTTATGTACCCGAAAGGGTCAATGAGTGAAACTCTTGAGGTGTTGTTTATAGTCTAGCCTTACGGATCTTAGACTTAGCCTACCATATTATTGAAAACTAGAATGTGCACTAAATCTTCATACATCCATGAATGATTTGCTCTTAGGTATACATAATCCCAAGATTCTTGTCATATCAAATTTAAATCACAATTATTGTTTACTTTATTGACTCGAGTTGCTATTGACAAAACACGTGCCAAGCCAACCCCTCCCCCATTTTTATTTATGTATTTCACTTTATTCACATTGCAGGTATCTTACTAGTAGCATTTAACACCCTTAGGACAAGAATTCTAATTTCACTCCTAGTAAATTCGACATCAACATAAGTTGAGCTATTGATAATGATCATCCTCTACCACTTTTGATGGAATAGTTGAGCGTTATCAAAATGGCACCATTGTCTGGGAGTGAAATTTACTTTTCACTTGTGCGGTGTTAAGAGTTACTTTGGGTACACCCGTAGTGGTTTGTATTTATTTTTGTTGTTGTTTTTGTTTCCCTTTTAGGTTATCCTCATAGTGTTCACGAAAACATGAATGATAATGCAAGCATTGTTGAGTCTTTCACTGGCACTCTTGATAAGGAGGAGCAACTCAAATATGTTGGTTGATCAAGTGCCACCCGTATCCCACCCACTCAATGGAACAATGTCTTTCATGTCACGAGCATCATGCTGCATATTCTCCAAATGAAGGGACTTTTGGGGGACAAGCCTATGAGGACCCCAGCATGAACTTGAAGAACTTTATCGAAGTGTGTGCACCCTTTGATATTGCACACATAACCCAAGAGTCCATCTGACTTCATATTTTCCCATTTTATCTAGAAGTATAGGTGGTGTTATGACTTTGCACTCTTCCAGCTGGATCCATCACCTTATGGGATTAAAGCATTGTGGTCTTCCTTGATCGGTATTTCGCATAGTCCAAAATTCTGCAATTGTGGGGTAAGATCATAAACTTTAAGCAATTAAATATAGAACCCTTGTATGAGGTGTGGGAAAGATTCAATGGAAAAATCTTGCATTATACCAACTATGAGGTCACAGAGAAGATGTTTCTCCAAATAATCTACCGAGATCTTGATTCACTCAATAAAACTATGGTAGACAATACAGCGGGAAAGGGGATGGAGGAGGAGGGCTCTCTTGTGAAGTTGACTTATCATGCATCTTCAAATTTTCTTGATGAAGTTACCAAGAAAAACTGGGGGTGGCATACCTGAGATGCCTAGGTACCAAAAGTATATCTTACTGCCTCCGTTATTGACAAGGAACAAAAAAGAGAGATAAGGAGATAGAGGAGAATATGGCAAAAATAATCACTCAATTGGAGCTTTTGATGAAACATGTGATGGGTGCACCCACAAAAGTGGTTAATGTTGTGGCATACATGTTATATGATTATGAAGAGGCTAAGAAGCTTGATGAGGAGATTTGGTATTTGGCCAATTATACGGAGGGTTCCCTCCCCGCCTATCAAAGGTAAAGTGGGAACTAAGGTTGGAACGAAAGAGATAGTGACCATGATCGTGATTGGAGGGATAAGAATCATGAGTATGATCGTTATGTGCCCCTTCATGATCTGGAAAAGGGTAAGTATTCCAACTCCATTGACCCCGACAAGTGTAAAATAAAGGAAATGCTAGCAAGGATTTTGATGAAAATGGATGGAAAGGACAAAGTGGTCCATGAGTTGAAAGGGGATTTTTTTGCAACTCAACCAAATGAGTGTTTCCCACTCCACTTTGATAAAAAAAAAATTAGAGACTCAGATCGGGCAAATCTCCACCCAACTCAATGCTACGCCAAAGGAGGCCTCCAGAGTGACACCATTATGAAACCAAAAATGAGTCCCAAGTGTTGGCTATTGTCACTAGGGTGGTAAAATCCTTAGTGATATTGTGTTATATTTCAAAAAGGATCCTGATGTGGAGAAAAATCTTGTGAATGAGTCAAAGCAAGAGATTCTGAAGTCTCGTGAAGGGAAAGAAAAATAGTCGGTGTTGAATGAAGAAGTTGATGGTGAAGAGGGTGATCCAAAGGAAGTTAAATATGATGAAGTGAAAAGTCATCTAATTCCTACCATGATAGTCACCCCTCCATTCCCTCAAAGTCTAAAAAATAAAGAGGATAATGCTAAATTCAAAACATTCATGGCTAATCTTGCCAACCTATCCATTAATATCCCATTGCTTGAGGCTCGCCAAGATATCCTAAAATATACTAAGCTTATGAAAAAGTATATATGAAAGAATAATCTTGTTTAAGGTAAAACCATTGAAGTAACCTATAAGTGTGGTGTCATCATAAGTAGAGAAATATCGGAAAAGAAAGACGACCCCGAGGCCTTTACCATTCTATGCACCATTGGAACACAGAAGTTTGAAAAAGCTTTATGTGACCTTGGTGCGAGTATTAATCTCATTTCCTTTTCAATATTTAAGATGCTTGGCTTGGGCATTCCTACTCCAATATCAATGATGTTTTTGATTGTGGACCAGTCTATCAAGAAACCGGTTGGTATTGTATTTGACGTGTTGGTGAAAGTAGAAAGAGTCATCCTCTCGGCAGATTTTTTAGGCTAGATTGTGAAATAGACCAAGAGGTTCCTATCATTCTTGGTCGACCTTTTCTTGCCACTAGGAGGGACATCATTGATTTGGAGCTTGTGAAAATGAAGTTTAATGTTCATGATGGTGAAGTATCCTTCCTTGTGTGCAAAAAAAAGAAAAAACCCATGGAGATTCAAGTGGTATTGATGATTGATTTTGAAGTTAAGAAAGTAAATGAGGGGGCCCTTGAGTACCCAACTTTATAAAGAAATAAGACGTCGTGCCACTATGATAACTATGGCTCTATGTGGGAGGCGACCCTCAAATGCCACAAAATTGGCTAGTATCCTTTGTTTTTAATTTTGTAGTGTAGATTTTAATGTTACCATTTGATTAATTCATGTATTTTTAGCAATAAGAAGTGTGTTGAATGTGTTTGAGAAAATAAAATTTTTAAATTAGTGCATGATGAACACAACAGGGGAAAATGTGTCAAAATTGAGCAATGAGATGAACAGCGGAAAATAGAAGAGCGAAAATGCTCTCAGTCACAACAATCGTTGATCTTCAGTCATGATCGTAGTCAACCTCATGTCTTCTATCTCATACACTTTACCTCGATCACGGTCAAAACAATTTAAAAGACCATCGAACTCCCCATTTCCCCACACTCCTTTCTACAATTTTCTCTCAATTTGCACCCTCTCATGCGCACCTTTGTGGCATTAAAAATCATTAAAATATTCCTCCTGCATTATTCCCTCTGGTAAGTGTTTCAAATTGATGTTTTGAATTTTGAAAATAGGTCATAGAATGCAAGTTATAGGGAAGGCCTAAATCTATGATTTTCCTCGCTAAACATGTGTTATAATGAAATTATGTGGTTGTTAGCTGCTAGAAAAATTGAGTGTACACACGTGGGGAAGTATTGAGTACCCAAAATTGTGTTTGAAATTATGTTAAATAAAGTGTGCACACCACGTACTTAATCAAATGCCCAAATGAGTCATAGCTAGTTGTTTTTGTGCCTTAAGGGGATAATCGAGTACCTAGTAACCATGTTCAATGCTTTCAGCGTAAACTCTTATGGTTGAAAATGTTTTGTCCTAATATATAAATGTTTGTACATTAGATATTTTGGCTTAAAACCGGTATTAGGTACCACGATCATGGCACCATAGCTCACGATCGCGCTAACGGAGGCTGATTTTCTACCTTGGCAAAAAATATTTTGCACTTCAAATTTTTGTCTAAACACCACCAAGTAACCTTCACATGAGCTTTAATTAACAATATGGAATAGTTTGTTCATGTATATATCAATGATTAATGTGGTTGCACTGTTCTTTTGCTTTTAAGGATCATATAGTGGAGAAATACAACCAAGCCTGATTCATGGCACCGGAGTGCCATACTCTTTACGATGGGGATCTTTTTAGTACAAATCTGCTCCCAGATAGATGAATATGCTTGGATAAAGTTCCGGAAAATCTTCCAGCATTTCATGACAAACTTGTAGACACGAGGTGGCACTGCTACATCTCAGATCCTTGCAAGGCGAATGAGCATTGGGTCCGGGAATTCTACATTAACCTTTGTGTAGCATCCTTCTCGGATCCATCCATCTTGACTATCAGAATTTGGGGAAAGGTGGTAGACTTTGGTGCAGAGAAAATTAATGATCTATATGGGCTCTCAAATGCAAATAGGGACAACTTTAAGGCAAAAGGGTGTGAGATAAAACTCTTCAATAGCCAAGGAGGTACGCACCTTTCTTTCCCTTCTTTTATTACAGCATTATTCTGGCGAGCAGGAGTTGATAAGTACCCAAAAGATACTCAGGTGTGCCCCAACACCTCCATCTACCTTTTATGAATTAGAGGTTAGGGTGAACAAAGGAAGAGAAAAAAATGGAAGATCGATTTGGGTAAATCAATATCCCAGGAGTCAGAGTCTTTCAGATCATCCATAGCTAACCCCTTTGAAGATATTTTTGATGAGATGAGAGAAATTAGGAAGCTTGTATTAGCATTTCCCGAAGTACCAGGAGATCCCTCTACCACCCGCCACTCTTACGCTTCCTGCAATGACTATAATAAGTACCAAGAGGATCAAAAGAATTAGAGAGCTACCATTTATAGGCTTGAGAGAGCCAACTAATCCTTGGTAGAGTAGTACTGAGTGCTTTGACCTTCACATGGGAAGATTGAAAAAAGGGATAACAAGAGAGACAAATTCTTGAGCAAGATTTGGAAGGGGGTAAAGGGCCTTTGGAAGGTCCTAAAACCCTAAGATAGATTACCTTCCTCCTGAGTTGAGAGTTACAATGAGGCCTCAGCCGACTCATCAGATCCTGAGGATGTAGGTTGTAATATGGAGTCTGAAAGCAAGAGCAACTCTTTATGCGGTTTTAAGGAGCACCGTTATCCCTTTTTATTCTTTATTATTTATTCAATGAAAACACATAAAGATTTTAGTTGGGGGCACCCGTCTCTCTGTATTTACTCATTTGGGACTGTATTATTGACATTTCTAGATTTTTTAATGTTCTTTTTGATGGTTTATGTTTTTATTTGGGTTGTAATATTTGGTCACTCTGATGGTTCCCACATTTTCATGGATTAGTCATTTCTTTTATTTCTAGATTGTTGCTTTATCTTGATTTTACTTATGATGAAATCGGATGCGCTTTTCTCCTATGATAGATAGAGTGACGACATTCTTAAGGGAAAAACATTGTGATTGGATTTTAAGCGATGGATTTAGGGAAAGTCTGAGTACCTGTGGCATTTTGACTTTGAGATTCCTCTTTTATCATTAGCAAAGTCAGAGTAGAAATATGGTTTGCCCATAAGAAAGCCAAAACATGAGACGAAGGCTTGAGTTGGTGCCATAATTAGCAAATTATGTGTGGAGCAAGTGCAAAGCTAACACCCCCACCCCCCTTCATCCAATTTTTTTCAAAAATAAAGGGTATGGACGTGAGCGACCTTGTAATAAAACCTTTTCTGTTTTTGTGAATCCAAAAATTTTGGCTTGTGAAAATTGGTAGATACTCCTTTTTTTGTCTCTAGCGGGAGGGAAAATTGAGTCTCCTTGGAAAATTTGTATGCCATGTGTGGTGATCTTGTTTGTCCAAATCTCATGGGTACTTTTACCTTCTAGAATTTGCCTCATTAGTCTCTCAAGGCTAATTTTGATTGCACTTGGTTGGTGAGATGATCTTAGGCCATCTTTGTGACATTGGAAGTCCATTTTAGCCTAAAATACCTACCTTTGCAAAAATGTTATCCCTAGTCACCCACTTTAAGCCTTTGCTCTTTTCTTTGGCAAACACATTATAAGTCATTTACCATTTAAAAATTTATCCCTCTCTTGAATCCAACCCTCGTTGAACATGAAAAATGAAAGTTGAGGCTAAATGTCTAAGTTGGGGATGGAAAGTTTAAAAGAGTTGACTTTGGGCAATGGTAGTGTAAGTGGATTCCTTTGATCTAAGCAATGTAAAAGTGAAAAGAAAGGAATGATGAAAAGAAAAATAAGGCATAGATTGCAAAAAAAATAAGAAAAAGAATGATGCCCTTAAAAAGTTGGGAATTCAAGGCTCTTAAAATAGGCATCTGTAAGGTGTGAAAACAAAAGAAGTGGTCCGCGGTCACAAAAAAGTTGAAATAGTGTGATATGGTTGTTCAAGGAGGATTAAGACACTTTGTTCCTAAATGTTACCCTACCTTTACCTAAGCCTACGCTACAAGCTTAAATGGCCCTTCGAGATCTCCAATCAAGTGTATTCATTAAAATGGAAATTGAAAATAGGGTAAATCCCATGGCATGGTACTTTTTAGCATTGAGTATCTTTGTGAGAGAAATAGTCTTGTTCTTGAATCTCCCTTGTTTCATACTAGGCAACTTGGTGTGGGAGGGATTTTCCTTATCATGAGAAGGTATGTAAACTAGTTGAGGTAGGTGATTTTGTCGTCTCCCAAAAAGTTGAGGCCAAAGGAGTATATAAATATTAAGGTAAAAGGTGAGTCACTTCAAGAGTACTAGTGATTGTTGCATGGTCGCTCTTTAAAGTCTTTCGCTCCCTTGAAATTTGCATTTCATGTTAAGAGGTATTATACGAATAGTGTTGCCCGTGTTTGATGAGCTATTTGTTGTGGTAACTAATCTTAAAGTCATTATGATCATTATAACATATAATTTCGGCATAAATATTCATAGTCTCATGGACAAAAGTAGTGTTGCTTGAGGAAAAGCAAAGCCCTAAGTTAGGGGTTTTAATGAGTGGTGAATTACAGAATTAATTTTACAAATGAGATATTTTTGTGACTAAATGCACTAATTTCCACTTTATGTCATGCACATAGGTGATGAGATAGAAAGACATAGATTTAAACTTAATAGATATGAAAAGAAGAGAAAAAGTACAGAGTTGAAGACCCTACACGGATCAGGCTCAGTTATAGGAATCGTGGTCTGAGGTCTGCAATCGCAACCAGTCAAGATTGGTCATCCACCATGATTTCATGGATTTTATCGCAGTTGTGGTTACCACCATCGTGGTAAAATTCATGTGATCGTGGCTTAGTGAGATTTTGGACTTGTGCTGTTTTGTAATTTCACTTAGCCAAATCCAAATCCTTTTAGAGTCTAAAACTACTTCTCTTTTGGGTATTCTTAATGATGTAAACATTTTGAATTTGAAGTGTAAAACCCTAAATTAGGAAAGAATTGTAAATGGATTTGGAGACTTTGAATGTTAGTATTTTGTGAAGAATGGATGCCTTGAACAATCCCTATGGAATATTTTTCTATCTTTTGTTCATGAGTAGCTTAAATTTCATAGTATTGGTATTTTGTTGAATTAAGCTTCTATTGTGTGTGGGTTGTGATTTATTTGTGTATATGTTAATTTTTTGATGATGGGTTTTATTGTTGCTTGGTAAAATTAGTTGGAATTTATGGGTGAAAGCTTTAATACCCAAAATGGGTTTGAAGGTGAAAACTCCAAACTCTTGAAAGCTTAAACCATCCTTGAAAGAGGGGTTTGGGTAAACTTATAGAACTCATATCATCCTTGAAAGAAGGATGTGGGTGACAAGGCAATAGTAGAAAATTAATGGATATAGTATGCTAATTTTTATTATATTAGATATAAGGGTGAATAAGAAGTTGACTATATCCTAGGCATCTTCCTAGAAATATGGCTTCCCAAATGAGGTAATGGGTGGTTTAAATTTTGACACACTTGTTAGGTACCAAAAGTGTCAATGAGTGAAATTCTTGAGGTTTTGTTGATATACTAGCTTCAAGGATCTTAGACCTATCCTACCGTATTATTGATAATATCATGTATACTAAATCTTCATATACCCATGCATAATTTACTCTTAGGTAGACATAATCCCAAGATTCTTCTCATATCGAATTTAAGTCACAATTGTTGTTTACTTTGTTGACTCGAATTGCTATTGACAAAACACATGCCAAACAACCCTGCCCCCCTCCCAATTTTTATTTTTGTATTTTTCTTTATTCACATTGCGAGTAGTTTATTAGGAGCATTTAGCACCCATAGGACTAGAATTCTAATTTTACTCCTCATGGATTCGACTTCAACATAAGTTGAGCTATTGACAACGACCATCTTCTACTACTTTCGGTGGTATAGGTGAGTGTTATTATTTATGCAATACATACTTATACTTTGTCTTGCATCCAACTTGTCATTATTCATGTATTTATGTTCTGAATGACTTTTTAGTTTCCCACCTCACATTCTTAGTACATTCAAAGTACTGATCGCATACTTTCCTGTACTATATTGTCTTATGCTATAGGTTCGGGCAACCAGTACCTGGATTGCACATAGCACATTATGCGCCATATTCAATAACAGTTTAGGGGAGTTCTTATCATTCAAGGACAAGTTATTAGTGTTTAGTTTCTTCATTATTTTAGTTTCAGTCAGTTGGAGTTAGTTGGGGGCTTGTCTCAACAACTCACTATGATCAAGAGGATTTTAGATTGTTGTTTAGATTTTTAGCATATTGATTTGTCAGACTATTTTATTTCCAGTTTTTGGTTGTTATCCAGTATTTCATTATTTTATTTTTGTTAGTTATTTCATTTTAGCTTTCGCCTAGCATTTTGTTATTTTTTCAATATTGTTAGAGTTATGTCATACCATAGGTTAGCTTTGGCTTACTTGTTACTCTAATCACCATATTATGACTAGGGGATAGTCTCGGGTCGTGTAAGGCAGGCTCCTACTTATGGTTTTCTGACTATAAAAGCATAACTATCTTATGTGGTACACTATGTATTTATTCACTGCCTACTAGGTTCATTGTTTCTCTGATTAATTAAGGTTTTGTGATGTCTTCTTGTGATCAGAATAGATTTTAAAAGTTCATTTGCTTTGGTCCTCTAAAATTTAGTGGTGCCATTGGAGTGGATGCCTATGAGTTTTAGGTCAATTGTTTAGAAAGGTTGTATAACCTTGGATCCCTTGAGTCTTATAGTTTTACTGATAAGAATTATCAGTTAATTGACATGTCCAGTCAATAGTTGAGGTATATTGTTAGCTGTAGACCTTGGGGTTTTCCTGCTATGACATGGTCTTAATTTTTAGTGGTTTTTTGGTGTATTTTGTTCCTTAAAATTAGAGGAATCAAATAATAGATAAGTTTGATCATTTGGAGTAGGGATATACGGCTATTTCAAAGTAAGAGGCATGCATGTACTATCTAGATATTTTGCTACCAGTATCTCCACTAAGTGAGAGATGACTAAAAACTTTCACAAGGTTTTGACCGATTATTATTAGTTGGCTTCAACTTAGATGATGGTGTTATCAATATTCTTTTTATAGTTTAGTAGAGCATGACAAGTTGATCGAGTTGATTTGTTAGGGTACTCAGGGTGGTTGTGGTGCTAAGAGGACATATCGTAAAGTTGAGTTAAACGGACATATATATCAAGGTAGGTATTTCTCTAGCAGAAGTTCCCATGGTTATAATGGTGGACCACTTCAACTAAATTTATAGGATTTAGATATTAGGACTTTTGTTTCTATGGCTGTAGATAGCTAAGGATCAGGTCATAAGAGTTGAGGCTCTAGTTTTAAATTATTTAGTTAGGTTGCGCATCTTGTCTCTTCTAGGCCCTCTCAGCATGAGATAGGTAGCGATATTATGTATGTGACAAGATTGTTCATTTGTTAAGGGACTGCCCTTGGTGTATATTGGGTCTTACTTAGTGGGGTTCTCAATATCAGATTTTCCCTACTCCCACATCTGAAGTCAGAGGTGTTTTATAGAGTGGTAGGGGTGGTGATAAGGTGATCAAAATGAATCTCGGGGAGCTCATGGTAGTGGATGTAGAGTTTCGCAATCTGGGAGTGGGTGTGGTCAGTGTTATGGGATACTTAGGAGACATAAGGTGGAGGCCTCTAATGCAGTTATCACTGGTATCGTCCTAATTTTCTGTCATTCTTGTTCATATCATCTGACCCTGGGTCTACATTGTTCTATGTTTCTACATACTTTTCTAGGGTTTTGATGCTGCATGTGAGTCTGTTTCTATGCCTATTCTTGTTTCTACCCAAGTAGGAGATTCTTTAGTGGCAGATTAAGTTTATCGATCTCATGTTGTGAACTTTGTAGTGTATGATATCTTAGTTTATTCCAAGAATGAGGCTGATCATGTGAGTCACTTGAGGGTTGTACTTTAGATATTACAAGATTAGAATTTACATGCCAAATTCTCTGAGAGTTTTGGTTCGACTCTATTTCTTTCTTGGGTCATCTAGTTACTGAAGATGACATTAAGGTCGCTCCAACCAATATAACAGTTCTTCGCGATTAGTTTTTTCCTACTTATCCTATTTAGATTCAAAGTTTATTTGATTGGCAGGATAATATCGATGCTTTTCATAGAGTTTTTGTTCTATTGTGCCTCATTTGACCAATATGCAGGTTTATGAGGTTATTTTGTTAGATATGATATTTTTTGGGTATGTTTTGAAGAAAAACATGTTTTGGATGGTAAGTTTGTTAAAATGGTGGAAAAAAGGTACTTTTGGCTATTTTTGGAGCAATTAAGGACGTTCGAGACACTTTCTGACTTGATCGTGATCAAAGCTAGTTCGAGAATCAAAGAAGAGCTGAAAAGATGACTCTTTGAACCTACTAAGTCAACCAATGGACCGTATGTAGGACCTATGGACTGCGGGTAGGCATAATAAGTGCCAGAAGTCCAAAATCCCGATATCTGAACTTGCAGGAATTTTCTATCCGGTACCTGTAGTTTGTGCCAGCGTCCATAGACAGGACCACAGGTACCACCTATGCCCGGTGCCAAACTGTGGGTACGGACCATATATGGCCACTGACTCTATTTTCTCCTATTTCGTTTGGGCTTTGGTTTTTGGATTTCTTATCTAAGGTGGATTTATGCATCTCAGTGTTATTATCTAAGATTATTTTTTCTTGTTTTGAGAACTACTTATGTGCTTAATGTGTTAATAATGGTAAAATTGAGCATCTTGGTGTTAAAGTAATTAGTCACAAGGGTTAAGGTTAAACTATAATTTAAAGATCAAAAAGTGTAAACCTAGATCTTAGCTTAAGTTTCTAGTTCGTTGTCCTTTATATTATGTTGTCTTGAGCTCTAATCCATGGTGTTTGATGCTATCAGATGCTTGTTAAGTTGATTTTTATGATATATGGATGATACACAAGCTGTAAATCAAGTGGAGACAGCACCACAAAGCTTTGGATGGAAGGACAAGTGCATAGAACAAGTTTAGGAGTCAAACTGAGGTCGTGAATGCAAGGGGCGTCGTGGACCTTGGTCCATGCTATGAAAGGGGAATCAAGGACATGGATATGTATTGCAAGATGACTTTATAGTGTGTCACCATGATGAGGTTGCATCGTAAACCCTAGTTCATGTAGTAAGTGTGGCGACACAGACCTTAATCTAAAAATGGCCAATTTTCGTCCTATAAGTACCACAATTGAACTTGATATTATAGACCTTTAACGGCTTTCAAACTTGTAGAGGGGCTGGAAAACACTTCAAATAGGGTTTCTCTTTCTTTACTTTCGGTTACTTATGGATTTTATCATGTATTTATCTATGGTGATTATGACTATGTCCATGAGTGGCTAAACACACCCTTTCAGGGGTTAAGGCCTAGAACGTGATTATTGTTGCTTTGAATTGATTAGGTTTTAGTTTTTTTATCATATTTGTTTGTTTATTTACCCTTTTTTATAACTATTTTAAGGATTCTCAACCCTTAGAATATATCTATTGTCATCTTTTTGAACTTGAGAGGGGAATAAGAGGATAGAACATGGGGGTAAATAGAGTAGGATTATAAGATTCCATAGAATGAAGATTGTAATTTCCATGTAGGATAGAGATATACCTACATCACCTATTTGGTTCACTACAGGATGCAATATAATTGTGTTTAGCTTAATTCTCACATCCCCGCTAAACGATGAAGTTGTAGGGCTAAGTTAGATAGGTCATTAAAGTCTCGAGAGACCATAATCATAATATCAACCAGGTGAATCAACAACCAAGATAAGTAATCTAACAAATGAAGTCCAATAGCTTAGTATGATTGCTTATAGAGCCTTAACCCTGGGCTTATCCTTATTGATTTTCCAAGAAATTTACTGTATTGCATTGTCTACTTTGCTATTGGTGTACAACTCTAAAACTCTTTTAGTTATTTTTACACCACTTTAATTGAAATAGTGAACTAGAATGAGATAGGTTTTAAAACAAGTCCCCGTGGGATAGATACTTGGCTTCTAATGGGCCACTTTACTACTTGGTGAGACCACGCACACTTGCGTGTGCACTTGGGCGCAATAATTTTTTGGCACCGTTGTCGGGGACTTGTAATTTGGCAACTATTTTAATTTTAATCGTACTTTTAATATTTCCAGTGCTTTACACTTGGTCTTGATATAAAATTTGAAGGAAACAGGATTCAGACTAGTATGCTAAAAAGGAATAGGGAATTGGTTAAACCAAAACCCAAACCAGAGCAATGCATTCACTAATTGAGGAAAGAAGCAGTTCTTCTCTATCATATCCTACAAATTCAAAAGGAACAAAACAATCCTACTCTCATGTCTGAAGATCCACCAGCCCACAGGATGGTTAACGAAGTGGTGATCCCACATCTGATGAATTTGACCTCCCATTTTAAAAATTGAATGTTAGAGGTAACTGTGAGGTGAAACAGAATATGGTGCAACTTTTGATCAATAGTGGACAGTTTATGGGGCTTTCACATAAAAATCCATAAGTCCACTTGCAAAACTTCTTGGAGGTTAGTGACATATTCATCCCTACGGCTATATCAACTAACTATGTAAGGCTGACACTTTTCCCTTTTTCACTTTTGGGGGATGCAATGAAGTGGTTGAATGCTGAGTTACCAAATTTAATAATAGCCTAGAATGACTTAGCCCAAAAGTTTATCATTTGATTCTTTCCATCTTGTAGGACTATGAGACTTCTCAATAAGATTGTTAGCTTCAAACAAAGGCGAAAGAAGAATCTATATCAAGATTAGGAGAGGTTCAAGGATTTTCTTCAAGATAGTCCATATCATCAGCTATCTAATGAGGTACTATCTCACACTTTTGTTGAGGCACTTGATCACAACGTAAAACTTTTGCCAGATTTAGCTGTAGGTGGTCAAGCGTTGGAGTTGACGTATGATGAGCTATACACCTTGTTGAATTAGATTTCTCAAGGAAATCTGAATTGTCATGGCGATACCTCAAGAGAGTTAATAAAAAGGGTTGTAGGCATGGTTGAATATTATAATGTTAGAACATTGGTTTCTTATCTCTCAGCCATGCAAAATCTTATAATGTACCAACTTAGCAAGTTTAGTATGAATCAAACTTCATCTCAAGTGAATGCAATGCAACAGACCACATGTTGGTGTTAGGTTTATGGAAATAGTGGTCATTTTGCATCTATGTGTGCTGCAAAACCTGAGTCAGTGATGTTTGTGGACAACGCTCAAAGGACAAATTATGGGAATGCCTATAATCAAAAGTGGAAGACTCTGCCACCCATTCCATCATGGAACAACCAACAATAGTAGTTTCAGCAATAACAACAACAAAATACACAGGCCAGAAACATAGAGGACATGCTAAAGAAGATCATGGCCACCCAAGAACAAATAGTTGTTGAACTAAAAATTCAGCAAATACTGTAAAAGGATTTGGAATAATGGTTTGGGAAAATGCAGCAGTCCCAAAATGCCAGGCCTCAAGGTAGTTTTCCAATTGATACTGAATCTCTTAAACAAGAAATGATAATCACTTTGAGGAATTGTAAGATCTCAATGAAGAACCTTCAAAGACAACTAAGGAGGTAGAAGCGGAGTTGGTTTCTCAACAGGTAGATGATAAAGTTGCAGAAAAATCAAGGAAGTCTGAGTACTCAAAAGAAAAATTTACTAAACAGGTGAAGGAGAGACCACCACCACCTTTCCCACAGAGTCTTAGAAAAGAAAAGAAGGATGCATGCTTCAAGAAGTTCTTTGATACATTCAGAGAACTTCACATTAATCTTACTTATTTAGATGTTTATTTGGGAATGCCCAAGTATGCTAAGTACTTGAAGGATATGGTCACTAACAAAGTTAAGATGTAGGATGTTGAAACAAGAGCACTCACTGACGAGTGTAGCTCTATGGTAATACAGAAGATGCCCAAAAAGCTCAATGGCCTTGGGAGTTTCACTCTTCCCATTTAAATTGGCAACAGTGAGGTGGTCCATGCACTTAATAATTTAGGGTAAAACATCAATTTGATGCCCCTATCTTTGTTCAACACATTAGGCTTAGGGAAGCCGTGACCGAGCTCTGTGATACTCTAATTGGCAAACTGGACCCTAGCCCATCTTGAAGGAGTAATAGAGGATGTTCTCATAAAGGTTGGTAAGTTTATTGTTCCTGTTGAATTTATTATTTTAGATTTTTAAGAAAATGAAAGATTGTCAATCATCTTAGGACATCCATTCTTGGTGAAAAGAAGAGCATTGATAAACATTAGACATGATACACTCATAATAAGGCTGGATGATGAAGACATATTTTTTAAAGTGTACAAACCACTCAACACACTATCCTACTATAAAGATTCATGCATGATTACAGTGATTAAAGGGGATAAGTATGGGGTGGCGGAGTTTATTCCTCCAAAAACCTCTTAAGATTTCCTCATTGAGCTACCCAAGCAACTAATATCCCAGACTGGTGTGATACAGATTAAAAAGCCTAAAAAGGCTTTTATGGAGAAAGTTGTTGACAAATAAGAAAATGGTGTCCAAGTAGGAGTAATAGGATAAAGGAAAATGTCTATGTATGATGTTAGGTCGTGCCACAACACTAAATCAAGCACTTCTTGGGTGGTAACCAAGTTAAGGTATGTTTTATTTTTAGTACTTTTAGATTTTAGTTCACTAGTTTTTGTTTTTATTGAGTCACGGGTTGATGGGAAGTTTGAGTATCAGAAATCTAAGATAAGAATCATGGAAATGATTAAGTGTGGATCCTCGAACCCTCTTGATGTATAATGATGGTACTAGCCAGGCCTAGAGGCCTCAGAGAGTATTTATATCTCTACTTTTAAGAATACTTTGGGGACAAAGTAGATATTTAAGTGTCAGATGGGGAAATTCTCATTTTTAGCCCATTTATATTATAATGAATCTATTTTTATCGTGGTCCTCCTTGGATATTGTGCACCTTAACCACGGTGAATTCCTAAAGTTTGGGGTGGCTATCATAGGTGTGCTTAATATAAAGTGGGTGTGAAGAAGGATAAATATTTTTGTTTTTAGTGAGTGAGATATTCTTGTTGGTTCTATATATGATTGAATGATGCAAGTGTTTTATTGATTGTTTGAATTATTACTTTTAAGACTTCTAGGATCTAGTTTAAGAATCTTGTAATTGTTGGATTAATGTTGAATTCATGTAATTATTTGGTTGAGAGACTATAATGAACCTACTTAAGTTTAGCATGTGTCGCATGTGTATGTGTGGTTGCTTGTGTATTCCTTTTTATACTTAATGTCTAGAACTTGCCTGGTGTGTATGCAAAGAAAAATAAAGAGTGCGGGTTTAGGATATTATATAGGCATTTCTTTGATATCCATGTTCATACTCTTTTTTACCTACCCTGTGCATAATATTAGCTAACCCCATTGAGCTTTCACCTTTTTCTTTACAAGCGGCATATGTAGCCTGTATCCCCTTCTTTGATTGACCATAATCTGATCCAAAGTTATTAAGTTATTTAGTGTAAAATTAACTGTGTTAAGGAGTTTGAAATTCAAGTAGGTAAAAGGTGAAATTGACATTCCAAAGTAATAGCTTTTGGTGTTGAAAATTAATAGGTGTGGTGGTTGGGAGTTGTGTAATGAGAAGAATAAAGATTTTTCAAACTGAAGAATATGTACATAGAATATCACCAACATATTGTATGTGAATGATCTAAATGAGATGGGGCGAACAAAATATAGGGGTAGACAAAAGTGATGGAAATTAGTTGTTAAAGGTGAATTGAATTAATAGTGTTATGTATTAAAGTTATCAGGGAAGATAGTCACTATTCTTGATCAAAATAGTTCCTACTCATCTCATATCCTACATTAGTGGATTACTACACAAGGGGAGAGCCTATGGTTCATCATGTGTAACTTTTGAATTCTTTTAGAGAGTGAGCGTAATTTCATTTTTGTACCCAATTTGTAATAAATTGCATCTATGTGAGTGATTATGGGTAACTTTCTTATTTTAAGGTCACAAGTGTTATGATAGTTGGGGGATTTATATTATGTATTTGATTGAAAAATATATATGAGTTCTCCAACGAAGTTAGTCAATTATTGAGGCTAGGGTGTTTTGAAGTCGTATTTTTGAGTTTTCAATTGTGCGAATAACATGCTTAGTGTAGAAACTTGAGTTCTTTGTAGTCATTATAGGACTATCTTGAATTTATTTCCTTTAGTAGAATTATGGATTCTCTTCAGCTTATTATGCTTAGAGTAAAGAGTTGTTTGAGAATGAACAAGGCTTTAAGTGTGGGGTGATGATCTGAGGTGGATTTATGTATTTCAGTGTTATTATCAGAGCTTATTTTGCCTTGTTTTGAGGACTACATATGTGCTTAATGTGTTAATAATTGTATAATTGAGCATCTTAGTGTTAAGTTAGTTAGTCACAAGGTTTAAGTTTAAATTTAATAGAGCCTAGAGTTAAACAATAAGTTAAACATCAAAAAGGGAAAAACTAGTTCTTAGCTTAAGTTTCTAGTTTGTTGTCCAAGATATTGTGTTGCCTTGAGCACTAATCCATTGTTTTTGAGGCTATAGGATTCTTGGTGAGTTTATTTTGATGATACATGGATCATACAAAATCTTTAAATCAAGTGGAAATAACACCACAAGGCTTGGGATTGAAGGACAAGTGAATGAAACAAGTTTAGGAGTCAAATTGAGGTCGAGATTACATAGGACATCACAGAACTTGGTCCATGCTATGCAAGTGGAATCATAGACAAGGATATGTCTTAAAAGATGACTTTCCAGTGTATCACCAGGATGTTTCCACGTTGCACACCCTAGTTCATAGAATAAAAGGGGCGACGTCGACCCTAATCCAAAAATGGATAAACAACACTCCTACAAATAGGACACTTAAACTTGATGTTATTGACCTTGGTCGGCTTTGAAACTTGAAGAGGGGTTGGAAAACACTTAAAATAGAGTTTTTATTCTATACTTTATATTATTTATGGATTTTATTATGTATTCATCTATGCTAATTATGACTATTCCCATATGTGACTAAACGCCCCTTTCAAGGGTTAAGGCCAAAAATATGATTACTTTTTCTTTGAATTGATTAGGTTTTTGGTAGTTTACTTATCCTTGTTATAACTATTTTAAGGATTTTCAACCCTTAGAATACATCTATTGTCATCTTTGTGAACTCGAGAGGGGAAATAAGAGGATAGAACGTGGGGGTAAATAGAATAAGATTATAAGCTTTGATAGAATGAAGACTGTAATTTGCATGTAGGATAGAGATATACCTACATGACCTATTTGGTTTACTATGGGATCAAATATAAATGTGTTTATCTTAGTTCTCATATGCCCTATCAATGATGTAGTTGTGGGGCTAAGTTAGATAGGTGATTTGAGGCTCGAGAGACAATGATCATAATATCAACCCCGTGAATCAAAAACTGAGATAAGTTATCTAACCAATGTAGTTCAATATCTTAGTATGATTGTTCGCAGAGCATTAAACTTGGCTTCTCCTTATTATTATCCAAGAAATTTACTTAATTTCATTATCTACTTTGCTTTTAGTATACAACCCTAAAACACTTTCAGTTACTTTTACACCACTTTAATCAAAATAGTTAACTAGAATTAGATAGTTGTTAAAACAAGTCCTTGTGGGATCAATACTTGGCTTCTAAATGGCAACTTTACTACTTGGTGAGAGCACGTACACTTACATTTGCGCTTTAGTGCAATAGTTTCCTCATGTACTATAAATACCCTTTATGTGTTGTTTAGTAGGAGTTACACACTTTTGATATTCACAAACATATTTTGATTCCAAGATTTAATTTTGATCTTGGGATTTTCTTGTATTGACTTTGGTTCATTAATTCAGTTACAGTTGTAGGTTTTATTACTTCGTATCATTGTGATTTCATCTATGATTTCAAATATGTATGTTATTGATTTGTTCACAAGCATAAGTGGCTAAAACCCATAGCGAGGGTTGTGGAAACCCTGGGAGATTGATGAAGTAGGGGAAGTGCTTTCGTTGTTCTTAATCGATACCCATACATGTATTATTTTATCTTTGTTATGACAATTTTCTTATTGTGTGCACAGATTAGGATCCCATAAGATACTGCTTACTCTAAAAGAGGAGTAGTGACTAGGAAAAGATAAATACAATAGTAATATGGAGTTTAATTATAGATCCATGCATCTAGGTTCTATCTTAGTAAGATGATTAGGTTTTATCAAATAACTAGAGACTCAAAAGGTAATAGTTAATTGGGATCATGATAAGGGTTAGTAAGGCGATATCATGAGACTCAAAAGGTAAGGGGTGAAATCCATCTGCTCATCTAAAAGACTACAGAAGGTACATAACTTTTGATACTTCATGCAAAGTATCGAGTTGGTACAATTCAACCGAATTTAGTACAGTTACTTTCTTGAGATTACTATATCAAAACCCACATTAACTTTTCTTGTTCTGCCTACTGACTACAACTGCTAAGATCTGCAATTCCACATGTTCCCTTGATATTTAACCCCAAACTCTGTTAGGTTACTATATTTTGATATATATTATATCATCATCAAAGAGAAGGTATGGTTTGCACATCATCAAAATTTTGGCACCTTTGTAGGGTAACACGGTGTTGATTTATGATTTAAAGTTGTTGCAGTAGGCTTTTCTTTGTATTTTTGTTTGTAGTTAGGCATAAACTAGTGTATGCCTAGCACACAGAGTAAAGGCGATCCCTTAATTCTACTGAATTTGAATCCAGAGAAGATCCTACAAACACCTAGTAGGATGTCCAAGCATAGAAAGACAAACCCCTAAGGGGTTCATGATGTTGTACCTCTCCCTCCTTCTAAAAATGTAAAAGAAATTGTTGATCGTCTGACTGGTGAGATAATAGCTTAAGCTGAAGTCAAGCAGAGGGAAATGGAAGAAGCTCGGCAGGTAGCTAGAGAGGCAGAGCCAGCAGAGAAGAGACAAGCAGTAGACAGCCGAGCAGCACTTAGTGAAAACCAGAACTGATCTAGAGGAGCCCGTGTTTGACTAATCCCAGCATATAAGTATGTGCAACCATATACAGACAATGAATAAGAATTTGTATATATTGAGCCGATAGAGATTGGAGCGTTCCTTCTATTTTTTCCCCTGGGCATTAGGTTTGATATAACAAGTGCAATGATCCAACTCTTCAATCTGAAGGTTGTGTTTGTAGCACTTCCTACAGATGATGCAAAACTGCACCTTGCCAATTTCCTTAGGACCTATAGTTTGAGTACAAATCAAGGGTTGAATCAGGAAGCACTTAGACTAAGGCTATTCCCCTTCTCATTGTACGAGAAGCATATTTATTCTTAGGGGAACTGCCATAAGGCTCTATCACTATGTGGAAAGAGTTACGCAACCAATTCTTAAACAGGTTCTTTCCTACATCTATGATGTTGCACCTCAAGGAGAATATTTATAACTTCAGTCAGCTGCAGTCATAGTTTATGTAAGAGGCATGGCTCAGGTTCAAAAGAAAGCTGGTTACAAGGAATAAAAGAGCGACATTTGAGGATGTAGATGCTTGGATACGCCAGGTTTATGAAAAAAATGGTTACAAGGAATAAACGAGCGACATTTGAGGATATGCATGGTATGCACCACTGCAATGCAATCACAATTAGGTCTTTGATGCAGAAAAAAGGTGATCCCAGTGCATTCACGATACCACGCACTATTGATTCATCCCAATTTGCTAGAGCCTTATATTATTTAGGTGCCAACATTAATTTAATGTCGATGGTCGTACTCAATCAAATAGGCTTGAACCCTCCAGAACTTACATTAATATGGCTATTAATGGCTGACCGCGTAGTGAAGAACCCTATGGGAATATCTTTTGATGTTATGTGAGGGTGAATAATTTTATCTTTTCAGCTAAATTTGTCATCCTTGACTGTGAGGTTGACACCGAGATTCCCATTATATTAGGAGGACCGCTTATGGACACAGGAAGAGTGATGGTTGACATGGAGAAAGGTGAGTTAAAATTTAGAGTTAATAGTGAAATGTCTACATTCAATATGTGAAAGTCAATGAAGCAGTCAACCAACATAATGGTAGTGTCAGTGATTGATTGTATTGATAACCCTGGAGGATATCTTGATATATTCTGAGTAGTTAAGATACCCGCGTTGTTCTATGATGTTCAATAAAGTACTGCATGGGAGGCAACCCATGGGCTTGTTGGTGAAGTTTTAGTAACCAACATAGCCACGTCTATCAAGCACTGAGTGGGAGACAATCCACTATTTTTAGTGTTTATGTTTTTGTTGCTTTTTTTATTTTGAGGTTTTTAGCTCATGGAATTACCCGGAGTAAGGTCAAAATAATTTTTATATTCATCGAATTCCAGGTAAAGGGTCTATGTAATAAACCCATCATGGTAATAAGTCCCACACAATAAATTGATTAATTAGCCAAAAAATTAAAATTTTAAGGATAAACAAAATGTGTAAAGTTGTGGGCTTTGGCATTTATTTTTACTTTTGGGACCTCAAACTTAGGTTATGGGACCATAAGTAGCTAGAAAAATATTAAAACTCCAAGTCTGGAATTCAGGAAAGTGGGCCAAAATTTTGGCCTAGCACATGCGCCCAGCACCTGCTGGCCGTATATGGCATCTACGCCCACAACCTGATAGTAGGTGCAAGCCACAGGTAGCTACCACAAGTTAATTGTAGGCCCAATTTTTAATTTAAATTTTAGACCCACCAACACTTATATATGACCTAAAGCAGCCCCCATCTATATTTAAACAACCTTAAACTCATTCTAACTTATTCTAATCCTCAAAACTTCACTTTTCTCCTTGAATTCAAACTTCCCTCTTAATACACCAACTCACCCCACACTTAAGTAGAGTCTTGTCACTTGTTTGAGATACCAACTTATTACAACACGCTAAAAACACATTCCAACTTTGGTTTGCTTGAGTTCTTCAATATTCACTTCTGGTTCTTCATATAAAAGGTAACTTTCTTGGATCCTATTTGTTATGTATTGATTTATCTATTGTTTAAATAAGTTGATATGTGTATTCCATTACAACATATATAGAAACTATTATGCATGTATGCAGGAGCTTTGAAGTATCCTAAAAACTTAATAATGTAGGGCCTCGTTTCAAAGAAAAATCTAAAGTTTGGCCCAAACTGGAAGTTGAACTTGAATGAATAAAAGTAATACTATTAGTTGGGCATATTTGTTTTCATTGAAAGCTATGATTTATTATAAGTATGTGCACATTGGACTTGTTGGTATTTCAAATAGGTTATAGGGGTTTAAAAATTGAGAAAAATTTTGAACTTTTTGAATTTTGGGTTTTTCTTCGACTTTTACTATCTATCACTTTTATTTCAAACTAACAATTGGTTTTTTAGGAACTTATTCCACCTAAGGTTGTGAATACGAGAGAGGTCAGTACTTTAAGGAGATAGAAAGAGTCTCCTGAGCCTAGTAGTTCATTGGAAGGGTACTCGAGGAAGCACCGTAGAGACACTATAGTTGAGGTGACACGTAGAGTCATGAGGAATCAGACTCGCAAGGCTACTCAGTCAACTGTAGCCCAATTGAGGATGAGGTTATCTAGAATGTCAGTACCACACACTCTTCCACCTGATTATAATGATGAGAAGCAAAAGACAGAGTCTAAGTCTACTCACCAAGTTGCTGCTCAGAACCATCTTTGGAAGGGTCACAATATTCATCCGATAAGGTAAAGCATAAGGAGCCATAAGTTGTGCCCCATTCTTATAAGGGTACCTTAAATAATGTATAGAAGATAGGTGTACCCCAGTCTGATAATGGTATAGCGAAAGCTACCCACAATGAGTTAGTACAATAGGGGCACAGTCGTGATACCGTGCATGCCTCAGATGCACCTCCCGAGGAAGGACATTAAAGGTGGTGTATGCCAAGCATGTGGGAGATCTTTAATATTGACATTTGTATCTAGAAGGCAGACAGACCTATGAGATACATTTATGAAGAGCATCAAATTTACCTATCAAGGCTAGATCGAGTACCATAGTTGCAAGCAGCATTTGATAGATATTCACTAGGATACATGACTAGGACACGTGATTATTAAACCTCAGCTATGGTACAAGAATTTTATGCATCCTATAGACCTACCAGGGTACTTCCTCTGTGTAGACATCCAAGACTGATTAGATTTGCTAGGCAGCCACGGCATGAGCAAACACTAGTTAGAGGGGTCAGAGTTGACATATCAACAAAGACTATCCGCAGAGTTATCTTTAGCCTAGACTATATTACTCTTTCATCTACAGCTAATCACAACCATAGATTGAGGATCACATATGATCGACATATCATATAAAAGGCTGGGTACCAACTTAAGAGGGTCGAGATGGCAAGGTGGATAGCCAGTTATATTTCACCTCTGGGTGATGTGACCCCATGGATTGAGGGGCATATTGTGATTAGAAAGGGCTTATTGACATTTAAGGCCAAGCTCTAGTAGTTTCCGATTAGCTACAGACTAATACCCACTGCTTGGGATAACACATTGACATAAAAGAGAGTTGTACTAGATTCTTATATGATGGTCAGTTAGGCTATGATTTTTGCTGCCATCCTCAGGTATGAGTTATATTACAGAGCCTTTGGGGAGTTGACCAATCTATCATTCCCCTGCATGATTCAAAGGCTATTTGATGAGGTCGGTGTGCTTGAGATATCAAGTGTAGATGATAGGTTACTTTCAATGGTGAATGCACAGACTAGGACTATGAGGGATCAGGAATGTCCCATCCTTTATAAGAGAATGAGACAGCAGGCAGCAGTACCATAAGTCTAGATGAGGTTGCAGTAGTTTCCACAGAGCATGTTCAAAGGGATGCCCAACTGAGTGTTGCACTGTTCAAGCTATGTGCCGACTTTCAAACATAGCTCGATGAGTTTGAGAGATAGTTTATAACCCAATACAAAAAGATAGATATGTTGGATCTATCCATGAAAAGGGAGGAGTTTGATATATTATGAGCAAAAGTATGCTCCTCATAGAGAGCCATGTTGGAACCACTCCCTCAGTTATACCCCAGGTGGTCCCGATATTACCTTTGTAAAAATTGAGATAGATTGATTTCTTTGCAAAGGTGATGAAGAGGTCCCAGTAATTGGGTCCATGAGAGGTCTCATAGATGACTTGTAGGACCCTGATTTACGATATGACCAGACAGTTAAAAAGGGATGGCATGATTCAATAGAGTCTGCATTTGTCGATAGGAAGAGGCATACATATAAATCAGTGGGTGCATCATCCAGTAGTGTTGTAATGATGCTTCAGGTTATTTTCCAAATTTACACTCATTTCTGCCATTTAAGCTTCTCCATAGCTGCCCCAAGTTATTTATAACTTGCTAGGACTGATGGTATGGATATCAGAAATTTTATTTGGTTGACCGAATTCCCTATTTAGAAATCTTTTTTAGTTCCAAATGCCACAGAATGAAAACTTCAGTGAAACAGCCTCGAACTAAAAATACAACTTTACTAACGTGTCCAAAATGTCAAATTTAGTATGGTTTAATATCTTGCATACAAAAATTAGATTTTAGATGCATCTCGAGGCATTGGCAAAAACTTGGAATCAAATTCAAAGTTTCAATGATCTTGTAGTGCAGAAACGATACCGTGATTGCGGCTAGCATAGGTCTGCGATCACATGATCTGAGGGCCTGGTAAGTGTCTATAAAAGGAAAAGGAAATTTTTGGCCAAGAATTAGCAATTTCTAAATTGCATTAATTCCTATAAACCCTAATAAAGTAAGAAGTCCTTAAATTGAGTCTGAAATATTGATTTGGAGCTTGAATAACTTACCTAATCATGATTAAAATCGAATATAAGGTGTGGATCTTTCAATTTTAGTGTTGAATTATTAATTATTTGACCCAAAACCCTTAATGGCTTCAGGCTTGATTTTAGCCCAAATTTCACTTTTTTTGCACCTATTTCTTGAGGATTACAACTCCCTAATAGAATTTTAACAATGTAGTGGTCTCAAAAACTCGTCTTCCATATGTGGGACCCACTTAGGGTTTTTGGTGTCATTTTGGACCTAAAGTGCAATAGTGAAATATGGGTATGGTTAGAATCATATTGATAAGTAGGTTATGGTTTTATAAGTGTGATGACATTTTGGGGAATGTGAAGTGAAGATGAGCATATGGTGCATGCTGTAAGGTTTATAGTTCTACTTTGAGGTTGGCTTTTGTCTACTTATCTTCAAAGATGATGTGTGATATATTGTATGCAAATTCGGATGTTAGGCTTGATTATGTGTAGAATGAATTATCCTTTGTTATGGATATTTGGGTATTAGATTTGGATTTTTGAGTCATAAGATGGTATGCTTATAAACCTTTAGAATTTGATTGCCTTCTCCATTGTTTATATTAGTTTTTATCATGAATGTGATATAATACTAGGTTTGGGATGTGGTTAAAGTCGGAAGCATAATTAGTATATTTTAATCTTGTTGGGCTAGTATGGTGGTATTGAAATCATAAATTGGATAGAGTTATTTCTAGTATAAGTTCCCATCTTAGGCTTGAATATGGCTTACTTGATATCTTGTAGTTGAATGAGATACCTTATACTAGTTTGGCACATAGTATGCCTAAATATATGAATTAAGGATTAGAAGTAGGATCGTCCGGCACACTTAGGCCAGAACTTGTGCTTAGGCCAGGACTTATGCTAGCCTTTTGGACTTAGTTGCAGATGTTTTGCATAGTTTCGATTAGCGAACCTTAGAATGAGGTTACTTCATGACTTGGTAACTTACAATGATGTTCCTTGGATTGTGACTTTTGTTATAGCTATGATGTTTCTCTTAGATCTGAAGTTGGCCTATAGAGATGCAATTTTCTCTTAGATATGATATTGGACTATAGAGATTCTATTTTACCCTAGCTATGATGTTGGCCTATAGAAATACTATTTCCTCTTAGATATGACTGCTTGGCCTAAAGAGATAATATTCCTTTTAGTTATGATTGTTGGTCTAATAGAGATGACTTTCCTCATAGTTATGATTATCGAGATGATAGAGATGATATTTCACTTAAGTATGATAATTGGCCTAATAAGGTGACCTTCCTTATAGCCATAATGTATGACCTATTGATATGAGATATCTTATAGATGAAAATATGTCTATTGGTATTGTGCCACCTATGTGAGAGATGATTATATATTTATTGATATTATCCCTCCTAGATAGGAGATTCCTCTTATGTGAGAGATGATTAGATGATAAATGGTATATTTTGGCAAATAATGATTGACGACTATAGGTTGATTAGTTGATAATTTGTTATTAGTGAATAAATAATGACTATGGTCTAGTGATTAATCTTAGCTAGATTTTAGATATTTGTTTCTTAATTAATGATGGTTATTTATTATCCCATGAATAAGGATTATATGAAGAATAACATTTAGACTAATAATAATTAGAGGTCATGTGATGACTGGAAAAGTAGTGCTTTAATAATCATAAGCATTGGTTAGATAATAACAAATTGTTGGGAAGTATTTACAAGATCGATACTTCTATGATAATACATTTATTATTGTGAGTATACTAATAGGCTTGTCGTTTTACCTTTCTTTTTCCACTTCTTGAGCCTGTACACCTATGATATGTTTATAAATATATGTGTATTTATGTTTATGATTATAATGATATTTGGCCAGGCAGGAGGATACAGTGATGATATATTGATATCCGATAAGGCCGGAGGATACTACAATGATCATATTTATACCCATGAAGAATGAAAGATACTGTGTTGATATATCAATACCTGGCAAGGTTGAAAAATACTGTGATGAGATATTGATACCCGACTAGGCTAGAAGATACTATGATGATGTATTGATACCTGGCAAGGCTGGAGCTTGATTATGATGATAATAGTCATAATAATGACATTTATGATAGAGATAGTTATGATGGTGAATGTTTGATATTGTTTGTTCTCTTTGTATTCATTCCTGCATGTATATCGCCTATCACCAGTATGCACCTATGTATCTCAGTGGGTATGGGATGGTTACATAGTTATGGGTGAAGAGTATACCTTGTGTTGTTATATATTGATTGAACCTTCCAATCCTAGGGCAGTGGGGGCACTCATTGGCTCATCTATGTATATGGTTGTCCAAAGTAGCCAATTATTTGCACTGTTCTCGATTTTATTAGTATCATTGTTATGGATAGCTTATGAATAATAGGTCGTTGCTTTTGTATCAATATTTGAGGTATGTTTATGACATCTTCTATTTTACGATTGCACTATTAAGCATAATTATTTTATGTTGAGCAATTACGATTAGAAATACTTAGTTTGATAGAGTTAAATCCTAATAGTATTATAATAAGGTCTTAGAATGAGGATATGTTGATCTATATTATGATTTGAGATGATTTCATTCTTGGATGAATATATATATATATATATATATATATATATATATATATATATACACATATATATCTAGCTATATGAAGTTATGGCTCTACTGTATATCAATTTCTTCATTTGTTTATATTGTATATTCATTTCTTGACCTTCTATATTCATATATATCTTTCTTTGACTCTTTATTCATATATTGGCCTGGGATATATGGTATAGTATTGACGCTTGATGATTGTGGCTGGAATAGGATTGTTTACCTTCATACTTCCTTAGTCTTATTATGTTAGACTTTTGGACTTGAACAAGTTAGTTTTCTCTTATTATTCTCATTGACTTATTAGATGATTTCTGGACTCTAGGTGTAGTTTCCATTATATTTATATGATGTACATATACATTTCATTTTTGGGGCTCATTTGGCAGTTTCCTACTGAGTACCATTCATTTGGTACTCATGCCACACTTCTGTAGCTTGTAAATAATAGTATGGGTTATCTTAGTTGATGTGTGCATTATGTAGAGAAACCATGGTCCAGAGACTTAGAGTGAACTCCTGATGTTCAAAGTATTACTCATATCTCTCTCTCTTTCTTATGTATAAGAATATTCACTATATTATATTCAGAGATACATCATATTAGTGTAATTCTCTTAATATTTCACATTTGTACTCTTATTCTATTAGAAGCTTGTATTCTAATACCACACAGTTTTGGGATTTTCTTATGTATTGATCTTTACATCATTTATTCAGCATTCTTTTCCTTATATTGTAGAGTAGTACTTTACTAGCCGATCCAAACTATAGAATGGTGTGCCTACTAGTGGGTTATGATAGGCATCATCATGACTTAAGGATTTAGGTCATGATAAAATAGTATCAAAGAACTAGGTTTCACAGGTGTGTTATTGTAAGATCTAAGTGTTAGAAGAGTCCTACAGATTGGCGTGTAGACGTCTATAAACTATCTTCGGAAGGCTACATTGATATTTTAGGAAAGTCACTTCTTGACTACTTATCATATGTGTACATTTCTCTGAACCTCAAACACATTCTTTAACTCTATTTTATCCTCGAAGGATGATGTGATAGTGTCAACCGATGCGGATAAGAATTCCACATGTGTTTCTTGAGTTTAGTTTAGCATCGAACTAGAGAGTCAAAGTAGATACCGAAGATCTTTAGTGGCAACAAAAATAGTTTTGGGCCAGCTCAGGCTCCAGTTGAGCTAATGATTACTTCAGCCTTTGATGTTTAGCATTGAGAACTTAAGTCATGATGTCGATCCCTCTCAGCCATGGATAACATTTGATATATCGCAGTCCTTAAATTGGAGTTGAGTCTATTGGTGTTCATCAGGATTCTTCACCAATTTTTAGTAAAAGATTGGAATTGTTGTTTGGTCCAGGCATTTTCTTATGCTACATTTTTCTGAGATGGACATTGGTGCATGAATTTGTTAGAGGGTTAGTATTGTCACTCTGTTTGGCATTAGAGAACTAGATAGTAGCTTAATCTTCCTTCCATTAGGATGTTGATTATGAGAGGATCATAGAGAGCACAAGTATAGAGACTTATGGAAATTGTGGTAAAAGGTATTCCATTAGTATAGTGCTATAGGAGTTTTATCCAAGAGTGAGGATCTTTCCAGTAGAATTTAGCTTCACCTGCATCCCATTAGCTCGACGCAGACAGTATTCCATACTATGAGTATTTCTCAGATTAGCCGTTATGATCGTAGTGGTCAAAGTCCCCATTTGACTTGCACAATTATGGTATAGTTCTTTGGGATATAGAGACCATTCAGGATTATGAAAGGCAGTATGCTAAAGTATTCTAGGATTTTGGTTTGGTTGTGCCATGTAACATACTGGTTCAGAGAATGCCCCAGATATGATATATATGATCATGTAGAGTTAGTATGTATTTTCTCAATCCTAGAGTCCTTGAGATAGGCTATCATTCTAGAAGTATTGATATAATTTTACCAATTTCTCTCATAAATAGTTGGCCATCCCTTTGGGATCAGTTTGTGCTCTCACCATGTTAGTGCTACAAAAGTTTGCTATGACTGTAGAAAGATCGACAATTAGTCTAGAAAGTGTCTCTGATATAGGATTTCTAGTCATTCAGTACATTTTGATCAGCTATGTAATGTTGTGTCATATTCAGTTGAGATAGAGTATGTAGCACATCGATTGATGATTCAGCCGATTGATCCAAGTTAGACCCATTTAGATTTGTTTTTCCCTTATCCAGTAGGCATGTGTTGCTGATGTCACCATAATTAGTGTACTTTTACTTGCTAATTTATCTATTATTATGTGTATTGGGGTTTTCGTATCCATTGGAAATTATATGCCTTAATTAATTGATATCGGTCATTATGTGCCATAATATTTAATTCATGATTATGTTGCTACTCTATGGTTTATTCCATTTTTGTAGCGGATGGAATAGATTGGTACTGATATTTTCCCCTATGGGTGTGGTTTTTGGGTTTGAGTCCCATTTACCTTGGCACGCTAACCCTATTGTGGCCCTTTAGTTGTACATGATATTGATGTTTATTTTGGTATTGTCTATTCAGTATATTAATGTTATTTGTTATTGCTACCAGTGTGTGAGGTTATTGACCTTATTTGACATTATTACCTGATGTTGTTACTTGATGTAATTGACTCCTGCTATGTGATTGTATAGACTAGTGTTATCTAATTATACTTTTATTCTATTGTGATATAATTCAGTGGCGTAAGTAGATATAGCTTGATTTGATAATTTCTTTTCCCTAGTTCGGCGAGGTTGGTTGTGTTCTCTCTTGGTTAGCTGTATTAGATAGATTTGGGGATATATTGTGGTATCGAATAAAAGTTCACCTTCCATAATTGTTTGTGGCTTTTAAGTCTTCAATGTACTTATGTTGCCCGTTATTGAGATCAAGATTCTTATACTTGCTTCTAGCATTGCAAAACTTTTTGTATTGGCTATCCCTTCCTATATAGCCTATTTGTGAGAATTGATCAGTTTGAGGTCCGTTCTTTATTTGTGGCTATTTCTTCATCTGATATCGATTTTGATATGGATGTTGTGATGTCATGGATTCATCTCATAGGTTTGTTGGATTCATTCTCATATGATAGGTTGGCTGTTGTTAGTGTGGAGATTGAATACTCCTTTGTTGCTTTGATATGGTTTTGTCTAGAGGAGTTGGAAAGTTAGGGGTAGGTGGGCTTTCTTGTGATCTCTTCTTGAGTTGGCAAGTAAAAAATTCTTTATCTTAAGTTGTTGATTTTCTGGTAGTGGTCTTAGATTTTACCTTAGTTTCGAGATTGGTATATTTCTTCTATGATGATGTAATTCTTTGATGGGTCGAGTGGTGATTGTCCTTCTTGGTTGGATTTGGTAAATCCTAATTTTAGAGTTTGCATTGCCTCATAAGGCTTAGTGGAGTATTTCTCCTTGATGACATATGACTGTGGATAGTCTTTGCTGAGATGGAGTGTTAGATTCATTAGTTGTCAGCAAAAGTTGCATTGTTTCATGCTGTTTGAGTTTTTTACCAATATTAGTATGGTTTTTATCCTTGGGGAGTTTTAGAATATGTTTGGATAGTTCATTCCCTCGGTGGATATGGAATGGGTTATATGTATTCTAAGCCCGTGATATGTCCTTTGGCATAATTTCTATGTTGCAGCTATATTTTGTACCCTCTAACTAAGATAGAGTTGATTGATCGTGTTCTCCATCAGTGGTTATCCTTGTGGTGATTTGCTCTTTAGATATGTCTCAAATGTGGCTTGGTGTGATTTATCTCAAATATGTTAGATTTGGATATTAGAGCCATGTTGGGTGGCTGCCATTGGCATGCTTTACTTGCTCAATTTTTTATTTGACACCATGGAATGGCAATTTGGAAGTTGTGATAGATTGGGAGCATTAATGCCTACCCATCTTAAAATTAGTTTGGGTAGTTGAGAATCAAGCGATTCAGCCTTGGTATTGATATTCCAAATTGGTGTTGTTGAGCTTGCGTGTAGTTTTTATTTTAGACTTGTGTTTGTTCAAATTTGATTTATAGGGTGGTTAAGCCTACTCTGTGTTTGCTTATTAAGTCTTCTAGATATTGATTGGATTATAGTTAAAAAGTGTTTAGATGATCGAACATAGGCCTTATATTGGTTATTTTAGTTTTGACCTTGAGTTTTAGTTTCTTTTGGAAATTTTGGATGATAAATTCAGTGGGAGTAGTATACTCGAGTTGGAGTCAGTATGGATTCGTTCTTGGTTGATTGGACATCCTGGAGTGAAATATAAAGTGATGAGTATTTATACCTTGGAATTTGAGATTTCTGTTAGATTTTTCATCCGAATTGGTTACAGCATTGGCATAGATTACATTACTTGATTATCTCCATTCATGGGCCCAGATAGCGCCTTATGAGCTTATTCTCATGTTTGTCATTTTGACTTTTAGTGGGCTAGCTTCAGTTCATTGAGTTCACTGTGATGAGACTACATGGGCGAGACTCAAGTAATTTTCCTCCTGACGTGGAGTAGATAAAATGTACAAAATGGTAAAAGGAGGTATATTTGGATTAGATGGAATGACTCATATCTTGGATTAGTATTGGTCTGGATAAGCCTTCGTTGATTTATGTAGATATAGAGGTGGTGTCGGCATGTTGTCATTAAGATGTGCATGTATCAGCCTTCTTAGATCAGTTTGGGGCTAATTAGCCATTTGGTTAAGTTTTGGCTTTTTAGAAGTAGAATGAGAGTGCTGGTTTAAAAAGGGACACCTATGGCAAAATCTCTAGCATGTATTCTAAATTCGTTGAGGTTACCTGGAAAGTCATGTTGGGATCATACGGGCCCAGTACCTTATCCTTTCGAGTTTTTGAGACCCTTTCTATCCATTAACTTTCGGGGATGAAATTCTTTTTAGTAGTGTATATTTTGTAATGGCCCTTCAGGTTATTTTCTAGATTTACGCTTATTTCTACCACTTTAGCTACTCCATACCTTCCCTAAGTCATTTATTACTTGTTGGAACTGATGGTTCGATTACCGGGTAGTTAGTTTGGTTTTTAGAACAATTTCATAATTAGAAGTCTTCACTGGTTCCAGTACTCAAAAAAGTACCTTGTTATGCTGACTTCGCAAACTATGTGGTAAGTGAAGTAATGCCGGAGAATCTTTCCTTTCATCAAAGGAAAAAGTTTCTCGATGATGTGACACATTATTTCTGGGATGAGCAATATCTATTTTGGTGGTGTGCGGATGGCATTATTAGGCGGTGCATCCCAAAAGTAGATATGTTGAGTATACTAGAAGCGAGTCATGCTTCCCCAGTTAGAGGTCACTATGCAGGTGATTGGACTGCAAGAAAAGTGCTTAAAAGCGGCTACTATTGGCCTACCTTGTTCAAAGATGCCAACGAGTTCATTAAGAGATGTGACCAATATCAAAGGAAAGGGTCCATCTCAAAGCACTATGAGATGCCAATATCTAAAATGCTGGAGGTAGAATTATTTGATGTCTGGGGAATTGACTTCATAGGGGCCTTCGTGAGGTCATTTAAGATAAAGTACGTATCTGTCACCGTTGACTATGTGTCAAAATGGGTTGAGGCAATGGCATTGGCAAATAATGAAGGAAAGTGGGTTTTTGCATTCTTAAAGAGAAATATCTTTTCTCACTTTGGGGTACCACGTACCATCATAAGCGATGAAGGATCACACTTTTGCAACAAAATGATCAGAGCCTCCTTGGAAAAATATAGAGTTAAGCAGCATAAGGTGGCTACCCCATACCAACATTAGACCAGTGGGCAAATGGAAATCTCTAATCGAGAGTTAAGGCTATCCTTGCCAAAACTGTAAATGCTAGCAGGAAAGATTGGTCTAGGAAGCTAGACGATGCCTTATTGGCATATCGAACAACTTTCAAGATATCTATTAGCATGTCACCATACCAATTGGTTTATGGAAAGGTGTGTCATTTGTCGATTGAGATGGAGCATAAAGCGTTGTGGGCACTAAAGCTTTTTAACCTAAACTGGAATGAGGTAGCTGATATAAGACTGGGGCAGCTGAATGAGATGGATGATTTCCATCTTGGATCTTATGAAAGGGATGATCTATACAACGAAAGAATGAAGACGTACCATGACCATATAATTGAAAAGCGGGATTTTAGAAAGGTGACTTGGTGGTCCTTTTTAACTCCAGACTCAAGCTTTTTCCAAGTAAACTCAAGTCTAAATGGTCTGGCCATTTAAAGTTAACTAAGTCTACTCGTCAGGAGTAGTGGAACTTGAAAATGAAGATGGCAGTGTCTTCAAGGTTAATGGACAGCGTGTGGAACTGTATATTGGTCCAATGGACTGGATAAATAGAATTGCTACTATCTATCTCGATGAAGTCAAAGTAATCGAGATTACTGAGTATGCTGTGATGATAAATCAGGCCCTAGTGGGAGGTAACCCACATTGTGTCATTATAAAGAATTAGTTTAAGTTATTTGGTTGTTTTGTACAAGCTGAAAGGTTTGTGTAAGTGTACAGGTATGACAGTGCAGAAAACCAAAAGCTGAAAGAGTTGGGGGTGATCGACGGACCAACTAATGGATCGTCGCTGTCTTGTCAGACCGGAGTTGGGAACCATCACAACAAATACTAAAAACCAAGTTACTGGAATGCAGCGATGGGTTGACTGATAGACCATCGCAAGCTCAACGGATCATTAGCCCAACCATTTCCAACGAATTGCAAAATAAGGTTACTAGAAGGGGCGACCGATCATCTGACGGATAGTCGCACTTAACCTTAGTTGAGAGGGTCGGGTCGGATCAATTTCAATTGATGAATGTTTCATCCTTATCCAACCCAAACAGTTTTTAATGGATAATTTATAGTGGTTAATTAATACTCCAACTATTCAAGTGCATGAGACTATTTATTTTCCATGCATTCAACATACCTAAGTCTTTTCATTCTCTTCTAAATCTTCTCCTCTTCCCTTTCCCATCTATTTAAGCTCCATTTCACCTTTTGATCTTTCCATCACAAGCAAAACAAAGTCTTTCACAAAAGCAAAGTTCCATCTGTTGTTCTGTATTTAGTATGAAAGTCAGAGTAGTGACCAAGTACTGCATTACTAAGGTATGATCTCTTCATCACTCTTTACTTTATTCAACATGAGGAACAAATAAAGTAGGTGAAGGCAATAATATTGAAATAATTCTATCTTCTCTTGTTGATACTGTGTGGGTCTGAATTAAGTCAAAACCTAGTAAAAACTACCCTGGTTGAAGTTTGAGTAGCCCATGGCAAAAATTGTGATGTATTATTGACATAAATGCCATAAAAATCGTGTTTAAAATAAGTGTATGCTAGGTATTCAACAAAATACCAAAATAAAGCTCAAATTTGAAAAGTACAGGTGACGGTTTGTGCGACAGACCATCGGACCCCCAACGAACCATTGCTTGGAGTTGTCACAACTACCCTAGAATTGAAGCTACTAGAATTGACCCAACGGTTGGGGTCGACGGATTATTGCAGACCCAACAGATTGTCGCCCCATCCGTCGATGGTTAAAAATATTTCTTTCTTCTAGTTTGAGTATGTAAACTAATAAATGTTTTGCTTACGGGTAATATGGAAAACAAACTAGCACCAACCAAAGATAGGGGTAGAGGCCAAAGAGCCAGGCAAGAGTCATCACAGGGTTCGAACGCACTGACACATAATACCTGGCAAAAACATTAGGTGATTTCTTCATCCTCCCAGTTTGAAGAGAAGGGTGAATGAAGTAGTAGTAGTAAATCTTGCTCAAGCCCAGTTGAGGAAGGGGTTAAAATATTTTACTCTATCCAAGAGGATGTTCTAGAATAGGAGGACCCGAACATGGTTCGGTGCAAGAACTCGTAACTGTGGGAGGCTATCAGGTGGTAGGTTGAAGGTCCTCGGGATCATTTCTACAAAGGGCTCGAGAAAACGGACAGGTTGGAAGTAAAGAGACCTATTTTCAAAGACAAGTTGGTCTGAGCCCAGAAAAGGTTTGAAAAATAGTAAGCTATATGGGGCATGGATTTCAAACCCTTTGTTGAAAGAATTGTAGAGGCATCAGTACATCCTTTCAGGAACATTTAGCTAAGAATGGTAGATCTGAAGAAGCTAATCAACAAGAATTTGGATGCCTTGTCCATTCTGAATTTCACCAAATTTATGATGGAGTTTAGACAGGACCAGGCAGATATAGTAGAGCTAAAATGGCAGTCATAGCAGCCCATGTTTGATCCATCCTAGAATACAAGTGATGAGGACAAAGGTATTATTGACTTAATGGGGAGACCGATAAAAGACAAGGGTAAGAAAGTAGCAGAGACAGATGAAAAAACTGAGAAAGCTGCAAAGAGAGCAGCTAAGAAAAGGAGACTTGATACCATGACACCGGAAGAGAAATAAAACTATGATATGCAGAAAGAATTTAAGTGGTCGAAGAGAATAGAGAAAAAGCAGAAAAAGAGACTACAGGATGAAGTTGTAGGTGTTTCCATTAGTTCGGCCCCAGCTAGGAGTCCAATTTCTGACCCTATTCATTGTGAGATCCCTTTTATTCCGGAGGATGTTGATGTTAGGACCCCTACCACCGTAGGGGTCAATGTTGCTGAAGATGAGGCAAAAGCAGCCTAAGACCATTTGACTGATGCCTCATCTGACTGAGAGGTTGTACAAGTATTTTCCTCTATTTATTCTTTTGCATGCATTAAGGACATTGTATCGCTTTTTAGGGGGAGTGATACTTGTACCATGAGAGTTTTTGTTGCTGATGTTCGTTTCAATCATGTTTTATCTAGGAGAAGCGACATATCATTTGCATTTTTATTTTCATGTGATGTGCTATAAATATTGTAAAGTGATTATTTATGTAAGTAATTTTCTGTTCTATTGGTATCATAGTTTATATATGGATGATAACTGATTGTGGAAAAGTATTTTGAATTTTTTTATAATTATTTCTTCTTACCGTGTGTTAAAGTGTTGTGCAACCATTTATGACTCTGAAATTGGCATTAGAATGTATATTGAAGCAAAGCATAGATATGTGATCTGAATCCCAAGATTTAGTAGGATAGGAATTAACTCAGTACTTTTGTGTGTGAGTATTTGCATAGTTCTTGCATAAGTGTTACAACTAGAACTGCCCTGGTTCATTGGATGTTGTCGTGTGTTTGACCCAATAAGATAGGATAGTAGGCCTCCTTGTTTGGTTAGTCCACTTAGCCAAAATAATGACCCACCAAAAAAATTTTATTTCCTTTGTAAACCCTGTTGAGCTTTGTTAGTGTTTGTTCTGTCCAAATAAGTTTAATTCACTCTCTAGAAGGTGTTAACACTTAGCTTTGGCCATGGTCTGTACTTTAACTTAGGAAAATTGTCTAAGTTGAGGGTGGCTACTATTGGATTGTTAGTGGCCTAGGAGGGTGAGTTGAAGTTGATTTGAGTGGTAGCATCTGGCCCTGGTCTAGTTAGGTGTCTAAATAGATATTGTGCACCTCAACTAACTACATCAGTATAAGTTGAGGGTGGCTGATGCTACTGTTCTTTGACAAAAAAAACTAGGTTATGGCGAGGGCACGGATGGAAAATAAAGATTGTGAATGAGGGAAAGAAACTGGAATCCTGGTGAGTAGCTACCAAAAAGGCTAAAAAGAGTGAAGTTTTGTACTTTAATTCACTTGTCCAAATGATCAACCCTCACTGAGCTTAAAACCTCAATACAACCCTTAGCAAGTCCTACTTGATCTTGGCGAGTCAATTATTAGAGAACGTTAGATGATAAGGGCAAGCATATAGGTGTGCACTATGTAACTTCTTTTCTGAGAGTGAGAGTCTTAGTTTTGTCCATGACTTAATTGCCAAATGTGAGGTGGACTTCTTTGACTGTGAGGGCACATTGAGTTATACCTGGTCTACTTATTTCTTTGGGTGGTTGTATCTGTAGCTGTGAATATGCTGATTAGTAGTTAATTCCAGTTGTAGATCCATATGTGTTGAGATTATATACCCACAAGGGCAGTTGAATAATTATATGATTGTGTTGGTTTAACTGTGAAATGCCTATCATGATGTTGTTCAAATATGCATCTTGGTGTTGAGTTGCTTGAGGATAAGAAATTTCCTTAAGTTAAGGGTGTTGATGTTCCGGCTTTTGACAAAATATTTTAGGCTTTTTTTCTTAGGATAATTATGTGTTTTCAACCAACTGTTGTTGTATTTAACACTGGACTTTAGTTTTTTTAGGACAAGAACTAAGCGTGAAGAATAACTTGGAAAAACTGGGCAAATCAAGAGAAAAATGACAAGTGACAACTTAGAGGATGGACCGTCGACCATACGAAGGACCGTCGGCCTAACTGTCGCCCAGAAGCAGAAGACAGTGTCACTAGAAGTCCTATGATGGTTCAGGTGATGGACTGTCAACCCTGTGAAAAACCGTCACCCGACCCGTCTCCAAGAAAAAGAATACAGTATCACTGGAGCTCCAGCGACGGTCTAGGCGACAGACCGTCGCCTCAGTGATGAACCGTTGACCGACCCATTGAGCATGATGAGGCAATTATGACATTAAATTTTAAACCCCAGTTCATGGAATCATATAAATACTAAGTATTAGGTTTTATTTCAGAACTTTTGATAGTATTATCATACTTTCTCCTTTATTGAGAGCATTATAAAACTTTTTCTTGAGATTTGAAGCTAGAAACTAAGATCTAGTTATTGTTTCCATATTTTCCACTGAATATTTAGAAGGACAGTATTGTAACTTTTGTAAGTACTCTTTTGAAGCTATTTATAAACATCAATATGTCTTTGATGTCATATACGGAGATGAGCAGCTAAAATCCAATAACAAGGGTTATGGGAGCCTTGATGTAGAGAGCTGCTTGGGGTTGTTAAGCCACTTGATTTCTAACATCTATCTAAATTGCATGAATCTCTCTTCATTATAATGACATCTCTTGGGTTCAAACTTGAGAAGTGAGCCCATAAACACCACTTGTCTGAACAAGAAAGTGGATGTTGGGAAAAGAGATGATTCATATAAAATTCATGGGTTTACCCTTTGGGTTAAGGGTTAATGCCCTAACGGGATCAACCCTCATGAGAGTTCTATTGAACAATACATTAAACCTTTAAGAACAATGCCTGAGTAAGATTCAGCAAGTAGAGCTCAAAAGAATCACTGACAACCGAGAAGTCGTCCATAAACACCTCAAAGGTGTCTTCAACCATATCAGAAAATATTCACGTCATGCAACGCTGAAAAGTGATGGGTGCATTACACAAACCAAAAGGCATTTGCTTAAAATCAAACGTACCATACATTCACATGAATGTCATCTTTTCCTAATCTTTAGGAGTAATAGAAATATGGTTGTAACCAGAGTACCCTTCTAAGAAACAGTACTAACCCCTTCTAGCTAACCGATCAAGCATCTGATCTATGAAAGGTATTGAAAAGTGGTCCTTCAGTGTCCACGAGTTGAGTTTTATATAATCCATACAGAACTTCTACCCATTAATAAGCCTGAGTAGGATCAACTCATTTTTTTCATTAGCCACAACTGTCATGCCCCTTTTCTTGGGCATAGACTAAACAAAACTTACCGACTTACTATCTGAAATAGGATATACCACCCCAGCGTCTAGCCACTTGATGATTTCTTTCTTCACCACCTCTTGTATAGGTGGGTTTACACGATGTTGGTGCTCAATAGTCGGGACATAATCCACCTTTAGCTGAATCTTATGTATACATATACGACAAGGAATGCCGATTATATCTACAATCGTCCAACCAATAGCCCTCTTATATCTCTTATGAACAAAGGTGAGGGCTTTCACTTATTGCTCACCCAGGTCAACCACAATAATAAAAGGTAGTGTATTCCCACTACCTAGGAACACATACCTCAAATGGCCAGGCAACTCTTTCAGCTCCAAGGTAGGTGGCTCTTCTATAGAAGGCTTAGAAGGTAGACTTAGATGATTTTTCAAATACAAATCCAACTTCTTGGGTGTATAGGAATAATAACCCATACCCATTAAGGCACATATAGTCTCTTTAGAATCCATTGTATGCCAAGCTCGACTTTGTTTCATTATACGATCAAGCACCTCAGCTGCTTTAGGAAAAGTGAGATCCATAAATGCCCAACTTGTAACATAATCCACTACTGGCTTCGTCAAAGAGTTCAAGGCCCGATATAAGATCTCCATAAGGTGGACGTTAGTCATCTGGTCATTTGGACACTACATAAGATTCTTCTTGAACCTCTCTCAACTCTCATGGAGTGCCTCAGTTAGAAGCTGTCTGAAGTTACTGATCTCATCTCTCAGTTGTTCCCTCTTAGATGAAGGAAAGAACCTTTCTAGGAAAACATCTTTCAATTACCTCATGTTTGTAATAGAGTCGGGAGTTAGCCTATTCAACCATAAAGTTGCCTCTCCAGAAAGAGACAATGGAAACAGCCATAGCCAAATAGCATTTTGCCCAACTCCTAGGTTGTTAAATGATGTGCTTGTTGAGATAAAATTAACTAGATGCATATTTGGGTCATCACCCATGAGTCCCCCAAACAGCCCTTTGAGATGCAATAACTGGATCATAGTGCTTGTGATATTAAACTTAGCCCAAGTGCTAAGGGAGAAGGAATAATAGCCCCTGTTTCACCAGCTCCATCCAAGTCATCATCATGATCATTATCTTCTAGATCAAATTGGATAGCATGGCATTCTGGTCTTGCCTTACCAAGATGATTTCTGTTGGTATTCCTATTTGTCGGTGCAGGCACATTGTCCGCATACCTCAGGTTAACCGGATTTAATAAATCATCATCACCTAGATCATCATCATCTTGGTTTAGTTGTAGGCCTGCATTGTTCAAATTCTGCTGGTTCACTTGTGCAGCTACCAAAGCAACTAGTCTAGCTGTTTTATGCTGAGAAGCAACTCTCTCTGGGTCCTATTGAATATCCATTCTGCCAATTAGTTGAGGTTCCATATGAATAGGTAATAAAGGTTTACCTGATCTTCGTATACTTGGCATACAAGATGATCAACCTGCACAATACAAAAACAACAAACAAAAAGTAAAATTTAGGAAACTTTGACCAAAGGTTAATTAATAATCACAAACTTAATTGACAATGTATTCCTCGGTAACGAAACCAAAATTAAAACTTTCTTACAAAAATGGAAGCAGTCGTTGTCAAATATAGAACCCAACAAAGGTTGGGGTCAAATCCCACAGGGAATACTTATGCAACTAAGTAAGTCGATTCTTAATTGATAAGTGCATTCTTTCTTAGACAAACATATCATGTCCGTGTTATTCCATACCTCTAAGCTTCAATATATTCCTACCCATCAATCGAGGACGAATGATCCTAAGGGGGAGATAATACAACGCCCCGCATTTCGGGCTACAATATAGACCATGATTCTGATGCGTTGATAAACCTGAAGCCATAAATCCTATGCCAATATAGCATGTTAAATATTTATGTAGTATGTGAATCCATTCAAGCTTGAATTTAGACCATAGAGGTCCTTCAACTCAAGGACGAGTTGAAACTATTTTGATCGATTAAGTTTTAGTGGATGTTGAAATTTCTATCAGCTTTCATCGACTATAACTCTCTGTATATCTCGAATTAGAGATCTTACTAGGTGTACACTGATAGGTCTTTGAGTTAGCTTTCCAGTGATACCAATTTTTCTAAAATCCAACACCCGATCAAGAAGTTATGGCCTTTTAAAGTGATATGCGTCGCCTAACCAATCGCCCATGGCCACTAGAAAGCATAGGCGATAGCCTAGGCGGCGCCTATGTAAACATAGGCGATAGCGTAGACGGAGCCTATGTAAACATAGGCGATATCCTAGGCGGAGCCTATGTAAACATAGGTGATGGAATGGGTGGCGCCTATATAAAGAATTCAAGTGACTTAAACACTCCATTTTTGGGGCAAAATGGTCCTTATCCACCCCTATATATACCACCAACACGGGATTAAATCCCTCAAACATCAAAATATTATCATATTATCAAATTATCTCAAGAACACTCCTTAGGGTTTCAAAATAAGAACCCAAGCAACTCAAGATTCAACCGTGGGTTTTAGAAACTGATTGCTTATTTGGAATCCTCTCAACGTAGGATTCAAGAAGAACCTAATATTCGTAGTAATCGAGGTACGTGGGGTTATCTCAAAAATCTCATGGGCTTTAAAAATTCATATTTTCAAATGGGTGTTTTGAAATTACGAATATGATTATGTTTTAAACGTTTTATGATATTGATTTGGCCCTTAGGCCTACTCCCAAAGTGATTTGCTATATGATATATGTATATGCATATATTCCGAAAAGATGTTAACTTGAGAGCATGAATGATATGAAATTTCCTCTCCTGATATGAATTTGTTTTAAATGTTCATATGATGTAAATTGTTTGAAAACATCTTGAAAAGCATGACATGAAATGTTTTGAGAATTGATATGATTTTGACTTGAAAATGAGAGAGTTATTTGTGTTGAAACATGTTGAATACAATGGTTGAATGAGAAGAATAATATGATATCGATGGTTTGCATGTCAGGTATAATAATACCTTACAGAATATGATATATGATTGAATCAGATAAAAGTTGAATGCATTGATTTTACATGAGATAGGTGGATTCCCGAAGAAGGCATTTGAGTGTAAGGGCTCCTCGCTTAAAACCGTGTTTGCCAACACAGGAATTTGGTACCAGGCTAAGTGATATTGAGTACTTAAATTTATGTCATTCCCAAATTGGGATTATAGGTAGGAGCTCGGGCTAAGTGATCTTGGATACTACCATTGGGTCGAGACACCATGCTGTGTGATCTTGTGTGTCTTGCCCTCACTTATACTCTAATCTCAGTGGAAACCGAGGTTTGACAGTTGGTGTAAATTATGTAGGGTATTCCACCTAGCTCAGCTGCATTTCATTATTATTGAAAACAATTACATTATGCGCATGTGTTATCAAATAATTTGATATGGAACTGCTTTATAATGGATCTCACCTATATTGTGTAAAAATATTATACTTTTGTTTTGATTTCTCTGCGTACCAGTACTTTTGTATTGACCCCCTTCCCTCCCAGGTTCGGAGGCACAGTCTAGGGATCCAGATAATCAGTAAATTTATTTCGGCTGATCACAGAATTAAGTGGTGAGCCTTCTATATTTTGGAAGGCCAGACGTTTGCTATTTCATTTATCATTTATTAGTTTTGGGTCTGTTGGGGGCCTTGTCCCAGTTTTCAGATAGACATTGTTTCAGTCATGTAGTTGAGATTTTGCAGACGGCTTTAGAGATGTTGATTTAGATTGTGGGACACTATTCCCCATTTTTGTTTTCATATGATTCATGACCATGTTTCCATTATATTGTGTATCTTCCGCATTTCTTTGGTCTTGAATTATGTGCAAGATTATAAGACAGATAGGGGTGTTTCAGGACTTTATGGTTCGAAATGCTCGTCACGGCTAGGGCCCCGATTTGGGTCATGAAAAACTTGGTATCAAAGCACGGTTCATGGTCCCAGGGTGTCTGCAAAATTGCATCGATTAGAGTCTTGTTTATCGGTGTGTAGCGTGCCACACTTATAAGCAAGAGGCTACTAAGAGTTTAGGAATGTCTCTCTTTCTTCATATTCTAGTTTTTGCAATAGAGTCAGAATGTTCCTCTTTCATACTCAAATTCGTGCTATGGTGTTGCCCATACGAAAGTAACAGTCATCCCAATTCTTTTCTTACCCTGATATTCTCAGACATGTCCCATTATTAGGCTGATTCAAGTGCAAAAAGTTTAGAATATACCTGATATAGTCCTTTTTTATTGAGTCCTATAAGATTTTAAAAATTGTGCAAAGAATCGATAGGAGTCTATTAGTGCATCAATATGTGTTGATTCTGATATAAACATTGATCCTGATGGAATCGTGCATTCTAGCTTAAGGTATTAAGTGTATCTTGTCCCTCTCAAAATCTTGTTACAGATGTGGACAATGTATAGCAGAATGTTAGAACTGTATTTCTACCCGAATAGTAGCATAAGTTAAAGTGTTGTTGTTATGACCTATTGGTAGTGATATTGGACCAAGAAGTTGGTGATGTAAAGTCACAAAGTTAGAAGTCAGAGTGAGGGTGATTTTGTGTAAATGAATATTTCAGTTGAATAATCGATGTTTGAGGATGATTTACCCCTTTATAGTGATAAACCAATGTGGTAACTAGCAGCGTGTGTGGATGGTCTGGTAGTCCATAGAGGAAGTGTTTTACTTAGATTTTTATTTATACAGAATAATATGTATATTCTTAGACCATTAAATATTATGTGTCAATTTTCTATCCCTTATAATATGTAATCTTGTTATCATGGTGTTTTTGAAAAAAAAAAATTAAAGTCTAGTGAAGCTGTGTGGGGATCTTTTGATTCACTAGCATAGTTGCCTTGTCATCCATCTCATTTTCTTGTTCAAAATACAAAAACCAAAGTCTAGTGAAGCCGTGTGAGGCCTGTTTCAATTCAATAGCAACGTGTTGTCCAACTTGTTGTTCTTTCGTTGGTTTAATATATGTATGGCTGAATCTGTTTACATGAGATTGAGTTGGTAAAGATGTAATTTGTCCTTGTGAGTTAGTTTAGAATAAGGTAGAGAAGGAGTTGTTAGTCAGGGTGATTTGTTGGTTGCTTGAATATGAAAATGGTTATATTAGCGAGTAAGTTATGATTATAGACTCATGGTTGTTTGAGGAATTTGAAGGCAGTCTAAATGTATGATTGAGTGAGTAAGTATGAGGTGAGAAATTCGTATAAGTAGAAAAAATTGTATGGGGTTATAATATAAGATTAAGGTTGATCATGTCTATTATGTGACCTTACCCCTTGACCTTCTTTTGTTGGTAGTTGTAAACTAATACTACGTATGAGAAGGTATGTAGCAGATTTTGAAGTATTTGGGATAGAATGTTCCAATTTGATGGATTAGTATATTATGTTTCCCTTGTCATTGGTGGTAGATTATTGATGCTAGACCATTGGATTGAATCTATTGTAGGATGTTGATGTAAGAATAGTGGCATGAGATTAATGATGTATGTTTGTAGGAATAAATATTAGTAGGCTTGACGTGTTGAAATAGTATGTGCTAATGAGTTATGATATGGAAGACCGTAAGGTCAAGGTCGATTATTGTTGTTATGAAGTTATAGTGTACTAGTGTTTCTTGATGTTTATTTCATGGTTTCCAAGTGAGAATCATGAGTAAGGTTGGGTTGTAAAATCATGTTTAGCACTAGACATTAAGTTTGAACAGTTGAAGTTCATAAAGGTGGATATGATGATTTCTTGATCAATGATGTTAGTTATATGAAAGTGATCTAATAGGCTTGAACAATGTATGAAATGGCTTAAGTTTAAATTAATTTGTAATGGAGTATAATGTTGTAGGTATGGTGTAGAAGTATGCCAAGGTGATATGAGGTTGCGGCATATTTTTCTAAGACTATTACATAATTTGTGTGGCTAGTGGCACCATTGAATTGTTAAGTGGAGAAAGACTAGTTAGATGGTATATGGTGATCTAAATAGCCATGTTAAGTGTTAGAATCTAAGTTTGAGTTTTAAAGGTTGAACCGATAAAATAAGTGTGCAAGCATTATACTATGACTATTGGTGGCTATGGAAAGATAGAGTGTATCCCAGAAGGTAATCATTCGGGTTAAGTCTATGATATGCATGTATTGTTATTTTTTTTCTTTCAGAGCCTAGAGTGCAGTAAGTGTAGTTCAGTTAGAATCTGGTAAGGGATCTCCCAAACTCTAGATGATGACTTGAAGCTAAGGGGGAGATAATAGAACGAATGACCAAGTAAGGCTCTCAAATTGTAGTAGTGATGCAGTATGATTTAGAACATCAAAAAGTGAGGGTGAATCTCAACCCATTCCTTCCTCAATATTTTTTTTGTTATTCGGATGCTTACTCATGCCTTACGATCCAATTCTGTGATAGTAGTTCATAATTCTTGTATATGATAGAGAGTCATGTACTCTTCTACTTCCGAGATAATGAGTTCTAGTTCATTCAAGTAGCCGAAATCACATTCCTTATGTTATGAACTCTAGTTAAGGTCATGCAACTCATGATACATTTACTCATTCTTTATAGTGTGCTCAGTCTCGTATAAAAATATTTTCATGTTTCAGGGTCTTATGTTTTAACCTTTTTGTGACCCGCCCTATGCAATGATAGTGGTGATGATGTAAATGTTCTTGTTGATAGAAGATCATAGTATGCTTGTTTAGATACGGCCATAAGTATGAAGTAAGATTTGGGGCCAAGTCTTTGATACATGCGATGGTTAGTGGAAAAGTTTGTGTGTATGTTTTTAGGATAGAGCGTGGGAGATATATTGATAATAGTTTAGAAACTATGTGAAGTATGTATTTATGGGTGTTTGCCTCGAAGTTAACATGTGGTTATAAATTAGGCTTGAATGACGTTTTGGGATTGTAGTGGAAGGTCGCCATATGCATTAGCAACTTCATATTAAGAGTTTAGAGTAGTCATTGAAGTGGTAAGGCATGTTATGCTTAGGATGTGATTTTTAAAAGAGGTATATAAGGTGGCATAATATGGTTTAAAATAATAGCGTGGTGTAGCATGTTGTATTTTTATGGTTTAGAGTTAGGCTTGATCGCGGTGTAAGGATTAAGCTATTTTAGACATTAGTAGAAAAAAAATTGTCAGTGCTCATATGAGAATTTTAAGCTGAATTGAATGAACATGAAATTTATAGGGAATAATATAGTTAAGGGATTTTCGAGAAGTGTGCTAATCTTGAAAGTAAGAAGTTGTATTGCCAAAGGTCTGGTAATTGTATCCTAATTTAGGAGTTATATGTCTCTATTCCAGACTACAGAGTGGTGTCATTGTAATGATTCCTTAGTGGGTGTCTTGTGTAATCCATACCCAAGATTCATAACTCCCTATTACCGCTAGAATTTCTTTAGAAAATTGTGTTGAAGAGAATACTCCAGTTAAGTATGAAGGTCCAGCATAATTCAGTCTGTATAGTTAGTAAGTCAGTTTAAAAAGCAGATTCGCATGGCTTGTTTTCTCATCTTTTCATTTATTCATGCTACCCGAAATATCAGACATGCTACTATTCCAAGATAGAGTATACTAGTAATTGCGAGTATAGATCAGTTCATGCGTCATGCATTAGATTCAGATTCCAGTGGTTCAGTTATGATTAAATTCGTAAGTGCCTTGTGTATCGCCTCAGTTCCCCGAATAACTTAGTAAATTGAGCATTCATAGAGGGACATAGGGTCCTAAGGGGGAGAAACCCCATTCCGCTGCATGCATAGATTCTTATTACAAACTTCTCACCAGTTATCATTGCGTATTCAGTCATACATCATTGATCAGTTCAGTCAGATATGCATGCATTAGAAATGCATAAACAGTAAAAAAGTTCAGCTTATCAGTGTATTCAGTTCCGTGTTCATGAGAATAACTCAGTAACAAATCTATGCATCAGATATGCACGTCTCGTATAAGAATTTAGAACATCATTAGTTCCAGTCTTATAGTCATGTTTCAGATAAGTGCATTCTTTCTTAGACAAACATATCATGTCCGTGTTATTCCATACCTCTAAGCTTCAATATATTCCTACCCATCAATCGAGGACGAATGATCCTAAGGGGGAGATAATGCAACGCCCCGCATTTCGGGCTACAATATAGACCATGATTCTGATGCGTTGATAAACCCGAAGCCATAAATCCTATGCCAATATAGCATGTTAAATATTTATGTAGTATGTGAATCCATTCAAGCTTGAATTTAGACCATAGATGTCCTTCAACTCAAGGACGAGTTGAAACTATTTTGATCGATTAAGTTTTAGTGGATGTTGAAATTTCTATCAGCTTTCATCGACTATAACTCTCTGTATATCTCGAATTAGAGATCTTACTAGGTGTACACTGATAGGTCTTTGAGTTAGCTTTCCAGCGATACCAATTTTTCTAAAATCCAACACCCGATCAAGAAGTTATGGCCTTTTAAAGTGATATGCGTCGCCTAACCAATCGCCCATGGCCACTAGAAAGCATAGGCGATAGCCTAGGCGGCGCCTATGTAAACATAGGCGATAGCGTAGACGGAGCCTATGTAAACATAGGTGATATCCTAGGCGGAGCCTATGTAAACATAGGTGATGGAATGGGTGGCGCCTATATAAAGAATTCAAGTGACTTAAACACTCCGTTTTTGGGGCAAAATGGTCCTTATCCACCCCTATATATACCACCAACACGGGATTAAATCCCTCAAACATCAAAATATTATCATATTATCAAATTATCTCAAGAACACTCCTTAGGGTTTCAAAATAAGAACCCAAGCAACTCAAGATTCAACCGTGGGTTTTAGAAACTAATTGCATATTTGGAATCCTCTCAACGTAGGATTCAAGAAGAACCTAATATTCGTAGTAATCGAGGTACGTGGGGTTATCTCAAAAATCTCATGGGCTTTAAAAATTCATATTTTCAAATGGGTGTTTTGAAATTACGAATATGATTATGTTTTAAACGTTTTATGATATTGATTTGGCCCTTAGGCCTACTCCCAAAGTGATTTGCTATATGATATATGTATGTGCATATATTCCGAAAAGATGTTAACTTGAGAGCATGAATGATATGAAATTTCCTCTCCTGATATGAATTTGTTTTAAATGTTCATATGATGTAAATTGTTTGAAAACATCTTGAAAAGTATGACATGAAATGTTTTGAGAATTGATATGATTTTGACTTGAAAATGAGAGGGTTATTTGTGTTGAAACATGTTGAATACAATGGTTGAATGAGAAGAATAATATGATATCGATGGTTTGCATGTCAGGTATAATAATACCTTACAGAATATGATATATGATTGAATCAGATAAAAGTTGAATGCATTGATTTTACATGAGATAGGTGGATTCCCGAAGAAGGCATTTGAGTGTAAGGGCTCCTCGCTTAAAACCGTGTTTGCCAACACAGGAATTTGGTACCAGGCTAAGTGATATTGAGTACTTAAATTTATGTCATTGCCAAATTGGGATTATAGGTAGGAGCTCGGGCTAAGTGATCTTGGATACTACCATTGGGTCGAGACACCATGCTGTGTGATCTTGTGTGTCTTGCCCTCACTTATACTCTAATCTCAGTGGAAACCGAGGTTTGACAGTTGGTGTAAATTATGTAGGGTATTCCACCTAGCTCAGCTGCATTTCATTATTATTGAAAACAATTACATTATGCGCATGTGTTATCAAATAATTTGATATGGAACTGCTTTATAATGGATCTCACCTATATTGTGTAAAAATATTATACTTTTGTTTTGATTTCTCTGCGTACCAGTACTTTTGTATTGACCCCCTTCCCTCCCAGGTTCGGAGGCACAGTCTAGGGATCCAGATAATCAGTAAATTTATTTCGGCTGATCGTAGAATCGAGTGGTGAGCCTTCTATATTTTGGAAGGTCTGACGTCTACTATTTCATTTATCATCTATTACTTTTGGGTCTGCTTGGGGCCTTGTCCTAGTTTTCAGATAGACATTGTTTCAGTCATGTAGTAGAGATATCACAGATGGTTTTAGAGATGTTGATTTAGATTGTGGGACACTATTCCCCATTTTTGTTTTCATATGATTCTTGACCATGTTTCCGTTATATTGTGTATCTTCCACATTTCTTTTGTCATGAATTATGTGTTTGATTATCAGACAGATAGGGGTGTTTCAGGCCTTTATGGTTCAAAATGCCCGTCACGGCCAGGGCCCCAGTTTGGATCGTGACAAATACAAGTATAATTTCAATGAGAATGAGATAACTAGTGTTATGCTCACCGAGATGTTCAAACAGTTAGGGTTGTGAATTTGTGCTCGATTTCTAACTTATAATTTCAAATGCAAGAAATATTGAATTCTAAATATTACCCACTTGTTTCTCAACCTAATGGGTATTTCACCCTTTATTTCTTTCGAACTTAAAGGATTTATGTATTATTCAATAGAACTCTTATGAGGGTTGATCCCATTAGGGCATTAACCCTTAACCCAAAGGGTAAACCCATGGATTTTAGATGAATCACCTCTTTTCCCAACATCCACTTTCTTGCTCAGACAAGTGGTGTTCATGGTCTCACTTCTGAAGTTTCCAACCAAGAGATGTGATTATAATGAAGAGAGATTCATGCAATTTAAATAGATGTTAGAAATCAAATGGCATCATAACCCCAAGCAGCTCTCTACATCAACGCTCCTATTAGCCTAGTTATGGGAGTTTAGATGCTCATCTCCATATGTGACATCAAATACATATTGATGTTCATAAATAGATTTAAGAGAGTACTTACAATATTGTTCACCTCAATCTTCAATGGAAAATATGAAAATAATAATCAGATCTTAGTTTCTAACTTTAAATCTCAACAAAAAGTGTTACAATGCTCTTAATAGAGGAGAAAGTATGATAATACTATCAAAAGTTCTGAAATAAAACCTAATACTTAGTATTTATATGATTCCAGGAACTGGGGTTTAAAATTTAACCTCGAAATTGCCGCATCATTCTCGACGAGTCGATCGATGGTTCGTCGCTGAGGTGATGGTCCATCGCTGGAGCTCCAGTGATACTGTATTCTATTTCTTGGCGATGGGTCGGGAGATAGTTCATCGCAGGGTAGATGGTTCATCACTTGGACCATCGTTGGACTTCCAGTGACACTGTCGTCTGCTTCTTGGCGACGGTTAGGCCGACGGTCCTTTGCATGGTCGACGGTCTGTCGTCTAAATCATCGCTTGTTATTTTTCTCTTGTTTTGCCCAGTTTTTCCAAGTTATTCTTCACGCTCAGTTCTTTTCCTGAAAACACTAAAGTCCAATATTAAATACAACAATAGTTTCTTGAAAACACACAATTATCCTAAGAAAAGGCCTAAAATATTTCATCGACAGTCGGAACATCATGTGGCGTGCTACACACCCATAAAAGAGACTCTACTTGACATGGATTTATGGACACCCAATTGACCATGAACCTAGTCTCTGATACAAACTTTTTCATGACTAGATCTAGGGCCTGGCCATAACGTGTATCTTAAGTCCTACGGGGACCAGAGATCACCCCCTTATCCTAACCTAACCTACATATCAACCACAAGTGTCAGATGAATTTCAAACACATAACAATATATGCTTAAATAAGACTAACAATAGCTTATGAAATGTCTAAAACATTTATCACCACAACACACTAAACCAACACACCCAACTCCATAGCAATCCATAAAGCCTCTATAATCCAAAGTCAATAAAATATCGGGAAATGCCCTGACAATAGCCAAAATCCAAGTCTAACAAAGTCTATGTCATATAGCTAAAAGACCATGAAATGAATGCCTTCCAAAATATGGATGCTCACCACTTGAATGTGAACTCACGTACCACTCGAACACCTAGTTACTACGCAGGAAAAGAAGAAGAAGCTTCGGTCCCAGTCTCACATGGGATACAGTGTCCAGAGATAGTTAATGGTTGGAGCCCTAGTATGTAACTCAGGGATCTAGGAATAAAATAATGTCATCAATAAAACCAAGTCAAATAATCCTATGCAATCACAAGTATATATACATATATATACATATCGTGATAGGGTAGGGAACAAGGCCTAGCATGAACTTTGAAAAAATTTACCTGGGTTGTGTAGCACAATCATCTTAAAACAACGCACCCATGGGCTATATGGGTCCAGCCTTCTCCTAGCTGCAAGGGTCCCAGTGCGTGTAGCTGCACGAACCAGAGAATATCCATATCTGTCTATGACATTATGAGGTAATCGAACCTCCTATCATAATCAAGGTGACTTAAGAACCAACATATACAATACGGAGGACTCAAACCTCCCATACATATATCTATTCTGGGGACTCAAACCTCTCGATCATATAGACACCCGTACCTGCTCGCGCGGTTTCCAATGTTAGTCTTTCAAACTCGACTTTCACAGACCTTTTACATATCCTGCTTTAATTAATAATTTAAAAAAAATTTTACACATGCACACAACCATTAGTCCAAGTACATACCAAAGGCATCCGTTAGTATCATCATACCAACCCCATTTATAAGCATACAACATGCCATAACCATTATCATTTGACTTTGGGACTAGAATCCATTGTCTATACAAATTCATCAATTCAATTCAATACTTAGGTACTCAAACCCATTTATCCGTTTAAACCACCAAGGTTACAATTCAATTCAGCTTATAGCCAACAAGGTCTTTCATGAAACCATTTACCAACCATTTACATTATTAGGCCAATGCCTTAGTTCAAAACACATTTCAATTCAATTTATGGTCATCAAAACCTTTACAAAGTAATTCATCCTTGATTAACATTCTTATACCAAGCATTAGTTCAAAACTTAATTCATCATGTGACAAAATTCTTCTCTTAGGAATTTCACAAACAGTTAAGGGCAATACCATTATTAAACCATTATTCAAGTAAAAAATCACCAAGTTAGGGTTAACAATGACTCATTCATTTAACCACAATTTTCATACACCCACATGTGCAAAACCATTAACAAAGATATGTATAAACACAAGTGAAATCATGAGAGAACAATACTCAACATTAGACATTCAAAGCCCCAGCCATGGATTTCTAAAACATCATTTATGATTTAAGAACAATATTAAAAACAAATGATTTTTATGAACTAACAATGAAAGAAGAGTCACATGCCTGAATTACGAAGATTCATGGAGAGATTTTTATCTTTAAGCCTCAATGTGACCACCTTGATGAAACCCTAAACCAATCTCCTTGAGAGGTTTCTAGAGAGTTTTTGAGAGTGTTTTTATCTTCTAAAGTGAAGACTATGGGACCAAATAGTGTTATGAGATGTGGGATCTTAAGGTCTTAAGGTGGTAAATGTCTAAAATACCCTTAGCTTAAAATTTGTAAAAGACTCACAAGAGGGTACAGTTGGACCCCTCCACTCGTACCCCATCATACGAGTGGTACCTTCCACTTATACCTTGATTAAAATATTGGACACCATAATCTATCCAACGTATGACTTCTTAGCATAAATTGTACCCTACCATATGACTAGTACCCATTCAAGTCATACCCTATACAGAATGTTAAGGTTAGATACTAAACAACATACGGTTGGTACTATACTTCTAGTCTCATGATCATACGAGTCGTATGATGCCTTCTCGTACCAAGAACAGAACTTGGCCAATATGACATTGTCTAACATATGACTAGGGTCCTTGACCGATACCCATACCATTTGAGTGGTATGGTTAGTCGTATGATGCACAGAATGCCCAAGACTCAAGAAATTTTGCAAGGGCTAACGTTTGAGGTATTTCATAGTAGGTCTCCTTCAAGGATACAAATCTTAATTTCCTCCAACCTCCAAAGTAATCGCCTTATAAATAACATTTTCATGGGCATAGACATCCATGGTTTTAAACACATAACACTCCATTTTCGACTCCTTAGAATACTAGCGTTACGCCTCTAATATCATAAACTCTTAAAAAAATTTAAAACTATACAAAGAGTTCACGTTGTATATCTATTTCTTCTTCAATTTAGGTCTACATAACACCATATAACAACTCCTTAGACTTCTCCATACTAAGAAATTTAAGAACATAAGCTAGGCATACATGGCACTCATAACTCAAAACCGAGTACACTTTATTCGAATAACTTAAAGCTCTTATCCATCTAATGTTTTAACCACCATTTCTACTTCAACACTAGACCTAATGCATATATCACAATTGCATACTCCAATATTTCCTAAGTCCTCAATATAAGTTATTTCACATATTTTAACAAGCCTACAACTTTCACTCCCACAAATCTTGCATCACAATTCTCGAGCTAACATTACTATCACCATAATCCACATCTAAAGTTCAAACTTAGTGTCAAGAAACAATCATGTACCATCAATGAAGCATCCCGCATTATCTACTAGTTCGTCAAATAGAAAAATCAACCTAAATTTCTTATTTAACTTAAGTACATCCAGCAAGAACATTCTTCTTTACAACACTACTACTACACCTTAAAATTTACTACATATCTTCTCACCTACTAAACTAACTTATAACTACTAGCTAAAACTAAGGGACCCTTAGTGTGTTAAAACTACCTAATAAAGATAGTCGATGTTAATCCTATTACCTAACCCATTATGCTCTATAGAACATTCACCCCCCTCACATTACATCCACTTATCTATGCATACATTCCAAGCACCTTAAAAATTCTATAAATATCATTGAGTCCACATTTATATGGCCTCACATTCACAACCTATGATTAATTTTTATACTACCATATCTAGTCCTTATAAGCGCTTTCTTATTTCAACTAAAGATGCAAATATTTTAACTAACCACTTTGTTTTATCAGCTACCATAAGTTTGCTAATTAGTTTTTGTTTGGTACATCTCAGCCAACACCGTAAGGGAATACCACCCCCAACACTCACTTAAAGATCATGTAAATAAAACTACCTCTTTTTTCACTGAAAAGTTACCCTCACTCCAACTTCTAAACATAAGACTTCATATCACTAACCTTGGGATAATCTTACTTCTCATTGGTCATAACACACCAATTTATACTACCTCTTAGGATTAAAATACTACCCCAATATTCAGATATGTACCCTATCCTTGAGCGAGATATCTGCAATAAAGTTCTTGAAAGGGATAAATTACACATCTTACCTCAGGCTGAAAATCACGATTCATAAAGTTAAAGGTACACGATTGAATCAATATATCTTGACACACTAATGGACTCCTTTCAAATGCCTACGCCATGCCATAACTTTTGATGACATATTCAAAAAGAACCACACTGTTAGAAAGTAAAGCTTTTGTATATCTATTGCCTCGATGATGAGACATAGTGAACAAAATTAAAAAGAGAAAGGAGTTTGGATAACTTCCATATGGACAACACAATTGCATGATTTAGAGTATAAAACAATGAGAAACATTTCCTAAATGCGTAGTAGCCTCCTAATTATAAGTGTGGTGCACAATATACCCATAAGTAAGACTCTACTAGACACGGCTTTATAGATATCCAATGACCCTGAACCGTCCTCTGATAGCAAGCTTTTCATGACATGAACTAGGGTCTAGCTGTGACAGATATATCAAGCCCACCATGGACCAGAAACCACTTGACACGACCCAAACTAGGGCCTAGTCAAGTCAGATGCCTCAAGCCTAACTAGGACCTGAGACCACCCTCAATGCCTAACCATAACCACACTACACCCTATGTCGGATGAATTTTTTACATATAACCAGATGGAAAAATCATAAATCAAATACATTCAAAAGGTGTCATCCCCAATACTAATAACAATGCCAAGGCTTTCACCAATACCGACACCGTCCATGCCAACCCAAAGTAGTCTAATAAAGCCTCTATCCAAAATCTAAATAATATCCAGTCAGGACATGCCGTCAAACATAGCCAAAACTAAAGTCTATGAAATAACAAAAGTATAAAAAGAAGTCCATAAGATTAGATAGAGTCTTTTAGAGTATGGAAAATCACCACTTTAATCCGACACAAAGCTATCCCTGAATCCAAGTCACTGAGAAGAATGAGTAGTATGGTTGGTTCCTGTATCGCATGAGGATATAGAGCCCAAAGATGGGTCAACAGGTGAATGCTAGCATGTACTCAGGAATAAGGATAAACTAATGCCAACATTTAAAACTAAGTAAGTAACCAAGTGCAATCACATCCATACATATATATTCCATGTCGGAAAAGGAATCGGGTTTAGCATGCATTTAAAATCATAACCTGGGTTGCGTAGCTTAACCATCCTAAAACCTCCCATGAGCTATATGGATCCAGTGTTATTCTCTGAACGGGCCCCAATGCGTGTAGCCGCTTGAACCAGAGATATCATAAGGGTCGGGATTCCCGTGTACCCTTCTCTCTCCATGATACATATATGCAAGTATAACTTAGGGGATTCCTGTGTCCCCTATAAGTATATGGTCACCATGAGCAACCCTCATGTCGACAAACATGAGTATACATTGTCCGTCTATTGGAATCACACCTTCACGGTCAGCTATCACACCCTGCCATTATTGCCCAATTAAAACATTTTAGCACATAACCAAACCACCAATCCTAAGAGTTAATTACCAAGGCATTATAAAGTGGTATTGTCATACCAACTATAGCTTGAAAGCAATGTCATTATCCAACACTTAGGGGATTTCTATGTACCCCATAGGATTTCCAATCAATCAAAATCATGGCCACCAAGGCCTTTACAAATCATTTAATTAAATCAATATAATTTAGGTTTTATTACCATATTATCCAATGCAAAGTTTCCACTAAAAGTTAAAATATATGACAAAACTATTCTCATAGGCATTTTATCAAATAAATTGAGAGCATATAGTTTCCAAAACCAAAACCATGAACTAATTGACCATTACCATCCAACCATATGTTAAAACAAACATTATAACATGAAAAACCATAAATAAAACATGGGAAAACCTTACCTAACCATTAGTAACCAAAACCCCCCAACATATACTTCAAAACCAACATAAACCCACCATAATATCATGAAAATCATTCATTAAAACATGTATTTAGTTGAAATAATAATGAGGGAGGAGTAACATGCCTTAGATACTAAAGAAGACAGAGAGAAACCACCCTTGTAAGCCCTAAATTAATTGTATTAAAGAAACCCTAGCCTTTCTTGAACCAAAAGCCTTGAGAGAAGATTTATAGTGTTTAAAGTGTATTTGATTATGAATACGAATACTAGGGTAAATGTAGTCCTAAAAGTGTTTTAAGCCATGGGATCCAAAGAAGTTAAGAGGGGAAATATCCAAAATACCCCTACTCAAACTATAAAAATCACCGTAGGAGGGTACGGTTTGGTCCCCTCAGTCATACCCACATCATATGAATAGTACCATCCAGTTGTACCCAAATAAAAAGGTTGAACATCATACACTATCCATCATACAACTCCCATTGTCGAAGTTATATCCATACCATATGACTAGTGCCCTCAAACCGTATCCAAGATAAAATCAAAGGGAGTTGGACATTGGGTAACATAAAAATTGGACTATACCACTCGTGCCCTCAACATATGACTCATCACCACCAACTTGTACCCATAACATAAACTCACCCACCACACACTGGAAAATATACGAGATGGGTCACCTGGCTGGTACCTATACTATACGACTAGTTTAATGAGTTATATGATGATTAGAAACTCTAAACTCTAGAAATTTCCAAGGACCAAAAACCAGGGTGTTTTAAATCTCCCATCGCATAAATTTATGAGCACAATGATAATAATATTGACAATGTAGAAGCCAACTTAAATAAAATAAAGAGATGGATAGATACTCTATGAAAGCTAAGAGTAAATCAATATCCAACCAACCCACATTTGTCCACAATATCCTATAAAACTAGAATACCAAATCAATTGGGACATGTCATCGACCATGAAGAAAAATTCCAAAGTGATAGTCTTAAACATAAGGAAAACAATCTATGAAATGACAGGCCTTTTATAGAATAGAAGATCCCCACTTCAAAGTAACTCAACAGATATTCTAATCCACTAAACACTACACAGGGGTAAAAAAAGTATCTTCGGACCCTATATTATGAAGAAATATAGTATCCTAGGATGGTTAGCGGGGTGGGCGCTAGCATGTAACTTGGGGAGGGATAAAATAATGCCAAGTATAAATCAGTCAAAAATCCAGATGTACACATTCATATATATATATAAGATGCTGGGATAGGGAACAAGTGTACATTTAGATGCTATGCAAGGTGATGTGATGTTTTACTATATATGCTATCAAGTTCTAGGGGTATTTAATACCCAAAAATCTAGTTGTTCACCTAGAGCTACAGTAGTTACAGAATAGTCCCATTAATATCACAATCAATAGTATTCAGTCAGTATAAAACTTAGTGTATTCAGATAGACATCAGAACTTAGTGAACATAGACCAGTTCAGCCAGTTAACATGATTAGTAACAGTTCAGTCAAGCCTAGTACCATCTAGAAATTACTCAGTGTCTATTTAGTTGGGAGTAGGAATCAGAACTGAGCGAACCCAGGGAAGAGTCATTCCTGCCAGCAGAGGGTTTGACCTTTAGTAGCAATCCCTGCGTTATAGAACTATGTAGCCAGCATAGGTTGAGATATCTTCCTGCTATACTAGGGTTGATACATCTCATATGAGTTTTTATGCCAGTGAGGGTTGACAAAATATCTTCATGTCAAAGAGGGTTAACTCACAGCTTGTCTTTACCCGTGGTACAGTATTGACACCCTTTCATTTGGGGTTATAACTTGGACCCTAATCCATTTGAAGATGGGTATGTCAGTTAGATGATACTTCCCACAGTTTTAGTTTCAATTTCAGACTCAGTATAGAACTCAGTTCATTCTACAAAATCAGGACTGTCAGATACAGTCACTCAATTCAGCATAGAACTCAGCACAGTTCCACAGAATTAGGACTGTCAGATACAGTCATTCAGATATCAGTTATACAATATCAGTAAAATCTGATATTAGTAAATCAGTAATTCAGAACTCATTATCCAGTGTTATCATGACCTCATTTATAACTTACGTATTCATACATGTACTCTCATTTAGTTATACTCATGTTATTCAGTCAGTATTGTTCATGCATATGAACCTATGCATCTCAGCCTACCTCACTTAGCATACTAGTACATTCAAAGTATTGGTGCATACCTTTCTTTTGTGCTATGTTGTCACATATTATAGGTTTAGATGCACGAGCTCCCGATCATAGTTAGCAGCCCGATCCATTAGTAGAAGCCTTAGTGGTGAGTCCCAATAGTTTGAGGAAAAATTTATTATTCCAGTATTTTAGTACTTAATTTATTTCAGTAGTCAAAGTTAGTTAGGGACTTGTCCCATCAACTCCTCGTTCAGATAGTAGAGGTTTTTCAAACTAGAATATTTATTGACAGATATTTAGCTTTGGTATTGATGTACCATACTCAGACTTTATTTATAGTTTTGAAACTTATGACAAGTTTCCGCCTAAATTCCATATAATTATAGTATTAATATTCAGTTATTGCAGTAGGTACGAGTCATGGGATAGCTTGTGGTCCTTTAAAATTATAAGCATCGTGTAATGTTTGAGGTACAGACTCGGGGTATTACAAACTTGGTATCAGAGCCAAATGTTCAACAGAGTCCTAGGAAGTCTGAATGCCACATCTAGTAGAACCTTGTGCATGGGTGTATTGTATTCCACACTTATGGACAAAAAGCTATGAGATGGTTTAGGAAAAGTTTCCCTTCTTTTAATATTCATGTCGTGCGAGTGAGGATGAGCTCAAGTTTAACTCTTATTTTAATCCATTCTCACCTATACTAATGAACATGCCTCCTAAAAATACTAACAAAAGAAGAACCGAATATCAGTCAACACCTCTTCCCATTCAGGAAGATCCCTTGGATGAACATGTCTCCTACGCTGAATTTAAAAAAGCTTTCACCACCCTAGATCATTCTGTGGCTGACTAGAATGAACACCCAACTGTTATTTTGGCCAACCCAGTGGCCAATAATGCTACAGGCAGGATTCGACACTTTATCTGAATGAACCCATCATCCTTTATCGGGTCAAAGTCAGATGAGGACCCACAGGAATTTCTTAATCAGGTGCAGAAGGTTAGAGATATTATAGGGGTGACAGCTAATGAGACTTTCGAGTTAGCTTCATATCAGTTGCAAGATGGGGCTTACTTATGGTTCAAATAGTGGAAAGCAGAGGGGGCCACAGATGTATGGCCCACAGAATGGGAGGAGTTTTCTATTTTCTTTCTGGATAGATTCTTCCCGCTAAAGTTGAGGGAAGCAAAAGTTGTAGAATTTATAAATTTGAAGCAAGGAAACATGATGGTACAAGAATATTCTCTTAAGTTTACTCAATTATCCAGATACATTCCTCATGTGGTAGCAGATAACAGATCTAAGATAAGTAATTTTGTATCTGGCGTGTCTAATAGTGTGGTCAAAGAGTGTAGGACCGCAATATTGATTAAGGAGATGGACATATCCAAGCTTATGTTCCATACTCAACAGACAGAAGAGGCTAAGAATAAAAAGAATGAGAAGGAGAACAAGAGAGCTAGAACAGGTAGCTTCAACTTCACCCAACCTAAGTCTGAGAGTGGTAATCATTCTCAGTTCCACCCAAAATCCTTAATCCAAGCTCTGTCCTCAACCAGTGCTCCTGTGCCAAAATTCAGAGATGGTAATAGAGATAAGGCATCAAGCCCTAAACCCCAGGGTAGTGTTAGCAGTGTCCGAACAAATTCTCTCTGCCAGAAGTTTGGCAAAAACCATCAGGGTGTCTGCAGAGCTGGCAGTGATGTATGTTTCAGCTATGGCAAGCCAAGATACAGATTCAAATAGTGTCCTCAGGTGGGTTTGAAGAGTTAGCATAACCGTCCCTCACCTCAGTTTGATTGCTCGAATCAGCAGGGTACCACTTCCAATGCCACCAGTAGGCAACGCCCAAATAAACTCTATGCAATTTAGACCCGACAGGATCTAGAAATTTCTTCTAATGTGGTCATTGTATGTTACAAATTTTCCATTTTCATGTTTATGCTTTGCTAGATCCAGGAGATTCTTTGTATTTTGTAACTCCTTATATAGCTGTTGACTTTGGAGTCAATCCCAAAATTCTAGTAGAGCCTTTCTCAATCTTACCCCAGTAGGTAAATCTATCATAGCCCAGCAGGTATATAGGAACTGTTCAGTTATGGTGTCTCAGAAAGTCATTTCAATAGACTTAGTTGAATTATAGATGGCCGATTTTGATGTCATTCTCGGCATGGATTGGCTTCATTCTTGCTATGACTTAGTCAATTGTAGAAATAGAATTGTCCAGTTTTAGTTTCTAAATGAGTCAGTCCTAGAGTAGAGGGGTAGTACTTCAGCACTTAGGGGTCAGCTTGTTTCCTACCTTAGGGCAAGGAAAATAATATCTAAGGGATGTGTCTACCATCTCGTTCGAGTCCATGACACTAGATTAGAAACCTATAATCTTGAATCAGTGTCAGTAGCATGTGAATTCCCAGATATTTTTCTTGAATATTTTCCCAAAGTTCCTCCCAAAAGGGGAAATTGACTTCGGAATAGACCTTCTTCCAGACACTCAACCCATATCTATTCCGCCATATAGAATGGCACCTGCAGAACTCTGAGAATTAAAAAAAATTGAAAGATATCCTAGATAAGGGATTCATCAGGCCCAGTATGTCTCCGTGGGGTGTACTAGTTCTATTCATGCATAAGAAAGATGGTTCACTCAGAATGTGTATAGACTACCATCAATTAAATAATGTCACGGTCAAGAACAAGTATCCACTTCTCAGAATCGATGACTTATTTGACAAACTTTAGGGTGCCAGTTACTTTTCTAAGATATACCTCAGATCAGGCTATCATCAGCTCAGATTCAGAGAATGTTACATTTCAAAAACAACTTTCAGAACTCGGTATGGTCACTTTGAATTCTTAGTCATGTCATTTGGTATTACCAATGCCCCAATAGCTTTCATGGATTTGATGAACCATGTGTTTAACTAGTACTTAGACATGTTCATCATAGTCTTTATAAATGACATCTTTGTCTACTCCCGCAGTGAGCATGATCATGCAAACCATCTCAAAGTAGTATTATAGACTCTCAGAAACCATCGACTATTCACTAAATATAGTAACTGCAAATTTTGGCTAAGGTCAGTATCTTTTATCGGCCATATCATTGCTGGTGATGGCATTATAGTTGATCCCCGAAAGACCAAAGCAGTGAGAAATTGGTCCAGACTTGTCTCTCCATTAAATATCTAAAGTTTCTTAGGTTTGGATAGCTATTCCTGATGGTTTTTGGAGGGATTTTTATCTATTACTTCCCCTATATCTAGATTGACTTACAAGAAGGTCAAATTTAAGAGGTAAGATTCTTGTGAGAAGAGTTTTTAGGAGTTGAAGACTCGACTCACTACAACCCCAGTTTCGACTCTACAAGATGGTTCAGACGGCTTTGTTGTTTATTGTGATACTTCTAAGGTTGGTTTGGGGTGTGTTTTGATGCAGAGAGGTAAGGTCACAGTCTACGCCTCTAGAAAACTCAAACCCCATAAAAAGAACTATCCTACTCATGATCTTGAGTAAGCAGCAGTAGTATTTGCCTTAAAGATTTGGAGGCACTATTTGTATAGTGTGCACATTGATGTGTTCACTGACCATAAGAGCCTACAGTGTGTGTTCTCTCAAAAAGACAATGTAGTGGCCAATGCTCTTAGTAGGATATTTATAGGTATTTTTGCTTATGTGTAAAATGGTAAGAAGAAGTTAGCTTAGGAAGTTCATTAGCTTACCCGACTAGGTGTCCACTTAGTCGATGCAGTAGAAGGTAGTGTATGGATGTAGAGTAGTTTAGAATCATCTCTGGTTTTTGAGGTGAATGAAAAGAAGGATAGGGATCCTAGCCTAGTTAAGTTGAAAAAATCAGTAAGAGATCAGAAGATAGAGGTTTTCTATTAATGGGGAGATGGTGCATTACATTGTCAGGGTCAGATATGTGTGTGAGGTATAGATGCCTGAGATAGCGGATTCTTGCAGAAGCACATGGTGCGCGTTACTCTATTCATCCAGGGGAAACTAAAATGTACCATGATTTGTGGGAGATCTATTGGTGGAGTGGGATGAAGAGAGACAATACAAAGTTTTTAGCCAAGTGCTCTATATGTCAGCAAGTTAAGATTGAGCATTAAAAACCCAATGGGTCTATACAGGAGTTCAGTATTCCCACTTAAAAGTGAGAGGAGGCGAACATGGATTTTGTTATAGGTTTTCCTCAAACTCGTCGTCAGCAAGATTTAATCTAGGTCATTATAGATAGGATAACCAAATTAGCTTATTTCCTACCAGTTCATACCTCTTATTCAGTCAAGGACTATGCCAAGCTCTATGTCACGGAGTTAGTCAGGTTACATGGAGTTTCGTTATCTATAATCTTAGATTGAGGTACCTAGTTTAACTCTCATTTCTGGAAATCCTTCCAAAAGGGTGTTAGTACCCCAAGTCCACCTCAGTACAGCCTTTCACGCTCAGACAGATGGTCAAGCAGAAAGGACCATTTAGAATTGAGGATATGCTGCGAGCATATGAGATAGACTTTAAAGGTAGTTAGGATGACCGCTTACCTTTGATTGAGTTCGCATATAACAATAATTATCATTCCAGTATTCAGATGGCTCCATTTGAGGTGCTCTATGGGAGGAGATATAGATATCCTATTGGTTGGTTTGAAGTGGGTGAGGCCGCAGTGCTAGGGCCTGACTTGGTTTTTGACACCTTAGAAAGGTTCAGCTAATCATAGAAAGGCTTAAGATAGCTCAAAGCCAACAGAAATTGTATGCAGATGTGCGCAGAAAGGATCTCGAGTTTGAGATTGGTGATTATGTGTATTTTCAAATCTCTCCTATGAAAAGAGTGAAGAGGTTTGGCAATAAAAGAAAGATCAGTCCCCGATATTTTGGTCTTTACCAAATTCTTAGCCATTTTGGAGAGGTAGCTAACGAGCTTGCATGTCTCCTTGATAAATAAATGCATAGGTGACCCAGCAGTTGCAGTCTCTGTAGGGGGTATAGACATTCAGAACAGCCTCTCTTATGAGGATATTCCAGTCAAAATCCTTGACTATCAGATTCGCAGACTGAGAAACAACGAAGTCCCTCAAGTCAAAGTTCTTTGGCAAAATCTATCCGTTGAGAGAGCTACTTGGGATGCAAAAGCAGATATGCGAACCAAGTATCCTCACCCCTTCTCTGCAAACTTAGACATATCCCAAGGTAATGATTCTCTTTAAACTTGCTCAGTTTCATGCTCATATTTTCTTTATAAACTTGGTATCAGTTACCATTGCATATCCAATCATATATTCATAAGTTCGTTCAGTCAGATATTCATGCATCAGATATGCATGTTCAAAATAAGAGACTCAGCTTATCAGCAATCTTAGCCATGTACTCATACATCAGATACACATGCTCAGTATAAAATTTAAGTATATCAGTAGTGTCAGTCATGAAATCATGTTACAGTTATGCATATCCTGTATCTAAATTCAATCTGTCAGTATTCTCAGTTCAGTCAGCTTCATTCGAGGATGAATGTTTCTAAGGGAGAGATGTTATCAATCCCAGAAAATCCTAATCTTGATTCAGTCCTGTAAAAGCTAGTGAGGGGTCCCAGACTAAGGAAAAAAATTCAGCCAAGTGTTCATACTTAGACTTATTTTAGCCTTCTTAAGTTGGAGTTCCTTTTTCATGACCCTTATGACCTTTAAATATTAATTTTTAAGTTAATTCAAGATCAGGAATGTCAGTACGTGTTCTCGAATAAGTTTTGGATTTTTGGACTTCGTTTGAGTCATGTTTGAAAGCTCAAACTAGTGGATCAACGCAATCTCGACGTGCTGCATCACCCATCTATTGAGGAATATTTTTATCCAGCTCCCAGTGAAAATTCTAGTGAGTTGATATAGACTCGACGTGGCGCGTTGGCCATTGCATCGATGCCAACAACGTGATGTGTCGGTCTGCGCGTCCTAGGCCAATTTTCAGTAATTAAAACCCGCATCCAAAGGGGTAATTGGGTCTTTTCCCATCTTATATCATCCCCCAAAATATGTAATTAAGTCATCCAAAAGGCAAAGTTTACTCATTCTCTCTAGAATTTTTCAAGAACAAACCCTAGTTCATCACGTTCAAGAATTCAAGTTCCAAGGAAATCCATCAATCTTTCAGAATTCAAGCATTAAGGTATATCAAGTGTTCATCCAAGATTCCCTTCCACCCTTGGAGTCCAAGAAACTCTTTTAAACTTTAAGTAAATTGATTTCATGACTTTCATGATTTGGATTCAAGTGTATTCATGATTATAATGTTGATTGGGTTTCTATTTTATGATTAAGTGCAAGATTTATGTAAAAACAATTATTATGTATGTAGTATTATGTTAATTCATGTTAAAACCTTGAAATTGTGATGCTTATATGTTGATTAGTACTATGTGCATATACAATGCCTTCCAAGTGTTTGATGAGTTGTTTATGTGAATTAAATAGTGAGATTATATCATGTTACAAGTGTTTGATAAAATGCCTCTATAGATGCATTATGAACAAGTGTGCATTCTATGCTATGCAAGGTCATGTGATGAATTCTATGCTATGCAAGGTCATGTGATAGTTATAGAATAGTCTCAGTAATGTCACGATCATTAGTACTCAGTCAGTAAAAAATTCAATGTATTCAATCTGAAATCAGAACTCAGTGAACTCAGTCCAGTTCAGTAAGTTAACACGATTAGTAACAGTTCAGTCAATCCTAGTACTGTTTAGAAATTAATCAGCGTCTATTCAGTTGAGAGTAGGAATCAGCACCGAGTGAACCCAGGGATAGGAGCATTCCTGCCAACAGAGGTTTTGACCCTTAGTACCAATCCCTACGTTGCAGAACTACATAGCTAGCATAGGTTGAGATATCTTCCTGCCAGACTAGGGTTGATACATCATATATGAGTTTTACTGCCAGCGAGGGTTGACAAAAATATCTTTCTATCTAAGAGGATTAACTCACAGCTTATCTTTACCCGTGGCAAGGTACTGATACCCTTCCAACTGGGGTTATAGCTTAGATCCCAATCCATTCGGAAAGGGGCATTTTGGTTAGATGATTACTTCCCATAATTTCAGTTTCATTTTTAGACTCAATATAGAACTCAATTCAGTTCTACAAAATCAGTACTGTCAGATATAGTCACTTAGTTTAGTATGAAACTTAGCACTATTTCACATAATTAGGACTATCAGATACAGTCATTCAGCTATCAATTATACAGTATCAGTAAACTTAGATATCAATAAATCATTAATTCAGAACTCAGTATCCTATGTTATCATGACCTCAATTACATCTTATGTATTCATACATGTACTCTTATTCAGTTATACTCATGTTATTCAGTCAGTATTGTTCATGGATATGAACCCATGCATCTCAGCCTACCTCACTTAGCATAAAATTACATTCAAAGTAATAATGCATTCCTTTATTTTATGCTATGATGTCTTATATCATAGGTTCAGACGCACGGGCTCCCGATCATACTTAGCAGCCCGATCCATCAGCAGAAGACTTAGTGGCGAGTCATCATAGTTTGAGGACATATTTATTATTCCAGAATTTTAGTACTCAGTTTATTTTAGTAGTCTGAATTAGTTGGGCACTAGTCCCATTAACTCCTTGTTCAAACAATAGAGGCTTTTCAGACTAGAGTATTTATAGACAAATGTTCAGTTTTGGTATTGATTTACCGTGCTCAGAATTTATTTATAGTTTTTAACCTTATGGTAAGGTTTCTCCTAAATTTCTCATAATTATAGTATTACTATTCAGTTATTGTAGAAGGTACCAGTCATGGGTTAGCTTATGGATCTTCAGAATTTTGAGCACCGTGTAACATTCGGGGTACAGACTCGAGGTGTTACAACAGTCATTAAGACCAATCCCCATATTGGAAACCATGTAATTCTAATATCGGTCTCTCAAGAATTATTCATTAAGGCACATGTAGTTGGTATCGGCATACAGATTATTCTTTCAAGATAATATCATTATGCCATTCCATTTATCCATCTACCTGGGTTGAATGTCATGACGCATTTTAATTAAAAATCAAAACATGGCCACAAGTCCTTTCCAAAAACATTTGTATTCTATTTATCCACTAATGTCTTGCAATTTTTCCAAAAGTGGTTTTAATATGCATATATCCATATTTCAAATCAATTCATAAAGTGGGTTTAGGTTAATAACAATTCTAAATCAAAATCATCAATTTGGAGGAATTCAATGACCCCTATTCCAATCCACCATGCCCATGCACCCAATTAGTTCAAAATGGTTCAAAGCATGAATAATCCACAAAAAACCCATGGAAAAAGCAATTCAACCAATAACATCCAAAAGTCCTCAACCCAATTTCAAAACCAACAATTAAATTCACATAGGTAATAATTAAACACATGTTTTTACCAAAATAAGTTTTAGGGAAGAGATACATGTTTTTTATAGAATAATTTTGATAAAATCTTAAATTATTAACTTTGAATATTGAATCCTAGCTTGGAATTGATATGAATACTTGAATTCATTTATCATACCCTTGATGATGAAATTGGGGATAAAATATTGAGAAGAAACTTGAATTTGAAGCCTAGGAAGTTAAATTTAATGAGAAGAACCTTTATGTGGTGTTCTTGAGAATTTGGGCGGAGAAGGATTGTGTATTTGGGGTTATGGGATAATGAAATCACGTTAGTATTAGTTATAGGATGATTTAGGACATAAATGACTAGTTTTCTCTTCAAAGACCCAAGAGAAATATGAGTTTTAGCATCTCTAGAAATAGGGGCATTCAACACCAAAATTGCGGGGCTCAGAAGGAAAGTCACAGCCTTATTGCGCACCCTTACCGATTCCTTAGAAAAATGCTTATAACTTTTCACTCGGGTATCGGATTAAGGTAAAATCAGTAGCGTTGGAGATTGAAATCAATTATATTTCATTTTGTGGGTCTTAAGATCCAAAATTCCATATATTATAGAAGTTGTACACATTCAAAGTTGACCCTTGTAGGATTGAATACCAAAATTTGGTTGATAATAAAAGTTCTTAACTCAACTTTGCTCTAAGTGTTTCCTATGAATATTTTTCACATCAAAAGCACTTTTCACACTAATCAAATGATAATGATACTTTACATAGGAATCATTGTTTTTGAGTTTATACACGTAGGAACGATGGTTTGAATCTAGCTAAAAATGTGGGGTGTTACAATAAACTGACATGTACCTATATAAACTTGAGCAATACTTATCATTTTGACTTAGATTTTAGGATTGAGTTAGGACCAAGTTATATTTCTTTCCATGGTATCATATTAGGATGCAAAATTCCCACATTGGCGATTAATTAGATAGGTGGTCTCTTACAAGGCTTGGGCAATCCTCATCCCTTTGAGATAGCTTTTGGGTCAAGATCTATTTTTTACATTGTATCAGAGTCTGGTCTATCCCAAATATTTATTCATAGATGTTGGGCCCCTATATTATGTTGTCTACCTCTTTAAACAAGGCTTAGGTTTATAGACAGTTTGAAGAGTCCCGCATAAAAAAGTAGATCGTCAATTGGTCTCCTTATATTGACTTGGTCAATCGTCCACTTATGAGGTAGATTTTGGTATTGATTTAGGCCCAAGTGTCATATTTTTACACCTATTCAACATGTTTCTTTTGTAACTTTGTCACCTATTTTTAAAAAATTTCCACACTCTGGTATGTGAGAATAATGGACTTAACTTCCTCAGTGTATTTGATCTCGATGTCTTTATAATAGAGAGTAGGGTTAATATCTTTAATTCAATGGTTTATACTCATAATTCGTGCTCCTTTTGTGATAATCCTCATTAATTGTTATTATATACATGATAGGATCTAATTGGTCGCCTTCAACTCTATTTATGAATCCATATTTGTTATGGATGTTTGCATAGGATGTTGTTGAGAATTCCACCATATTATTTTAGCTTAGTGGTGCACTTGAAATTATAGGGTTGAGTCACTTGGTTAAAGACTCTACTTCCCACTCATTCAGAATGGGAGTAGTAATATTTTTTCTCTCTAATAGCAATTCAGTGTCTTCTTGAGATATTTTGAAAATATCAGCATTTTTCCATACACCTATTCTCTTGTCTAGTATGTTTTTACATAATATAATCTATAAGATGTTCAAAATACTTAATAGATTGTTCAAGTATCAAGGAATACCATGTCATGGCCCCTTTAATTAGGGTTTCTCTAAATATTTTAAGAAAAATCAACTCAATCTTATAAGTTTCAATGGCATTACCCTTCACTGCACTGTTGAAACCCTTTGGGGTTGCTCCACACAGTAAGGGACCAGGTCCCTCAAAATCAAACACAAGCAAAAAAACAATAGAGTGCAGGAAAACTAAAGATAGTGCTAAAAAAGTAAAAGACACAAGGTTTTTTACATGGAAACCCAATATGGGAAAAACCACGGGTTGCCCTCACAAGCACCAATGAAATCCTCTATAATCAACCTCTTGATTATAGTCTAGATTTTATCCTAAATTTAGGAATCTTACGTTAGCAACAACTCTATTGCCAACTTATTTTGGTAACTCTACCAAGGACTCTCCCTACACTGATTAGTTCTAATCAGTTTCAAGCTCCGGCAGCTCTACCTAAGCAGCACTCTGAACAAGAAAACACTACTCTTAAAACATGAGCAGTCTTTTACAAATCAATACTCAGTCGCTCTTTAAGCAAAGTACAAAGTTAAGAACATATGCAATGCTTGAGCAGTCTTAAAATAGAGTTTTTGCAGCCTCACTTCTCTCTATTTAGAATTGGCAAAAACTAATAAAAAGGCATATCTTTCCTTTTATAGTTGGGTGATGATTAGGAATTGAATAGCATTGGACCAGCTATCCAAGTCAGTACAAAATAGCACCTACATGTTTGTTGCACAAAAGGATAAAACTATGCTGATACCATGTGCCAGCTGTACAGTACTTTGCACGTCCAGGGACCTGATCCCTTGCAGTTTAGCTGTTCATCATCAAAACTACATAAAGCAATTTTCCCTCTTTTGGATGATGACAAACCAAACCATAAAATTTGAGCATCATTTCACATTTATCAAATTTAATTAGAGTGATTACCACCTGAGGATGAATGTTCCACCTCTCATTATTCTTCCTCTATCATGAAATATAGGTGCAGCACAGGAAGCTGGTCCCTTGTTGTCATTTTGTAGAAAAACCTTCCCCTATCTCTGTGCACCTTTATTTTATTTGGTGCCTTTGTATTTACACACTTCTCCCAGCTAGTATGACTCTTTTTAGGCCTGCATCTCAATTTACCTAGTACCTGGTCCCAACTACATGAACTTAGTATTCCCTTTTTTGCATCATTAAAAAGAATTAATAGTAAACTAAGAGTAAAGACAAGCATAGATTAGTTAACTCATGGCCACTGGGACAACACTAACATGTAGAATAGCTCTAATGTAAGGAGACAAATGAGGTACACAAACTAAAGATTCATTCACTCATAATAGTTAGTAACAGTACAGTAGGATAAAATAATCATCATAAGATAATTATCTTTAAAAGACATTATGGGAACCAGGATAAGGAAGTATCACAAGGTTGATTAGGGGATGAGGATAATAGGGCTCAGGTGAAAAGAGGATTGGGTGAAAAAGACTTAAGCAGTACTTTATTCTTACATCTATAATAATGTAAGTATCCACCAACTATATGGTAAGGATCTTCACTTTAGCATTCAATTTGTCCATTCTTACCTGGAGCTTTGCATTTCCAGCTGTATGTTCTTTAGTGGTACCTAGCCCTTCAGAGGATAGCCTTTGATTCAATAATTTTAAATACACTTAATCATATATCTTTGATAGCTAACTTGATTCTTAACTCCTCTATTTCTAATCTTAATTTCTCTTGAACAACTAGCAATTTAGATACTTGATATACATTCTCCACAAGTTTTGTTCAAATTGAATATCATCTTGGTTGTTCCATGTGATCTCTTTTTCCCAAGTAGCCCAAAGTGATCAAATATTTTGGTCAGTAGGTACCCGTATGGCATTTTATGTCTTTTTTTTCTCATATATGTTATGATCAAGAGATCTTTCCTATGAGAACTTTAGGAGTCATCAATATTTTAATCCCTTTTTAACCACTCACATTCTTCATCTCATCCATTGGTCTCATTACTTTTCTCTATCCTTTTAATAGAAATTTTTCATTCTTGGGATCAGGTCTATCAAAGGCATTTTTCCTTTTCATATTTATATGTTTCTTTCTCATTCCATTAGGGTTACCAGACTTTAATTTAGAGAACCTAAGGTAAAGTTTTCAATGGCTTTGGTTGCTAAAGGATAAAGATATTTGATGAGGCAATATTCAATTTGATTTACTAGATGAAGAAGAATGAGAAGGATCATTTTGGTTTAGTCAAGGCAATGAGTAATGAGTTAATACTCTAGCTGGGAAGTAGACTATTTTAGCAATCTGAAGAGGTGATCGTTGTCATCAGAGAATGGCTTGTTTGGTTTTGATAAAAGTGACTCTTCATTTTGCAAATGAATTGATAGTTTTTATGAGGGAAGGAAAAGATTCATGGCTTTCTCAGATAGTATATTTTATGATTATTAAAGTATATTATAGTAATACTAAAGTGTGAGATAAGACCAGATCCCTTTTTTAGTGTGAATCTTTAAGTTCGTGCTTGTCACTTTTGTCCACTTCCTAAGTTGTTCCCATGGGTGTATACCTGCAATGGTATAGTACTGATTTAGACAAATATGCACCAACTTTATTAAAGATACTTATCTCCTGAACATAGCAAATTTTATGGAAAACATTGATTTACATATTTTGTTAAGTCGGTATCATGCTTTAATCTCTATATACTCCCATTTTGGTAAGAACTTGTTCGTAAAAGTAGGTCCGGGGACCAGGTCCCATACTTGACTTAATTTAGGCTTCTGAAGCTTCTCCTTCTGAGATGAATCTCCTAGTGACTTGTTCCTGAGAATCACATCTCATATACATCTTTTATCCTGTTCCTCATCATCTTTACTACCACCAAGTATTAATGATTTTCCTGACAAATAAGGAACTACATGCACTCTTTTGATCCTACCATAGAATACATTTTCAATTCATTTTTAGAGTATTTTTGTTCATTGTATCTAAAGGTCATTATAGGGATTTCTTTAGAACATAAGCTTCACATATTCTCTTACTAAATATCATCTTTCACAGGCCAGGATTAGGTCCTTAAAATTCTCTTTTCATAAAAAGACACCTTCACCAAAAGTGTCTTAAGAGAGAGGGCACAATCAGACCTTCCATCATTGAGCTTTGAACTCTTTATATTAATGAGCTATTCCTGACTGCAATCCCATTCTCATGCCTAGAATCATGATCACTTTGCAGATTTAGGAACCCACGTGAGTCTGAGTTCCCCGTAATGGGACAATAGTGTGATCAAATCCCTTTTGTCCCATCTAGGTAGAGAGTTTCTTTATGCAATTATGTATGGCTTGAGACCCTTAGAATGAGCATTTACTTGTTGATTATATTTGGAAACGTTCATCCTATCTCTAATCAAGTATTGATAATTCCCCCTAGTATGCCCATCTCTTCCACAATGAGTGCATAGAGACTTCTAAACCTTGTTCTTAGCATTATGAGCAATTGTTCCTTAAGACCCACAAGGTTGGATTCTTTCTTGATAACCAAGCCCCTTCCTATTATTAGCACCTTGATTAGTCAAGTTAGAAAGGATCTGAGAGGATGTAGTCTATTGTAGAAATTTATTAAGTTCTTCCCTTAGATGGATCAAGTCCCTTTCTAACTCCTCGTTCTCTTGAAGTGCAGTTATGAGAAGCCTTTGAGAATCCTCCAGCTTTTCTTCAAGATCAACCTGAAACTTTGAGACTTTCTTCATCCCTTTATAATTGAAACCATCTTTTTAGTCCAGTTGACTAATGAAACTCAGATTTACAAGTTCATCTTAGCAACTTGTTGCTCAGATTCTAATATCTCGAGAGTCAAAGCAATCAGATCTAGCTCCTGATCTTTAATATTTTCTTCTAGAGTATTAACTTTTTCTTTATCACAGGCACTATTAACTTTTTCCAGTTGATTGACTAAGCTTGAATTTTTAGATTTTAACTTAGTAACCTATTTTTCAGTTTTAGATATTTAAAGATTTAGAGCAATTAACTCAAGCTCTTGACTCTCCACCTTTTCTTCCAGAGTATTTTTTTCATTAGTCATTTCACACATAGAATCAATCAACATACTGGCAAGCTTTTTTACTTTTCCAGCAAAGTAATTTTCTAGGTTTTCTTTAATGTCTAAGAGTGTTACCTCATCTTCTTCTTCAACCTAAGTGTTTTCCATAAACGTAAACAAGGTGTCAAAGGTCACTTTCTCATCCTCTACTGCTAGCATAGAAACACCTCTAGTCCTTTTATCTTCACTTGAATCACTGGAAAAGTCTCCACATACTGCCAGAGCTTGCTTTACAGCATATTCAGTTATTGTCTTCCTTCTAGAATTATCAAGGACCTAGTCTCGTATCTTTCCATTGCTACTATCATCCTTAAGGTAGTCCTACTGAACTATCTTATACGTTGGAAAGTCATTGATAAAATGCTCAGGACTTCCCTATTTGTGGAACACCTCAATATTATTTCCTTTATTGCTGCTGATGCTTCTTTTTCTTTGGAATTGACCAATCTTTTTCATTATTTTGATAATTCTTTGTGCCAAATAGACAACATCAGTCTCTTGTTCACTTTATTCATGTATTAAATCCTTCAATGCCAGAGATTTTTCCCTTTGTAAATCTTTATTATCTATCTCTTGTTGTTTCTTGAGCTCATGAGTTTTTAGATTTCCAAGCAACTCATCCATGGTGAGGGTTTTTAGATTTCTTACCTCAGTTATAGCATCTACTTTAATTTCCCATGACTTGGAAAAAAACAACAAGGATCTTACTCACTTGTTTATACAATGGAATTACCCTCCTAAGTAGTACAACTCATTTGTGGTGGAGGTGAATCTTGTATGCATTTTTTTGTATTGTCTCTCCTTCCTCCATAGTGAAAGTTTCATACTGAGTTGTCACCATGTCAACTTTACAGTCCTTTTCATCCGTTGTTCCCTTATGAGAAATCCTTAAATAATTCCAGATCTCATTAGAATTTTCACAACCTGAGATCCTATTGTATTCATCAGGACCTATGCCACATACTAATAGTTTCTTGGCTTTGTAATTTTTTTAATTTTCTCTCTATCTTCATCATTCAACTTTCTCCTTCTTTTGAAAACTATTTTAGTTATATCTCTTTCTTTAATTTCTCTTATAAGAACATGAGAACCATTAAGAATTATGTCCATCGGCTCACTATCTTTAGCCATAGTAAAGTCAAACATCCTAGTTTCCACCACCCATAATACTGCCTATTGAACCTTGGTGGTTTAGTTGTGGATTTCCCTTCTTCTAGATTAAGTGAAGTAGCCATACAAAGTAGGTGTGAACCTTTTAGAGTGACCAGGAACTGATAGCAATAGTTTAAACCCTTTGGGGTTACTCCACATGGTAAGGGACCAGGTCCCTCAGAATCAAACACAAGAAATCAAACAATAGAGTGTAGGAAAACTAAAGACTATGTAGAAAGAGTAAAAGACACAAGGATTTTTATGTGGAAACCCAGAATGGGAAAAATCATGGCTTGCCCTCACAAGAACCAATGAAATCCACTATAATAAACCTCATAATTAAAGTCTATATTTAAGCCTAATTCTAGGATCCTTGTGCTAGCAGCAACTCTACTACCAACTCATCTAAATAACTCTACAAGGACTCTCTCTTCGCTGATTAGCTCTAATCAGTTTCAAGCTTAGAAAACTCTACCCAAGCAGCACTCTCAATAAGAAAACACTACTTTTATAGCATGAGTTCTTCTTTTACAAATCAATACTCAAAAATACTCAATCACTCTTTAAGCACAGTACAAAGTTAAGAACATGAGCAATACTTGATCAGTCTTAAAATAGGGTTTTTGCAGCCTCACTTCTCTCTATTTAGAATTAGAAAAAATTGATTGTTGAAGAGACGTCTATTTCCTTTTATAGTTGGGTGATGATTTGATAAGGAATATCATTGTACCAGATGTCAAACTAGGTACAAAATAGCACCTATAAGTTTGTTACACAAGAGAAAAAACTATACAGATACCGTGTGCCAGTTGTACAGTACATTGCACGTTCAAGGACTTGGTCCCTTTCCCTTTAGTTTCTCATCATCGACACTACATATAGTATGCACATTTGTATGTTATTACATGTTCTTGAGGGTTTGTTGTACTATCGTATTTAGAGATATCCTGCTTCTTAAATCTTTTTATAATCAACTTTGGAGCTGCATTATATGGGAAGGACAACTGTACATATCTTATCAAAATTGGGATATTCAAAACTAGTGGAGTTCATGGAATCTAGTCTATTTAAGCATGTGATTCCTTTTATTTCAATCTATTCGTACGACCAATGCCACTATACATTTCATATGTTTGGTTGACTCTATGTTAATAGAGTCTATCATATTATTTTCCTTGTGATCTTGGACCCTAGTATTATGAATTAACTTATCTCATAGTAACTCCGAGTTTGATGCAACCTGTTGTAACACCCCAAATATTTGGGCTAGAATTCAAATCGTTGTTCCTAAGTATACAAACCTGAACCCAATGATTCTCTGTCTATATGTGTGTGATTATCAACTCTATAGTGTGATAATATCTTTTTATATAAATTGAGGTCATTAAAATCTCATAACTCAAAAACGAGTTGAGGATGCTTCTATTGATAAAGTTTTAACAAATTTTCCAACTAGGGTCAACTTTAGACGAGTGTATCTCCTAGAAGATATCAATTCATGTGTCCTACTATATATCAAATGAACGTTCTTTGAGTCTTCTTTCAAATACACTTGGTTTCACCTTAATCTGATATCGGGGTGGAAAGTTATGCTTATTTTACCTCAACATGTTTGTCTATCAATAAGGTAACGACTTGAGGTGATAAGCCATCAACTAAGTAACGACTTATCAACCAAGTCATTAGCCTTAAATAGAATGTTGATCAACTTCATCTACAGAGTGATGACTTGAGGTGATAAGCCGTCACCTAAGGGATGAGTTATCAACCAAGTCATCACCCATAACTAGAATATGATCAACCTTAGTTACAAGGCAACAACTTGGTATGATAATCCATCACCTAAGTGACGAGCTATCAATCTCGTCGTCACCCTTAAATATCAATGGTACAAATCAATCTTTGGGTTGACAACTTAGTTGATAAGCAATCAACTAGTTTATAAGCTGTCACTGAACTAAAAATTTCAGCAACTTTGATTTAGTTATGTAGGGGTATTTTGGTCTATTCGTCACCTCAAACATTACCTCCCCCCCCCCCCCATCCCATGACTTAAATCTCCAAATAAATGTATTTAGCCATTATAAATTAGTTTTAAAAGTCATTGACTCTCTTTATTCCCAAGAAAAAGATTGGGGTTTCTTCTTAAGGTCATCTCCCAAGAACTTCAAGACTCCAATACATTCTCTTCAAGATAAACAAGAGTATAAGATTTCTAATCCAAGAATTCAAGAAAGCTTTCAAGATCATTTCCAAGCCTTTCAAAGTCAAGATTTCTACACCAAGTCAAGCCTATTAAGGTATGTGGGGTTATGAATAATGGTATTCTTTCACCCTTGTACCCAAAATTGCATGATTTTTAGGTTTTATTTACTTGTTTTGAAGTAGGGTTCCTACCCAAGTTTCTATATTCTTGAATCATGTGATTATCATAAAATTTAAAGCTTTTAATATATCAAGAAGTGCTTATGTTTATGTTTTTAATTTACAAGATTTATATTATGACTGAGATGGCACTATCTTGATTTGTTATTGTTGAAGTATTACAAGAATCATATTCGGCATAAAGTTTTGTTATGATTTGACATAAGTTTAAAGCATGAGCTTTAAGCCCTAAGTTTGAGTATTGAGATTTCAAGAAGGTTATGCTTTTTAGTATTCTTTGATAAGCTTATATCAAGATTTCAAGAAAGAATTGATTTTTTGATCCTAAGCTAAGATACGGAATCCACATTTGTTCATTTTGATCGTAGTTTAAATCAAAGAGAAGCATAAATAGTTTTCATTATAAACCATTTTGCTATTTTAAAGTGGATTTCCTAAAGTATGAGCATATAAGTAAGGGATTAGTATTTGGAACTAAGTTGGATATGTATCCAAAGTCACATGCCCCAGAACTATAAGCCAACGTAGGTTCAGCTTATTCCCAATATGGATGAAGTTATAGATAGTGATCACTCAATTTAGGTCCTATTCTTATGGCAAGGGTAGGACAGATTTCCCCAACATGAGCTCTCTCTATCATAAGTAAGATGTTAGACTCCATGATAGCTTACATAGTTTATGTTGGCTAGAAGAACCTCCCTAAAAAAGTTTAAAAGTAATGCTTTCAGAACTAAGTGTTATGGCTAACACAGTTTATCATTATGCTTTATCACTCATGTTTATTAATTCACAGTTTTGATTAATTCAAGCCCAAGGTGAGTCATCTACACTTAGCGTGCATTCTCTATGAGTTTATATAAACATTGAGTTACTATTTTTACTTATGTATTCACCCCCACATGCTCAACACATTTTAAAAGTACTGATCCACATATATGTCTATATGCTACATTGTCTTATAGTGTAGGTTTTGGTTCCCAGTTCCAACAACGTGATTGATTTTGAGCAACTCCACCTATATCCTGACTTTGGTGAGTCCTCATAGTTTGAGGACCTATTTTTATTAGAATTTGATATTGATGAAGTGTTTTAGTCATTTGGTTTTTGTTTAGTTCAAGTCAGGTGGGGCTTGTCCCAGTGGCTCTCTAGTTAGGATAGAGGCTTGTCCAAACGTTTCTATTTTGGATTCAAGGTGTTGGTTTTAAGATTTCAAATTTTGAGATTTTTAGTAAGATATTAATTCAGTTTCAGTTAAGACATTAAATTCTACTATTTCAAGATTTCATATGTCAGGTTTATCTTTATTATGAGTTCCAAAGTTGTTAGAAAGCTTAAAGGTTAGCTTGGGACTACTTGTAATCTTGAGCACCGTATGAAATCTAGTGTGTACTTCTGGGAGGTTACAAACTTGGTATCAGAGCCTAAGGTTTAAAGAGTCCTAGGGAGTCAGACAAGTCATGCTACATAGAGTTTTGATCGTGGATGTGAAGCACACCACATTTATGAGCAAGAGGCTATGAAACGAGATAGGAAACATCCTTTTTCTTTCATGATCTATCGTGCTTATAGTTGTCTCTATCTGATTTAACTCATGCTTTTACATGACAGAATATGCCTCCTCATCGAGCCAATGCACATAGAATTGGTGACTAACCACAAATGCTAGCCAACCCCCTAAATGAGAATGTGTCTAATGCAAAATTTTGGGTTGACTTTCAGGTGTTAACCCAAGCTATGACTACCAATGTTCAAGGCAACCATCAGGATACAGTCCCACTTTAGCTGAATGGTGATTTAGCTACTTCCAAAATTCATGACTTCATGAGAATGAATCCACTTGAGTTTTTTGGGTCAAAGGTTAATGAGGATCCATAGCTCTTCGTTGATGAGGTGAGAAAGATCACTCAAATTATACATATTACTGGGGAGGAGAGTGTAGAATTGGCATCCTATAGTCTAAAGGATGTTGTGTATGATTGGGTTGTTATATGGAAGGATGGCAGAGGTGATAATATCGCTCCTATGAGTTGGCAGGTGTTTCAAGATACATTTCTAGATAGGTTTTTTCCGTATAAGATAAGAGAAGCTAAGGTTGAGGAGTTTATAAACCTGAGGCAGGGTTCGATGATAGTGAAGAAATACTGCCTTAAGTCAACTCAGTTATCTAAGAATGCTCCCGAGTTGGAAAATGACCCTAGATCTAGTATGAGTAAATTTTTCACTAGAGTATCTGATTTGGTAGTCAAGGAGTGTTGGACTGCCATGCTTATTGGGGACATGTATATTGCTAGGCTTATGACTCATGCTCAACAGATTGAGGTAGAAAACCTAGTTATCCAACATGTACAAAGTATGGTAGAAACCATTCTAATGAGTATTTGATAGGAAAGAGGGGTTGTTATGGTTGTGGCAAGTTATGCACGGAATCAAAGAGTATTTGTATGCTAAGTAGGGAAGTAGAGATGTTCGTTCCCAAACTCAAGCTAGTAGCGCACCAGCTCTACTAGGTCGCCCAGTTTCTCCTCAGGGCACATCATCCAGTATCGAATGTGGTTAGTTCCATAATCAGCTCTATGTTTTACCATCCCATCAAGATCAAGGGAGTTTAATAGATATTTTTCCCGGTATGCTTCATGTCTTCTAATTTGATATTTATGTGTTGTTAGACCCCAGATCACATCTCTCTTATATGACTTTTTTGATTGCGATAATTTTGGGATAGGTCCTAAAAAACATTCCAAGACCTTCTTTGTTTCCACCTGAGTGGGTGAGTCAGTCGTTGCCAGACGAGTCTATAAGAAGTGTACGATCATTGTCCTATATAAGATCATTCTAGTAGACCTAATAGAGATAGAAATAGTAGATTTTGATATTATTCTAGGTATAGATTGGCTCCATTCATGCTACACATCAATAGATCACACCCGAGTGGTAAAGTTTCAGTTTCCTAATGAGCCAATTTTTGAGTATGAAGGAAATTTTGTGTCTCCCAAGAGTCATTTCATATCCTATCTTAACGCTAGAAAATTGATATCAAAAGGGTGCATTTATCATTTAGTTCGATTCAAAGATACTAAGTCAGTTTAATCAATTTTTGTAATCAATGAGTTTCCTCAGGTTTTTCCCAAAGATTTGCCAGGGGTACCTCCTGATAGAGAAATAGAATTCAATATCAATCTTCTCCCTGATACTCAGTCCATCTCTATCTCTTCATATCATATAGATCTTATCGAGCTTAAAGAGTTAAATGAGTAGCTTAAAGACCTCTTAGATAAAGGTTTTATAAGGCCTAGTATTTCTCCATGGGGTGCTCTGTCCTGTTGGTAGTAAGGAACATAGCTCTCTCCAAATGTCCATTGACTATTTCCAGTTGAACAGAGTCACAATCAAGAACAAATATCCTCTTTCTAGGATTTTTGACTTATTCGAACAGCTTCGGGGTGCAAGTTATTTCTCTAAGATAGACCTCAGATCCGGCTATCATTATCTTTGAGAAAGGGAATGTGATATTCCAAAGATAGCCTTCAAAACCTGTTATGGTCACTTTGAATTTCTAGTTATGTACTTTGGGATAACGAATGCTTCAGCAGCCTTCATGGACTTGATGAACAGAGTGTTTAAGCAGTACTTGGATATGTTCGTCATAGTCTTTATTGATGACATTTTTGTCTTTTCCCGTAATGAGAATAATCATGCAGACCATCTCAGAATGATGTTGCAAATTCTTAGAGATCATTAGTTTTTTGCCAAATTCAGTAAGTGTGAATTTAGGCTAAGATCAGTATCTTTCCTTGGCCATATTATTTTCGGTGATGGCATTAGAGTTAATCCTTAAAAGACCAAAACAATGAAAATCTGGCCTACACCTATCTCTCTATCAAACATCAGAAGTTTCTTGGGTTTAGATAGCTATTACCGATGGTTTGTTGAAGGGTTTTCTTCTATTACATCCCTTAAGTCTAGATTGACTAGAAAGAAAGTTAAGTTTTAGTGGTCAAATTCTTGTGAGAAGAGTTTTTAGGAGTTGAAGACTCAACTTACTTTAGCACTAATTTTGATACTACTAGATGGTTCAAAAGGGTTCGTTGTCTACTGTGATGCATCCACATTGGTTTGGATTATATTCTGATACAGAGAGATATAGTCATAGCCTATTCCTCTAGACAGCTTAAACCTTATGAGAAGAATTATCCTACCCATGACCTTGAGTTAGCTATTGTTGTTTTTGCCTTGAAAATTTGGAGGCATTATCTTTATGAGGTGCATGTTGATGTGTTCACGGATCACAAAAGCTTACAATATGAATTTTGGTAGAAAAATTTAAATCTTTGTCTAAAAAGGTGGTTGTAATTGTTGAAAGATTATGATATGAGTGTGTTGTATCACTTAGGCAAGGCTAATGTAGTGGCAGACGCCCTTAGTAGACTGTCTATAGGTAGTATGCTCATGTTGAAGATGATAAGAAGAAAGTTCATGAGGTTCATTAGCTTGCTAGGCTAAGTGTTCAGTTGGTTGACTTAGCTGAGGGTAATGTATGGGTTTGGAATAGTTTGGAATCTTCTTTGGTTTTCGAAATAAAGGAGAAGCAAGATAGGGATTCCAGTCTAGTTAAGTTGAAGGAGTCCCTCAAAGATCAGAAAGTAAAGGTTTTCTCCTAAGGGGGAGATAGTGTGATACGATACCAGGGCAGACTATATGTGCCATGTGTTGATGGTTTGAGGCAGCAGATTTTCGTGAAAGCGCATGGTGCGCATTACTCTATTGACCCAGGAGCCACCAAGATATACCGTGATTTGTGAGAAATCTATTGGTGGAGTGGCATAAAGAGGGATATTGTTGAGTTTGTAGACAATTGTGTCAATTGTCAACAAGTTAAGGTTGAGCATCAAAATCCTGGTGGCACCTTGTAGGAGTTTAGTATTCCCACTTGGAAGTGGGAAGAGGTGAACATAGACTCTATGACAAAGTTTTCCTATTTGCATCGTCAGCGTGATTTAATTTGGGTTATTGTTGACAGAATGACCAAGTCAGCCCATTTCCTACGAGTCCATACTTTCTGTTCAGCTGAAGATTATTCTAAGCTATATATTAGAGAGTTAGTCAGATTGCATGGGATTCCTTTATCCATTATTTCAGATAGGGGTACTCAATTTACCTCTTAATTTTGGAAAGCCTTTCAGAAAGGTCTTGGTACTAAGTTCATCTCAGTTCAGATTTTCACCCAGAGATCGATGGTCAGGCAGAGAGGACCATTCAAACCCTAGAGGATATGTTGAGGGCGTGTGTTCTTGATTTTAAAGGAAGTTGGGATGACCACTTGCGTTTGATCGAGTTTGCCTACAACAACAGTTATCATTTCGATCACCAATAGGTTGTTTTAAAGTGGGTAAGCCTGCTTTGATGAGAGAAGATGTGGTGTTTGAAGCTATGAAGAAAGTTCAGTTAATTCGAGAGCGGTTAAAAATAGCCCAGAGTTGTCAGAAATCTTATGCCAATGTGAGGAGAATGGATCTTGAGTTTGAGGTTGGTGACTTAGTTTATCTAAAGATTTTACCCATGAAGGGGGTGAAGAATTTTGGCAAAAAGGGGAAGCTTAGTCCCCGATATGTTAGCCCTTATAGAATATTGAGTCATGTTAGGAAGGTAGCATATGAGCTTGAGTTGCCTACAGAATTGTCATCCGTTCACCCAATGTTTCATGTCTACGTGTTAAAGAAGTGTATTGGTGACCCATCCTTTGTAGTTCCTTTGGAAAGCACCAAAATTCAAGATAGTCTTTCTTGTTAAGAAATCCCAGTTGAGATCCTTGATTACGAGATTCATAGACTAAGGAACACAGAAGTTCCCTTAGTCAAAGTTCTTTGGCGAAATCAGTCCGTTGAGGGAGCCACTTGTAAGCTAAAGCAGATATGCGAACCAAGTACCCCCATCTGTTCTCTGCAAACTCGAATTCAGCCTAAGGTAACGATTTTCCTTAGTTTGACTCTTTACCATTCCCAGTTTTATCTATGTAATCTATCCCAATTCATGTATCATGTTTCAGACTCAGTTATATAATCACGTTTTCAGTCATGAATGTTCAGTATATGTTCTTAGTTCTCCCAGTTTTCTTAGCTAACCAGTCTCATTCGAGGACGAATGTTTCCAAGGGGGAGATAATGTAACACCCCATATTTTCGGGCTAGAATTCAAACCATTGTTCCTAAGTATACAGACCTGAAGTACTTATTATCATGAAATTTAAAGCTTTTAGTAGATCAAGAAGTTCTTATGTTTATGTTTTTAATTTACAAGATTTATACTATGAATAAGATAAAGCTCTCTTTATTTGTTATTGTTGAAGTATTTCAAGAATCATCTTTGGCATGAAGGTTTGTAATGAATTGACATGAGTTTAAAGCATGGGCTTTTAGCCCTAAGTTTGAGTATTAAGATTTCAAGAAGATTATGATTTTAAGTATTCTTTGATAAGCTTATATCAAGATTTCAAGCAAGAATTGATCTTTTGATCCTAAGTTAAGATAAGTAATCCACATTTGTTCATTTTTATCATAGTTTAATGCAAATAGAAGCATAATTAGTTTTCATTATTAACCTTTATGGTATTTTAGGGTGGATTTCCTAAAGTATAAGCATATAAGTAAGGGAGTAGTATTTACCACCGAGTTGGTTATTCTTCCAAGGTCACATGCCCCAAAAATACGAGCCAACGTAGGTTCATCTTATTCCCAATATTAATGAAGTTACATATAGTGATCACTTAGTTTAGGTCCTATTCTAATGGCAAGGGTAAGACAGCTTCCCCCAACATGAGCTCTCCCCAGTATGGGTAAGATGTTGGACTCCATGATAGCTTACATGGTATAAGTCGGTTAGAAGAACCTCCCTCAGAATGTTTAAAAGTAAAGCTTTCAGAACTAAGTGTTATGGCTCACACAGTTTATCATTATGCTTTATCACTCATGTTTATTAATTCACAGTTTTAATTAATTCAAGCCTAAAGTGAGTCTTTTACACTTAGCATGTATTATCTACAATTTTATATGGACATTGAGTTATTGTTTTTACTTATGCATTCACCCCTACATACTTAGTACATTCCAAAAGTACTAATCCACATATATGTCGACGTGCTACATTGTCTCATAATATAGATTCTGGTGCCCAATTTCAGCAGCGTGATTGATTTCGAGCATCTCCACCTACATCCCGACTTTAGTGAGTCCTCATAGTTCGAGGACCCATTTTAATTAGACTTTTATATTTATGAAGTGTTTTAGTCATTTGATTTCAGTTTAGTTCGAGTCAGCTGGGGCATGTCCCAGTGGCTCTCTAGTTAGGAGTAGATGCTTGTCCGACTATTTCTATTTTGTATTTGAGGTGTTGGTTTTAAGATTTTGATGTTTAAGATTATCAGTAAGATATTAATTTAGTTTCAGTTAAGACATTAAATTCAGTTATTTCAAGATTTCATACGTCAAGTTTATCTTTGTTATGAGTTCCAAAGTTGTTAAAAGGCTTAAAGGATTAGCTTGGGACTACTTGTAGCCTTGAGCATCATGTGATGTCTAGGATGTACTTCCGGGATGTTACACCTGTCTCTTTCAAACTCAGTGTAGCTTTCTACTGAGTTTCTAATATGGATAAGAATTTAGTCAAGTCTAATCTAGTAAGCCCAATTATATTTGGATTATCGTGATTTTTTCATGAAAGACTTGATCATGATAAGAGTCATCATGCCTATTATACATGTAATTTTATGTCACGCCTAGATCAACCTCATTATTTGTTGGGTTGTTCAAGATAGGAAAAACGATAATGTTGTCTTGATCATTGTTTCTAATACCAGTCATTAAATCAGTTAATTATTTTGTTTCACGAAAACAAAATTTGTTACCAAGAGTTTAAGGAGATCAAATCAATACCACAATTTTCTTTATTCCCATGGTGTCCGCCAAACTATTTACCCTAACAAAAGGTACAGTAAAATCTGAAAATGAGGTTTAAGGGATACAAGGACCAATTTAATAGGAGATAGCTAAAATATGCAAAGAAAATAATGTGACAAGTAAGAAATGAAATAAAACAAGTGAAAAATAATTAAGATGTAGCCTGGATTAGCCTGAGCCCAATGATATGTGCAATCGAAATATATCTAACAAAAAAGTAAATATTAATATTGAAAAAGTAGAATTTGATGATATTACAAGATGGTGATCACATAACTTTGATAGGGGTAGCTTCCCATTAGCTGATTGCCAAACACTAGCCCCTTCATAATTCATGATAAATGATTAATTAAATAAAATTAATTGGAAAAAAGCAATACCCAGTTCCATTCACCGGTCGATAATATAACTACTAAAACAAGTATTGACTCTTGACTTCTCTTTTGGGTTTCCTAACCTCTAGTACAGTATGCTCCACACTATGTAGATTCGCATTCTATGTAACATTGTCGCATTGGTTAGCTTTCAAGTACTAGTATATGATCTAACACTACACCTTGTTCAGTTGTACAATGAGTTGTGTTTATTACTCTTCATGTGTCATGATTTAATATAGCCATGCGTCTTGGCTATTATTATCCTATATACGTTGATTGTTTACAATATGAAAGAGAAGATGAGCATATGAAAAGGGTTCAAAATTCAAATTTGATGAGTGGTCCAAATTCAATCTTGATGAGTGCGCATATCTATTTTATATTACTCGCTCAAGCATGACATGGTATCTCTCACAATTGTAAAAATTTTCATAACTACTTACTCCCCATTTCTAAATAAATGGTGTTAGTTTTTCATGACTCGATTTCTTAGGTCATGATGGAGCCAAGTATAACCCACCAATAGGCAAGCCAATTCGTTGTCTGAAACAACTAATAATAGACTACCAACAGAAATAGAGGAAGAATGCAAAATAAATGAAATATGAGACTAAAATAAATAAGATAGTCCCATAACCTAATGGAATCAGTACAAGAGCTGCTAATATAATAAGACTATAAAATAAAGTACAAAATGAATATACTAATACAATCCATCTCTGAATACAACATAGAGACTAGTCTGGTACATAAGAGAGAGAATAGCAATACTCTAAACGCAAGGAGCTCACCCAATGTCTCTGAACCATAACTGATCCACACGACGCACACAATAATGGCAAGAACCCATACTGTGATCTATCAATTGCAGAAGAGTACTATGATTACCAACACGTGGTACTCAATAGGGAAATAGCCAACTGAGGTCCAAAGATAATGCAAGTATAAATAGAATGCAAGCAGGAATGTAAACTACACCCTAATATTCAGCAAACTAAATAATAAAGCTAAGGAGAATATAAGGACAATTATTCTATTCATATTTAAGCAACTAACATAAAATCTAAAAGAACAATAAGGATAAGTTCCCCTATTCCAACCATACACCGAGATCCTATCACTATACCGTATATCACTAGCCAATATAAAAATAAAGAGAGGATGAAGGATATGTATAGTAGTATACAAGGCCAAGTAATGGATATACAACATGAGTAAATGAAGAAAGGAAGGGATATAAGGTAATACCATAACTACTATAGATAGCTATATATACATAACCAGGCTAACTCAAGGGTACAATCTAAGTAACCATACTAGCATTTCCAATCCACCTAATTATATTTGCAACTAGTGCTAATATAATAAGGGTCTCTATTACATACGTTCAACATGAGATAATTATCATAATAAAGCAACTATAAAGAAAGGAATCAGAATATCAGGCTCTAAAGACATAATGCCTAACCAAGAGATAATCATGCGTCATAACATAACCATAAGGCAAAAAAATAGAATCATACCTCAGATCTTACTACCAGTCTAATAATCAACCTACCATAAACTAATCGCAATAACCACAATAATGTAACCGGATTGTTCAGAAAAATAATACTAAACTAGAACTTTCATAAACCCCTACCGCTATAGGCCCGAAAGGTTCAATCAACACGCAATACACCACAAACCATACTCTTCATAAAGACCAAAGCAATCCCCATAAGTCTGATAGATATAAGCACATACTGGTGATAGGAAATGCACATGCATAAATCAATGCAAGGAGAATCCGTAAAACCATAACCACAACATCATCATCAATCGTTGGACTTGAACTGGAACTCATATAATCAATATCATCAATCGCCAGACTTGAATCGGAACTCATATCATCAATTGCCGAAGTTGAACCAAAACTCATATCATCATCAATCTACTCTATCCAGTATCATATATATACACACAAAATGCAGGGCTAGGACCGTGGCTAATAGAGTATAAGTTTGTAAATCCATTAACTGTATAAATTATGAGGCTAAATCATCATAAAATAGTAGAAGAGTGGGAATCTCTCTCGATCGAGGTAAATAGTAGTAGAAAAATTATGGATCAAAACCTATCTCAATAAAATCTCTAAGACATCAATTTTAGGCTCAAAGAATCCTAAGTCATTCACTAAGATGGCATGGTTCCCATTTTGAACAAATTTATTTTAAAAGTGAAAAGTGGGAATAAATACCTTTTTCAGAAAAGAGTAATAAAACCATAATTTAGTTGAAATCATACTATTTACCGTCTAAGTGATAATGATTGTACCGAATCAATGCATGACATCACTAATATGAAAACAATACAATTATAAGCATCAATATGCTTATAAACTACGGCCACTTCCTTTATAAGGATCGAATACTTTCAAAAACCCAACTAATAACATAATCACGGCCTTGGGCCCAATATATATCTGGCATAACCATAGCATCAGAATTACGGCCTTTGGCCCAATATTATAAGTAAAATAACCATAACATCATAATTTAGGGAAAAACCATAACAATCTACTAAGTCATGTATCACTTTATACTAGAGGTTCATTAGTCTTTTCTATGTCTAATAGGCTATCATACAAATATAATCCTACAAAGCTAAAATAAGTCTTAACCTAAGGTGGGTGGAGGGACAAATTTATGATCCCCGAAATCCATTTTAGACAAATTTCTACCCCAGTCTAGGCTAAGGTATCTAAATTCACCTCTAGATATTAAATAAGCAATAATTAGCCATAAGATAGCAATTCCACTTAGAACATGAGCAACTAAGTTAATTCCATCTAAATTACCATTCCAAGATAGCCTAAGCAATTTAAATAAGACTCATTATGCTTTCATTACCTTAATCCAATTCCATATATTGAATAACATCATAATCATACTGTGAATTAGCTCTATCTATAAAGAAGGTGAAAGGATTATAGAAGTATAATGAGTATTTCAACTTAAGGGTCAAATACCCATCTAGCCCCCAAACTCACAACTTAGGATAAGTTACGGTGTTGTACCCACAATTACCTCCTAACACATCTATCTAACATGCAACATATATGAAAACCATCTTAAGAAGAAGAGTAGAAAGAAGCCTACTTCGAAGCCAATTCATAACCATTGAATCATCCATAAATCGTTCGTCTTCACTCTACTATCCTAAAATATTGTCATACTGTCAAAATAGTAATCTACATATCGTTAGGAGTACATGTGACCATATTGTTATATTTAAGATTGGGTTAAATTTTAGGTCAAGAATGAGTTTGTCGGGCCTATAAATGGAATTCTAAATTAAATCCATCACGGGGTCCCTCGAAGGATAGAGAAGTTCTGCCCAAAAGTTGAGTACAAACGGAGCACAAGTCAGGTCTCAAATCATCCCTCAAAGTTTAGGAATTCAGGCCCTAATTTCTAAGAATTTTATCAAGAATCAAGATGGAAATTGAAGGGAAAATTAATGGGAAACGACCAAGATGAATTAAGTTAGCTTACCTTAACCTATGTGGACGATTTCCCACTTTCTCCTCCCTTTAAAACCTCAATTTGGTGTAAAAATGGTGAAGAAGTGATAGAAAATTGGGTGGGGAAGAGGGCATTTAAAGGCTACAGGTGCCGCTAAAGCTAACACCTGGGGTGCTAAAGCGGCAACACGACCACTAAAGTTATTGATGACAGTAGCACTGAGCGCTAAAATGACCTAATAGGCGCTTGAGCGGTCCTATCAGGTGACATGCATCAGATTTTACGAAGTTTGGAATGGAATTCGATAGGATGCTCGAGATTTGTTTGGAACCTAATGCGTGCAAATGAACTATTCTACCACATAAAATTTAATGTTGTAGACTCAATAGAACCATCAAAACTTTTATTCGAGATTATTTCAACTAAATGTTGGGCGCACACCTATAGTTCCATTTTTCACATAATCTGCCTAATAGCCCAATGGGAGTCAAGAATCTTCGGGACCTGAACCAAGGTTCTCCTTACAGCCTGTTTGGATAGTGGTTTGCCATGGTTATATAATGTATGGTATGGTGTAGTATGGTATGGTATAGTACGGTATGGTACAGTACCATGTTTGGATGGACTGTATCGTTCACTGCGGTTTAATAATAGATTTTTTGTTTGGTTTGATGGTATGGTACGGTATGGTAACAGGTAAATTTACAAAAATGCCCCTAATTGTAATGCATTTGAGATATCAACTCTTTTATCCATATCAGTGCTAGCGTAACCAGTTGTCCTTTCTTTCTTGATGCTTCTCATAGCTACCCGATGATCCTTTTAAGATGCCAAATTCACAAGGGTATTTACTAAACAAAGGTTTGACGAACGCAAACTAATGCAATCAGGAAGTACTTCCCAATCAATAAAACAATTGGTGTACATGTATGTATCTTAGAGTTCAAAAATCACTTCCCATGTATATCTTTTTGTGCATTCACTCTGTTTCCCTCCATTTCAATTTTCAATTTTTTTTATCGAATTGAGTTTTTATTGGCATTAAAACTACTACTACTAAATAACTGTGATCATTTTTCTCACTCTTTGAATTTTTATATTGCTAACAGGAAGTCTTGCAATCTTCAATCTTGTTAACAAATAAGTAGTCTTAGCATGTATTTTGTTGATAAGGATAAAATAGGATTAAAGAAAATTATATAAGGGTATAGTTGGAAAAGAAAAATGAAAACCATGGCACACACCAATTTGGTGGTTCAATTAATTGCTTCATTCCATGGTTATCAAACCATGAAATAGTAACATACCATACCACCATTTTTAGAAAACCATGGAAATAAGCATGGTTCCCATGGTAACCATACCATACCATACCATGGGAAACCACCATCCCAACAGGCTGTTAGCCTAAAAGCAACATTTCAGAGCTGACGGCGCTATTGGAATACTCATCTGAGATCATCTACAAGTAATTTGGGCCCAATACAAAATCCTAAACAATAAAAGCTCTAAAATAGGGAAATGAGCCTAAAATTCAAATGAAATGCCCGATAACTAAACCAACTATTCTGGCAAATCATAAATGACCTGTAGCCACTGTGGAAATTCTTGAAATGCCAGAAATGCATACAAATCAAGGAAATAACCTAACGGGTCATTACAATATCCACTACTAAAAAAACTTTCATCCACAAAAGTCAATGAATAGAAAGATCATAAAAGCTCAAAGGAACGAGGTACTGGGCCCGCATGCTCCTAGCACAACTCCACAGATAACCTTCATAAAGAGATAACACTTTCAAGGGATTTTACCACAGGTATCCCTTTTTCAACAAAATTCCTTTCTTTCTTTCTCAAACTACAAAGACTCAACCTCAACCACCAACTAAATCAAGGAAGATTGATGCACCTAAATCCAAAACCATGACACACTGGTACCACACTGATACCTTCACAACCAAAAAAAAATCATCCAAGACTAAGGCAATCTCAAGCATAAACTGTACAAACAATCCCAAAATCCAAATATAAGTTCCTTTTGCCTTTCCAAACCTTCTATCCACTGCAACCCAAAAACAAAGTCACCTAAGTTCTGTCCATGCAATTCCATCACATTAACTTTGAAGAAAAAAAGTTGATCCACTAAAATCCATACTAGCGAGCAAGAGAATAAGCTCATAAGGTGCTACTTGGGAACACAAATGGAAATAACCAAGGGTTGCAATCTATATTAGTGCTACAACTGCTCCAAATGACCATCAAAACTAGAAACCAAGAGTCCAAAGCATAACTACTCACCACTAAATAATCTATACCGGGATATCCAAATAAAGAATAAATCCATGTTGTATCAAACTTAAGCATGCTACTCCCATTGAGTAAATCATCCAAAATCCCAACAAAAGCTAAAATTTAAGGTCAAAGTTGAAGGAACTAATACCGTGCCAATCAGACTATTATCTGAACACCTATCACCCATAATCCACCTGAACTAAAGAAGACCAGATAGGTAACCACAGAGTAGGCTTAACTAGCCTATAGATAAAACCCTAATTGAGACAAACCAGAAAACAAAGGTTGTAACCATGCTCTACGACTCCTAACTAAATTCTCGACACCAAGGATGAACCTCTCGATCTCAAAAACCCAAACCAAACCTGAATATTAGTAAGCATCCATACACTAATTCTACCATAACCCCCAAATCTCTATTCCGAGGCGCCAAATCTGAAACTGAGCCATCAAGCCTAAACTAAGGTAAAATACTAAAATCAACCTTACTATCTAAATCTAACATATCCTTACTAAATCATACCAAGCCAAAACTAAAATATAGCTGAAGAAAAAATTATAACAGAGGATAAATCACCAGCTAAAAACACAAACAACGAACCCTATATCCACTAGAGGGCACAAAATATAGTTGTAGGGCAATAATCTCAAGGAAGGATAAATCACCGGCTGGAAAAACAAACAACTGACTGTATATCCACTAAAGGGCACAAAATATATCCATAGAAGGATAATCACAAAGAAGGATAAATCACCGACTGAAAACATAAACAACCAACTCTATATCCACTAGAAGGCACGGAACATAGTTGCAGAAAAATAATCACAACGAAGGATATATCACCAGTTGAAAACACAAACAACAAACTCTATATCCACTAGAGAGACAAAACATAGATGTAGAACGATAATCACAAGGGAGGATAAATCACTGATTGAAAAAAACAAATAACCAACTCTATTTCCTCTAGAGAGAATAAAACATACCTATAGAATAATAATCACAAGGAAGGATAAATCACCGGTTGAAAACACAAACAAATAACTCTATATCCACTAGAGGGCAAAGAACATAGTTGTAGAACAATAATCGCAAAAGGGGATAAATCACTAGATAAAAACACTAACAACTAACTGTATCTCTATTAGAGGGCACGAAATATAGCTGTAGAATGATAAACATAAGGGACGGGCATGAAATATAGTTGTAGAATGATAATCACAAGGGAGGGTAAATCACCGGCTGAAAACACAAAAAACCAACTATATATACTCAAGAGGGCATAAAACTTAGCTATTGAATGATAATCACAAGGGAGGATAAATCACTGATTGAAAACATAAGCAACTAACTCTATATCCACTAGAGGGCACAAACCAACAAAGCATACTCCAGAACTAACCTAAGGCTACAAATCATGGTAGAGATAACCAAAGATCTAGTAACTTAGAGAAACACAACTTTATGCGGGAACTAGTAAATCAAATACTCCACCATAGCAAAGAATACCCATAGGTACATAACACCAAGGAGAAGCACTCCACCAAGTCTTATTAGGCCAAATAAATTCCAGAATAAGGATTTCTTGAATTCCCCCTCCCTCGGTAGGACAACCTTAACTCAATCAACTTATGAATCATATCGCCAAGGAAGAAAGTACCAATCTCAAAACCAATGCTAAGGTCAAGACCACTATCGAAAAATGGACTAGAAAACTTAAGATACAGAATATCTAATCAGACAACTTAAGAAGCGGTCATAAGAAATGTCACCTATCCCTAACTCTCTAACTCAACTTACACAAGAACCATATCACGACAAGAATAGATTATCCAACTCCACACAAATACCAAGAGCAAACCACCACCAGGAGATGAACCTAATAAACCATAAAAGATAAATCCAAGACCTTGTGACATCAACATCAAATCAACTATAGAGCGATGAACTAGCTAAATCCGAAGAACAAACCCTAAACTGATCAATCTCAAAAATGGACTACATAGAGAGGGATAGCTAAACCAAAAACCTTTGCAACCTAGGAGTCAAGTCCAAGAATCTCATACTCAAAAACAGGAATATAACCAAATTGGCAACTCTAGAACCACAAAAGAACCATGGAAGGTCAACTTTTCTTCAAAACCATAATCCAGTCCATAATCAATCTAGCATACTCTTAAAAAGAGAAAAATGACCAACCATACCTTGCTATAAGAGAGAAATCATCCAACCCATATAGTTGCCTAAGCCAATGAATAAGAACCACGATGAATGGTATTCTAACTAGATACTAACAGTTTAGCCACGTACCAAGTAAGGAATAATTAACATCATATAATAAAAATAATGGCAATAGTAATACTAACGTCAGTATAAAAGATATGTGGTACCCAAAATTAAATCAATAACAAGTACAACTATAGGGCCATAATAAGGCTAATATGCCAAGGTAAGTGGAACTCGAAGCCAAATGCTACACCCATAAGGGAAAATATCAATACTGATCCACTTCATCCACTACTAAAAGAAATAATCTATGGAGGTAGCCATGTAATCATGAACTCTCTATCAGGGCACACAATATTTGGTATAAACCTACCAAGGCATTCAAATCATCGATGGGTATGAGAACCTTAATACACATAAATAAAAAGCTATGAGTAGGAAATAAAAGTGTACCTATCATGGTGAAATCTGAAGTCACATGCCTAATGGGTCAGAGAGAGAACAAATAAGAATGGGTCCAAACTCGAACTGACAGACTGAATCATCAACTAATGCTCTATGTGCACTACCTTTAATAGATGGTGCGACAACAACATAAGACTAATCTGAATTAGATAAATAACCAATAATCCCATAATGGAGATGCTCTCTGTACCATTGATCGATATCTCTACAGTCATAACAAACCGCTAAAGTCATAACTATGCATGAAACATGAGCAGATCCCAATAGGTTGGCTAACTAATGCCGGGGGCACTCTTTACTGAAATGGCCATCCTTCTCGCAATCATAACATACCTCAAGAACAATAGGATGGTAAGGAATATATGCTAACTCTTTCTGAACATCCAACTCGCATTAGGGGCACTCTCTAGGACAACGTACTATCTCACCTCAACCAAAACAAGCACTAAGAATACTCTAAGATACTGCCTCTCCTAAACTAAAATGGCTACCATGGCCTAAAGACCCGTACCAAGAACTCTGCAAGATCCGAGGAGAAATCTATCTACTTTGATCACCCCGACTAATCTGAGAGCTAACCATAGTCTGAAATGCTACCAACTTAGAATCAATAGGTTGTAACTGAAGCTAACCTCCATCGAGAGGATCATCACTCCCAGTTAGAATATTAATAAAACTATACTGATGACATTTTCTCTTACTGCCATCTTCATAAGTTTCTATACATGCTCTCGACCTCACATTATCAATAACCTGAGAAAAGAAAGATTCAGCTAGTATTAAATTCTTTATTACCAAATGGAGTAGCAGTGCTAATCCTTTAATAAATCCATCTACCATGTCATACTTTGAATGATAAAGCATAGGAATATTCTTGTCCCACTCAAGAAACCAATCTCATACTCTATATCGATAAAAAACCTGTTGAACACCAATAAACCCTACTCTAGCCTGATAATTGCTCGATGAATTGAATGTCACCCCTAGATATGAGGTATCCACAAAAAGACTTAGGATCCCCAATGTCAAATCTCTAAAGGCTGGAGAGATTACAAATCTACCAGATCTTAGGCTGACCATAAATTCTTTGACTGGCGTTGAAGATCTTTAACATCCATCCTTGACTTCCTGGTTCGACGCGCACTGAAGCTCTAAAAATGCATCTCAAAGTCCTATTCACATCTATTAACAACCTCGCATCGTTCATCTGGGATAGAATAGAGTTAAAAGAACGTACTTAAAGTTCATAGAAATATGGACACATAAAAAGGAGTCAAGAATAGAATTTCCTAACCACGTAGCCTCCCAAAAATAGGTTATGGATGTCTCTACACTGATATGCAGAACTCTACTAGGCACTTTCTTCTTGTACTAACGCACTAGTAAACCTAGGCTTTGATACCAATTTATCATGACTTGATTTCTCAGGTCATGATGGCACCTATTATAACCCACTAATAGGCAAGACAACCCGTAATCCAAAACTACTAGTAACAAACTACCAAGAAAGATGGAGAAAGAATGTAGAATAAAAGAAATATGAGAATAAAATACATAAGATAGTCTGGAAACCTGGTGGAATTAATACAAGAGTTGTTAATATAATAAAACTAGAAAATAAAGTCCAAAATAAATATATGGATTCAATCCATATCTACATACAACATAGAGACTAGTCTAGTACATAAGAGGGAGAATAGCGAAACTCTGAATGCCAGAAGGTCACATAATGTCTCCAAACCATAGCTGCTTTGCAAGACACACACAACAATAATGAGAACCCATACTATGATCTGCAGGCTGCAGAAGTGTAGTATAAATACCAAAATGTGGTACTTGAGCTCCAAAGATAATGCAAATATAAATAGAATGCAAGCAGGAATGTAAACTACACCCAAATATCCAAAAAACTACATAATAAATCTAAGAGACTATAAGAATAACTATTCAATTCATATCCAAGCAACTAACATAATAATCTAATGGAACAATAAGGATAAGTTACCATATTCCAACCATACTCTGAGACCGTAGCTCTATACTATATATCACTGGCTAATATATGAATAAAGAGTAGAAGAAAGATATGTATAGTAGTATACAAGGCCAAGGAATGGATATACAATATGAGTAAATAAAATAAGGGAGGGGTATTTGATAATAGCATAATTACTATAGATAGATATATATACATAACCAGGCTAACTCAAGGGTACAAGCTAAGTACCCATACTAGCATCTCCAGGCCTCCTAATCATAGTAGGAACTAGTGCTAATATATAATTAGGGTCTCTAATCCATATGTCTAACATGAGATAATTATCATAACAAAGCAATTGTAAAGAAAAAAATTAGAATATTAGGGTCTAAATACATAATGTCTAACCAAGGGATAATCATGCTTAATAACATAACCATAAGGAAAAAAAATTAGAATCATACCTCAAATCTCAATACCAGTCCAATAATCAACCTACCAAGAACTAATAGTAACAACCACAATAATGTAACCTGATAGTCTAGACAAACAACATCTAATTGACTTTCATAAACCCCTGCTACCATAAACCCAAAAGGTTCAATCAATACAGAACACACAACAAGTCACACTCTTCACCTATACCTATGTAATCCCCCATAAGGCTGATAGTTATAGTGTTTACTGGTGATAGGATATGCACATGCATGAATGAATACAAGGAGAATCCATAATACCATAACTACTATATCATCATTAATCGCCTGACTTGAATTAAAACTCATATCATTAATATCGTTAATCATCATACTTGAATCAAAACTCATATCATTAATATCATCAATCATCGGACTTGAACTGAAACTCATATCATAAATATCATCATCAATCTACTATGTCTAGCATTAGATAAAATGCATGGATAAAATCGTGGCTAAGATTGTATAAATTTGTGATCCATTGTTCAGGATAAACTCCAAGACTAAATCATCATAAAAGTGTCAAGGGGTTGGATTCTCTCTCGGCGGAGGTAAATAGAATTAGAAAAATAATGGACCAAAACCTATCTCGATCAAATCTCTAATACATCATTTTTAGGCTCAAAGACTCATAATTCATTCATTAAGATGGTATGATTCCCGTTATGAAGAATTTTATTTTAAAAGTGAAAATTGAGAATAAATCCTTTTTTAGGAAAAAAGTAAAATAAATCATATTTTAGTTGAAATCATACCATTACCATATAACTGATCATGATTATATCTAATCTATGCATTTCATCACCAATATTCAAACAATACAATTATAAGCATCAATATGTTTATAAATTATGACCACTTACCTTACGAGGATAGAATACTTTCCAGAACCCAACCAATATCGTAATCATGACCTTGGTCCCACTATATATCCAGCATAACTATAGCATCATAATCACGACCTTAGGCTAAATATCATATTTAGAATAACCGTAATATCATAATCACCATCTTAGGCCCAATATCATATCCGAAATAACCATAATATGATAATTCAGGGAAAACCCATTACAATACACTAAGGCACATAGCTACCTTATACTAGAGGTTCATTAGTTTCATATATATATATAAAAGGATGCCATACAAATATAAGTCTACAAAGCTAACACAATTCTTGACCTAAGGTGGGCTGGAGGGGATCACTTCTAATCCCTAAAATCTATTTTAGATAAGCTTCTACCCCAGTCTAGGATAAGGTATTTAAATTCACTTTTATATGTAAAATAAGTCATAATTAGACCTAAGATAGTAATTCCACCTAGAACATGAGCGAATAATTCAATTCCACCTACATTACCGTTCTAAGATAGCCTAAGCAATCCAAATAAGACTAATCATACTAATTATTTTTTTAATACTTAAATCCCATTTCATATCTAGAATAATTTCATAATCATACTACGAATTAGATCTATCTATAAAGAAGGTGATAGTATTATAGAAGTATAATAAGTAGTACAACTTAAGGGTCAAATACCCTTCTAGCTGCTAAACTCACAATTGAGGATAAGTCATTGTGTTCTACCCATAATCACCTCCACACACCCTTATTTAAAATTCTACATACATACATACCCTCTCAAGAAGAAGAGAAGACAGAATCCAACCTTAAAGCCCAATCACAACCATTGAATCATCCATAAATTGCCTGTCTTTACTCCACGATCTCAAAATATTATCACCACTATTAAAATAGTAATGTACACATCGTTTGGAGTAAAATGAGATCTATATTTCTATATTAAGAGTTGGACTGAATTTTGGATCAAGAACAGGCTCTTGGAGCCTGCAAATGGAGTCCAAAATTAAATCTGCCATGAGGTCCCTCGAAGGACAATGAAGTTGTGTTCAAAAGTTAAGTACAAACGGGGCACAATTTCTGTCTCAAATCAACCCTCAAAGTTTAGAAATTCAAGCCTTAATTTCTAAGAATTTTACCAAGAGTTAAGATGAAAATTGAAGTAAAAATTAATGAAAAATGACCAAGATAAGTTAGGTTAGCTTACCTTAACCTATGAGGATGATTTTCCACTTTCTCCTCTCTTTGAGCTCTCAATTTGAAAAAAATGGTGGAATAAGTGATAGAAAATCTGGTGGGGAAGAGAGCATGTAAAGGCTACAGTTATCATTAAAGAGGACACCTAGGTGCTAAAGAACCTATCGCTCAAGAAGCAACACGACCGATAAAGCATTTTTGAGACAACAGTGGGTGCCGCTAAAGCTACCCTAATAGCACTAAAGCAGGCACTGTTTTAGTGGTCATTTGGCGCTAAAGTGAACCACAAGCATAGGTCCAGGGACTCTAAAGCATCCCAAGGGTGTTGAGCACTAAAGCGACCGAATTAGTGCTTAAGTGGTCCTATCAGGTTCCATGCACCAGATTTTGCTGAGTCTGAAATATACTTCTACTGGGTGCTCTGAATTTGTTTGAAATATCGTGCACTGAAATAAACTATGGTACCATACTAAATTCGACATTGTGGATCAATAAAACCATTGAAACTTTTATCCGATATTATTTCAATTAAATATGAGGCCCACACCTATAGTTCTATTTTCACATAATCCGCCTAATAGCTCAAAGCGAGTCTGGAAACCTCGATACCTGAACCAAAAGTCCCCTTAGCCTAAAATCAACAATCTGGAGCTGATAGCACTGTCAAAATTTTCAATCGAGGTCATCTACTAAGAGTTTTGGCCCTACACCAAATCCTAAATAGCAAAAGCTCTAAAATAGAGAAATGAGCCTAAAATTCAAATGAACTATCCGATAGTCGAACCGATGATATTGGCAAGTCACAAATAGCCTGTAGCACTATGGGAAGGATCGAAATGTAAAAAATGTACGTAAATCAAAGAAATGACCTAGAGAGTCATTACATAGTCTTTTCATTTTGTTACTAAATTAATGGCATTTAAGATAATCAAGAAAACATTAATGATGTTATTTTAATTTTACCCCTCTTTAAAGAAAGAGAGTTTAAATTATCAAGAAACTAATAAAGCTTTGCATCTTTTTTAAGGTAGTAAGGGTAAATTAGTAAAGCACTTTTAGTTTCTAGGAATGAATAATCTTTATGGGGTGTAACAAAACTAAAAATGTCACTTATTTCAAAACAAAAGAAATATTAATTATGTATACTTTCTCTGTTCCATTTTACTTGGTCTCTTTGGACTTGGCTTGCCTCTTAAGAATCTAATAATTGAAGGTCTATTTTAATTATTTGCCCCTTATACTCTCATAAACAAAGAAATGATTAAACCAATAAATTTATTTTCAGAATAGAAACGTAATTTTCTTGAGAATTGAAAGGCATGGATTGTTGCTAGAGTGACTCTTCATTTTCACCTAAATGGTGTATTTTAATTGTATGTATATATTTAATGGACTATGAAAATTTAAAATTTTACTTTCAATAATTTTTGAGAGATTTGTTAGAATTTGTCCTGAATTTCTTACCTTACTTGGATTCTACCATAATTGTGTTTTACTTTGGAAAGGAAATCTTAGTGGAAAAGGTTTCCTAGTAGGAAAAGATTTATTTCCTATTAGATTTCTATTAGGTTTGTTATTTCTTAGAGAAAGGGTTTTGTAACTCTATAAATAGAAGATCTCTCTTCTCATACCATAACACAATAGCATCCACAATGTAGTCATTAAAGAGTCTTATTTAGGGGGAGATTTCTCCAATAGATTTTAAGCTTTTTGATTTAGTTTTCAATATCTAGGCTTCTTGTCCAATCATATCAAATAATGTATATTTTATTACAGTTTTCTTTATTGTCAGATTTATCATCTCATGATTTTCAAATTTTAAGCTTCCACATGACGCCCTCTCGCTTTCGAACCCAACAAGTGGTATCAGAGCTTATATTTCAAAGGCCAAATGGTGTAGTGAGATGAGATTAAATAGGTTCAAAGCAGTTTTAAATCAAGTTCCAATCAGTTTGGCGATAATGACAATTTTGTCTAGCTATATGTAAAGAAGGAGTTTAAAGCATATTTTCAACATTCCTGGTGCTTCATCTTTAAAAATAAAAATAAGATATTTTTTAAAACCATTTTTAACCTATAATATTTTAAACTTTATTTTTAACCATGACAAGTAGCAGTGATGGAGATTACGAAGAAAAAAATGATGATCAATTTTGTCAAAAAATTCAGGCCAAGGGGAGATTTGTTAGGATTTGTCCTAAATTTCTTACCTCACTTGGATTGTACAATAATTGTGTTTTACTTCGGAAAGGATTTCTTGGTGGAAAAGGTTTCCTAGTAGGAAAAGATCTCTTTCCTATTAAATTTCTATTAGGTTTATTCTTTCATAGAGGAAGGGTTTTATAACTCTATAAATAGAAGATTTCTCTTCTCATACCATAACACAATAGCATTCACAATGTAATCATTAAAGAGTCTTGTTTAGGGGGAGATTTATCCCAATAGATTTTATATGTTTTCAATATTAGTTTACAATGTAGGTCGTTTGACCAACCATATCAATAACATGTTTTTAGTATTATGATTTTCTTTGTCATTTGAATTATCGTTTTCTATGGTTTGCAAACTTTAAGTTTCTGCATGCCCTCTCGATTTCACAAAATTGGGGATGCTTGAATATTCCTACAAGGGTAAAACATGGAAAAATATATAAAATATTCTTAACTTTATAAGTTAAACAACTAATTTAAAAAAATATAAAGAGAGAAATAAGGCTAAAAAAATGAAATGGGGAGAGGATTTGTGTGTATGTTCAAACCAAAGATGCTACAATATTGTGACTCAGATCAAAGAGATTAAGAAATATCCCAAAAATAATATAAACTCAGAAGCCGTTGTGTTAGCAATTGATGGACAATGATAAGATATTGAGAATTTTATTACAACAAACAAAGAATCATCTTGCCATAAAATTGTTGGGAGTCGTTACATAGGAGGATAACACAATACCATACAAGGCTGTGAGAATGGAAACTTGTCACCTACTACCTTAGATTCTTTATATTATCATTTCATATCTTTAACCATTAAAAAACTACAGCTGGAAAAGTCCAACGTTCATATTTGGGAAAAATACACTAACTTTTATAACAAATCTATCTAATCTGGTCCACTTTTCAATGGCATAATGATGAGTATAATGATCATTACACCCCTATTTGACATTTTAGTGGTAAATGGGTAAAGAGTTATTGCATCGTTAGTTACTTTTTTTGTATTTTCTGTGAGTTGTTCATCAGTCATTATACCAAATAGTTTAAGGTATAAATTTATTTGTATTAATTGTTAATCAATATCAATCAATAACTTGAGAATATATTTGTAAAATGGCTCAACTCATTATAGAGCCCTGCCTCTATCTATATATAATGGAAAATATGATAAAATTTAAGTACATCATTCGCTATCAATAACTACAACTTATTCAAGAGATAGATACAAATATATAAGTCCTAATACAACCCCACAATCTGAATGGACAGATTGTCTTGTAAAAAACAAAATTGAGATAAGGATATACCTTTTGTGAAGATAGCAACAAATTGCAAGCACTGGGCACATATTGAACAATAAGATCTCCTTGAGTAACTTTATCATGAACGTAATAAAAATCCACATCAATATGTCTAGAGCTATCATGAAACACCGGATTGTGATTCATATACATAGAAATAACATTATCACACATCACACCAACTGATTCCCGAAAGAATACACCAAGCTTAGAAAGAACATCCCAAATCTATGTCATTTCAGAAATAGAGTAGGCAATCACTATATACTCTGATTCAGTGAAGGATCTAGAGACAGTTGGTTGCTTCTTTTCACACCAAGAGATAATATTATCACCCAAAAATATAGCAAATCCAATAGTGTAACGTTGACTATCCAAAAAACCAGCCCAATCAGCATCATACAAAGAGACCATTGTAGAAATAGGTGAAGATGCTTTAAGAAAAATACCATGTGTAATAGTACCCTGCAGATACCCAAAAATATGCTTCACAGAGTGCAGATGAGTGGTACGAGGAGCATGCATAAACTGCGAGACAACACTTACAACATAAGCAATATCAAGAAGAGTCAAACTTAAATATTAAAGTGCACTTACCATACTCTGATATTCAGTAGGATCCGAAAGTAACTCACCATCCATAAGCGAAAGCAAAGTTCGAGAAGCAAATGGGGTACGAACAGGATTGCAAGTGTGAATATGGAACTTAACCAACAGATCCGAGACATATTTATATTGAGATAGTGATAACGCTCAAATTACACTCTTGAATGGGTGTAAGAGATAGTTGTCAATATAAAACCCAACTAGGTTGGGGTCAAATCCCACAGGGAATATGGTGTGAACTCAAGCTGTTTGTGATTTAATTCACTGATAGTTTAATATTTCCTGAAATAGGGGGTTTAGGTTTAACAAGTTGTTGTTTGTCACTTTATTTTCGGTGTTTGTAAATCAAGAGTTTATGAAATAACCAGAATTATGTTCACTAGGGCTTCTGGTACATGACAGATGCTAAAAATGGTTCAAGATTCTCACGGTGGGTAGGATAACAAGCTATCTTTATCAATGTTATACTTAAATGTCTCTCGACCTACTTAAGCGTTTAACTCCCTAATCCTCTCAAACTTAGGGAATTTCTATTTACTGCCCAGATTTTACCTTAGGTTAACCAACCTTGTTACAGCGCTGATTATTAAACGAAGTATTTTTGAGTCCCTATTGATAATTCACTTCCTACTATATTTGATTTCTTTCTCCAGCAAATCAAAGCAGGTGTGTCTACTCTTTGCAACCAACAAACGTTAATTAAAACTTTAGAATTATAAAGAAATCCTACCACTTTTTGAATCTTGAATACTTAGCACCTCATCAAGACCTAACACTAGATCCCATAACTCAGGTTAATGGAGTTTAGCCACTCATGATGTAACGAACAAAACACATAATTGAATTCATGATTTGAAAGATAAACTTATAGAGATGAATAATAACTAGTGAATCGCAGATTAGATCATAAACGAAAAATCCCAAAATACTAATATTAATCTCTCTAAAATAGTTGTGTTGTTAAGTCAAGAAGTAAAGAGAAAAAATATCAAAATATGTTGTCTAAAACTCTAGGTGTCGACCTTGTGCAGAATAATACTAATAGTAATAATAATAATAATAATGTCTAGAAAACCCTAAAACAAAGCTTCAAATAGTTTACCCTAAATAAGGAAACAAAATCAAGGTTACAGCATTTTCTCAGAATAAATGATGACTATTGGTGGCGCCTTATCAGGATCCAGACAACCTGTCAAGAAAGTCGTCAGGTCTTCTTCAAATCTACACTTGTCCTGTCTTAGGTTGACGGCAACTTCTAACGGCTTATCAGGACTGTGATGACTTATTAGAAATGTCGTCACATTTTTGCTCAAATTCTCATGTCCTACCTAAGTTTAACGACATTCCTGACAACTTATCACCATTATAATGGCCTATCACAAAATTTTGTTGATTCTACCAACTGAAACTCATTCCCTGTTTAAGGCTGATGATGGCCTTGATAGCCTATCACCGGGCTGATAACCTATCATAAATGTCGTCAGCTGCACTTGTCTTTTAATTGCTTCAGATTTCAGCCTATTTGCTTCCATTACTGTTGGTTCTCTATCATATCAGCTTAAACTGCAAAATTAAACATAAACTAATCAAAAATAACTAAGCTGCTCAAGACCTTGCAATTCTTTAGAGTTAAAAGCATCAAATATGTTAGCATATGCTCACACATCAACACACTCAACTTAAAATAAGTGTCTGTCCTCAAGCAACCAAAACATAACTAAGAGAATACAAAGTACAATTTGGCAGCTAACTACTCATATTAGTTCAGAATAATTTCACCATCTCCAAGGTCAGTCAATTTAAAACTCACTGTTGATGTTTTGAAGAACAACCATGCAACTCACAAGCATTAAGATACGGCAAAAAATCAGCAATAACAATCATGCCATACCAAGATCACAATATCTGAATAAGTTAGTGAGTTAGCAACATACCCAATGCGCCCTCACAATAAAGAAATCCCTTTTTCACTCATATCCGAATTCACATACATAAACATAGGGATAATCAGAAGTCTCACTCTCAGAATGAAGTTCCAAACACTGCATGTAAAATGTCATAGGCTTGCCCTTATAGTCAGTACCCAAATCTTCATGTAGGTCAGTTTGGATTACTTTAGGTCTTTTCTTAGGCTTGTAATGTAGGCTAGGGGCTGGTATAATATTCATGGATATTTTAGAGTAACTATGCCTCCTTGACACTACACTAAACTCTTAGGGTTTCACTTCTCAACCTTCTTTTCTTCCTCTTCTTTTATTAATCACACATGCTCAAGATGGATGCAGTCTTTTCAATCATCATATTATGTTTTTATCATCTTTAACACAACTTTCTCTTTTCTTATTCCTTTTTCACCGCACCCAACTTTTTATTCTTTTCTCTTATTCTACCTCTGGTCATGCTCATTTTGCATCACGCACCCCTATGATAGCCACCCTCAACTTAGGTTGTTTGCCTAAGTCAAGGTGCATAGTATCCAAGGAGGACCAGGGCTAAAATAGGTTCATTGTGAGGTAAACGGGAAGGTGAGAGATTTCACAGAAAGAAACAGGCATATAGGCTCAAATTATGGATCAAGGGATATTATTCACATTGGAAAGGTCATTTAGGCTTAAAGTGGGATACAATAAAAAAATAGCCTATGATCCTTTCCTAATCTCTATCCTACAACCTAGGCAGGACTAACAAGGCAAGTTCTAGATTCGGCACACAGCAGGAGCTGAGTAAGACCTCAAACACACATGGCACACAAGTACATCACATATCACTACTTATCCGATTCATGCAATTTGTTCAGCAAAAATAATCAAGTCGGCAGACTAATGCCATAAAAAGATGAACCGCAGTCACAAATGAATGCAATTCACACAGTTATAAACTCAGATCAATGGAGAGGTGCTCAAAAGTCATAAAATAAGATAACTGCCTCAAGTACCTGTATTACTCCTAATTATCTACCAAAAATTATTACAACAACATCCTACCCTACACCCTTAACTTAAAATTAAAAATAAAGCTAAACTAAGGGTTAGAGTATTCCTGGAGTGACTCAAGCTCGGGGGTCATAGGTTTCTGACCCTGCTGCTATATCATTTGCTACCTTCTCTCAATCGGGAGCTTCTAGCCTTGCAGTGGTAGGGGGTATACTAGATGAGGCACCTACAGCCCTGGCTTTCAAAGCCTTCTGTCATCTCTCATTGTCCACTAGGGACTCCATTCTTACTTTCTTCAACTCCTCTTTTTCAGCCTTCTTTTTTTGCCTTCTTTTTCACTCTTCTTTCTTCCTTGCCCTTCTGCTCCTCTTTATTCTTCTTTTTCTTTAGTGAATATCCAGTGAGGTCAAGCATTGGAATTTTTTCCTCAAACTCATGTATAGCCAGATCTATTGGCACCATAAATTGGTGCTGCTGCAACACCCAACATCTATCTTTACCTTGTTCAAGGCCACTCTGAATTTAGCAAGATCAACCCCTGACATTTCTTTTACCCATACATCAAATCGGTTCTCCAAATCTATAACTCGTCCAGGAAAAGTCACAAAAGGCTCAAGTTCAGCCTTGACTCTCTTGTCTACTATAGCGGCAAACTGTTTGGCAAAAGCATGTAGTTGTGCCTCACACCATTTGGCTTGTTTGTCCACTTTTTTTATATCGATCGGATGAAATATAAATTCTGCTGGTGTTGTAGGAGCTAAGGTATTGGGTTCATTCTCAGTAACTAAACCTGCTTGTGCTGAAAAAGTTGGTTGCCCAGCCTAAGAATCTTACACTTCGACATTTGGTGTTGAACCGATATCTATAACTGGAGGGTCTGCTTCTAACTCTACACCTCTATTAAGTCTCAGTCCTGCCATATTTTCATCATACTGTATGGGATTATGGGACTTTCGGGCAGGAATGTCATCATCAACCCCTGCAATCTCTATCATATTAGCAGCTCAGCACAACTCTGTCATAAGATAAGGTAAGGGATAAGCAATGTTGGTTCTTGACATTCTAATCTTCATCTCATCAGCAATGATTTCCCCAAAATTAAGGAAAGCTTCTGCACCATGCCTTCTACTAGGATAGCTCGGTCGTCACCCAGAATGTTGTCTTCATCAGTGGCATCTGCCAGATACGCACTACACCCTACCAAAACTTTACCTCTTGAGTCAAAGAGGACTTATAGATTCTCTCATTTGGATTGGTCACCCATGCTGGTTCCCCTTCAGCTATGATGTTGGCCAACCACGGACGTTGATTTGTGCGATTCTTAATCCAAGCATAGACTGATTGTGAAGTGTCCTAAGGAGTGAAGTTTGGTCTATAAAAGAACCTGTTGATGGTTCTAATTGAGATATCAACCCTTACGCCCCTTACCTGAACTCTCTCCAACAGGGGCTGGTCTGCAACTCTTTCTCCCGACCTATACGTGTTTTCCATTCGAGCCTGGTAGTTCGCATAAAACTCTCGAACCAGTGCAGGGCAAAATGGGCTTCCCCCTTTTGTATTCCATCCCAAGCCGTACTCTTGGAAATTCTATTCCACTTCAGGATACCTACACAGACTTTTGGTGACAATTCTCTTTTCTTCCTAAATCGGAATTTTGGTCCTTCTATTAGTTCTGCGGGCCCAGCAGTGAAGATGCCCTCTGCCTTGGGAATTTTCCATCTAGCATTGTCTAAAACTTTGGGATTCTTACATTTGATAAGTGTTCCTCAAATTAGATACTCCTCATTATCTTGTTGTTCAGTGGAAGGGGATTCAGATGCTATTCCCTCAGACTCAAGCTCCTCAGACCCTTCATGTTCTTACTCTTCAGATTCAATATGTTCAGACTCATGTTGTTCATGTTCAGAATATTCAGATGCCTCCAACTAAGATTCAGTTGTTGTTTCAATGTCCTCACTATCCTCCACCTTAACTAGTAGGGGTGGTCGGGGCTGGTTAGGGCTTTGCCTCATCTTTTTCTTCCTGAGCATAGGTTCTTCCTCTTCATAATTAGACTTTTCATCGATGAGTTTCCGGCGTACACTTTTCTGTTGTTCCTTCTTTGTAAGCATGGGGATCTTTCCTTTGGGTACCATTATAGGGCTCCTAGGTAATAGAAAAACCATTAGTCAATCCTCAAGAGCCTAAACACAAGCACATTAATCATTTAAGCTTCACATCCTTTGAAAAGGCTCATTCATGCTTCAGGTTCCAGGTGTGACGATATTTCTTGATAAGCCATCACGATTGTGATAGCTTATCATAATTATCGTCAGCCTTAGATAGAACCTGCAAACTTTATCAACTTTTGATGACATTTCTGATAAGCAATCACAAATGTGATAGCCTGTGACAAATGTCGTTAGCTCTAAACAGAACTCACTTCATTCTTATAGCCTTTGACAAAATTTTTGATAAGCCGTCACATTTGTGATAGATTATCATGCATGTCATCAGCTCTTATCAGAACCCCACTTTTGATTTTAACTTAATTTTTGGTCCCATTATTTCTCAAAATCCACTCGAGTTCTAGTTTGTTAGTTGAATTTTAAGCTTTAGGCTTGCACAGCAAACACTAGTTCCGAATTTTAGCCCCTTTTCCAGTTGAACTTGGTTCAAGTCTCTTGGGAACTTGGGTTGTCATCAATCTATCCCTTACCACTTGAAAATAAAAGTCAAATTTAGAGTATACATGGTAGGAGCCTTTAATGTGATTACACGCACAAGAGGAAGTAGGAAGAAATTCTTGATTTTAATTGCAAACCCACATACAAGGAAACTTGCTTTTTGTTTTACTTGGAAAAAATTTTGAATAAGGAAATAAAATACTCTAAATATTGAATATAAATAACTTAAAAGGAAGTAAAAACAAGCGGGGAGATGGAAAGGTTCGACTGGGCCCTGGTCGGATATTTATAATTATCCCAGATTTGGTGGTTAAGTTACTTTCTGACGACATCTTATAACGGCTTGTCACAAGTGTGATGACCTATCACAGATTTCTTCAGCGTTAAAAGAACTTCAACTCAAAATTGGCCTCTCTGACGATAATTCTGATAGTTGATCACAGTTTTGACGGTTTATCATAATGCCGTCAAGACCTTTTCTGCTGATTTCATCAGTTTTCCACCTTCTATGAACTAAATCCTAACTACAAAAATAAATACTTTACTAGAATATAAAATATTTAGTTCCCTCCCAACAACGCCTGATTTACTGTCACGGCACGACTTGGTTATCTTGACTACTCAGACTTAGCCAAGACAACCTGTTGATACCCCTTTATCATCTTCATAGAATACATCAACGATTGAGAAAAAACCATCTCTTTTTCTTGAGTCACAGATTAATGTATCTCAAAGCATGCTTCTTTATTATTTAGCCTAAACTTTAGCTCATTCAGCTCTATGTCTACGATCACTCTCCCGATTGCACGAAATGGTCTACCCAAGATGATGGGCACTTCAAAGTCCACCTTGCAATCTAGGACTACAAAATCAGCAGGCAGAATAAAATCGGCTACCTTTACTAAAACATCGTGTAATATGCCCACAGGCTACTTCACAGACCTATCTTCCATCACCAATCGCATATTTGTCGAGGTAGGATTCTCCAAACCCAGTTTCTTGTACACAGCAAGTGGCATTAGGTTTATACTAGCTCCCAGATTGCATAACGCTTAGGTGAATTTTAGGGAACCAATAGTACACGGAATGGTAAACGCTCCCAGGTCTGCCTTTTTCAGCACTAAATACCTTGTAGAGATAGATCTACAATAGAAAAGATTATCCTCCAGCTCATACCTAACCTTCCATTTCTTGGTCACAAGTACTTTCATGAACTTTGCGTATCCTAGCATTTTCTCAAGTTCCTCAACCAAAGGCATAATTATTGTCAATTGCTTAAGCATTGCCAGGAATTTGCTAAATTTTGCATCATCAGCCTTCTTCTTCAATCGTTGAGGAAAGAGAGGTGGTGGTCTTGGGATAGTTTTCAACACCACTTCCTCTTCCTTCTCTCTTTCCTTCTCCAAAGCATTAACAAAAATATCAAGCTACTCAAACTCTACTGGATTGCTTTCTTTAGATTCATCAAAAACTACCTCACCATCTACAAATTTGCCTACAGAAGTGCCAGGGAATATCTTACCACTCCTAGTGGTAATCGCCACACATGAGCCATCATTTTGCAGATTTTAAAATGTATCGCTTGGTAACGTTCCGCTCTTTCTCTGGTTGAATGCAGTAGAAATTTGGCTCATCTGCTTCTCCAACTATTTAATGGCAGTGGAGCGTGAGTGCACCAACTGACTGATGGATGTCAGATCGGTCTTCATGGTGGTTACACCAGAGTTGGTGGCCTCAACTCCCTTCAACAATTTCTCCATCATGTCCTCCATGGACATCTTTCCAGAGCCAGTTGCAGTAGCTTCTCGATTTCCAGAAGGAACATATAAATCACTCTTGTCATTATTGCTTCTCCAGTTTCCTTGCTCCCTGTCTTTGTAACCAGGATTGTCATAAACATTCCGACCTTGATTCCCTTGGCTATTTCCTTGGAAATCCCCCTGATTATTAACATATTTCACCTCTTTTTAAGGATCCACATCCACTTGGTCTTGAGACGTTACAGCTTTAACTTTCTCAGTCTTCTCTGACAATAAGTGCTTGGTGAGTAAGTCCATCTGAGTCTTTAGATGGTCCATGTCCTGATCTCTCTCCTCATCTCTCCTGCATTGTTCAGCATACATACCAACAGAAATAGTAGGGCTTGCTACCACAGACTCCCCGTTACGCCAAGCCTTACTCTATTTGGTCATTCTATTTAGCATATCTAAGGCATCTTGAAAAGACAGATCAACAAATAAACCACCAGAAGCATTATCTACAATTGCTTTGTTACAGAGTTGAGGGCCCTGTATAAAGTCTCCATCAAGTGCAGGTCTGTCATATTGTGGTTAGGACACTGTGTTAGCTTTTTCTTGAATCTCTCCCAAGTCTCATACAGAACTTCAGTAGGGAGCTGTCTAAAATTGCTGATTTTGTCCCTCAACTATACCCTCCTGGAGGGTGGAAAAATCTGTTCTAGGAATGCTTCTTTCAATTGCCTCCAGTGGGTGATGGAATTAGGTGTAATCTTATTCAACCACAATGTTGCCTCCCCAGAGAGAGACAACGGGAACAACCTCAACCAAATAGCGTTCTAGACCACTCCTAGGTTATCAAAAGATTTACAAATGGTGACAAAATTCACCAGATGCGGGTTTGGATCATCCCCAGGAAGGCCACCAAATAACCCTTTCATACGGAGGAGTTGGATCATAGTACTCATAATGTTAAACTTAGCTCCAGGCACCAACATTGGATGAATAATTACACCCGTTGCACCTACCCCATCCATGCCATCATTATCATCATTCAGATTATACTGGACCGGCTGGTACTCTTGTCTTCTTTGGAACGGACGGTTCCAATTAATATTACGTGGCACTTGTGCAGCTATCTTCTCTGCACGCCTTGGGTTACCAGGATTAAATAACTCCTAGTCCCCCAAATATTCGTCCTCAGGGTTTAGATGCCGTGCATATTGCCCGATGTTTTGTACATTCACCTGAGCTCTAGCTAAGGCTTCCAGTCTGTCAGTCGCTTGTTGTTCTGCCATTCTTCCTATTCGTTGTGGTTCCGGATTTAGTGGTAATAATATTTCTTCGGAACTTTTGGTACTTGGCATACACTATAAAATACTGCAAATAAACAAAAACAACAAATAAATATAAATCTAGGAAACTTAACTGACAATTAGTTAGCGCATACAAACTTCATCTTACAATTGTATTCCTCGGCAACGGCACCATTTTTTATAATGCTCAAATTACACTCTTGAATGGGTGTAAGAGATAGTTGTCAATATAAAACCCAACTAGTTTGGGGTCAAATCCCACAGGGAATATGGTGTGAACTAAACTTGTTTGCGATTTAATCCATCGATAGTTTATTGTTTCCTGAAATAGGGGGTTTAGGTTTAACAAGTTGTTGTCTGTCACTTTACTTTCTGTTTTTGGAAATCATGAGTTTATAAAATAACCAAAATTATGTTCACTAGGGCTTTTGGTACATGACAGATGCTAAAAGTGATTCAAGATTCTCACGGTGGGTAGGATAACAAGCTATCTTTATCGATGTTTTACTTAAATGTCTCTTGACCTGCTTAAGCATTTAATTCCCTAATCCTCTTGGACTTAGGGAATTTCTATTTACTGCCCAGATTTTACCTCCGGTTAACAAACCTTGTTACGGCACTGATTATTAAACAAAGTATTTTCGAGTCCCTATTGATAATTCACTTCCTACTATTTTTGATTTCTTTCTCAAGCAAATCAAAGCAGGTGTGTCTACTATTTGCAACCAACAAACGTTAATTAAAACTTTAGAATTATAAAGAAATCCTACCACCTTTTGAATCTTGAATACTTAGCACCTCATCAAGACCTAACCCTAGATCCCATAACTCAGGTTAATGGAGTTTCTCCACTCATGATGTAACGAACGAAACACAGAATTGAATTCATGATTTGAAAGATAAACTTACAGAGTTGAATAATAACTAGTGAATTATAGATTAGATCATAAAGGAAAAATCCCAAAATACTGATAATAATCTCTCCAAAATAGTTGTGTTTTTAAAGTCAAGAAGTAAAGAGAGAAAATATCAAAATATGTTGTCCATAACTCTAGGTGTCGACCTTGTGCATAATAATAATAATAATAATAATAATAATAATAATAATAATAATAATGTCTAGAAAACCCTAAAACAAAGCTTTAAATAGTTTACCCTAAATAAGGAAACAAAATCTAGGTTACAGCTTTTTCTCGGAATAGACGATGACTATTGGTGATGCCTTATGAGGGTCCTGACGACCTATCAAGAATGTCGTCAGGTCTTCTTCAAATCTGCACTAGTCCTGTCTTAGGTTGATGGAAACTTCTAACGGCTTATCAGGACTGTGATGACTTATCAGAAATGTCATCACACTTTTGCTCCAATTCTCATGTCCTGCCTAAGTCTGACGGCATTCCTGATGACTTATCACTATTATGACGGCCTACCACAAAATGTCATTGATTCTACCAGTTGGAACTCATTCCCTATTTCAGGATAACGATGGCCTTGATATCCTATCATTGGACTGACGACCTATCATGAATGTCGTCAGCTGAACTTGTCTTTTAATTGCTTCATATTTCAGCCTTTTTGCTTCCATTATTGTTGGTTCTCTATCATATCATCTTAAACTGCAAAATCAAACATAAACTAATCAAAAATAACTAAAGTTTCTCAAGACCTTGCAATTATTTGGAGTTAAAAGCCTCAAATGTGTTAGCATATGCTCACACATCAGATAGATGGAGGCCATGAGATTTACGGTTAGCATGGACACCAAGAAAGTAATGAATCACCAAGATCTTTCATAGCAAATTGATGTTAAAAACACCGAATAAAATTATCAACTAGAGAAACATGACTTCTAGTAAGAATATATCATCAACATAGAGTAATAAAATGAGAGTACCTGATGAACACTTTTGAATAAAAGTTGAAGAATCTGATTTACTTTAAATAAACCCATGAGCCATAAGAAATATACTAAAATGATAAAACCAAGCTCGAGGATCTTGTTTCAATCTATAAATATCTTTGGTTAGTTTGCAAATGTGATGAGGATAGTTTGGATTAACAAAGCCCTGAAGATGTTTCGTGAATACCTCTTTACAAAGCTAACACAACCCAAACTAAGGCCTAGTTGTGTTGGGTGTCTCAAGCCCAATCGGGATCGAAGACCACCCCCAATGCCCAACCATAACGCCTTTCACCCTATGTGGGATGAATTTCAAACATATAAAAGGATATAACAATAATCATGTAAGGACAATGAGAAAAGTCTATAATCGTGACCAAACAGGCACAACCAAATGTTCTATCAAAACCAATCCCAATGCCAATGCCAATGCCAATACTAAGGTAGGCACTAATCCCGACCCCACTCATGCCCATAGTAGTCACACAAAGCCTCTAGCCGAAAACAAACAAAGGACATCCGGTCGGGACATAGCCCCCACCATAGCCAAAACCAAAGTCCAAGAAACAAACACAATGTAAAGAAGTCCATAGCATGAAATAGAGTCTTTCGGAGTATGAAAGCTCACCACTTCAGTCTGAATCTAATGTTGGCCCCGAATCCAAGTCACTGAGCAGGAGAAGTAGTATAGCTGGTTCCTACATCGCGTGGGGATACAGCACTCAAAGACGATTACCGTGATGAACTCTAGCATGTACTCAGGAATAAGGATAAAATAATGTCATTATTCAAAACAAAAGTAAATAACATATGCAATCACATACATAGATACATATATACCATGTCGGTAAAGGGAACTAGGTTTAGCATGCATTCAAAACTTTGACCTGGGTTGTGTAGCTCTGCTATCCTAAAACCACCCATAGGCTATATGGGTTAAGCTCCTCCTTCTAAAAAGGCCCCAGTGCGTTAAACCACACGACCAGAGAGAAGAATATGGGATAACTAGTAAATCCCCTAAAATATAAAGTGTGACATCATGCACACGGTCAACAAGACCAAACCTCACATCGACAAATATGAGTTTCCAATTTTTGTCCCCTCTGGGACCTCCACCTTCCATGGCTTTACTACACACATCCCTTTTAAGCCCATATTAAAACCATTTAAATATTCCAACCTTTTACCAAGGAGTTTTTTATTGTGCATTAACCGGTGTATCGTCATACCAAAATTAGAGATTGCAAGTCTATACATTTATTCAATACCAAATACATTAAAGCAATTTGACTCTAACGTTTCCAATTAAACCAAAACCAGTGCCACCAAGGCCCTTCCAATCCATTTAAAATCAACCAAACCAATTTAAGTTTCATTACTATATTATGCAATGCAAAGTTTTCAAGAATAGTCAAACTATGTGACAAAATCATTGTCATTGGCAATTTAACAAACATGTTGAAGGCGTATAGTTTCCAAAGCAAAACCAAGTATCAATTGACCTTTTCCCATGCACCTATATATTTAAATTGCAGTTATAGCACGAAAAAATATAAGTAAAACATGGGAAAGCATTATCCAACCAAAAACCCTAACATCTACTTCAAAACCAAAACAATACCACAAAAATACCATGAAAATCATTCATTAAAACATACTTTTGGTTGAACTAACAATTAGGGAGGAGTAAGATGCCTTAGATACTAAGGAAGACGGAGAGAAACAATCCTTGAAAGCCTTAATTGACCACTTTGAAGAAACCCTAGACTTTTCTTAACTAATAGTTTTAAGAGAGATTTTAGAGTGTTTGATTTGGGAATAGTAGGTTAATGAAGTCCTAAGAGTGTTTTAAGTCGTGGGGTCAAAAGAAGTTAAGAGGGGAAATATCTAGAATACCCCCAACTTACACTATAAAAATTCTCGCAGGTGTGTATGGTTGGACCCCTTCACTCAGTCCCACATCATAAGAATGGTACCATCCAGTCGTACCCAGGACAGAAGGTTTAACATTCACATACTGTCCACCATACGACTCCCCTTGCCCCACTCATACCCATACCATATGACGAGTACCTTTAAGTCCTATCCAGGAGAGAATCAAAGGGGTTGGACCCTAGAAAATATATGACTCCATTATACCACACGTACCTATCCTCACAGCTCATAGTAAGCCACTCGTACTCTGAGCCAAATCAAGTCACCAAGCTTTAGGTTATGTGAAAGATCAATCCATACGATCTATCACCAAACCATGTGACCTGTACCCATCCAAGTTATAACCACAATAGAAACTTGACCACCAAACTTTGGACGTCTTACTAGTTAGGTCACCTGACCTGTACCAACACCATACGACTCATACGATTGTCGTATCAAGAACAGTAAGCTTAAAGCTCAGGAAATTTCCAAGGGCCAAGACCCAGGGTGTTTAAATTCTCCCCCACTTGGATCATTTATCGTAGAATGATGGAACAAGGAAGTATATGCATGATTTATACCCCAACAACTCGACTATGACCTTTAACTAAGTTAAAAACAAAGATGCAAGGAAATCAATCTTTCTATTAACTAAATTAGAAAACAAAAGTATGATGAAGAAAATATACCTTCTGAATGAATTTTCGGAGCAGAAAATAAGAACGGATACTTGGACTTCATCTTTTCTTAAGCTTCCTAAGTAGCCTCTTCAACCTTGTGGTTCCTCTATAGAACCTTCACCGAAGCTAGGTCCTTGCTCCACAATTGACGAACTTGTCGATTCCAGATCTCAACAAGGACCTACTCATAAGACAAAGAATCTAAAATACCAATATCCTTTATAGGCATGATTTGAGATAGTCACCCATACACTTTCTCAACATAGAAACACAGAACACCAGTGAATAAAGCTCAAACTAGAAGGAAACTCCAACTCATATGCAATATTGCTAACACTACTCAAAACTAAGTATGAAACCAATATACCAGGGACTAAGCTTTCCCTTCTTCCCAAACCGTATTACTTTCTTCATGGGATACACCTTTAAGAACACCTTATCGTCGACCTCAAACTTTAACTCTCTTCACCTTACATCCTCACAGAACTTTTGTTGACTTTGGCCAACCTTAAGTCTATCCCAAATCACCTTCACCTTTCTGTGGCTTGGTGAACCAAATCTGGGCCAAATATCTCCACCACATTAACCTCAAACCACCCAATTGGAGATCTATACCTCCTACCATACAAATCTTTAAATGAACCATCCCAATGGTATAATGGTAGCTATTATTAGATGCAAACTCTATAAGAGGTAAGTGCTCAACCCAACTACCACCATAGTCAATCACACAAGCACGAAGAGTCTGAACAGTCTTTTCTACTTGCCCATCTGACTGTGGGTGAAAAGCAATGCTAAGACTCACCTTGGTCCCCAAACCTTTCTGAAACGACCGTCAAAAGTGAGACAAAAATTGTGTACCATGATCAGATATGATCGAAATTGGCACCCCATGCAACTTCATAATCTCATGGAGATACAATCTTGAATAATCCTCAGCTGAGAAGTTCATCTTTACTGGTAAGAAATGAGCAGACTTTGTTATCCTATCCACAATAACCCAAACTAAATCAAATTGATTTTGAGAGTGAGGAAGACTGGTAACAAAATCCATGTTGATCATTTCCCACTTCCACTTTGGCAACTCGATTTCTTGATACAATTCTCCAAGCCTCATGTGCTCAACTTTCACTTGTTGACACACCAAGCACTTGGCAATAAAATTTGCCATATCCCTCTTCATATTGTTCTACCAATACATCTCCTTAATGTCACAATACATTTTTGTCAAACCAGAATGAACAAATAACACTACTCATATGCCACAACCAAGATCCATTCTCGCAAACCATCGAAGTCAGGAACACATAATATCCCTTAGTACTGCATGGTACCATCACCACTAATCTCAAAGGCCTTCACCTTCTGCCCACCAACGTCGCCCTTGATCCTCATCAACACAGGATCTAACACTTATTTCTCCTTAATTTAAAAACTAAGAGATGACTGCACCACTTTTTAAATGAACACACCACCATCCTTAGAGTCCAAGAGACGAACTTCAAGGTTAGACAAACAGTGAATGTCCTTCACCAACTCCCACTTCTTCTTATCTACATAAGATAGACTCCCCATGGATAACCTACTAAGAGCATCAACAACCACATTAGCTTTTCCTGGATGGTAGTAACAATTCGTGTCATAATCCTTGAGCAGCTCAAGCCATCTCCTTTGCCTGAGGTTAAGCTCTTTCTGAGTGAACACATACTGCAGGATCTTATGATCAGAAAAGATATCAACATGCACTCCATGCAAATAGTGATGCTAAATTTTCAACGCGAATACCACCGCTAATAATTCCAAATCAAGAGTTGGATAATTTCTCTCATTCAGCTTCAACTATCGAGAGGCATAAGCTATCAACTTACTATGTTGCATAAAATGCAACCAAGCCCCACATAGGATGCATTACTATATACCACAAAATCACTAGTGCCTTCAAGCAAAGTCAAAAATGGAGTCGAAGTTAGCTTATCCTTCATTCATCTCAAAAATACCCTCATAAGTATCAGACCACAGGAACTTTACCTTCTTCTAAGTCAACTTAGTTAGCGAAGAAGCTATAGAAGAAAAACCCTTCAAAAACATCCAGTAGTAGCCAGTTAAATCCAAGAAGCTCCGAATATCGATTGGAGTCGTGGGTCTAGGCCACTTTTTAACCACTGTAACCTTCTGCGGATCCACCATGATCCCTTAACTAAAAATGATATGACCTAGAAAAGTTACAGCGTTAAACCAAAATCCACATTTCAAAAATTTGGCATACAACTATTTCTTCTATAAGGTCTGCAACGTAACACAAAGGTGATCGACATGATCCACCTCACTCTGAGAGTACACTAAACTATTGTGTATGAACACAATGATAAACAAGTCTAAAAACTAATGGAAGACCCTATTCATCAAATCTATGAATGTCGTCAGGGAATTAGTTAACCCAAAATATATTACCAGAAACTTAAAATGCCCATATCAGGTATGAAAAGCAGTCTTAGGGATATCCTCCTCCCTAATCTTTAAATGATAATACCTAGATCGAAGATCAATCTTAGAGAAATACTTAGCACCTTGCAATTGATTAAATAAATTAATTATCCTTGGAAGAGGATACTTATTCATTACCGTTACCTTATTTAATTGTGGGTAATCAATACACATTCGAAGAAAACTATCCTTCTTACACACGAATAACACCAGTGCACCCCATGAAGACACACTAGGATAGATAAAACCCAATCTAATAGATCCTTTAATATCTTCTTAAGCTTCTTCAACTCAGCTGGATCCATTCTATACAGAGAAATAGAAATCAAATGAGTGTCTAGAACAAGATCAATCCCAAACTCAATCTCCCTATCAGGAGGAACACCAGGAAGATTATCAGGGAAGACCTTAGGAAATTAATTCACCACTGGAAGAAAATGCAAGGAAGGACCCTCCAAGCTAGAATCTTTAACCCAGACCAAATGATAAAGACACCCCTTGGAGATTAATCTCTGAGCTCTAAAATATGATATAAACTTTCCCTTAAGAGCTAGGGAACCACCCTCCTACTTAATAACCGACTCATTAGGGAAATTAAAAACAACCTAATGGGTTCGATAGTCCAGAGATGCATAGCATGAGTGCAAGCAATCCATCCCTAATATAACATCAAACTCCACCACAATCTAATTCAAATTGATCCACCACAAGTTCTTTACTATCAAAAAATACCACTCATCCCCTATAGACTCTTCTAGGAATCATAGAGTCACCTACCAGGGTAGAAATAAAAAAAGGGTCCAAAATAGACTCAAGACCAAAACCAAAATGCACAGCCACAAATGGGGTCACATAAGATAAAGTGGACCCCGAATTAAGTAAATAGTACACATTATAGAAAATGACTTTTAATATACCATTCACGACATCAGGTGATGCCTCAGAATCTTATTGGGTAGTGAGAGCATAGAGACGATTTCGACAAGTGTCGGAGCCATATGGTGCACCCTTTGGTGCCAAAGCAAAAGAAAAGGAACCTGAAACCTTGTTTTTCCCCAAAGCAACCATACCAACAAGAAAACTTCTAAGCATGTGCCCTAGATGACCATAGTTAAAGCACTTATCCTATCCCACATCATAGAAATCACAATGCAAGCGACCACAAAAATTAGAAGGAGGATATGATAGAGCTGATTGAACCCCACTAGCCTGAGATTGGGCACCCTGTGCCCCAAAGTTAATGCCACTATGCAGACACCTGTCACCCGATGGTATTAGGTAGGGAGCACTAATCGTCGAGTAAGACCTATAATTTCCCCACTTCTTCTTGGGCCAGTTATCACCATCCCTACTATTCTGATGTTGGCCACCACCCTGCTCAGAGAATTTGAACTTCTTTCCCCAACTCTCTCCTAACTCAGCATGTTTTTTCTTCTCTTTCTCTACCCATTGCATGTATACCACCAACCTGGAGATATCCATATTCTTGTTTAACAAGGTAGTCTTACTCTCCAAGATCAAGTATCGAGATAAATCGAAAGTAAATTTCCTAATTCTAGAGCTCATGCTAGAAACTAACTCTGGATCATACCACGATAACTGGTGAAACTTCAAGGTTCACTCCTTAACTGACATCTTGCTAGATTCAGATTAACAAACTCTTCTGTTTTTGCCTCCCTCAACTCCTGTGAAAATAAGCAGTCCAGAAAAGTATTAAAAAAATCCTCCCATAGAGACGACTCAATATTATCATCCCTTACTTGATCCTATTCTCATACCACTGGTCCGCTACATCTTTCAGTTGATAGGCAGGAAACTCTATGCCCACTACATTAGTGGCATGCATAACATAAAAGATATTTTTAATCTCATCCAGAAAACCCTAAGGATCCTCCTCAACCTCAATACTAGTAAAGGTCGAAGGATTTAACCTCATGAATTAGACAACCCTGGTGGACTCAGACGATGGAGTAACAGAAGCACCACGCTTAGACTAAGAAGCTACCAACTGAGACAACATATGAATAGCCTAATGAAACTTAGCATATATCACTTCAACCTAAGGAGCTCAAGAAGGACTAGAGGGAATTGGTGGAACTCCAAGACAATTAGGAACTGGACCCCAAGACCAGGTATGGATCTTATGTGTAGAGTGTGACCCATCAACATTGTTTCCAGTTAGGATGGAGGAGTTTCTGTGAGCTTCAGATCATTGAGGCATGATCTAAAAAGCGAACAAATGGGAATTAGTAAAGATTCCTAAACTTAGACTCTATAGGTTAGACTCTTGTATTCTCTCTTACGAGTGTGCGCACTATAAACCCTTAAAAGAAACTACTCGACACGGCTTTGTGGACTACCAATTGACCATGAACCTAGGGATCTGATACCAATTTGACATGACCCAAAGCTAGGCCTAGTTGTGTTAGGTGCCTCAAGCCCAACCGGGACTGAATACCATTCCCAATGCCCAACCATAACCGCCCTGCACCCTATGTTGGATGAATTCTAAACATATAAAAAGATATAACAATAATAATGTCAGAACATTAAATAAAGTATATAACTGTGACCAAACAGTCGCAACCAAATGTTTAATCAAAACCAATCCCAATACCAATGCTAATACTAAGGAAGGCACCAATACCGACAATGCCCATGCACATAGTAGTCACACAAAGCTTCTAGCTACAATTAAAAAATATCCGATCGGGACATGGCCCCAACCATAGCCAAAACCAAAGTCCAAGAAACAAAAATAATGTAAAGAAGTCCATAGCATGAAATAGAGTCTTCCAGAGTATGGAAGCTCACCACTTCAGTCTGACTCTAATATTATCCTCGAATCCAAGTCACTAAGCAGAAAGAGTAGTATGGTCGATTCCTACATCGTGTGGGGATACAGTGCCCAAAGGCAGTTAGTATGACAAATTCTAAAATGTACTTAGGAATAAGGATAAATAATGTCATTATCCAAAAAACCAAAGTAAATAACCATATGCAATTACATACTTAGATACATATATATCATGTCGGGAAAGGGAACCGAGTTTGCATGCATTTAAAGTTTAACTTAGGTTGTGTAGCTTTGCCATCCTAAAACCATCTATGGGCTATATGGGTTCAGCTCCCCCTACTGAAAAGGCCCTAGTGCGCTAAGCCGCATGACCAGAGAGAAAAATCTGGGATGACTAGTACATCCCCTAAAATATAAAGTGTGATATCATGCACACGGTCATAAGACCAAACCTCACATTGGCGAACATAAGTTTACAGTTTCGGTCCTCCTGGATCTCCACCTTCCACGGCTTTACTACACATCCCCCCTTTAAGCCCATTTTAAAATCATTTACACATTCCAACCATTTACCAAGGAGACTTTTAATAGGCATTAATCGTTGGTATCGTTATACCAAAATTAGAGCTTACAAGTCTATCCATTCATGCCATCAAATCCATTAAACCAATTTGACTCCAAAGTTTCCAATTAAACTAAAACCATAGCCACCAAAGCCTACTAATCCATTTAAAAGCAACCAAACCAAATTAAGTTCCATTACCATATTATGCAATGCAAATTTTTCAAGAATAGTCAAACTATGTGACAAAATCATTCTCATTGGTATTTTAACAAACATATTTAGGGCATATAGTTTCTAAAAAAAAAAACAAGTATCAATTAACCCTTTTCCATGCACCCACATATTCAAATCATAATTATAGAATGAAAAACCATAAGTAAAACATTGGAAAGCATTATCCAACCAAGAACAACCAAAACCTTTAATATCTACTTTAAAACAAAAACAAAACCACAAAAAAACCATGTAAATCATTCATTAAAACATGCTTTTGGTTGAACTAACAATGAGAGAAAAGTAACATGTCTTAGATACCAAGGAAGACAGAGAGAAACCACCCTTGAAAGCCTTAATTAACCACCTTGAAGAAACCCTAACCTTTTCTTAAACTAAGAGTTTTGAGAGAGATTTTACAGTGTTTGATTTGAAAATAGTAAGTTAATGAAGTCCCAAGAGTATTTTAAGTCATGGGGTCAAACGAATTTAAGAGGGGAAATATCCAGAATACCCTAACTTAAACTGTAAAAATTTTTGCGGATGGGTACGGTTAGACCCCTTCTCTTGTACCCACATCATACGAATGGTACAATCTAGTCATACCCAGAAAAAAAGTTGGACATCCGCACACTGTCCACCATATGACTCCCTTTGTCCCACTCATACCCATACCATACAACTAGTACCTTTAAGTCATATCCAAGACAAAATTAAAAGGGTTGGACACTGGACAACGTACGAATCAACTACACCACTCATACCCTATCCTCACAGCTCATATTGAGACACTCAAACTCAAAGCCAAATCAAGTCATCAAGTTTTAGGTTAGGTAAATGATAAATACCAATGACCCATCACCAAACCATATGACTCGTACCCCCACCAAGTCGTAACTATAATAGAAACTTGACCACCAAATATTAAACACCTTGTGAGTTGGGTCACCTGACTCGTACCAACACCATACAACCCGTGTGGTGAGTTGTATCAAGAATAGTAAGCTTAAATTTGAGGAAATTTCCAAGGGATAAGACCCAGGGTGTTTTAGCAGCACACTATGTAAAAAATAAATTTTTAACATTTAGTGGACGAGTTGAACATGAAAGAGTGATAGCAAGAGAAAGGACAATACATGCTACTTTAGTACGAACAACGGGACTAAAAGTCTTATGATAGTCAATAAAAGGTTATCGGTGAAACCCCTATGCTACAAGATGAGTTTTGTGTCACTTAACAGAACCATCAAAATTATATTTAATACAATAAACCCATTTACAACCGATCAAGTTCATGTTAGAATTATAAGAGATAAGAACCCAAGTTTGATTAGCTAAAATTGAATTTATCAGCCATTACTGCTTGCCACTTAGGATTTTTTACTGCTTGAGAGAAACATAAAGGTTCGATGCCAAAGATGATTGAACTTAGGGAGAAGAGCATTTTAGGCTTAGAAGTTCCAGATTTGGAATAATTTTGCATATGATGAGCGATAACTGTGGAGCTGGATGTAGAAGGAATAGTAGGAGACACATGTGAACTCGACCTACTATGAGACGTTTCAATAGAGGAGGTTGCATAAGGAGACGGAATTATGGGCTCATTAGAAATGACTAAAGAATCTAAAGAAGAAGAATCTACAGGAGTCCTAGAGGGAAAAGAAACAATATGAGACACACGTAGGTATGAGGGTAAAATAACTATAAGAGGGTCAGATTGAATAGACAAAGATAGAATAGGTTCACGAGATAACTCAGAATAATAAAAGGCTAATTCATAAAAACTGACATAACGACTAATATAGAGACGACCTACTTTGGAATCTAAACAATGATATCCTTTATGATTAGAAAAACGGCCTAAGAAAACACAACGAACTAAATGAGGTACAAGTTTATTTGAATTCACGAGGATACATATGGAAAACATTCACAATCGAACACCTTTAAATAATCATAATCTGGAGGAGTTTGAAAAAGTTTCTAAAATATAGAAACTCTCTTGTAAAATTAGGGACGGTAACCTATTGATTGTGTAAACTACATAAAATGCAGCATCAACCCAAAACATAGATGGTATTATGGTATCTATGAGAATAGCTTGCACCATCTCAAAGATATGTCAATGCTTTCTTTCTGCTACCTTATTTTGTTGGGATGTATCAGGACATGAGTTACAAAAAATAATACCAAAATCAAAAAAATATGAGACCATGACTTTGTTATCGAATTCCCCACCTCCATCACTTTGAAAGCTTTTAATTTTAGTATTGAAAATATTTTTCACTAATTTTTGAAAGGCACAAAAATGGATAAAAACCTCAGATTTATGTTTCATGAGATAAAGACATGTGAACCTAGAGAAATCATCTATAAAAATAACATATTATTGATAACCTAAATTAGATAAAATCAGTGACTGCCAAACGTTTGAATGAACAATCTCTGATGAAAAAGGGCTACATTTTCTACTAAATGAAATGGCGCATGATGTGTTTTTCCTAATAGATAAGAAACATATTATTTTGGAAAAAAATTAAGCAAATGAATATAATTATTGTATCTAAGTCTATTTAAGACTCGAGCACCATAGTTACCTAAACGATGATGCCAAACGCTTCCTGATTGTTGTATAGAAACAGAAGCTTGAGGAGGAGAACACAATGACTTGGATTAAAGAGGGTACACATCGCCTTTACTAGATTCCTAAAAAAGTGTTTGACCCGAGGTTTTGTCCTTAACAGAAATAGAAAATGAGTCAAAATTAACAATATAATTATTATCATCGCATAACTTTTTGACTGAAATTAAGCTATGTTGTAATTAAGGGACATAAAAGACAGAACGCAAATGAAAGGGGTGAGAAATAGAGGGTAATTGGGTATATCAAATATTACTAATATAAAGATATTTTTCATCCCCAACCAAAACATAATTATGGCTAGTGAATGGAGTTTTGTGCAAAAGGTTACCTTCGGATTGAGTCAGGTGAGCAGATGTTGCAGATTCTACATACTGAGTAGCATCATTCATTTCACCAACACACATGGTTGCAAGAGACTTAGAAAAATCATTAGCAATAAAAGCATGACTAAATCTATTAGTGCATTGTAAGGCACTATATTCGAGAGATACGCAAATTTGACAAACAAGAGTAGATGGGTGAGAAGCAAGAGCTCTTATGGATGGTGAATTGGTATTTACAGAATGAGAATTATAAGAGACAGGATAAGTGCCACCAGTACCTAACTATGGTTGTCCAGTTGTGCTAATGCATGTATTATGGTTATCGAAATTGAATTGTGATTATTGCCCATGACCATTAAAGCCACGTACTTTTCCACCACGACCTCTGGATGAAGAAAATTGACCTCGGCCATGGCTGGTATGATTACCAAATTGAGCATTAGAATCTTGAGGAGTAGTTGTAGAAATAGAATGTGCAGCAAATGCTTGGTGCATAATTGGTAAGTCAAGTTCCTTAAATCACTGTAACCTTTGCTCATGAAGTAAAAGTTTGGTGTGAAGCTCTTCAATCGATAGTTGGCTAGGAAAGTGTGCAATAATGCCAACCACGGTGTCATACTCTTTTCCAAGACCTAGGTAAATCATGATCAATGAAATCCTGAGAAGCAACAGGTGAATTAATTATTGCAAAAGAATCAGTTATTTGTTTGCCATTTCAAAGATACTGGCCAATGCTCATATTCAAGGTAGTGAATTGGCATTTTAACTCAATAGATTTAGCCTGACTCGTATCCATATAGTGACGATCTAAGGAAAACTATATATCTCTGGATGTGGGAAGAAGATGAACATTAAGGAGAACATCACAGGAAAGTATTACGAATAACTAAGAATGAACACTTTGATCGATTTTTATCCAAGATCGATAAAGTGGGTTTTGTTGTGGATTTTCAGATGTATCACTAAGAAAAGGACATGGGGGAGGTATTGAACCATCAACAAAATCCATAAACTCGTGTGAAAATAGTAGAGAGGTAAATTGAGTGTGCCATGTGAGATAGTCCTCCATAGAACCGAACTTAATGGTCACTAAATTTGTGAATTTAGGAGTTGCAAGATCAGTACAGAGGTGAGATTTGGTATGGTTGGAGAACCAATGTTAATGGAAGGGGATAGGCTAAATAATGTGATACTTACGAGAGGAAGTGAAGATTTAAACGAAAAACTGTGAAGATGTACTAGGAAAACTTGAACCTGGGACACTAGAAGAAAGTAGAGATATAGCAAAAAAACTTGAACTTGGGATGCTAGAAGGAACGATGGGTGAAACGAAAGATGAAGACTCCATATTTTTTTAGAGAAAAAAAAAGAATTAGGGCTAAATAGAGAAAAAAATAGATGAATTTTTGGCTATCTGATACCATGAGAATATATTTGTAAAACGGCTCAACTCATTGTAGAGCCCTACCTCTATCTAGATATAATGAAAAATATTATAAGAGATAAAGTACATCATCCTCTATTGATAACTTCAACTTATACAAGAGATAGATATAAATAAATAAGAGTCCTAATATAAGTATCTATATTTATTTGAAAATAGAGCTATTTATTCTAGTTAATTATGATTAAATTAATTTAAATATTTACTTTGTGAAATTACATAATTATGATACTTTGAATTAGTTTGGTACAAATAGTCGATGTGACTTGTAAATAAGTTCTTATCATATTTTACTATCACGTTTTCATCAATTTTTAAATCAAAACAAGGCCTCAAAATAGACCATTTTGTTCATCAACATTATTTGCAAAGAACAAAACTAGAGAGGCCCAAAATCAATAGAACCACATTATTACAATAAAATATCTACTCTTGTACAAACTTGAAAAGTGTAATGGCCTTCTAGACTTTTCTTGAGCACCACTGGTATTTGCGCTTTTCCTTTCAGAATGTTGAATCCACTTCCTCAATTTTTTTATTTCACATGAAATTCGTTCTTGTGCTTGATCCTCATTATCCAGCTAATGGTACTAAGTGGATTAGTCCATTAGACTGTCGCTCAATGGACTAAATTTCAATGGAATTAATACCACCATTAAAGCTTGATTTGTGAGCTCATCCGTGTAGTACCAAGGTGGAGTGGCTGGACCTCAGTTCCATCTTCTTTATTCTAGATTTTCATACCTTGGAAATCCTTATTCATCCTCCTTTTAATGATGAATAGTATTTGAAGAAGGACATTGAAAACCTCATTTTTTCAGATTTAAAACTCTGTATCCTGATCTAAACTTTATTGAGTTTGAGGTGTTTTCACATAAGACACTCTAAATCTCCTGAATGCCATGAAAATCCACTCAATAAAGACTTCTTTGACTCAACAACGTCAGATTAGGTGAGTTTAACTCCAATTATTGATATTTTGTGTCCTTCATTTTCACTTTTCCAGTAGATTAACCTATTTTCCCTGCTGAAATTTCATGCTTTGCATTCGCTTGAGTGACACCAATGCCAGAGATTTTTGTAAAATTATTACCAAGTTATTCCTGTGATATCTCTGCACGAGATTTAGTGAAATCTGGTAAATATCCTTATAGAACCTTTGTTGTACACATTGTTGCATGTTGCATTATTGAGATATTCATTCCTGCCTTTAATGCTCTTGTCCTTAATTTGGAAATTAAATCATATGCTCTCCATTTTGAAGCCTTGTTATTCTGAAATTAGGCATTTTAATTTTTCCATATGTATGACGCCTTTTGCTTCATTTGATACTTCTTGAATTGTAGAATATGTTATCCTATTTGTACCTATAAAACAAAAAATTTGGTTAAAAAAAAACTGCCAACTTGTTTCCTTCTCTGAGGGTGTGATCCACCACCACTTTCTCCAACATCAGCATTTTGATTCTCTTGAATTCCATTGCAATACTCCATGGAAATTCCTAGTTTCCATCTAATATATTTTTTAGACTAAGAGAATCAGTCTCCAGTGAAATAGGAATAAAGTTATGTTTAATACAGTACTCCAGACTTAATCTTAATGCCACTGCTTCAGCAACTAGATTAGTTCCACCAAACAATCTTCTTACTTCTGCATACACAAATTCCCCATCTCCATTTCTTATATAGAAAGCCGCAGAACTGGGGCCTGGATTCTGTTTTGATGCATCATCAGAATTGCATTTAAAGGCTCCCATGTTTGAAGGGTTCCATATCACCAATCTACTTCTTAATAAGGGAGTATATTGCTTAAGAAACCTTACCAGTATAGGCCATGAGGATGGTAAATGTCTCAACCACAGGTAATTATATCTTGCCAATAGATATAAGTTTCTGTTTGTTTCCATCTCCATCCCTATATAGGACATATTTCCTCCATGATTAATAGTATTTCTTCTTTACCATACCTTCTAAATTATAAATAAAGGAATGGCATTAAGAAGTAATTGAAGTTTTAGTAATCTATCTGCTTTTCACCACTTAAAAATTGTGTCTCTTAGATGTAAAAAGGGGCCTGCAATTCCTGTTGTTTCTGCAAATCTGTCCCATAATCTTTTTGCTAATGGAAACTTAATAAACAAGTGTTCAATATTATTTTCCTGAACATTTTCATCACAACAAATACAAATCATATTATCACAGACCCTTATTTTAACCAAAACTTCACCTGTAGGAATTCTCTTTTTCCATAATCTCCATATAAAAAGACACTTTAAATGGCAACCCTTTATCCACAATATTTTGAAATCCTTTTGAGCCTCTTTTGCATGTCTCGTGACTTTCCAAGCTGATTTTACAATAAATTTTCCAGAAAAATTAGGCATCCACCAAGGTTTATCCCACTCATCTGAGTCAATCTCCAACAATAAGCTCTGTTGAACATAACTGGAAACTTCCTCTGTGAATAACAATTCTAATAACCTAGCATTCCACCTTCCTTCCCCAAACAATTGTCTCACATCTTCCACTATATATACATCCAACGCTGCTATAGGCAATAAATAATGGAGATACCCAAGTTGTGTCCAATTATCATGCCAAATATTAGCATGATCATTCTTGGGTTCCCAACATATTTCTTGATCCACAGTCACTAGCTTCAAGCATCTTCCTCTAAGTTTGTGAACCAGTTTTCCATTCCACAACTTGAGGTGCATGTCTCTTACAATATTTGTTCCACATGAAAATAATCCACATTGACTTCCGAGTTCTAAAAATCCACCATAATTTAGCAAATAAAGCTTTAGAGATGTCAAACAGATTTCTAAAACCTAATCCTCCTTTAATCTTTGGCCTGCAAATGTCAACCCATGCAACCTAATGTTTGTTCCTACCTACCTCCTTAAAATTCCATAGAAATCTCGCAAAGATTCTATGTAAATCATGTATGACATATTTAGAAGGATTTATGGCAGACAATAAGTAAATAGGAATATTGTTCAACACATTTTTAATTAAAACAGCCTTACGTCCAATGGATAATAATTTTCCTTTCCATGTCTGTACTTTGTTGTGCACCTTTTTGATAAGCTCTGCAAAATGAGACTCTCTTTCTTGTATGACCAATAGGTCACCCCACGTACATCAGAGGAAATTTGCCTCTAGGAAAACCAATACATTCTTCTATCTCCTGAACAATAATGCTGACAATCTTGGTATGTACAAAAAAAGGCACTTTTATCATTGTTAATCTTCTGTCCTAATTGCTTTTCATACGTTCCAAGAGTATTCATCACCATTTGAAGAGATGTTCTGTCTGCAGAAACAAATAAAATAGTATCATCAGCATAAGCCAAATGATTAATGTCATCACTCCATTTTGGCACCATAATTTAGCAAATAAAGCTTTAGAGATGTCAAACAGATTTCTAAAACCTAATCCTCCTTTAATCTTTGGCCTGCAAATATCAACCCATGCAACCCAATGTTTGTTCCTACTTACCTCCTTAAAATTCCATAGAAATCTCGCAAAGATTCTACGTAAATCATGTATGACATATTTAGAAGGATTTATGGCAGACAACTAGTAAATAGGAATATTGTTCAACACATTATTGATTAAAACAGCCTTACCTCCAACGAATAATAATTTTCCTTTCCATGTCTGTACTTTGTTGTGCACCTTTTTGATAAGCTCTACAAAATAAAACTTTCTCTTTCTTGTATGACGAATAGGGCACCCCACGTACATCAGAGGAAATTTGCCCCTAGGAAAACCAATACATTCTTCTATCTCCTGAACAATAATGCTGGCAATCTTGGTATGTACAAAAAAGGCACTTTTATCATTGTTAATCTTCTGTCCTGATTGTTTGTCATACGTTCCAAAAGTATTCATCACCACTTGAAGAGATGTTCTGTCTGCAGAAACAAATAAAATAGTATCATCAGCATAAGCCAAATGATTAATGTCATCACTCCATTTTTGCACCTCAAAGCCTTTGAACTCATTATTCTAAAATAAATAATTCAGGGCTCTAGCCAATACTTCAGCAGACAGAATAAATAAGGCAGGAGAGAGAGGATCTCCTAGCTTTACCGCTCTGGAAGAATGAAAGAAATCATAAGATTGATCATTGATCAGTATAGAATACCAATTATTTATCCACCACTTGTCTATTAAATCCCATCTTCTCCAAAACTTTTATCAAAAAATCCCAATCCACTCTGTCATAGGCTTTGGCTATGTCTAATTTAATTACCACATTAGCAGGTTTACCCCTTTCTCTAATGTCAATAATTATCTTTGAGCAAGAAGAACATTCTCAGTAATATTTCTTCCTTTCACAAAATCAAATTGATTCGTTGAAATAAGCATAGGAAGATACTTTTCAACTCTGTTATGAAGAACTCTGGAAATCACTTTATTAAGAAAATTACTTAAACTAATTGGTCTCGTATCTGAAAATGACTGAACAAAGTCTTTCTTAGGTAATAAGACCAAACTTGTGTGAGTAATAGACTTAGAAAGTGATCTTCCTTCAAAAAAATATTCCACCACTTTAATAATGCCAGTTCGAACAATATCCCAACAACTCTGATAGAATAGACCAGTAAAACCATTCGGTCCACTAGCACTTTCCCCATTCAATTCAAAAATCACATTCTTCACCTCTTCTTCAGTTGGTACAGCATTGATGAAATTATTCATCTCATCCATAACCAATGATGGAATATGAGTCAATAAATAAAAATTATTTTGGCCCTGCTCACATGAAAATTGTTTTTGGAAATAAGAGATATCTTCAGCAGCCACTTGTTCATTACCTTCTTCCCATTGACCATTCTCTTTAATGATTCTACCCATAGACAATTTTTTTCTCCTTCCATTCACTAGAATATGAAAATATCTAGTATTCATGTCACCTTCAGAGAACCATTGAATCCTAGCCTTTTGCCTCCAAAATTCCTCTTCGAAATACAAATATTTCTTTAATTCAGCTTGTGCCTTCTAAAGGATAATTCTATTACTAGAGGTTGGATTTTCTTCAAACAATTCTTCTTTGAGTCTGACAACTTCTTCTCTTATGATTAATTGTTTGAAAATATCACCAAATCTCTCCCTACTCTAAGAAAAAAGGGTTGTTTTGGTATTCTTCAGTTTTTTCTTTAAACCAATGAAAATATCAGCTTCTTCTTGAGATGTCAAACTGTTTCTCACCACCTCTTTAAAATCTGACTGTTCCACCCAAAATTTTAAAAATTTGAATAATCTTCTGAACTGCATTGATTGACCACCACAAGATAACAACAATGGAGCATGGTCCGACCCTGTCCTTGCAAAATATTCTATTTCCACCTGCCCTGCTATGCTAAGAAAAAATTGATTCATCACTATTCTATCTAATATTTTAAATATACATTCACTGTCGGCCCTTCCATTCCACCATGTAAAAGGATTCCCTTTGAAATTTAATCCAACAGATCACAAGAGTAATACAGAAGGCAAAGTTTTCTATTTCCCTTAAAGTGGTAGGCAACCCACCAATCTTCTTTTCATCTGTCCTTATTACAGTGAAATCACCACCAACAATCCAAGGTAAGTTTATGTTGTGATAAATAGAATATACATCTTCCTATAAGCTCAGTCTTTCCTGCTCATCACATTTAGCATATACAATTGTAATGACCAATGATTGCCTAAATTCCTGAAAATTTAATTGTAATGTCAATTGTTGGTCAGTATCTGAGAGAACCCCTACATGTACATGATCTTGAATGAAAAACTATATTTTTCCATTCACATTGTAATTAGCATACCGTATCCTCAATCTTCTCTTATACTTGTGAATTTGTCTTGCTTCCTGAAATGGTTCCATTAGAGCAATAATAGCAAATTTATGAAACTTGTGCAGTATTTGAATCCTCTAGAATGAATTTTGGGTCCTTATTGACCTCATATTCCAAAATAAGTCTTTTAGATTCATTTAACTGTAGCTTTACCAAACCTCTTAGGATTAACGCTTGTAAGCTGATTCTCCACCTTATTTCTGACTTTGCTTGCCTTTGATACTATTATATGGAAATATCTGCAGATTGCAAAACTTTTTTCTCCACCTGCTTATTTTCATGTTCTTCCTTATCTTCACTTTCAACTACAATACTTATTTACTATTGCGAGTAGCTAAATCTTGCACCTAATGAGAAAGAATATCATGAATTATTCTGATAGGGCTTGATTTTATGCTTACTGTTAGTGCTTGCTGATTTTCTCCCAATGGACCATGTTCATGCTCAATATTTTGTTTGCTAATACTCAATTCTGGAGGGTAGCTACCTATTTGTTGGCTCATCTCTTGTTATGATACCTCATCTCTCATTATTGATTCATCTATTTGAAGTGGTTCATGATATGCGGTATTTTTCAATGCCAACATGTCTTGTTCACTCTGATTATGCCCAACATGGTTTGTAGGTATCTCATACCCTTGCTCCTCTTGATTCTCCCTACTTTTTTCTAGGTGATTTTCATTAGTCATGATCTCCACAAGGCTGGTATTGATGGTTATTTCAGTTGTTGATTGTGTTGTCATAGCAGGAAACTGATCTACACTCACTGATGCTTTTATCAAATTAGACTCTTCTTCTGTATTCACTTTCTCTGTCACCTCTTTTCCTGATTTGTCTTTGTAACCATGAAGTATAGATGAAGATATAGTTTCTTTTCCTGTTTGATCTTTTTTGTTACTTGCAACTTCCTAATTTTTTTGTTGTTGTTCATGTTCCCAGGTGTTTCAATGTTGTTATTTGTGGGACTTCTATAATGCGCTTCTTCTGGTGTAATATTTTGTATGCTACTGTGGAAAGCTTTTTCAACTCTGGTGCTAATTTTGTTTTACGAGTTCAGCTCAGAAACACCATCATCTTTATCTTTCTCTACTTGTTGACTCAAAGCCTCAAAATGATTGTTGGTACTGATGATACTACTTCTTTCCACTGCCTTGTCACTTATTAGTTCTCCTTTTCCTTTTGTAAAGAATCTATTGGTAGGATTCCATTTAGTAATCAAAGCACCCTTATACATTCTCCTTTGATCTGGTTTTTCCTCCACTATTGTACCTTACTCTTCTTTTTCATTTTTCTTCTGCAACTCAGGATGTAAAATTCTGCATTCATCCTCATGATGCCTCTTTAATTTACATCTCTTGCAATAATAAAGGAGGGCATCGTACTGGATTTTGACCTTTACTATTTTATTCTCCTGTTCAACTTCATTTTCTATCTCCGGGAGCCCATAATCAGATTTATCCGCAAGCAAGTCTAGCTATACTTTCACTCTAGCACAACTAGGACGAGTCTTATTAATGGTTGTTGAATCCAGCTGTAGAGGTTTTCCAACTGCTGATGCCAATGAGAAAAGAACCTCTTTAACTAAGAAAGTGGGCAAGATATCTGGAAAATATATCCAAGTAGTTGCCAGAGACGTTTCGTCCTTTGGTCTAAAATTTGTATCATATATGAATGGGCGCATTTGATATGCATATCCCTCTTTGGCAACTATGTAATAAGCGTTTTTGATAAAATATTAATGTAATCTTCAATCATCTCAAAACGCACTAGTACATGTCTATTTCTCAACAAACTTATTTTACATTCACCTTTGATGCCACACTGTTTTGTAATTAACTCCCTTAATTCCGTAATATCAGATCAGCCATATGAGAATTTACCCACAACAGTATATTATAAATTCTCAATTATATTCATCCTATTCACTTCTTGTGCAGTACAACTGAATGTCTGAATACCATCTATAAAATCAGCTTTCATAACTAGAATAGGCTCAACTTCAACCTTAGAATTCATTATTTTCTTAAAGGATTCAGAATGCTTCAATATATCTACAAAATTTCTTTTTGGACTTGTACTTTCACCATTAAGTAGATTAGGGTTCAGCTGACTGAGTGCCTTAATGGGTAGAGGAGGGAATTGGGTTGTGGAAGAAGATTCCAGGTCAGTCATCGGAGATGGCTGGCCGCCCGCTGTTAACATGGCAGCTACGTCTAGGGTAGGAGCCGTTTATATCCAATGGTGGTTTCCTACCAATCAAATCACTGTTTAATATTTTGTTCTTTTCATCAAATTATATGAAAAAAAAAATTGTAATTGATATTTATTTGAACTTTAAATTGTAACACCTGAACCAGATTTTTATTTGATAACACCGAATGCGTATGAGAAACTTTCTGGCGGTCGTAACATACTTCATTCCAAAAAAACTCTTCTACAAGAAAGAATGGTTGTTGAAAGGCAGTCCCTCCAAATTATGTATATAATATGGTATTTTTAGTTTAAACATTTTCATTCACCAAAAAAAAAAGTATTTTCACTGAAAACTCTTAATGAAATAACTTATTTTGATATAATTTCTTAATTATATAAAAAATATATTTATTTTAAATTAAAAACATCATATAACATAAGTAGGAGGAAGTACCCTAGTAGCATGTAGGTCCTTCTTGTGGAATTAATGAACCAACATTAAATGTTTGGCGAGCCAACCCAAGAAATTGTCAAAGTAGGCCACCAAAATACAGGATCGAATTCAGTACGTATCTATTTTTCTTTTGTCAACATAAAACATCTTAGGCCAACAGTGAAGCCACATTTAATCAAGACATTCAGACTTTGATTAATATTTGGCATAATATATCCTAAATTTGACATTAAATTATAACTTTGACACACAAATAGGACCTTTAACTATTCAAAACCTGAACAAATATGACCTCCGATTTTGCAGCCCCATGCGTGAGTTTCACTCGCGCCTATGTAGAAAGCTCATCCAATCACATGGTGTCACATCGTTAAAAAGACTGACTTGGAGGGAGGTCATATTTGTGCAGTTTTGAATAGTTAAAGGTCATATTTGTGCACTGTCAAAGTTTTGCTTTTTGTGTTAAAACGACGTCGTTTTTATTATTATTATTATTATTATTATTATTATTATTATTATTTATTTCTATAGCAGCAACACCTAACTTTTTTTTATTAAAAAAAAAATCACTAGTAGGGATCGAACCCGCGCAGTAGACTTAAGGAAGTGCCCAAGAAGAGCAAATAACACCACTGGGCTATCTAAGTGCCTTGTTTCATGTGATTCAACATTAATATACGTACATAAATATAGATTTTCTACCTTATATATACAGCGTAATTTTTTTACCGAGGGGGTTCAGGTGAACCCCATGGCAACCATGTAGGTCCGCCCCTGCGTTAATTTAATAACGTTTTGATAACGTTAATTTAATAACATTTTAATAACGTTAATTTGATAACGGTAATTTAATATACTACTACTACTATCCTTAATAATGTTAATTTAATAATGTTTTATTAAAACTATAATTTTTTTTATTATTACTATAGTTTCATCTTTAATTTAATATTTAAATAAATTATATTTAGATATATTATATAATATAAATTCGTCCTCTGCTTTATAATATATATACATACCCGCGCGATTTTTTCGTATAAGGCTAACTCACCTAATTAATAAATCTTTAATATTGCTCTTTTTCCGCAATGACAAAAGAAATTAAATGTCATTTTCATTTTTGAGCAAAAAATAATAGTGAAAAGTCATTTAAAGGTTATATTTATGCAGTTTTGAATAGTTAAAAGTCATATTTGTGCACCGTCAAAGTTTAAGGTCAAAGTTATAATTTGGTGTCAAGTTTAAGATCATATTTATATATTATGCCCTTAGATTTTAAGCTGGATGCGCCTAATTTTGTGTGTTGAACACTCATTTTGCCACGTAGAATCGGAGGTCATATTTGTGCAGTTTTGAATAGTTAAAGGTCATATTTGTACACTGTTAAAGTTTAAGATTAAAGTTATAATTTGATATCAAGTTAAGGGTCATATTTATGTATTATGTTTTTCCTTTTCAAAACTGCACGGGCAAATAGTAGATTGAGCGAGCGTGTAGCTATGGTAGTGTGTCTACTATTACAATAACACACATTATAATTCTATAAAATGAAGTCAGATAAACATAGAAAATATCGATAGTAACAAAAATAGCATAATAAATATAGCAGTAACTATAATAAAATAATATTATAATAATGTGCCCACTATTATTAATTGAATTGAATCCATGTTTTTATAGTGTATAAGCAATATTCATAATTACGTTATTTATATGATAATTATAAGTAAATATTTATGGTATATATCAATTAGTAACTTGATAAAAAATGATAATTGTGTAATAGATACAGAGGCGGGCCTAGCAAATATTAGGTGTTTCAGCACCAGTTAAATTCGATGTAAATTAGATATAATTATATATTTTAAAAAAATAGATATAATTATATAGAAATGCTTAAAAATCAATATAGAATGGATAAAAGCAACCTTAGAACCAAGAAGATATAGTTGAGTGTTTTGATTTTCAAGCGAAATTTTGAAACTTTAGATGTCAATATATGCGTTTGAATCTCTCCGACCCGAGCACCACAACCCCTAAATCTTGAGTCCACATTGAATATATAAAGTATAGACTTTGCTCCTTAATTTAAAGTGCCCGATTGGTTGAGCTTTGTAGTTCCTAATTCATTAGATATTGAAATTCTCAATAGGATCTGTTGTTCCTACATTGGCTAGTAATGGCTCCACATTCATAGGGCGGATTTAGGGGACGGCAGGATATTTCGATTTTCTTCTATTAAAAATATATAGAAAGGAGAGTTGAGGGCTATCAAGGTAGATTTAAAATTTTACATTTATTTTAATAACTAAGAATATTCTTTGTATCTTATATCTATTTTATTATATTATAATAATTTTAGAAAAAATCTTTCCATGCTTCTACTTCTCTAATAAATGTGAATATCTATTCAAAAAAAAAAAAATATATCTTTCCTAGAATGTCTATTGATGTGTCTATTTTATTCTTATTTTATCCCACTTAATAAGAAAATATAATTAAAAAATAAACATTAAAATACCTTTAAAAAGAATGTTATTAATTCATTAGTATTTTTTTATTTTTTCAAATCTATTTTAATAATTAAGGGTATTTTTTGTATTTCATATATATTTTGTAATAATTAAGAATATTTTTTGTATTTAATATATATATATTATTATTGCAATAATTGTAGAAAAATATATATCTATATCCATGTGGCTATTGTTTCCACCACATGGACATTAAAAAATATTTCAAGATGATGATTCTAGAATTAAATTAAAAAATAATAATTACTATTTTACCACACAAATATCTATCAAAGTGGTTATTGTTTCCACCACAAAATTAATGACACTATATATGATAAAATAATTAAAAAAAATTGATAATGAATAAAAAATGCATCCTTAAATAGGCTAACAACTTTAAAATTTAACCCATCAAGTTCATGCGTGATAGTATTTTTTTAAGCAAAAAACCAAAATATTGAAAGTATGGAATATTGAAATTTTTGACAGAGTAAGAATTTTCACTTAGAAAATTTAAAATATAAGAAAATAAATATATGAATAAAAAAATTCAATGTTTACCAGGAAGAATTTTGCAAATCTAATTAATTCATTATTTTTTTTCTTATATTTCATGTCTGAATAAATGACGATATATAAAATAGGACAATATAATTATTGTTCTACCATATAAATATCTATATCCATGGGGCTATTGTTTCCACCACATGGACAATAAAAGGCATTTCAAGATGATGATACTAGAATTAAATTAAATAAAATAATTATTATTATTATTCCACACAAATATCTATCAAGATGGCTATTGTTCCACCACAAATTTAGTGACACCAGATTTTAGAATTGATATGATATTTCTTCTCCAAACTAGACTAGAAAATAGATGACTCATCAAATATAAAGCAACTCTTCATATTAACCAAAAAAATAAGCTCTTCTCTCATCATCAGTTCTCAATTCTCACATATCTGTATGTATGTAAGTATTTGTACATTCTCATTCATTTTTTTCCTTTGAATATTTATTTATTTCTTCAACAAGAATAATTTTTATGTTTTTTTGATAAGTAGATGATTTTTAGTAAAATGAAAAAATTTTACTATTTAATTTCACCATGTGTTTTAGTAAAAATTTATCTATATAATGTAATTGGCTTTTGAAATTATAAAACGCAGATAATGATACATCATAAGTCTTGTTTTTTAAAATATTTGCAGTAATTGCTTAAGTTTTTTCGTGTTCCTCTAGCTTTAGATTAATATATGTTGCTACTTTTCCTTCTTCATCTGAGGCTTTTTAATTAAATCAAGTTTAGATATGCTCATCTTTTTAAAAATATTTTAAAATATCACAATAATACCTAACTTTAAGATCTGCTCTTTTTTTGATACAATATTTTGCATATTTATTTTAAAATTTATTTAAAAATAAAATTAATTAAATATATCCATTTTGAACTGTCTGTTTTGCAGTTTTATCTCTTCAGTGATAGATATCTACATGTATATATTTGATTGTGTGGTAAGTACAACTTATTTTACTTTTTAATTTAATTATAAATATTTTTTCATGATTTTAATATAATACGAAATGCTTATTTTTCTCTGTTAATGAGTGTCTCTTGTATTTTTTTAAAAAATCACATGTCTTGCATAAATAAAATTATTACTTGCTATGGATGTGTAATGAACTTTTACTTGTATTTTTTTTTTCAAGAATTCATAAAAATATTTGAGCCGCAAAAAATATCGCGTAATAGAGATTCTAAAACTGATCAAACTTTTGAAAAAAAATATCGACAAAATGCTAGAATACGTGAATTATAAAGTCTGATACCACTTGAGAAAAAAGAAGCCTTTTTAGCACATCGACGAGCAAGAAGAGCAAAGTTAAAAAGACAATGATTTTCTAATTGTACGATAAACAATATGTTTTTAGCTCTATATTGTTGATATTTAACGTGATGTTTTATCTCTATATTTTACCTGAGATAGACAGTGAAAAGAAGGAACATATCGGGTTCATTGAGATTGTTTGTTTGAATAGTATTCACTTTCTCGTTTGATTAGTCTTCACTTTCTTAAATGAACTAAAGGGAAGCGTAGACGAAAAATTCTTTTTGGTAATTAAGCTCTAGATTGGCAAATGATTTTTAATAGGAATAGTGTTGCTTTATTTCTTTAGTTTATCTAAACTTCTCTGAAAGATCCTAAGTCTATGAAGATCAATCTTTTGTGAAAGTTTTAATTTTGATATTCAAATCTATATATGAAGGTTTTCCGATGCAACATTGTAGCCAGTGGAATGTCAAATATATGAAGGTACTTACAGAGCATATTTAGTATAATTCGACTTGACTGCAGTACTTGCTGAACTCTGTTACGAACGTGTATGTATAGATCCACAAAACTCTACCAAACGGTACTACTAACCACACAAAAACCCTAGCTGGCGGCGCATGCAGAATCACTAAAACCTTAGTATTTTCCAACTAATATGGCCACTACTTCTGATGGAGTCAACCCATCAGAGGAATCTACAATTCAGATCACAGAAGAGGAAAGTAAATTCAGAGATAATGCACCCAAGTATGTTGATTTATTAAAACCTAAAGTTCACGTTCATGAGAATGTTAAGATTACTCCTAAACCGGTGGTAATGATGCATGGGAAACCAAGCATAACTTGGAACACTTCAGAAGTACAGACCATGATATTACAGGAGAATTTACAATTCGCAATTATGGTTAAGTAATCATATGGTAAACCAACTATTTGGAATTGAGAAAGATGATTCCAAATCAGTGTTGGATCAAGGGAGATTGTACAATTAGAGTATTGGATGAAAGGAATATTTTGATACGGTTGAATCAATTAGAAGATTACATCAAGTTGTTATCAACCACTGCATATTATATCAATACTAATGGCAGATTATGGCAAATGAGAACACTTAAATGGGATTCATGGTTCGAGCCTAATGTTGAAACTACAATTGGTGTTGCATGAATTTCATTACCTGATTTGCCTCCTAATTTCTTTGCAAATGAGGCTATTCTCTCAATTGCCTCAGCAGTAGGTAAACCATTAACACTTGATATGGCTACCAAAAATCATACAAGATCAAGTTGTGAACGAGTAAAAATTAAGGTGGACTTGGTAGTTAAATTACCTCATAGGGTGAAGATTAATGAAGAAAATGATGTCACAGGGGGAGTAAAATCAAAATGGATCCATATTCAAAATGACTACAAGCCAAAATACTGTAAGGAGTGTTGTTTACAGGGTCATGATGAGGATTCATATTGGAATATACACCCAGAATTATTTGAGCAGGAACAAAAACAAAGGGTAGAAAAATCCTCTGAGAAAAATGATGTCACTGTAGAAGAAAAGAATAAAGAAGCAGATTCAGTAGAGGATAATAGTCATCTATGGAAGCTGAGAAAGAATAAATACAAGAAAGATCAGTATGGGCACATATAGGTGAGGTTCAAAAGAAAGATGCAATCCAGACTTCAAATGCATTTAATGTATTAGAACATGGAGAAGTAGAAGAGCAAAAAATAATTAGTAAAGCACTAATACAGGAGAGTACAAAGGATTGGGTCAATAGAAGTTTTGGGAAAGATGCAATGAAAACAGTAGCAGAACAAGAGCTTAATACTGAAGATGGTACTAAATAAAAACAAGAGGATAGAAGTAGCAAAGAACAGATTGAAGATGCTGAGCAGAAGCAACAGGTAAAAAAAATAGCTGATCATAACAAAGAGCAGGAGTAGGAACAGACAAAGCAAGTTAGTCAGGGACTAAGTGGGCAACAAAATGTCACAAAGGATCTCATGGTATTACAAGAAGGATAAGAAGGGAAGCACCAAACAATATTGGAGAATATCATGCCTTTGGCAATTGAAGCAGGAAATATAATGGATAATGTGAATAAAGAGCATGAAGATATGGATGATGAAGACTTAGGTGATAATATTGACAATGCAGCACTTAGGGGAGATTTATCACCAAAGCAGGTAGATTCCATTAAATCTAAACAAGGAAGACATAAGAAGAAAAGAAGAAGCACAAATACAGCAGCAGTAGTAAATCCAATAAGGACAAGAAGCACTATTTAAAGATTTATTTCCAAATGAATGCATTAATCTGGATATTAGATATGTGAACACACAGAAAGCATTTACAAGATTAATAAATGTGTATAGGGATATCACTTTGGTTTCACTGGTCTTATGGAACCATTTCAGGAAAGCCGTAGTATAGAAGATTATAAAAGAAGACTTGGGATACAGTATGTAATAGAAAACATTTCAGGAAAATTTTGGGCATTCATGGACTCAAATTTGACTTGTAGTGTAGTGTCTGATGAAGAACAACGGTGGAGAATCAACAAGCTGGAATAATAGTGATGGTGACTTTAGTGTATACAAAATGCAATCAAAATGATAGGATGAGGCTGTGGGAAGCTTTGGAAGAGACAACAGATAATATACATGAACCTTGGATGGTAGGAAGTGATTTTAATGTCATAAGAAGAGATGAGGAGAAGTTAGGGGGTCTACTAGTAACTTTTAAGAAAATAGAAGAATTTAATCAGTGTATAAGCATTTGTAGTTTATGATAACGCTCAATCTACAACTCTCGTGGGAGTGTAAAGCGGTCGTTTGCAAATATAGAACCCAACCTGGGTTGGGTGTCGATCCCACAGGGAATAGCTTGGTCAACAAGTAAGCAAAATTAATAGACTTTTGGTGCAAGTCTCGTAAGAAGGGGGGATTGTAATAAGTAACCAAAGTAATGAAATAAAAGCTGAAAATAGCAAAGTAAAAAGAGAGTATTTCGTAGGTTGTGAAACAATGAGAATTGAAGCGTTGGGGTTATGTCCACCTTCTGAGGTATACGTCTCTATTGGCTATGAGTGTGTAGAGTCTTGACATGTAATTGCTTATAGAGAATTGTAGTCGATGGTAAATCCAAGCGTCTCGCGACCTAAACAAGGACTATTTCACTTTAACTCTCGCGAGCTTAAAGCGTGTCTAACGGTACGAATTCTCCAAGAGGTTAGTCCAGTTACGGCACTAGCTTTTTAATAGGAAAGGGTGTCCTACTACCTTGACATTATCTCTTTTCCAGACAAATAACCTTTCTCGCGAACAAGTTAAATGTTAGACTGGCGTATTCTTGCGTTTGCAACCGCAAAGAATGTAGATTAAGATGAAGAGAATAATGATATAAGCAATATACGTGTCTTGAACTCACAAACTCACAGCAATAGATAGTAACTCATTCGGCTTCCATAACCCCAACTAAGAGGTTTAGTTACCCATGAATGCGAAGGATATCACGATTTGCATGGTTGATGGCGTGAGAAGTAGGTGATAGGCGTGTGGTTTTGGTGATTTCCTAGCAAGTAACGATTCTCTTGTTGTGGAATTTAAGAATAGAAGAGTAGATTAGAAGTGTTTGTAGTGGAAGATGAGAGAGATGGAAGAAAATTAATTGTTGAATTAAGTGAAGAATAGAATGATTGTTCTCTCCACTAAGGGAGGAATGCCTCTCCACTAAGGGAGGACTTAATTCAAAATCTCTAGCATGATAGGGTATTTATAATACTCCTATCCTACTCCTACTATGCTAATGAAATAAATAGCCAAATCCTACTATACTAATGAAATCCTTGACCCAAATGTACTAGGGTAAGGTTACAATATCATAATCCAAATAGAATAGTGAAATACATAACCTAATTGTACTAGGTTAATGTATCTTTGTAAAAATCCAGCTTTGTGTCTGTAAGTCCCCAAAGTCTTCAGAAATACTGTTTTAGCCCGGGACAGATTTTCCATGCAGCAGATTTGGTCCTTAGGCGTCCAGCTCCCTTCTACTTCGTTTGTGAGCTTTCTTTTGCGTCAAGTAAGCCGTAAAATGCTGTATTTTGCATCATTTATAACTGAAACTTTCCTAATCATGTTTGTTAGCTCATTTACAGGAAAAAGGACTAAAAGTGCATGAAATAGATATTTAGTTCTCAAAACTAGGCTAAAATATGGGCAAAATATATTGATATAGGCGTGTAAATCCGCCTATCATCAATACCCCACACTTAGAGCTTTGTTCGTCCTCGAACAACATATCATGTCCTTTTAAGCATCGACTTAAGGTTTTTACAGCAGCAACACAAAACATTTATCAAGACAAGCACAACGATTATCAACCAAGAGTAGCTTTCCGATTATAAATAGAAACCATTTACTCTCAAGCATAGACTCGTGATGGTGATCAACTCACATGCAAACGTTCAAGTGCATAGAATCATATACAACTATCCAAACTCATCAACCATGTGTGTCTCACCATTTAGTACCCATAATCACGCACAAATATAGCATATTTTTCAAACATGGGTATCAAAGTGTCCTTGCTCTCATTCTCACAAAGAATTCATATGTAGCAACTAATGACCATAGGCTTGCCTTTAATGTAGTACTCTACTAAATGTCGGAACATTAAGATTAGGATCAAGTAGGTCTTTTGATGGTTGTAATGTAGGCTAAGGGACGGGTAGGACTATTTTGGCCAAGAATAGTGACTAGGTTCCTAAGCGCTTTAATACATCACATTGTATCAATGACACTTTTTTTCCTTCAACCTTTCTTCACTCTTTTATTCTACCACCCTTGTTCTCCTATTTTGTTTTTCAATTTCAAGCACTACTTACTTTTCAGCTCTCTTTTCCTTTTTCTTTTCACAACATACCTCTTATGATAGCACTTTCTTTTTCATAGCACATTCAAGCACCATTACAGTTTAAAGCATTACACTCACCCAATTTCCTCTTATGTTGTCACATGACTTTTTCACTTTAAAGCACTCAGGATTTTGGATCAAACTATGGTCTTGAAAGAAATGGATTAGGCTTACATACAAGGTTGTCAAAGAAATAGGCTAAAGGCTCAAAAAGGGTTAACTAGGATGATGTTCATGGGTAGGTAAAACTGAAGGTAAACATGTATAGGTTGCCAAAGAAATGCCTAAATCATATCCTAAACTTACATTCCTTATTTTCGCTTTGCATACATTCCAGGCAAGTTCTAGCATCAGCCACAAACATAGAATATACTATTATCTCACACACACAAGGCACATGGTTGACTTGATTGGAAGTAATATAGACTCTCGACCCAATAATTGAAGGAATTGAATCACACAATATCACATAATGAGTCACAACTAGAGCCTAAACATCTCAATAGTCACAATTGTAGCACATACTCTTGTTATAATCTCATGCTGCCTATCAAAATAATTTCATGCGAAGCTAGAGAAATTTAACTCCTAAAAAAACTAAAAAAAACGTCAAACAAAAAAAAAACAAAAAAAATGGACTCAAAAAAAAAAAAACAAAGTCAAAGTAAACAAACAAACATACAAACATAGGTGCAAACAAAGAAGTATAGCATGCGATACTGCCACCCCACACTTAGACGGGACACTGCCCTCAGTGAAAAAATAAATTCGAAGAACCTGGTTAGTCGGACCCTTCATCAATGTCGGGGGTCATACCCCCTTCGTCGGAATCATCATAAGAGTCGTCGTCAGAGTTCTCCTCATCATCAGAATCAGGCAAGCGTCGATCATCATCAGTCGGCACGTCATCGTCTAGAGGTTCCTCAAAATATACGCCCACTCCACACATCTCCCGGGCATGCATGTTCATTGGGTAGTCGTGGTCCAGCTGTTGGAGCTCTTCAGCAGTTGGAATACGTCCACCACTCATCATAGTGAATCGTGTCATGCCATAGAGATGACGGAAGAAACTCTCGTCATGAGCATGTCTCTCCGCAGTAGTAAGGTTGACTCCATGAGTTGTTTCAGCATCTTTGACCTTGGTGAGGTCAACCTTCTTTGGGTTATGTGGGAGTTTGTGGTCAGCTGGTTCTTCTTCGACATCCTCCTTCCGCAACATTGCTGTCAACAAATTGCCGAATGTGAAATGGGACCTTTTGTGTAGTCTGGCCTTCCTCATGGTAGATCGAATGATTGCCCCAAAGTTGATAGGGACATTTGTCATCAAAGCATAGACCAAACACACTCTATCTCTCGATATCTTGGTGTATTGAGTCCCAGGAATAAGACATGAGTTGACAATACGCATCCAGATTCTTGCTTCCCTATTTAGTGGAGCATAGGGGAAAGTGTTGTGACGGCCTGTTTCCTTATGTCTGCCCCATCTTGCCATCGATCTGCTTCCACAAAGCGTGTGTCGTATTGCTCTGTAAGGAGGCCTGCTGTACAGCTCTTTGAATGGTGCAGTGTCGACCGAAGGTAAGCCAAGAAAAGAGTTGATCCAATCCGCGGTAAGCTGTAATACTTGGCCCCGAATTTTGACTTTGTTGCCTGTTGTGTTCGGCGACCAGTTGGCGTAAAACTCTCTTGTTAAGTCAAGATTGCACTCTCCCATGTTGCGGAAGATGAAATCCAGCTTCAAAGCCATTATTTTTGCCAACATTCGCGGCTCCTTCTTTGCTAAGGTCTCCTTGTTGATCAAGTCGACGTGCACATATTTTCTTTCTTTGTTGTTGTTGTACCATGCTTTGGCTTCTTCCTCAAGAACCCATTTTATTCCGAACATTCTGCGTGGTAGGTGTGCTGAGGATGATTCTCCTTGGTCTTTTCGACTTCTCTTCTTGCCCTTTTGGGATGTGGTAGCCTTCTCCTTGCCTTGCCTTGCTTTAGGTGCGATTGTACCTGAGACTAGAAATAATGTAAGTTGCAGCACAATCTCACTTGATACAATCTATATGAAAGCACTAGGGGTACCACCCCACACTTAATTTCGTTAGCACAAATCAATGAAGTGAAAGTGGTCGAGTACTCAGATTTCGTCGACATACGTTGTAGGATTGTATTCCGACAAGAAAATCAGCATTGCATCACTTATTTGCAGCCAATGGACTACTTTCATGGTGGATATAGCAACACTATGACATAGGGGTTACCACATGGAATCGTTATTCGTACAACAAGCACAACCTCCTAAGTCGATAGGCACTATAATCTTATCCCGATGGCCGGGATTGTCTATTATGTACGCATCCAAACAACACTCTTAAGCAATATTCATAGCCATATATATTCAGCAAATATCATAACAATGCTTTTGAAAAAAAATTCAAGTCGGAAACAAGTCAAGAATTCCCTACGTATATGTTCACTCACATGATTTTGCAACAATAATCCAAACACATGAACATCACCACCAATCTCACATGATTTAGCAATTTATAATAAGCATAGCAACGTAGTACTTACGATAAATAGATGAAGAATAAGAGAGTACTTACTTGCTTGAAGCTTGTGGAGAAGTTGTTGTGAATTGGAAGAGCAAAAGAAGAAAATTTTGAGAAGATTTGGAGGGTTATGCGGCGCCTTTAGGGTTGTTTCTAATGTGGTTGTGTTATAAAACTAAGTCCCCTTTATATAGGAAGAGTATGGGTCGGGTTATGACCCATTTACAATCGGATTTGGGGACAAGAACACCACATATGCAGCGCATATCACTTGGCATATCAATGACATATGCGGCACATTGTCTATGGCATAATGGGACATATGCGCCGCATAGTCTATGGCATTTGTAGACATATGCGCCGCATAGTCTATGGCACATGAGATACTGAGACCAAATGCCATAGCATAGGCGGCGCATAGTCAAAAGCATACCTAGGAATAGGCAGCGCATAGTGTATAGCACACTAGATTCTGAGTCCTTAGACTATAGAATAGGTTGTGCATCGTTCGTGGCCTATTTTTACCAAGGACTAGCCTTCCTCGAAGCCTATTTTGACGTGATAAAGGCTCAATTCATAGCCTTATACATCACCATTCCTAACTTACCGATTTTACCATACAATGCGTCCAAATCATCGATTGAGATCAATCTCCTCGTCGCATACTTCTTGCACCTATATTTACTCAAAACAAAATGAAAACGATTAGTACGATGGGTTGCCTCCCACCAAGCGCCTTAGTTTTGGTCGTGGCACGACTCTTATTTTTGGATTTTCATTTATCAAAAAGAAAAAATACTAAAAAGACGAAACGATAAAACGACAAAACGATGAAATGATGAAATGATAAAACAATAAAACGATGGGTTGCCTCCCATCTAGCACCTTATTTATTGTCGTGGCTCGACATAGTTACCTGGAGTACTTAGACTTCGTCGAGGTAAGTGATGGATCATTTTCTGAAAGGATTTAGACGACAATGAGGCTTACCTGTGGGCATGCGATCTTCTTCAAGATGGCTCTTACATTTTCCCGGAGAATCTCCAATTATATCATCAATAGTCCAACCCATAGCTCTCTTGTATCTCTTCAGAGCAGAGATGAGAGCTTCTACGTGCTGTTCACTTAAATCATCTATACTCTCCGAAAGTATATTTCTACTTTCCAAGAACACATACCTTAGATAATCGGGAAGCTCTTGCGATTCTAGCATTGGTGGCTCGTCAACGGGAGTCTTCGCTTTTGGTTGATTCTTGAGATCACAATCTGGTTGCTTAGGAGTATAAGGCTTTATTTCTGTTAGAGCACTCATAAGTTCTTCATAACCTTCATTATATTCATGCTCAACTTTCAGTGGCACAACAGACAATGGCTCAACAGTAGGCTGTTTCTCTATAGATAATGCTTTCGTATCCTCATGATGAACATCAGCTACAAATAACTCATTCATATCGCTGGGCTGCTTCATTGTTTTGCATATATCAAACCGTACCACTTCGTCATTAATTTGAAACAAAAGCTCATTATCTTTCATGTCAATAAGCACACTTCTAGTTGCAAGCAAAGGACGTCCCAAGATTATGGGAACTTCAGAATCCTCCTTACAATCCAGAATAACAAAGTCTGTAGGAAAGATGAATGAAGAAACTTTCACCAACACATCATTCAAGATACCCACAGGTCGTTTTACCGACCTATCAGCCATCACGAGCCTCATATTGGTTGGTGTCGGATCGCCTAGCCCCAACTTCTTGTAGATGGATAGTGGCATCAGGTTGATGCTGGCTCCTAAGTCACACAATGCTTTGTCAAAGTTCAAAGATCCAACGGTGCAAGGAATAGTGAAAGCTCCGGGGTCGGCCTTCTTCTGAACTATCGATCGGGTAGCAATTGCACTACAATGATGCACATCATCTTTTAGCTCATAACTTGCTGCCCTTTTCTTAGTCAAAAGATCTTTCATAAACTTCGCATACCCAGGCATTTGTTCAAGTGCCTCTACCAATGGGACATTAATGGTCAGCTGCTTCAACATAGTCATAAATTTGCTGAACTTAGTGTCATCGGCCACCTTCTTCAATCTTTGTGGAAAAAGTGGTGGTGGGTATGGAAGTGTTCTCTCCATGGCTTTCTTCCCCTCTTGCTTCTATTTTTCCTTTTTTTCAGGCTGCACGTCACTAGGTAAGACATCCTTGACGCCTGAAGTAGTTGTTGCGGCTTCTTCTCTTGTATCGTCACTAGGTGTGGCGTCAATGTCTGCTGCTACGTCAACCACTTGCTTGCCTTTTGCTGAAGTTTCCAGCACCTTACCACTTCTGGTAGTGATGGCCATGCATGACCTATCATTCCTTGGGTTTTACACAGTATCGCTCGGTAAGGTGCCAGCCTTTCTTTGATTGAATGCTGCTGAAAGTTGGCTCAATTGCTGCTCTATTTGCTTGATAGAAGTGGAATGAGAATCAACTAATTGCTTCATGGAGGACAAATCATCAATCACCTCCTTAACTCCCGCGCTCGTTGCTTCCACTCCTTTCAATAACTTAGCCATCATGTCTTCCATAGAATTAGATGTGGTGGTATCACGTCTACCAGGGGGAACGTACAAACCACTCTTTTCATTATTTTTCTTCCAACTACCTTGGTCTTTGCTTCCGGATTTATCATAATAGTTCCGACCTTAGTTTCCTTGGGCATTCCCACGGAAACCCCCCTGGTTGTTCAAGTAGTTGGCCTCCTCTTCCGAATCAGATTCGTCTCTTCCTTTCAGCGCCACAGCTTTCACTTTTTCCGTCTTCCCTGATAATAAGTGCTTTGTCAGAAGATCCAATTGTGTTTTCATGTGCGCCATGTCTTGCTCACGTTCTTCTTCTCTTCTTCTTTGGTCTGCAGACATGCCAATAGATAAAGTGGGGCTTGCTACCTCAGAATCCCTGGTATGCCAAGCTCTACTTTGCTTTGTCATGCGATCTAGCATATTGCTTGCTTGACCAAAGGTAAGGTCCATAAAAGAACCTCCAGCTGCGTTGTCCACCACTGGTTTAGTTACTGAATTCAAGGCTCTATACAAGATCTCCATGAGGTGAACATTAAACATGTGATGGTTTGGGCATCTCGTTAGCTTTGTTTTGAACCTCTCCCATGTTTCGTGAAGAGCTTCAGAGGGAAGCTGACAAAAGTTGCTGATTTCATCTCTCAATTGAGCCCTCTTGGATGGCGGAAAGAATCTTTCTAGGAAAGCGTCTCTCAATTGCCTCCAATTTGTAATTGAATCAGGAGTCAGCCCATTCAACCATAGTGTTGCCTCCCCAGACAGAGACAATGGAAATAGACGTAATCGAATAGCATTCTGACCAACACCAGGATTGTCAAAAGACTTGCATGTAGAAATAAAGTTGATGAGATGCATATTCGGATCATCGCCTGCTAGTCCACCAAATAACCCCTTGAGTTGCAATAACTGAATCATGGTGCTAGTGATGTTGAATTTGGCTCCGGGCGCTAATGGTGGTGGAATTATAGCTCCAGTGGCTCCGGCACCATCAAGATCATCATCATCATCGTCGAAAGCTGGTTGCAAAGGTTGGCGGTCATACCTATACCGAGCTTGTCGATCTCTTCGATTGGCAGGTGTTATAATTTCAGCATCACGCCTAGGGTTTAGTAACTCGTCATCACCTAAATCTTCATCGTCAGGATTTGTTGCTCGCCCAGGATTATCAATGTTTTGTTGTTGGACTTGAGCAGCGGCAAGAGCAGCTAATCTTGCTTGCTCGTGTTGAGCAGCCATCCTGTCGATTTCAGCTTGTGCTTCCATTCTTCTAATTCGTTGTGGTTCCAGATTGATTGGTAATAACGGTTGACCAGAACTTCTAGTATGGGGCATGCACTAAAAGAAAAACCTGCAATAAACAAAAACAAAAACTAAACGTAAAAGTACGAGAATCTTCGACCAAAGGGTCTAGTAATTATCACGAACTTGATTGACACTCGTATTCCCCGGCAACAGCACCAATTTTTGATAACGCTCAATCTACAGCTCTCGTGGAAGTGTAAAGCGGTCGTTTGCAAATATAGAACCCAACCTGGGTTGGGTGTCGATCCCACAGGGAATAGCTTGGTCAACAAGTAAGCAAAATTAATAGACTTTTGGTGCAAGTCTCGTAAGAAGGGGGGATTGTAATAAGTAACCAAAGTAATGAAATAAAAGCTGAAAATAACAGAGTAAAAAGAGAGTATTTCGTAGGTTGTGAAACAATGAGAATTGAAGCGTTGGGGTTATGTCCACTTTCTGAGGTATACGTCTCTATTGGCTATGAGTGTGTAGAGTCTTGACATGTAATTGCTTATAGAGAATTGTAGTCGATGGTAAATCCAAGCGTCTCGCGACCTAAACAAGGACTATTTCACTTTAACTCTCGCGAGCTTAAAGCGTGTCTAACGGTATGAATTCTCCAAGAGGTTAGTCCAGTTACGGCACTAGCTTTTTAATAGGAAAGGGTGTCCTACTACCTTGACATTATCTCTTTTCCAGACAAATAACCTTTCTCGCGAACAAGTTAAATGTTAGACTGGCGTATTCTTGCGTTTGCAACCGCAAAGAATGTAGATTAAGATGAAGAGAATAATGATATAAGCAATATACGTGTCTTGAACTCACAAACTCACAGCAATAGATAGTAACTCATTCGGCTTCCATAACCCCAACTAAGAGGTTTAGTTACCCATGAATGCGAAGGATATCACCATTTGCATGGTTGATGGCGTGAGAAGTAGGTGATAGGCGTGTGGTTTTGGTGATTCCCTAGCAAGTAACGATTCTCTTGTTGTGGAATTTAAGAATAGAAGAGTAGATTAGAAGTGTTTGTAGTGGAAGATGAGAGAGATGGAAGAAAATTAATTGTTGAATTAAGTGAAGAATAGAATGATTGTTCTCTCCACTAAGGGAGGAATGCCTCTCCACTAAGGGAGGACTTAATTCAAAATCTCTAGCATGATAGGGTATTTATAATACTCCTATCCTACTCCTACTATGCTAATGAAATAAATAGCCAAATCCTACTATACTAATGAAATCCTTGACCCAAATGTACTAGGGTAAGGTTACAATATCATAATCCAAATAGAATAGTGAAATACATAACCTAATTGTACTAGGTTAATGTATCTTTGTAAAAATCCAGCTTTGTGTCTGTAAGTCCCCAAAGTCTTCAGAAATACTGTTTTAGCCCGGGACAGATTTTCCATGCAGCAGATTTGGTCCTTAGGCGTCCAGCTCCCTTCTACTTCGTTTGTGAGCTTTCTTTTGCGTCAAGTAAGCCGTAAAATGCTGTATTTTGCATCATTTATAACTGAAACTTTCCTAATCATGTTTGTTAGCTCATTTACAGGAAAAAGGACTAAAAGTGCATGAAATAGATATTTAGTTCTCAAAACTAGGCTAAAATATGGGCAAAATATATTGATATAGGCGTGTAAATCCGCCTATCATCAGTAGAGTAAGCAAACTTTTGGAAATATGTTTCAAGAGATTGCTAATCTTGAACAGGTAATTAAAGTGAGAGAAAAGCAATTTCAGGACGATCCTACTGGTGTAGACAGATGTAATCTGTTTAAAGCACAAACTAAATTAGCTTTACAATTAAAGAGGAAAGAGGAATTTTGGAGACAGAAGGTTGGCTTTGACTGGTTTAAAGATTGTGAAAGAAACATAAATTTTTTTCATACTGTGGTAAGAGAAAAAAGAGCAAGACTCAAGATCCAAAGAATTTAGAATGATGAAAGAGATTGGCTGGACAATTAAGATAATATTGCTGAGGCTGCAATCAATTTTTATCAACGGTAATTTCAAAAGCAAGAAGATGCTGAGGATTTCACTATGTTGGATGGATTGCCAAAAGTAATATCAAAATTTCAAAATGTGAATCTGAAAGCATTCCAACTATTGAGGAAGTAAAATTGGCAGTCATAGGTCTAAATAGAGACAGTGCAGTTGGTCCTAATGGTATAACAGGTGCTTTCTTCCAGGATGCTTGGAGCATAGCATCAAATGATCTTCATCAGATGGTAATAACTTTTGTTTATCTCTCTGAAGTTCCTAGATTTATCACACATACTAATTTGGTGTTGTTACCAAAAAAGTTAGTGGTAAATACTTTCTCAGATCTAAGGCCTATATCTCTTAGCAACTTATGAATAAGATTTTTTCAAGAATCATTCATGAGAGGTTAAAGAGTATATTACCAGATATAGTATCTGAGAAACAGGTAGGTTTTATTCAAGGGAGAAGCATTGCTGAAAATATCTTAGTGGTTCAAAAGATAGTATCTAAAATTAGGAAGAGAGGTAAAGTCCCTAATATGATATTAAAGTTGGATATAATGAAGTCTTATGATAGAGTTGAGTGGCTATTTCTGACTAAGGTGCTAAGAAGAATAGATTTTTGTGAAGAAATCAGACATGATTTTCAGGTTATTATCTTATAACTGGTATTCTCTACTGATGAATGGACAACCTAGAGGATTTTTTAAGTCCTCCAAGGGTCTGAAATAAGGAGATACTTTGTCACCTACCCTATTTATTATTGCAGCTAAAGTGCTATCTAGAAGTCTGAAGGATTTGATGGTGAAAAAAGAATTCAAGTTGTTTGGTATGCCTAGAGGGAGTCCAAAAATTAATCATCTGGCCTTTGCAGATGATATGATCATTATATGTAAAGATGAACTCCACACATTGCAGTTAGTGACATCAACATTGGACAATTATGAAAGGGTCTCAGGTCAGAAGAACAACAAGTAAAAAAATACTATGTATATGCATGAAAGTGTCTCTAATGGAGTAGTAGTCATGGCTGAAGTTGCTACAGGAATATTAAGGCAAGAATTTCCATTCATATATCTAGGATGTCCTATTTTCTATATGAGGAAGAAGAAGGTCTATTACCAGTAGCTAATGAATAGAATAAGAAACAAATTGCAAGCTTGGAAAGGTATACTTTTATCTTTGGGGGAAAGAGTTGTTTTAATCAATCATATGCTGCAGAGTATGCCAATACATTATTTATCAGTGATGAATCCACCTAAGAATATACTAGATACTATTTAGAAAACCCTTATAAGGTTCTTTTGGAGTAGTTCAATAGGAGGTAAAGGCAAACATTGGGTATCTTGGTCTGAATTATGTTTACCAGTAGAGGAAGGGGTCTGGGTTTTAGACAATTGCAAAATGTATCCACAACTTTATTTTGTAAACTATGGTGTAATTTCAGGACTAGGAACACTATTTGGAGTGACTATATGAAGAATAAGTATTAGTGGAAATACCATCCAAAGGAAATTGTGTAGAAAACAGGAGGAGGATCTCAAGTTTAGAAGAAGTGTTACAATTGAGGAAATTTATAGATCACCTCATTAATTGGAGGCTTAGAGGAGGGGATGCTCATATATGGTATGATAACTGGAGTGGTATTGGTGATTTGTACTCAATAATGCAGGACAATAAAGAATAGGATGATAGGTACAAGCAAGTCAAGGATTTTGGTGGATCTCTTAACAGAATTATTCACAGATGATATTGTGGACCACAAAAGCAAAAAGTAAAACCTCCTCAGTAACCAGAATAGGATGATATAGCAATATGGAGCATAAATACAAAAGAAAAGTTTACTATCAAATCTGCTTGGTAGTATGTGAGACATAAGGAAAATACTATAGAGTTTTATAAGCAGTTGTGGATAAAGGGATTACCTTTCAAAATATGTTTTTTCATGTGGAGAATGTGGAGAGGTAAAATTGCAGTGTATGCTACAATCAGAAGATGAGGAGTAGAGGGACCATCAAGATGTTGGTGCTGCCAAAATCCAACACAAGAGACTATGTCTCATGTGTTGCTGAGATCACAAATTGCTAACAGGACCTGGTCCTACTTTTCTTCTTCTGCAGGTATCAACATACAAGGAATGATCCTGAGGAATACCATTTTTGCTTGGCGGGAAGCACCGGTCAAGGCAAGGGAAAAAGCATACTATAGAACAATTCTAGGAATCATAATGTAGGAGTTGTGGAGAAGAAGAAATTCTCTGAAACATAGTGGAAAGAGAATAGCAGAGCAGAGGTTAATATTTAATATGACTAGGCATCTAAGGATGTTGCTTAAATTTAGAAAGCCAGCATTGGAGTTCCTATCTGAATAGCCTGATATCTTAAAGCAGTTCAACCAATTGAAGCCTAAAATTATAGTTATACCAGTTATATGAGAGGTACCAGCACAGGATTAGGTAAAATATAATACGGATAGAGTATCAAATAGAGGGCATTTTACTTAAGAGACACAAATGGAGACACACAGCAGCAACTATAGAAGACATGGGCATTTTGTTTAAGAGACACAAATGGAGATATAGTACATACAGCAAGAGCAGCTATAGAGGGCACTAATTCTATGGAAGCAGAGGCATGGGCTATTCTACAAGCAGCAATACATTGTAATAGCACACAACAGAATAAGGTAATCATTTAAACTAATTCTTTTCTAATGCAACTTCTATTGACAAAGGAGTGGAAAATGCAATAGCAAACAACATACAAGATTATACATATATGGCGGCTACTAGCAACAAAATAAGTGCAAATACAACACATTTATAGAGAGGGCAATCAATTAGCAGATTGTTTAGCTAATATTGCTTTGGAGCAGCAGTTCACATACACAAGTTTTAGTCAACTACCAACTGCAACTAAAAAGATTCTAAACAGTGATAAACAGCAATGTCCATACATTAGGATAGCAGTGTTCAAGAAGACTAGTAAGTCTAATGATAAGGATTGAATATTATTCTTATTTACAAGCTGAACACCTACTCAAAAAGAAGAAAAGCATATTTATCCTATTTACACCATCCAACAAAAAAAATTTCTCAGTAGGTTTGGGGGTTACTTGGTCAGATCTTCAATGTATGCGGCTAAAGGAATTGACTACATCCAATCACATGTGGGTCCGAGCATCTCTTAATCTCTATCCTTTCCATAACTCCAAAGCCAAATGGATATAATTAGTGGTATGGTCAGGTCAAAGAGATAAACACAGTAGCAAAACGAGCCTGGATGCAAAATCAATTCTCAGTGGCTAAGACGCAAATCTTTAGCACCAAAAATCATTGAGTACTTCCTTACACTGAGGACTATATCTAAAATAAAGGAAAATACATCAGTTGTAAGTACTAAAATAAGATTTAAGGTTAAGTCAGTGTAATACCCCGTATTTCCCTAGCCTAGAGTAACCCTTAGTACATGGGTTATTCTAAATAAAAAATTTTAAATACTTAGTAATTTTCAGATTTGAGACTGTCATTATGTAGGAGATTCAATTAGCTTTCCAACGATATAAAATTCGCCTAAATCCGATAACTGAGTAAGAAGTTATGACGATTTTACGTTTTAGTCGTTAAACATCGTCATTCAGGCCAGTAGCGCATCGCGGAGTGTGTTAAAATAGAAATTGTCAATTTCCAGTGACACTCCATGATATTGGTGCATCGCACCATAGACCCAGTTCATAATTGTCAATTTTGAGTGTACCAACGTGATTCCACCACGTCGCGGTACGCTTTCAGTTCACAAATAAAGTGGCAACGCAATACCACCGCATCGCGCCACCATACAATTTCCCAGTCGTCATTTTCCAGTGGCCTAGCGCCATAGCGGCGCATTGTGCCAGGGGTCAAATCAGGAAAATTTCTCAAAAAATTAAAGTTGCGCCCAGGTTTAAAATAGTCTTTTCCCATGATTGTATTCTACCCAGATGTGGGATTTAAGTCCTAAACACATGTAAAACCCTTCATTATTTACTTTTTTCCCTAAATCAAAAAATAATTCTCTCTCAAGAAAACAAACCCTAGCTCTCAAGAATCAAGGTCAATCCCAAGAATTTCTCCAAGAACTAATCAAATTAAGGTATGTTAGATGTTCATACATGGATCTTTACCTTCCATTGAGCCCAAGAATCCTTTTTCAAAATACAAGATTTATGATTTAGGACTTTCATATTTGAATTAGATTGAATTTATGTTCATGTTGTTGTTTGAGTTTTAATCCATGATTTAGATTACAAGATTCAAGAATTGATCCTAGTATGTGTTAAATTACATGATAGTCATGATGAACCCTTCAATTTGCAAGTTGATTATTGTAGCCATTACTAACCCTAAGTGTTTATGAATTAATGAACCAAGCATGCTTCTCATGTGTTTGATAAATTTCTATGAGAATGAAATAATGTTATTATAGCATATAACATGTAATCCCTATTCATGTACAAGTTAATGCATTACAAGTGTTTGATGGAATGTCTCTATGAATGAATTAAGACCAAGTGAACATTGTTATGTTATTCAAGATTATGCTTTTCTTTACTTTTCACGCTATCGAGTCTTGGGGGTATTTAATACCCGATAACTTAGTTGTTTATTTAGAGCCAGTGTCATAGTATCAGTTATGTCATAATCAGTAGTACTTTCAGTCCGTTACAGAACTCACTAAAATTTAGTCAGTTACAAAACTTAAGAAAACTCAGTAATATCAGTGAATTCAGTCCAGTTTAGTCCAGTATAATAGTTCAGTATCTTTTAGTTGGGAGTAGGATTCAGCACCGAGTAAACCTAAGGATGAGGGCTCACCTGCCAGCAGAGGGTGTGATCCTTAAAAGCAATCCCTGCATTCCAGAACTATGTAGCCATCTTAGGTTGAGACATCAAACCTGCCCGTTGAGGGTTGATGAGGTGCTCTACCTGCTAGTAGAGGGTACCACCATTCTCGTTTAGGGAATCTACCAGTAAAGGGTTACTCTTCATCTTGTCTTTACCCATGGCATAGTACTGACACCCTTCTAATTGGAGTTACAGATTGGACCCCAGATCAATTATCTTATCTTATTTGGGACATATCAGTTAGATGATTACCTCCCACAGTTTTAGTTTCAGTCTCAGTCTTCAGAGTAGAACTTAGTTCAGTTCTACAGAATCAGGACTGTCAGATACAATCACTCAGTTATCAGTAATTCAGATTATTAGTGATCTCAGATTACCAGTATATTCAATTATCAGTTATCAGATCTAATTTCAGTATACTTATTTATAGTATGCACAGTATGTTCAGTCGTTAGAGATCCTTTATGTATGCCAATTCAGCTTTTGCATATCATTCAGTTAGTTATTGATCATGCATATAAACCCATACATTTAGCCTTACCTCATTTAGCATACCAGTACATTCCTACATACTGATTGTATACCCATTTTTTGCGCTTTGATGTTTCATATCACAGGTTCGGACACTCAGGTTCCTGACCGCGCTTAGCCAGATCCAGCCAGTAGTAGCAGATTTAGCAGTGAGTCCTCATCTATCGAGGATATGTTTTTATTTTAGTACTTCAACTTATCAGTATTTTAGTAGATGAAGTTAGTTGGGGGATTATCCCATCAACTCCACTTTTAGACAGATTCAGTTAGTGGCATTGCAGACTAGATTTTCAGATAGTTTTTAGTTTTACAGATGTTATATTTTATTAGTATTTTAGATATTTTGAACCTTATGGAGTTTCAGACCATTTTTTCACATTTATTTCAGTATATTCTTTCAGTGCTTACAAAAGATATCAGTCATAGGTTAGCTTGTGGTCCTTCGAGGTCATAAGCACCGTGTAGCGACTAGGGGTAGTCCCGGGTCATTACAAACTTGGTATCAGAGCCGCTCCTATGTCAACCCTGTTGGTGGACCAGAGTTCAAACTGAGAGTAGGCAAATCTCGGTAAGGAAAGGCAAACATCAGTCCAGAGTGTAGGTGAATCCCATTCGGTGAGGCAAATCTCAACGAGGACGCTGAGTCCATAAGGGGGTGTATGTAACACCCCAACTTAGGAAAGAGTCCCACATCATCAAAACACATGAGGTATAATGGGTATATAAGTAAGAAATCCTTACTTCCTAGTTACACATTTTAAGCAGTACGGGCTTGAGCCCAGAACGGATAATACCACTAGTGGGTTGGGGAGTTACAGGGGTCTCTCGGTCCTTTATGGTTCGATATGCCCATCACGTCCAGGGCTTCGAATTGGGTCGTGATTGAATGGTATTAGAGCCTAAGGATCAACAGTGTCCTAGGAAGTCTGAAAAGTCGCATCTCGTAGAGTCTTGTGCATGGGTGTGTAGCGCGCCATACTTATGAACAGAAGGTTATGAGATGTTTTAGGAAAAGTCTCCCTTCTTTCAGTATTCATGTCGTGCGAGTAAGCATAAGCTCAAGTTAATCTCTCAGTCTACTCTGCTTCTTCCTTTCATTTACAGAACATGCCTCCCAAAAGGACTAACGAAATAAGAACCAAAAATCAGTCAGCACCTTCAGGCAGATCACCTGGATGAGCACGTCTCTCATGCAAAATTCAAAGCTGCATTCACTACTCTATCCAATTTAGTCAAAGCTCAGAATGAACGGCCAGCTGCTATTCTGTGTCATTTTGGTGAGGCAGAGGTTGAAGCTTTCTCCAAAGGTCTATGGGACATCATGATCAAAATAGTGATTCAGATAATTTAGAAAGCAACTTGTTCGTGTTGTTAAAGGTGGTATTCAAAGCCAGCTCTTGCTGGTACTCTCCTATTACCGTGTGACCTAATAAATGTGTACAAAATTTTGTGAATCATGGTTGGAAAGAAATACATCTTTACAGCGAAAAAAATATGTTTTAGATTTAGATTTTGAACTTCTAAACTAATTTAATCATTAAATTTAATTTAACAGGTATTAATCATGAATCCTCAAGAGATTGATCACAGCAGGAAGAAAAAATGCATCTGCTATTATAGAATTAATAAATGCACGTATACCAGTGTAAATAGACATCAATCAATATGATATGTGCAATGAATGTCAAGTGACCATCCAGTAGTATGATATTCCCAAGATTGTATAAAACATACATTTGGGAACTTATGATATGTTCGTCATAGTGATATTGTGGTATTAAAATAAATAAATATATATATATATATATATATATGTATATATATATATATAAATACATACATACATACACACAAAAAAAAAAATTATGTGTTGGCCCCGTGCAAAGAACGGGCATCCTCATCTAGTCTAGTTCTAGTTCTAGTTTTTACTCTTATAAATAAATGAAGAATGAGTGTACTACTATTTTGTCTTTTTGTGTAGTACATCAATTCTTCATTTATAAGTAATTATATATTATTATTATTTTTGCTATTACTATTACTATTGTTATTATTATTATTATTATTATATTATTTACTTATTTTTCTACTACTACTACTATTATTATTATTATTATTATTACTATTATAATTTTTTTGTGCTACTATATATTTTTTACTATAACCATTACTATTATTATAATAATACTAATAATAATAATAATTATTATTATTACTATTATTATTATTATATTATTATTATTATTACTATTATTACTTTACTTTACTACTATATATAAGTGAAGGTTGGGGTGACTACCAAAGGTAGTTCGGTAATTTTATTCACCCGAACCTTTGCTTGTATATAGTAGTAAATAAAATGGTTACACATGCATATGGTTTTTTTCTTATATTTATTAGTTTTGTCCTCATTTTTATTGTGCAATAAAATGGTTACACATGCATATTACTTTTTTCTTATATTTATTTGTTTTCTTTTTGTGTAGTACACAAATCCTTCATTTATAAGTAATTATATATTATTATTATATTATTTTTTGCTATATCTATTACTACTACTACTACTATTATTATTATTATTATTATTATTGTTACTTTACTTTACTACTATATATTTTTTACTATTATCATTACTATTATTATTATATTATTATTATTACTATTATTATTTTACTTTACTACGGTATATAAGTGAAGGTTGGAGTGACTACCAAAGGTAGTCGGTAATTTTAGTCACCCCAACCTTTACTTATGTATAGTAGTAAATAAAATGGTTACACATGCATATGGTTTTTCTTAGTTTTGTCCTCATTTTTATTGTACAATAAAATGGTTACACGTGCATATTGCTTTTTTCTTATATTTATTTGTTTTGTCCTCATGTATTATTTTAATAATATTTTTATTTAGACATTTGTAATTGAATTATACATGGTAGTAATTTTTATAAATATTTTTTGGTTCCTTATTAAATTACTTGTTTTTATACCCCAAGGGTATTTTGGTAATTTTATGGTGCAATAGAATGGTTACACATGTATATTACTTTTTTCTTATATTTATTAGTTTCGTCCTCATTTTTATGGTGCAATAAATGGCTACACGTGCATTTTGTTTTTTCTTACATTTATTAGTTTTGTCCTCATATATTATTTTAATAATATTTTTATTTAGACATTTGTAATTGAATTATACATGGTAGTAATTTTTTATAAATATTTATTAAATGACTACCAAGGGTATTTCAATAATTTTATGGCGCAATAAATATTTCAAAATCACCGTGTGTCTCCTCACTACTCAATTGTCTTTTTGTGGGCTACTACTACCACTACCACTACCTCTACCACTACCACTACTACTACCACTACCACTACCACTACGACTACTACCACTACCACTACTACTACCACCACCACTGCTACTGCTACCATTACTACCACTACCACTACCACTACTACTACGACTACTACTACCACTACCACTACTACTACCACCACCACTACCACCGCCGCCTCCGCCACCACCACTACTACCACCGCCACCACTACTACCACCACTACCACCACCACTACTACCACCACTACTACCACTACTACCACCACCACTACTATTACTACTACTACTACTACCACCACTACTACCACCATTACTACCACTACTCCTGCTACTGCTACTACGGCTACCACCACTACTACCACTACCACCACTACCACTACTACTACTACTAGTCACCCCAACCTTCACTTATATATAGTAGTAAAGTAAAGTAATAATAGTAATAATAATAATAATAATAATAATAATAATAACGATATAATAATAATAGTAATAATAATAATAATAATATAATAATAATGATAATTATTATTATTATTATTATTATTATAATAGTAATGATAATAGTAAAAAATATATAGTAGTAAAGTAAAGTAATAATAGTAATAATAATAATAACAATATAATAATAATGATAATAGTAGTAGTAATGGTAATAGTACAAAAAAATTATAATAGTAATAATAATAATAATAATAGTAGTAGTAGTAGTTGTAGTAATAGCAAAAATAAGTAAATAATATAATAATACTTTACATATGTAAAGTATTATTATATGTAAAGTATCAAAACTATCTGTAGCATATTACTTTACTTGTTACATGCAACATCTGACCAATATAATAAAATGGTTACACATACATATTGCTTTACCATCTGTAGCAATAGATGGTCTGTATGTGCAATAGATGGTCTGTCGCAATAGATTTACCATCTGTTGTAATATTTATTGCAACATATAGATTATCTATTGCAACATAAGGACCATCTGTTAAAGGAGATGTTTTGATTTCTTCACAACAGATTTACCATTTGTTGCAATAGATGGTCTGTATGTGCAACAGATGGTCAGTCGCAATAGATTTACCATCAATTGCAATATCTGTTGCAACATATGGATTATCTGTTGCAATAGAAGGACTATCTATTGAAAAAGATATTTTGATCTCTTCTAACAGCTGATTCATCAGTTGCAACAGATGGAGAATTTGATTCATCAGCTATTTTGCGTACAAATAAATAAACAACACTACCTGACATATCTTGATGGGGTCGGAAGAATAAGGTACGTGCAGATGAATGGATCCATTTTCATGTGTGGGAGTTATGCATTATTGATCAAGCTACCATGACAGACACACATAAAGTGCAATAATTTCGTGAATGCAATTTTTTACCGATTAGATACTGATCCTTCAAATAAGATCCTGCATTGTACAGTTTAGTGCGAATTAATAAGGCCGAAGGGTTCCAAAGCGGTGGAGTCGATACCCTGTTATAATTTAATGATGGTTTATGCTCATATATTTATGTCAAGTTTAGGGAATGGTTCAAGTTTTTGGCAGCAGTGTAAATATTCAATAGTGATTGAGCCAATTTTAATGGTGTAATGGACTTCTTGAAAGGCCTCTGAAGCCTCGCACTATAGTAAACAACGATGGAACCAATTAAAATTACCCTATCCAAATTTTTATGGAAAGGTTGCTGGAGGAGACTATTATACAGTAGAAGGTTCTTGAGAGAATACCTGTGCAGAAAGGGGGAGATGGAGAAAGCCATATATCATCTCAGACCTTATTTAAGAGGAAACACATGGAAGCAAGTTAGGAACTTCTAGCGAATTTGGATAATGAAATTGACATGAGAAACAAAAGAATTAAATGAGCTTCAAATGTGAAAGTGTATCCAAATATAAGAATCCGTCAGTCTTTGAAGAAAAAGAACAATGGTCAACAAGACTGGAGCTGGACACTTTGCTAGAGACTGTAACTGGCGAGCGTGGCCTCAATGAAGACTCTCACAAGGTACAGGATAAGAACTCTAAGGAAGAAGTTTCGCAAGCATAGGAAATTGGTATGATTGTCAGTCAAAATTAAAATCTGAACCAACAACTCCTAAATTAAAAATAAGGAAAGCTAAGGCGTCAATTTCTGAAGTCTAACTTGCATGCCATGGCTTCTGTTTATGGCTATGATCAGGTCAATGGCAGTAGAAATAAAAAGGTTTGAAGTTGGGCAGAAATTTCATGCCTTGTTGTTTCCACTGCCTTTGACTTGACCAAAACCATAAAAAAGAGGCATGGGATGCAAGTTTAACTTGAGAAATTACCACCTTGGCTTGATCCTGTATTTTTAATTCAGGAGTAGTTGGTTCAGGTTTCAATTCTGACCGACAATCTTACCACCTTCCGTGCTCGTGAAGCTGCTTCCTTAGAGTTCTGATCCTATACTTTGTGAGAGTCTTCATTGAGGTCATGCTCACTAGTTGCAGTCTCTAGCAAAGTGTCTAGCTCCAGTCCTGTTGACCATTCTTCTTTTTCTTCAATGATTGGCGGATTTTTATATTTGGATACACTTCCACATTTGAAGATCATTCAGTTTTTTGTTTCTCATGTCAATTTCATTGGTCAGATTCGCTACACTTTCCTTCCTACCATGTGTTTTCTCTTAAACAAGGTTTGAGATGATATATGGCCTTCTTAACCTCCCCCTTCCCACACAGGTATTCTCCCAAACATTTTTTGCGGTATAATAGCCTCCTCCAGCAACCCATCCATATAAATTTAGTTCAGAGGAATTTCTATTGGTTCCATCATTATTTGCTGTAGTGCCAGGCTTTGAAGGCCTTTCAAGAAGTCCATTGCGCCATTAAAATCGGTCCAATCAGTATTGGATATTTACATTGCTGCCAAAAATTTGAACCATTCCCCAAACTTAGACACAAAAACATAAGCATAAACCACTATTAAATTGTAACAGGGTATCAACACCACTGTCTTGGTCCGTCAGCCTTACCAGTTCTAACCTAACAATCTTAATTATAAAATATCATATCTTATTTGAAGGATTAATGCCTAAAAGGTAAAGAACAAACATTCACAAAATCATTGTATTGGAAATGTGTTTTCGCGATAGGTTGATCAGTAATACATACCTTCCACATATGAAGTGGTTCCATCTGCAAGCAGTTTATTCCTCCCAACCCATCTTTACTCTAGCCTTTAATACTGGCCGGGAAAAAGTGGATCCAGTTTCACTTCCTTTTATCTACAAACAAGAGAAATACATTTGATGTCAAACAAGAGAAGAACAAATAAAACATTATAAAAATGCAACACGAAATTAAGTGAATCAACAAATGACCAATTTGATGTAATAGATTACCTACCTGTTCAATCGATGAGGCATTTATTGCAACATATGTATGACAAACTACAACAGAAAGATCAACTGTTGGAATAAATCAAACCAGCCTAGTTGCTGGTTTGATTTCTTTAAACAGTTGCTCCGTTTGTACAAAAGGGTAGCACAAAATTGAGTGAACCAATAGATGATCAATCTGATGTAACAGATTACCCATCTGTTCAACCGATGAGGCATATGTTGCAATAGATGTATGACATGTTGCAACAAATGGGTCATCTGTTAGAATAAATCAAACCAGCCTTGCTACTGGTTTGATTTCTTCAAATATTTGCTCCGTCTGTCCCGACAAATGATTCATCAGTTGCAACAGTTGAGAAAATTGTTGCAACACACCAACAACAGCATCAACAATAAAAAAATAACACCATATGTTCCAACACCATCAACAACACAAACACCATATGTTCTAACACGACCACCACCACTCCAACAACAACAACACCAAAGTAACAAACAAAAGACATAAAAATAACTATACTAATAACAAGGTTTTTTAAGTTCTCCAAACATATGACTTTTTTCTCAAATTTTAATAAAAACAACGGTTTGTTCATTCAAGACTTAAGAGTCACCTTTCCTTCAATTTTCTCAATAAATACGAAACTGGTAATGGGTAAATCATTAATAGCAACAGATGTAAATATCTAATTTAAATAACATACAAAAAAAAAGACGAGATGGAAAGAGCAATAGTGAACCATACCTGCAATATCAAAAAAGCAAAGGGGTCAGAACATCCAGTACAGTCGAGAAAAGATATTGATCGATTGAGATCCGAAGGATCCTCATTCGAAAAAAGAGAGAGAAGAGAGGAAAAAGGGAAAGAAAGAAAATTGAGAATAAAGAAGAGAGAGAGAGATAAGTTGAGTTTCTCGTCTCGAGTTTATAGCTGAAGGAGAGAGTATTCTACTCCCTCCATTTCATATTAGTTGAGTTGGCCCCAATAGACTTGGCACACCCATTAAAATAATATTTATTAGGGGTCTATTTTGCCAAATTAGTCTTATTAATTATGCTTTGAAAATATAAATTCGAATATATACAACTTGTTTAGTCATTTAATGATAAGGGTATTATTGGAAGAACATATTAAAATCCTCTTGATTTCATCATTGGGACAACTAAATTGAAACAAATATTTTTAGAAAGAGGGTCAACTAAAATAAAATGGAGAGAGTAGATATGGATTGTAAATATTCATTAATAACTTTTGAGGGGCACGAGGAGACGGTGACATTGATTGTTAATCTGTTTCATCAGATAGTTAAACTATTGCATCATATGCTAAATCTGTTGCATTAGATTTTTCTATCCGATAGTTCCTCTATTGCATCAGAAGATTAATCTGTTGCATCAGATGGTAAATCAGTTGCATCAGATGTTTAATCTGTTGCATCAGAATTTTAATCTGATGGTTCCTCTGTTGCATCAGATGGTTGATCTATTGCATCATATGATAACTTTGTTACATCAGATGGTTAATATGTTGCACTATATGGATAATCTGTTGGAGAAAAAAATAGTAGCACGATTTTATTCAACAGAAAAACAGCAATATCACCATTTTTATCAAAAACGAGAACAGAACAAATCAACCCAGCAACGGGCGCAACACGAAAAACACCAATATCGTTGTTTTGTTTGTATAAACACAAACAACGAAAATCAAACTTCAAAAAAATGCAACAAACAGGAATTAGGGTTTTATTCAGATCGCATTTTAAATTAAAGCAACAAATATTGAAATTGTTAACCAATACTATAAGAGAAGTTGGCTCAAGTTCCTCGTTTTCTTTAAAACTAAAAATGCCATAATTTTTTACCTGTGAAAGAAGAAAAGAAACGATGAAGAACTCAAAGTTGTTGTGGCCTGAAAGAAAGGTTGTCACATCTATTGAAGGTTGAAGTCGAAAAGGAACTCGAAGCCCAACTACTTGTCGTCGGAGGTTGAAGTCGCAGGGGATTGAAAGGAGAAATTTGCAGAATTGTTGGTTGAGAAAAGTCATCGAGCGACGATCGATGATTTGGATTGAAGAGAGGTGTGGGTTGGGTTGATTTGTATTTTTGTAAAGATTAGAAAGTTTTAAAAATATTAATTTAAAAATATTAATCAAGTCCACAATTAATTTAATCAAGTTTTCTAATTATGTTTGACCCTTTAAGTTGATCAATGTCACCAATTCTTCATTCAAATCTTTCCTTCAATTTTCTCTTACACATGCAATTTTTGAAAGAGATACTTGGAATAGATGTTCAGAGGCAAGTTAAATCGGAAACTTGGTTCAGTAATCCAGCAATAAATGATACAAGTATAAATATGTCTTCTCAGTAGTGCCCCTTTGATAATCTACAACTATTCGAATAACAAAAACAATTATGTCAAGCAAACAAGCACCCTTGCTCAGCATGGGGATCACCCCGGCCAATAAAGGTAGGTCTCAACAATTTTCTTATTAGAATGATCAGCCAAGGTAACTTTGTACCCCCTCTTCAATATTTATATTTTATAGAAGAAGATTATGTGCAATGAGTTCTTCATCAAAATAAATAAACAAATAACATGCAGTTAACTCATTTCTGACTAGCATCATCTTTGTCACTACCTATAAATCTGCTACTAGATTGCTTTGGCCATTAGAGATGAAATAGAAGAGTTGAAGAAGGAAAGCATCGATGTACCTCAATTGATGTTATTCCAGAAGAATGAACTCAATTTTCTTGAAATGAGTTGTCAGCTTCTTCAGAGTCACTTTACAGGTCCTTTTTTATCATCTTGTTATTCTAATCTAAACTTCTTTCAACTGAACATGCTTATAGCGAGCTTATCTGTTATGGCCAGCAGATCCACACTCACATATTCTACTCAATCTTCAACAATTTTATCCACTCAGTCGTCATATATGTTGTTCTGATCACTTTTAAGAACTTATGAATTCGTTGGGAGTTCCCCTCAATTTTCAGGAAGGAATTAACTTATGGAGCAACCATTCGCCCAGGGTCTATGACATCCACCCTCCAGGAACTCCATCCACGTATGAGATAACTGATAGAACGAATAAGATGCGTACTTGACAAATATTTTGCAATCCTGATTGTGAAAGGATTGATCTAAATTAGTGTACAGTTCTCTTCTATGGTGTTATGTGGTAATTTTCTCCTTCCGCTTTGGTTGTTTTTCTAAGATCAACTTGCCATCTCTAATCTTTTAAATAAAAATTGAACACTATGCTTCTGTAAAAAAAGAATAGATATTGTAGCTCCCGTGGTATTCTATCGGAGTTTGTGGATTTTCTTACTCTCGGCACTCAGTGTTTCCTAACATCTACCAATCTATGGCTGATAAGTCAAAATTTAATGCAGCACTTATAATATGGTACAGTTTTCTACTTATTGAATTGAACTATGCATTCTAATCTATGGTCTTTTAAGTACCTGTACTTTCTGATCATGAAGCTTTATTCTGTGTATTCTAATATGGAGATGTTGCAACAATGGTGTATCTCATGTTTTGTCAAAGCACATTATGACAGATAATTTTAAATATGCTGGAGAGTTCAATTGCTTCAAAAGTTGAAGTATGGATCGCTATATGTATGCTCTCTCTTCTCCTCCCTCTCCCCCTCCAAAAAAATAATATATTAGCCTGGATCTTCAATATTTTTCTCTACCATACAGGTTATCAACCCATTCACGAAGTATCCTCTTTCACTGTCAATTGTTCATAATTTTTTTTTCTGAATATATTAGTTAACACTTTATATTGCTTGAATCAACAACATAGAACTACTATGCATATCCTGTGGTTTACCTTAATGTTCAGACTTGCATAGAAATGCATTATTGATAAATCCCTTGGTAAGTTTTGTGTACACACTATCCGCCTCAAACTCCACTTGTGGAAATATTGTATATTGTTGTTGTTGGGTTCATAGTGTGTTGAATGGAAAATGGAGAAATCAAGTGAAGGAAAGGAGATACCCAAATTGAAAAGTGTACTCTTTAAATTGGAAAGTTTACTCTTCTCCCACATTGGTGGAAGAAGAGAACTTTAAAGTGTTTATAAAGTGAAACACTTACTTCACTTGGTAAGTGAGGCAAGGAAATAGAGATGCCTCGCGTCGTCATTGTTGTTGCTCGACTTGGATTTGGATTTGATCGATCAATGAGATCATACTTTTTGGACAAAGTTTATTTGACGAAAAGAAATCCATACTGAAAATCAATCCGAAACAGTAATGCTCCATTAATTTACTATGCACGCAGTAACAGTGAACTGGTGCACTGTTACGAGTGAACAGTTGCACTATTACGAGTGAACAGTTGCACTGGTTCGACTGAACTGATGCAACTCTTCAATTCGAAGTGATGCACTGTTTCACAAAATGGTATAATGTTTAAGAAAAATTACTGCAATGGTTTAAGTAAACAGACATGCATTTTCAGGAAAAGACACACACCTTTGCATTGAACCAATGCCACCTTTCTGAAAAGGTATGGTATGGCTATAAAAACCTGGTTTCACCCACAGGTTTTTAAAATTATTATTTTTTATTACAAGCTTCTCTTCTTGTCTTAAAATACTCTAAGTGTGATCATTCTAACCGTGAGTGTGTTCGAAGAATCTGCCTATTTGAGGTACCGCTATAGTCGGATTGAAGGCCATTTTATCCTGGGAGGAAGACTCCACAACCTCGGGTACAGTGAGGGGAATTATTTCCTTAAGGAAAGTCCGTGAATTCGGACGACTTTGCCTTAACAACTTTCTGTTTCATCTACTTTCTGAAAAAGAAAAGAAAAAATACACCTCTTTGAAAGATCATTTTGATCTTGTGTTGAGGGTATTTGTTCAACTTCTTTGTGTTCTTGTTCTCAAGAGTTGAAGTTGTTATTCTATTATATAGATTCTACGTACCCGTATTATCGGAAGTAACAATCTTAAGAAAATAATCTACAGAATCTGTATAACTTATTTTTGGAGATTAAAGCTTATGCTTTCTACTCCGTCTGAATTTAACTTGTGATTAGAAGACATAAAATCTTCATCAAAAGTTGAAGTTCACTCGATTGACGATTTGAAGTTATAAAAACTTCATCGTTAATTAGAAACAAGAAGGAAAAGTTGTAAAGTTATTTAACTTTATTAATAGTATTCTGAAAAATACTAATTTTTCTGTCTTGTGGTGACAGGAAAAATGACAACTGAAAGTCAAATGATGGATGCGACAACGTCTATGGGGGCAACTAATATTGCCACATCAAGTTGCACAAATGCTCCACCAACGATGGCCCCGACGGAGAAGCCCAGAAAATTTTCTGGCATCGACTTCAAGCGGTGGCAACAAAAGATGTTCTTTTACCTCACCACGTTATGTCTACAACGGTTCACTAGCGAAGACGCTCCCGAGGTGCCCGAGGGAACCTCGGACAAGGACCGCTTCGTTATTGTAGAAGCTTGGAAACATTCAGATTTCCTTTGCAGGAACTATATTCTGAGTGGTCTCCAAGATGACCTCTATAATGTCTATAGTGGAACCAAGACATCAAAAGAACTGTGGGAGGCACTTGAACGGAAATATAAAATGGAAGATGTGGGAATTAAGAAATTCCTTGTTGCACGATTCCTTGACTTCAAAATGATTGATAGCAAATTTGTTGTCTCTCAAGTACAGGAGTTGCAAGTCATCATACATGATCTCCTAGCAGAAGGTATAATTTTGAAAAATACCTTAGTTGAACAAATTAAAAATGTTCATAATACTCAAATAAACTGTTTCGTAGGTTTAATTGTGAATGATGTTTTCCAAGTAGCAGCAATAGTTGAGAAGCTACCACCTTTGTGGAAAGACTTCAAAAACTACTTAAAGCATAAGCGCAAGGAGATGACCGTTGAAAATCTTATTGTCCGACTTCGTATTGAAGAAGATAATAAAGTTGCCGAAAGAAGGTCAAAGGGAAATTCTACAATGAGTGGAGCACATATTGTAGAAGATGGCCAAAACAACTCGAAGAAAAGAAAGAATGTTGAACATGGAAGCAATCATCCCAAGAAAAAGTTTAAGGGAAAGTGCTTCAACTGTGGAAAAGTTGGACACAAATCAACAGACTGTCGAGCCTCGAAAAAAGGGAAGAAAAAGGACCAAGCGAATCTGATTGAGTCCAACAAGGATTATGACGACCTGTGCGCTATGTTCACGGAATGCAACATGGTCGGCAATCCACGCGCTTGGTGGATGGATTCAGGGGCCACACGTCATGTCTGCGCAAGCAAAGAGTTGTTCTCGAGATATGCTCCGGCTCAAGCGAAAGAAACAATTTACATGGCCAACTCCACGACTGCTAAGGTGGAGGGAATAGGAAAAGTTTGCCTAAAGATGACATCCGGAAAGGTTTTGACACTGAATAATGTGTTATATGTTCCGGAGTTACGTAGGAACTTAATTTCTATTTCACTCCTAGATAAAAAAGGTTTCAAATGTGTAACCGTTTCTGGAAAAATAGTAGTTAGCAAAGGAGAAATGTATGTAGGAAAAGTCTATCTCGAGGAAGGCCTTTATAAGATGAATGTAATGACTGTTGAAATAAATAAACATTTAAATTCTTCTTACTTGCTTGAGTCTTATAATTTATGGCATGAACGTTTAGGCCATGTTAATTACAAAACGTTACGAAAACTGATTAACTTAGAAATTTTGCCAAATTTTGAGTGCAATAAATCTAAGTGTCAAACGTGTGTAGAATCAAAGTATGCTAAGCATCCTTATAAGTCTGTAGAAAGGAATTCCAATCCCTTAGACTTAATACACACTGACATTTGTGATATGAAGTTAACACCATCACGTGGTGGAAAAAAGTATTTCATAACTTTTATTGACGATTGCACTAGATATTGTTATGTCTACTTGCTAAATAGTAAGGATGAAGCAATAGATGCGTTTAGGCAATATAAAACTGAAGTTGAAAATCAATTAGACAAAAGGATCAAAATGATAAGAAGTGACAGGGGCGGAGAATATGAATCTCCCTTTGCGCAAATATGTGTAGAGAATGGAATAATCCATCAAACTACGGCCCCGTATTCACCTCAATCTAATGGAATTGCGGAAAGGAAAAACCGAACTTTGAAGGAAATGATGAATGCCTTACTAATAAGTTCTGATTTACCGCAAAACTTGTGGGGGGAGGCTATCCTTACGGCCAATCGTATACTCAATAGAGTTCCCCATAGTAAGACACAATCAATTCCTTACGAAAAATGGAAAGGAAGGAAACCCAACTTAAAATATTTCAAAGTGTGGGGGTGTCTAGCGAAGGTTCAAGTTCCTATACCTAAAAGGGTTAAGATAGGACCTAAAACGGTGGACTGCATGTTCATAGGATATGCTAAAAGCAGTAAAGCATGTCGATTTTTGATTCATAAATTCGAACATTCGGATATAAATGAAAATACGATAATTGAATCAGATAATGCTGAATTCTTTGAAAACATTTATCCGTATAAAACTAGACATGAACAGTCTAGTGGAGGATCTAAACGACCCCGAGATGAACCAAGTGATAATGTACATAATGAAGAAAATCCAAGACGTAGTACACGTCAAAGAACGTCAACTTTGTTTGGATCGGATTTTGTAACATTTCTCTTAGAAGATGAGCCTCGAACGTTTAAAGAAGCGATGTCGTCATCAGACTTATCCTTTTGGAAAGAGGCAGTCAATAGTGAGATTGGTTCAATCTTAAGTAACCATATGTGGGAATTGGTTGATCTTCCTCCAGTAAATAAACCTTTAGGTTCTAAATGGATCTTCAAAAGGAAAATAAAAATGGATGGTACTATTGACAAATACAAGGCAAGACTTGTAGTAAAAGGCTTCAACCAAAAAGAAGGTCTTGATTACTTTGATACATACTCGCCAGTGACAAGGATAATCTCAATTCGAATGTTAATTGCCTTGGCGGCAGTATATGATCTTCAAATCCATCAAATGGATGTGAAAACCGCATTCCTAAACGGAGAATTGGAGGAAGAAATCCACATGGAACAACCTGAGGGTTTTGTGGTTCCAGGAAAAGAAAATAAGTTGTGTAAACTTGTTAAGTCACTTTATGGACTAAAACAAGCACCTAAGCAATGACATGCAAAGTTTGACCAAACCATGTTGGCAAACGGATTCAAGATAAATGAATGTGATAAATGTGTATATATTAAGGACACACCAAATCACCAAGTCATTGTATGTTTATATATGGATGATATGTTGATCATCAGTAGAGACATTTGTGACATAAATGCAACCAAACGAATGCTCGAGAGCAAGTTTGATATGAAAGACGTCGGAGTTGCATATGTGATCTTAGGTATAAGAATCCATCGAACTCCACAAGGGTTAGCACTGTCACAGTCTCATTATATCGAAAAAATACTTGACAAGTTCAAGTATATGGAATTTGATATTGCCAAGACTCAATTGGATGCGAACTTTGCACTTCGGAAAAATGAAAGTGAAAGTGATTCTTAGTTGGAGTACGCAAGAGTATTGGGATGTTTAATGTATATAATGAACTGTACATGACCAGACATAGCATGCACTATCAGTAAATTGAGTCGGTACACGAGTAATCCCAACAAAACTCACTGGATGGCAATGAAAAGAGTTTTGGGTTATCTTAAATACACTCAAGACTATGCTTTGCATTATAATAAATATCCCGCGGTACTTGAAGGATATAGTGATGCAAATTGGATCACCGGATCGAACAAAGTAAAATCCACAAATGGATATGTATTTACTATCGGTGGAGGAGCAGTTTCTTGGAAATCATCGAAACAGACTTGTATCGCTCGCTCTACAATGGAATCTGAATTTATCGCATTAGATAAAGCCGGTGAAGAAGCAGAATGGCTCCGAAATTTCTTTGAAGATATTCCTTATTGGCCTAAGCCAGTGGCACCAGTATGTATACACTGTGATAGCCAAGCGGCAATAGGTAGGGCAGGGAGCATGATGTACAACGGTAAGTCTCGTCACATACGTCGAAGACATAATACCGTTAGAGAACTTATCTCTAGTGGAATTATCACTATAGACTATGTAAAGTCAAAGGATAATATGTCGGATCCACTTACAAAAGGCCTATCTAGAGAAGGAGTAGAAAGGACATCCAAGGGAATGGGTTCAAGGCCTAGGACAAGTCAGCATGGCGGTAACTCTACCTAGCAGACTGGAGATCCCAAGAGCTAGGTTCAAGGAGATCAAACAAAGTTATGTCTGACAGGTTCAACATTGTCATTTACCCAACCCATTCTCATGATGTAGACAATGTATAGTAAACAAGGATAAGACTCAAGGTGAAAAGTCTTTTAATGATTATCTAAATTTGGCAGATTTGACCAAATAGTTCAATCTAAAGGATTGAAACGTTTAGAAATCACCTATGTGAGGACGAAGTGGAAGCCGCTTCAAAGAGAATGTTAGTAAAGGCTATTCTCTAAGCTCTCATGAAAACCGGGAGGTGTTCATGGCTGAAAAGAACAAAACCGTAAGAACCATAAACGGTAAAAGGCTGGTTGTATGACATGTGTTGTCTAGGTGTACATTAAAGTTCGACGGTTCAAAGATATCAAATCTACCGATTGACCGAGTGCATCCGATACATGTTCACTACGGAAAGTTCAAAGGGAAACCCACTTATCCAGATGCAATCAGTCTTTGCTTGATGATCACATACTGTCCGTAAACGTTTTACTAAAAATAGCCATTCCCATTCATGTGGGGGATTGTTGGGTTCATAGTGTGTTGAATGGAAAATGGAGAAATCAAGTGAAGGGAAGGAGACACCCAAATTGGAAAGTGTACTCCTTAAATTGGAAAGTTTACTCTTCTCCCACATTGGTGGAAGAAGAGAACTTTAAAGTGTTTATAAAGTGAAACACTTACTTCGCATGGTAAGTAAGGCAAGGAAATAGAGATGCCTCGCGCCGTCGTCGTCGTCGCTCGCTCGGCTCGGCTTCGGATTTGGATTTGGATTTGGTCAAATGATCGATCGATGAGATCTTTCTTTTTGGACAAAGTTTATTTGACGAAAAGAAATCCAGACTGAAAATCAATCCGAAACAGTAATGCTCCATTAACTTATTATGCATGCAGTAACAGTAAACTGGTGCACTGTTACGAGTGAACAGTTGCACTATTACGAGTGAACAGTTGCACTGGTTCGACTGAACTGATGCAACTCTTCAATTCGAAGTGATGCACTGTTTCACGAAATGGTATAATGTTTAAGAAAAATTACTGCAATGGTTTAAGTAAACAGACATGCATTTTCAGGAAAAGACACACACCTTTGAATTGAACCAATGCCACCTTTCTGAAAAGGTATCGTATGGCTATAAAAACCTGGTTTCACCCACAGGTTTTTAAAATTATTATTTTTTGATTACAAGCTTCTCTTCTTGTCTTAAAATACTCTAAGTGTGATCATTCTAACCGTGAGTGTGTTCGAAGAATCTGCCTATTTGAGGTACCGCTATAGTCGGATTGAAGGCCATTTTATCCTGGGAGGAAGATTCCACAACCTCGGGTACAGTGAGGGGAATTATTTCCTTAAGGAAAGTCCGTGAATTCGGACGACTTTGCCTTAACAACTTTCTGTTTCATCTACTTTCTGAAAAAGAAAAGAAAAAATACACCTCTTTGAAAGATCATTTTGATCTTGTGTTGAGGGTATTTGTTCAACTTCTTTGTGTTCTTGTTCTCAAGAGTTGAAGTTGTGATTCTATTATACAGATTCTACGTACCCGTATTGTCGGAAGTAACAGTTGTTGCTATTTTTCTCGAAATCTAATAGCTGAGAAGGTAGGAAGAATCGCCTTGAAGTTACTACCATATGACCAGGAGGTCACTTGTTCAAGCGTGGAAATAGCCTCTTGCAGAAATGCAGGGATGGCTGCGTGCAAGAGGCCCCCGCGGTCCGGACCTTCCCCATATACCTGACACATAACTGAAACTTTAGTACACCAGGCTGTCCCGGAATAAAGTAGACACCTCCCATAAAAAATATATTTGAAAATCAAAGATGAATACATTGAGAATTAGGTTTCATCGGTTAGTCAGTATTGTCTTTAAAGCTCTCTTCTCAAAGAGGGCATGCCTCTTTGCACCCTCAGGTGATTGTTATTTTCCCTATCTCTTATTTAAGTGCATCAATTCAATTTTGTTTCTACTGATTTTAGAATCCAACCTATGTCTGTTGCAATGCATTTAAGCTTTCGGTTCTGGTAGGGAAGTTTACATATTATGTGTTTCTTTGTTCTCTTGCTATTGTTTGTGCAGTAACACTTCAAGTAAACCTATAGGTGATAGAGTTCTAGTGAAGATAGAGGATGTAGAGGAGAAGAGTGTAGACGACATCCTGTTTCCAACATCAACATAGTTAAAGACGCAAGGAGATGAGGTTGTTGCCGTCAGGAAGGGTCGTTCAATTGGCAAGACAACAGTGGAAATTAGTATGAATTACCATTCTGTAATCATTGACATACACAACTTGGTTTCTAAGTAGGTTAATTGTTTTCTTCTAAATTGATCGTATTACCCGTAAAATGATACATAAGTGTTGTACTCGAAATGTGCGGAAATTGAAGTGAGTTCAACGAACCAAAGCACCTGATTGTGAAAGAGGATGAAATTGTTGGTACGGAGCAAATGACTCCATAAGGAGCAATGAAAAAAATGTGTTTTATACTTCGATTTTGAACTTCTAAATTAATTTAATTACTAAATCAAATTTAACATATGTTTGATTTTGAATGCTCAAGAGATTGATCATAGTAGGAAAAATGCATCTGCTATTATAGAATTTATAAATAGTATATGTACCAATATAAATAGGCAATAATCACTATGATTTGTAAATGTCATGTGAGCATCCAGTAGTGTAATATTTCATGCTTGTTTAAAACAAACATTTGAGATCTTTTGATATGTCCGTGATAGTGATATTTAAACATACATTTGAGATCTTTTGATATGTCCGTGATAGTGATATTGTTATATATTGAAATATATTATTTAATATAATATACAACAATTAGTTTATATTGATCTTTATATGTAACTTAATTATTAAGGTCCATAGCAAAATTATGCGTTGGGTCTGTGCAAAGCACGGACATATCCATCTAGTATTATTTAAAAGAGTAAGTTAAAGACGGCCAAGGGTATACTTGTCATTTCACATGTAAATGGTACAGTCACTAGTCAACAGTAATATCAACAAAAAACTCCATTAGTCATTTCTTTTTTTTCTAGCTTATGTGTCTACAGTTTTTCTAAGTGAACTCATTATGTGCCTGACAACATTTTTACTTTAAGTCTCAACTTATTCAACCACATTATTTACTAAGTAATATTTTAAGTAAATTTAAATTTATAAACTGAATCTCCTTTCCAGAATATTATATTGTTTATATAGAATTAAAATTATTTTTTATTTTTATGTGGTAAATATTTATTTTTTTTCTTCATACATTTATTTTCTTATAAGTTAAACTTTCTAAGTGAAAATTCTGACAGAGTCCAAATTTTCAATACCCCTTAATATTTTAGTTTTTTTCCTCAAAAAATACTATCACGCATGAATTTGATGGGCTAAAATTTAAAGTTGTTAACCTATTTAAAGATATTTTTTTGTACATTATCAAATAGTTTTACAAAAAATATCATTAAATTAGTCAAAAAATATTTTACTAGAAATGAAAAAGAATTACGTATAAAATATTCATATAAGGCTTCGAACACACAAATTTTATATTCACTTATAGATTGTAGGTGTAATCACAATTGTTATGCATGTCAACTCACAAAACAAATATTTAAAAGATAAATTTTTTAAAAAAGATTGAAGTACATTAAATGGTCAATGCGGAAAACTTTTACTGTATTATATAAATATATTTATATGTAAGATTTCATAAAAAATTGAGATTTATAATTTTAAAAATAAGATATATGATACTCCATTCATTCCTTTTTATTTGCTCAATTTGACTTTTGCTTACATTCCTAAATATTTGCTCCTTCAATCTTTCAAGAATAGTTTGAACAAAATCTTTCTATTATATCATTGTTCAATAAATACAATCATTGTAATTTGGAAAGAGGTATAAAATTTAATTAGGGCTATATTAGTAAAACTACTTTTAATTTTATAGGAGTAAGAGATTACGGTGTGTGTCTAACCTAAATATAGCAAATAAAAAGGAATGAAGAGAGTATGATATAATAGATAAGTAACCTATGTATAAAATAACTTTAAACTAACATTAAATGACATATATTTTTGTAATCACTTTAATAAAAAATTTAACTCCACTAATATTAATTTGATTGTGCTCATTTTTTTATAGATAAATTTCAACAACCAATAATGTATCTTTAGTATTTTTATATTATTTCATTATGAAAATGAATGTATGATATATTTATATGGATAAGAACAATCTCTTACTTCCTCAATATAAATACACTATTTACTTTTATTTATATAGTATATCAGGTGAAAAAAAAACTATATTTTAAGAAAATATTGCTCGTAAGATTTTATAAAACATATTAATATACTAACACTTATAACTTTAACTTATCCTTTTGTATAATTTAAAAAATAAAATTGAAAAATAAAAAATTAAAATTAGTTACTTAATTCAAGAAAATGTGTTTGACATGATGTTAAAATAAGCATTGACGTATATTATATTTTAATTTTAATTAGGGCAATTTAAATAAGTTGTAAGCTATTATTTGATTTTATAAAAATAAAAAAATAATTTTTTTAAAGTGTGATCTTTATTATCATTTTCTATCGTATTTATTTAAAAATATTAATTTAAATTTTTTGATAAACTAATTAAATACAGATAAATATATTTAAAATTGTAATATTGAGCTCATAAAACGGACCCTTCATTATCTAGTAATGTATAGATAGGGTAGCTAAGGTAGTGTGTCTACTATTACAATAACCAAAATGTTCAAGAATTTTAAAAGTGTCATGTTTAATCAGTTATCAGTGGAAACAATCATAATTTATCTAAATAAAATTTGAATCTTTTAAAAAGGTTAACTTTTAGGGCATGTTAAATGCAACCCAAGGTACAATTCTCGACAAGTACATTGTCTTTCACATTTTTATTTTTGAAAAAAATTAATATGCATCTCATACGTCACGTCATAGTTTTGTAATATTTTTTTTTTTACAAATGATTTTTTGCTCTTCTTCTTTGGAAGTTATCTTTTCTTTATTTTATTATTTATTTTTTTCTTTTAATTATTTTCCTGTCTATCTGATGCTAAGTTTGCGTTAGGTCATGAATATTATTCACAATATCTTGAAGTATAATTCTTACTTTATTTTGAAATATTTATTTGGTCATAAATATTTTGAAATATATTTTCATAATATTTGAATCTTTGAAAAATACTTCAAGAGGTGTTTTTACTATTTTTCAATTCACTTTTTAATTAACTTCATAAAAGAAGTTCAGGAGCCCGCCTGAAGAACAGGGTGAAGAAAAAGTAAGTTCAGGAGCCCGCCTGAAAAACAGGGTGAAGAAAAAGTAGGTTCAGTAGCCCGCCTGAAGAACAGGGTGAAGAAAAAAAGAAGTTCAATCTGAAAAACAGAGTGAAGAAAAAGTAAGTTCAGGAGTCCGCCTGAAGAATGGGGTGGAGAAAAAGCAAGTCCAGGAACCCGCCTGGAGAATAGGGTGAAGAAAAGGCAAGTCAGGAGTTCGCCTGAAGAATAGGGTGAATTTTCAAGTTAAAGTCATGAAGATTCGAATCAAAATTTTAGAGAAATTGCATTTTTCATTTGTATTTGTCATTTTTTATTTTTGTTAGTCATTTGATGTAAAACGTAGAAGTTGTAAATCGAAAACTCGACGGAATCTTACTCGATTTCTAATTCATTCTCTCATTATGTTACCTTTGATAGTAAAAATGGAAAAACCACAAAAATATAAAAATATAAAAAAATATAATGGTAGTGTTAGGCAAGAAAATATTCAGTTCAACGAGATAAACGTGATTGATATTTTTTTTCTTTTTAAAAATATTGAATTTCATTTTTGGCGCAACTAAATAGGGACTGTATTCATATTTTATATGAATACATACTATCTATAAAACCGAATACAACAACTATAAATGGTAATTATGTAAAATTTAGCTATGGAAGGTGGATTTTATAGCAAAATGCTGTTATTTTTGAAAGATCCCCTTTTCTATAATCACCTAATAATTGACAAAATTCTTTTAAGTTATTACCAGTAAATTTTTAACTTTTAATAGCATATTACTTACCATTAATCAAATGATCAATTAATACAATAATGCTTATATTTTTTTTTCACATAGTTACCTATTTATTGACCAATTATATAATATTTTTTATATGTCAGGGCATACAATATATATTGAATACTAGTTTCATTTAGCCCGGGCTTAAACTAATATTAGAAAAATAAATTTATATATATTTTTAGATTTTTCTCATTCTTTTATTTTATTATTTTTTTGTGACACCAATCTGATAGTTTTTAAGGAGTTTTAAAATAGTACAATGCAAAATGGTATTGAAAAGTTAAAGGACAATATTTTTCTTAATTTAAATATTAGACTTTAAAAAAAAAAATCAAAACAAATGCATGTATGAAAGTTCTAATTTCTATCTTACTGAAATCTTTTGAGTTTCTAATCTTCGATTATTTAAATTGAGCTTTTATCATAAATTATTAGGAGATCAAATTATAATTTCTTTAACTACCTTTTTCTCCAAACATTTTCAGAATATATACAAAAATAATATTTTATTATTTATTTTAATATGGTCATTTATCACGTAAAATTTATATTAAAAATGTGCGCATATAAAATTAGATTAACTAACAATCATATTATGAAATTTATTTTTTGACTGAATGAAAGGATTATAAGTAATATTTTTGACACATTTTAAAAATATTTAACAATAATAAATTTAATTATGGTTATTCTTTAATTTAGAATATAATTTTATGTAAGTGAAATTTTTGTTAATCACTTATGTTTGTCGGCATGTACAATATAAAATTACAGAGAAAATTAAAATAAAATAAACTATACTTATTAATCGATAACTAAAAGTTTAAGTTGCAAATTAAACATTATAAATAACATCAACAAATAATATTATAAGAAAAATATTTTAATTCAATAATTAAGCATATATTATGATAGAAATTAAATAATAGAATAATTATTTATGTGTTTATAATTAACAAAGGGGGACGTGGATGTTAGGTGGGATAAGGTTACCAGCTGCATCACGGAGACTACTAGAGAAGTGTTGGGTGTTTCGAGGGGGCGGGCAGGAAGGCACAAGAGGGACTGGTGGTAGAATGAAGAAGTTAAGAAGAAAGTGGAGATTAAGAAGGGGGTGTATGTTAAGTTATTTGAGAGTAAAGACGAAGAGGAGAAGCGGGTGAATAGGGAGGTTTATAAAGTAGCAAGGAAGGAGGTTAAGTTAGCAGTTATGGCTACTAAGACAGCAGCTTTTGAGAGCTTGTATGTAGGGTTAGAGGAGAAAGACAGAAAAAAGAGGTTGTATAGGCTTGCTAAGGCTAGAGAGCGGAACGATCATGACCTCGACCAAGTGAAGTGCATTAAGGGGGAGGATGGTAGAGTTTTGGTGGAGGATGTTCATATTACGAAGAGATGGTAGGAGTATTTTCATAGACTTTTGAACGAGGAGGGGGACAGAGACATTGAGTTAAGGGTACTGTAGTACTCGGAGGAGAGCCATGATTTCAGCTGTTGTAGACGTTTTAAGATGGAGGAGGTCAGAGAGGCTATTCGTAGGATGCGGAGGGGTAAGGCGATGGGACCCGACGAGGTTCCAGTAGATTTTTGAAAGTTTATGGGTGGGGCAGGCTTAAGGTGGTTGACTGATTTATTTAATGATATTTTTAAGACTACGAGAATGCCTGAGGCCTGGAGATGGAGTACGATGATTCTATTATATAAAAACAAGGGTGACATTCAGAGTTGCAACAACTATAGGGGTATTAAGTTGTTGAGTCATACTATGAAGATTTGGGAGAATGTGGTTGAGTGGAGATTGAGGAGGATCGTGTCCATTTCAGAGAATCAGTTTGATTTTATGCCTGGTCGCTCGACGATAGAGGCAATCCACCTGGTGAGAAGATTGGTGGAGCAGTGTAGGAAAAGAAAGAGGGATTTGCAGATGATGTTCATCGACCTGGAGAAGGCTTATGACAAAGTCTCTAGGAAGATTATTTAGAGATTCTTGGAGGTGAGAGGGGTCCCGATGGCATACATCAAAATTATTAAGGACATGTACGATGGAGGAAAGACTCGGGTGAGAATGCGGGAGGAGACTCAAAATATTTTTCGTTTTAGAGTGGATTGCATCAGGGTTCGACTCTTAGTCCATTCTTGTTTGCATTAGTGATGGACATGTTGACATGGAGTATTCAAGGTGAGGTGCCTTGGTGTATGTTATTTGCGGATAATGTAGTGCTGATTGATTAAACGCGGAGGGGAGAAAAGGAATGAAAAATAAGAGGTATGGAGGCAAACCCTGAAATCTAAGGGGTTCAGGTTGAGTAAGTCCAAGACAGAGTATTTGGAGTGCAAGTTTAGTAACTTGAGGCAGGAGGACGAAGTGGTGGTGAGGTTGGATTCTCAAGATGTTTGTAAGAGGGATAGTTTTAAGTATCTTAGGTTTATGATTCAGGGGAATGGAGAATTGATGAAGATGTCTCTAATCGTATTAGATCAGGTTGGATGAAGTGGAGGCTCGCCTCAAGTGTGTTGTGTGGTAGTAAGGTGACCCTTAAGCTTAAAGGCAAATTCTATAGAGTGACAGTCCGTCCAGCTATGCTGTATGGAACAGAGTGTTAGCTTGTTAAGAACCCCATATTAAAAAATTGAAGGTGGCTGAAATGAGAATGTTACGCTGGATGTGTGTGCTTACTAGAGGGGATAGAGTTAAGAATGAGATTGTCCGGGAGAAGGTGGGAGTGGCTTCGATGGAGGACAAGATACGGAAAGAAAGACTGAGATGGTTTGGACATATGATGAGGAGGGGCACGGATGCCCCAGTTCATAGGTGTGAGAGGCTAGCTTTGAATGACTTCAGAAGGAGTAGAAGTAGGTTGAAGAAATACTGGAGGGAAGTGATTAAACATGACATGGAGCAGCTTCAGCTTACTGAGGACATGACCTTAGATAGGAAGGTGTGGAGGTCGCGGATAAGGGTAGAAGGCTAGGGTGAGTGCATGGGTTGTAGCAAGTAGTTAGAAAAGTCCCTGTTTAGCAAGGTTAGTAATCGTAGGACTGTGTCAATAGGTAGGAGCCTCTAGTCAAGAGAGTTTGGGTGTGGTGGATGGCTTTGGCCTGTGAGTGTAGACGGATGTCATATTTTACATTTCTTATTTCTTATTTCTTATTGCTTATGACCCTTAGTTCTTCTATTCCGTATTGCTCCGAGTTCTATTTTACTATTTCTTATTCATTACTCCTGTTAAGCCACCCATCCTACTTCACGTTTCATCACGACTTTGTTTACTATTCTTTGTCTTGAGTCGGGGGTCTATCGGAAACAGTTTCTCTACTACTTCAAAGATAACGGTATGGATTGCGTACATTTTACCCTCCTCAGACCCCACTGTGTGGGAATACACTGGGCTTGTTGTTGTAGTTGTTTATAATTAATTGTTAAGATCAAATATAATTTGAAACAAGTTTAATAACATTTTTACATAAAATAAAGACTCAAATATGTATGAGTGTGCTTTGTGGGGTCCACTATCACCTTTTTCATTTTTAGTGGCATGTAAAAGACCTTAAAATTTTTAAAATTTACTAAAATATGTGTTAACTTACAAAGTAATAAAAACTTCAATTAAAATCAAAGAGACCAAAAAAATCATGTGAGAACTATCAAAAAATTCTATTCTCTCTTATATATAATAGTAATATATGACGGACAATATTTTAATTGATGAGAATATTTTTCGATATTTGAATATGAGATTTTATTAACTATAAATTGGAACGAAGAATACTACGACAATAATGCACCACAAGAAAACGACTACTAGTAAACTACTACTACCAGTAATATTTATTGGCTACGTTGTTGCATTAATGAAATGAATAGTATGTTTAAACCTCCCCACTCATCATCCGTCTATTTCTCTCAGTTAGAGAAAAAAATAATTAGAAAAGGTCTATCGTTTTATTCAAAGAATTTGAGTTATGAATAATAATAATACAATATTTATATAATAAGATTTTATTAAGATAATCATAAATGGAGTAAATTATTTGATAAAATATTAATTCATAATTTAATAAATTAACGACTAGACTCATAAGATTAGTAAAAATCTTTTTTCCTAATCGTACACTTTCACCACATTTGGTTAATTTCTCCCAACCCACTCCATTTATTTTTGGGCCCAGAATGAAAAGGAATAAGAAATAATAATTAAATCACAACCCCCCACTTTCACCACATTTGGTTAATTTCTCCCAACCCACTCCATTTATTTTTGGGTCTAGAATGAAAAGTTAGTAAACTAATTTTGTACATTATCCCATTACATTTGGTTAATTTCTCCCAACCCACTCCATTTATTTTTGGGTCTAGAATGAAAAGTTAGTAAACTAATTTTGTACATTATCCCATTAGAAGATGACATGTGTCTAATTTAATTAGAAGTTTCTCTCACCTTGCAATGGTGGAAATCTGTCAAAAATAAAGGCATTTTTACAAAGTTTCTTAATGATAAGGATATTTTTAGCCCAAAATATAAAGAAGGGTAAAGTTAGCCAATTAATAAAAGTTGAGAAAAGATTTTAATCCTTTTTCCTTTATTTTTAACCACTAAGTGTCTGTTTGGGATTATTTATTTTCGCATTTACTTTGAGAAATAAATACTTTTTTGAAAAGAAGGGTGTTTTGTAAATTTGCAAAATAATTTAAAAAGAAGTAGAAGCAATTTTTCTACTTTTGAAAGAAACAGAAATTTTTTTCTTTCCAAAAAAAGTAGAAACAGAAAATTATTTTTTATGACAAAAATATTTCTATCACTCTCTCTCTCACACATATATATCCCTTATTAATTAATTAACACATCTTATAAGTTTAATTTTAAAATTTTATATTTCATATTTACATCATAATTCTTTATTTTATTTTATGAATATAATTTTATTTATTTTTACTTATTTTTTTAAATAAATCTAAAAATATAATTAATGATGATATGTAATTAAATAAAAATAAAATTTTAATTAAAAACTATTTATTACAGATATTTAAAATAGATTTTATCTATAAATTGATTTTAATAGTAAAAATCTATTAATACATATCCTTTTTTGTTATATTTTGTTCAAAAAAATATTTCTTGAAAAAGATTAGCCAAACATAATCTATTTAAGTATAAAAAATACTTTTTAAATAAATTTATCAAATATAAATTGCTTTTTTTAAAGTCAATTTTATGAAAAGTTATTTTATAAAAGCTTTTTTAAATAAATAGTTTTTTAAGATCAATCCCTAACAAGCTCTAACACCCCTCTACCCCCGTTAACACATGCACGACTCTTTCTTCCCCAAAAATACTCCACTTTCCTTCTCTATAAAATCTCATCCATAATCACCAAACCACAATAGACTCTCCTCTTTCTTCTCCGATCCCCTTAAAAATCTAATTGCTCTGTATTCTCAATAGATTAGAGCATGGCCACTTTTACTATATTGCCCTCTCTCTTGATTCTACTCTCTTTTCTCTCTGTTGCATATTCAGGATCCATTGGAATTAATTATGGCCGAATTGCGAACAATCTTCCATCTCCATCCCAAGTCGTTCAGCTCCTTAAAACACAAGGCGTTAACCGAGTTAAGCTTTACGATACTGATTCCACGGTACTCACTGCTCTTTCTGGCTCGAATATATCAGTTACTGTTGCCCTTCCTAATGAGCAACTCTCTGATGCTGCCTCTAAACAATCTTTCACTGATTCATGGGCTCAATCGAACATCCTTCCTTATTACCCGAAAACTCTTATTGAATCCATAGCTGTCGGAAATGAAGTGTTTGTCGATCCCAAAAACACAACTCCCTTTCTCGTACCCGCTATGAAAAACGTTTACTCATCTCTTGTCAAATATGGTATTGCTTCGTCGATCACAGTTTCATCCCCTCTTGCACTCACTGCTCTACAAAATTCTTACCCTTCGTCCTCCGGTTCATTCAAAACGGATCTTATTGAACCGGTCATGAAACCCATGTTGAGTTTTCTTAAACAAACAGGTTCTTCTCTTATGGTGAATATTTACCCTTTTTTTGCGTATGCAGCGGATACGGACACAATCTCCTTGGACTATGCTTTGTTTCGGGATAACAAAGGTGTAACGGATCCGAATAATGGGCTTGTTTACAAAAGCCTTTTTGAGGCCCAAATAGATGCTGTTTATGCAGCCATGAAAGCTTTGAATTTCGATGATGTGCCCATCGAGATTACTGAAACTGGCTGGCCTTCCAAGGGTGATGAAAACGAGGTTGGTGCAAGTGCTGACAATGCTGCGGCTTACAACGGCAATCTTGTAAGAAAAGTACTTACTGGACGTGGGACCCCTTTGAAACCAAATGAACCTCTTAACGTCTACTTATTCGCTTTGTTCAATGAGAATCAAAAGCCCGGGCCCATATCCGAAAGGAACTATGGGCTTTTCTATCCTAATCAACAGAAAGTTTACGATATTCCGCTTACCAAAGAGGGATTGAACAGTGGGTCCACCGTGAATAACGGAAGTAAAAGCCAGGTGGTGAATACGCAGTCGCCATCTCCATCTCCGCCCCTCGTTAACGCCAGTGATGTGGAGACAAGCAAGGTGGTGAACACCTGGTGTGTGGCCAATGAAAAAGCTCCACGTAAAAAGTTGCAAGCGGCCTTAGACTACGCTTGTGGAGAAGGTGGGGCTGATTGCCATCCGATTCAACCGGGTGCTACGTGTTATAATCCGGCTTCACTGGTGGCACACGCTTCTTATGCGTTCAATAGTTATTATCAGAAAAAGGCACGTAGGACTGGCACGTGCGACTTCAACGGAGCAGCCTATCTTGTCACTCAACATCCTAGTGAGTATTCATTCATTTTCTCGTCTTTCAACTTGTGTGAAAATCTGAACCAATGAGTCCATTCTATAATTATATTTAATTTAATTAGAAGAGTAGGATGATATATAATTCCTAAATAAATCGCTTTTACTTAGCCATTATTTTATTAATTTAATTTTTTTTTATTTGTCATTGTTATAAATTGACAATTTTTTTTTTCTATTATATCTTTAGCATTAATTATTTTTTCCTCAAATTAATCCAAGACATAATAATCAACAACAACAACAAACCCAGTGTATTCCCACCTGATGGGGTAAGATGTACGCAGTCCATACCTCTACCTCTAAAGAAGTAGAAAGGCTGTTTCCGATAGACCCCGGCTCAAGGCACCAGATACCACACAAATACCATGTAAAATCCAAGACATAATAATAAAGACCATTAATAGTATTATGATAAAATAGCCATATAAATAATTATTTTTTTAATAAATATCTAAAAATTAAAATATACAAGTAAAAATAAACGGAGGGAGACACTGCTACTATCTGTTAGGTAGCAAGTCATTGATTTATTTGCTTATCGATCACATCTACAAGTTAAATAATCTTCATCTAAATTTAATCCTTGTATCTCTTGTTATATTATTCTGATTTACTTTTTGAAAAAGATCATATTGCAATAATATAAAATGTTTTTTGGAATTACCTAAAGATTGATTTCTTCCTATTGCAGAATATGGCAGTTGCAAGTTTCCAACAGGATATTGAATTGAGGATTGGCTGAGATTTGAGAAATTTAGCATGCAAATTGTCCTAGTTATTGGATGAGGGACCTGGGGTCCACGTTAGGGGTGTGCATCACTCGGTTTGGTTCGGTTTTATATTCTATCGATTCGGTTTATCGGTTTTCAATTTTTAAATATACTAAATCAATGATCAAATCAATAAGATATTTTTTATCGATTTTCGATTTCTGTAACAGTTCGGCTTTCGGTTTAACTGATAAAAAAATACTCATAAAATAGAAATAGTAGTAACTAACATGAAAAAAAAATGAATATTAGTTGCAACAAAAAATCCTATATGATGTGTTTTCATTTATAAGAATCTTCAAGTTTGAACTAAATGTTGTTAGAAGAAATTAAGAGTTTGTATAATTGAAATAGTTGGTTTGTTAATTTGTAGAAATTAAAGAGAAATATATCATAGGTTATATATATATATATATATATATATATATATATATATATATATATATATATATATATATATATATATATATATATATTCTTATTGGGTTATCGATAACCCAATAAGAAAAAATCGAATCGATCCAATAATCCAATAACAATAAATCAATAATATTTTTATCAATTTAATTTATTAATCGATTCGATTTTTGCACATTCATAGTCACATTCATTTTCCTTAATAGTATCATTTTAGTATTAGTATATAGTTCGTAGGTGGACGGTTTGTCTTATGATTATTTATGAAGTTTCCCTTCTAATATACCTACCTTTTCAGTAAATAGAGTTGTTTTAGACGTTATTCTGTTATCTCACAACTATGAGAATTTTTCCGCACTTCTTGCGGTTAAGAAAGAGCTTAATATGCTTATAAATTAACTTTGTTATATTCATTTAAATATAAAAATAACAACAAAAAAAAAAATCGATTTTATACACTTAACGGAAAAGGATCAAAAATACTTCTGAACTATTTGAAATGGGTAAAAGATACCCCTTATTTATTTTTTGGCTAAAAAATACCCCCTAGTAAAAAAAAAATCACGTGATCACGTCACATCACCATCCACGTATAATTTATTTTTTAAATTATATGACATTCCTTTCTTCTTCAAGCTCTGCTTTGGAGAGGGCCTCTGTTAGCACAAATACCTTTGTACATTATCAATGTATAAAAATTAAACACTATTAGCGTTGGTACTTACCCCCAAAAAGGCTAATAATAGTGTCATCACTAAAATCATACTCCTTCTAAAGGGTAAGCAAAACATCAACAAAGTGATGTTTGGTTTCCCCAGTTATTTTTCCAATCAATTGTGTGTTCTTCCATTATAATTCTTGTAAGTTTATCCAAATATCTGTCTTGTGCCTCAAGTGCTTCATTGTCATCTTTAAATGCCCAACGTAGCCATGGTACAAATTCTCCCAAATTATGTTTCCCTGAAATTTTGAACCCATTTGTTATAATGGCTTTTAGCTCTTGAACTTGCTCATCAACTTCACCTTGTGAGTTCATAAATCTTTTTTCAAATGTTAGCCTTGTTATGTTGTTGAATGCTACTGCTTCCAAGTAGCCCCGTAGCATCATAGTTTTATTAACATCGCCAGCAATCATACATAGAGATTTTTGGAGTATAAAAATAGGCTTGTAAGATAAAAAAAAAAAATACGTGGATGGTGAGCCAATCTTTTTTTTTTACCTAGATGACATGTTTGGTGGAATTTTGTTAAGGAGAAGGGTATTTTTGAGCCAAATATTTAACGGAGGATATTTTTGAGCCAAAAAACTAACGAAAAATGTTTTTGATCCATTTCAGATAGTTCATGAGTATTTTTGTCTCTTTTCTGTTCACTTAATGACATTCATTATTTGCTCTATTAATTTCTTTGATAGCTTCAAGAAAATGAAGCTAAATGAGATAATTTTTCAACTTACCTAATTTTGAATTAATATGAAAAATATTTGTATGAATACCTGCTTTTCTTCTATTTTTCTCGTCTTTAACTTTCTGAAGTAAAATAGCTCTTGTAATAATTCTCATCCTTCCTTTTTTTTTTTACCTTAACTAATTATGATACCATTTCATATACATAGCTTATTATCATAAAATACTCACTATTTTATTTTAGGCCAAATTCATCGGCAGCCTCCTAAACTTGGCACGATCTTTCACTTTGACACCTGAATTGGACGTTGTTCACTTTTGGCACCTCAAGTAGCCATAAATTGTGTCACTTTGACACCTTTTGCCGATTCAGCAAAGAGAGTGTATTAAGCGCGTTTTAGGGGTACTTTCATAATTTTTAAGGGGTATTTTCATAATTTTTTATCTTTAATTTTTGTTTTTTTAAATTATTAAAGTTGTTTAGCCAAATCAGTAACAATATATATACATAGCAATTAATGGCATAATTATCCAATTCATATATATATATACACAATTAAATTAAAAGAACCAATTAATTGATGACACGTGACATTTTCTAAAATAATTATAAAATTATTTAATTTTATTTGGCAGTCCACCCCCACCCCCACCCTACCCCCAAACCCCAAAGTCATCTTCTTCACCACCACCCATCTCCCCAGCAACCCCCACCCCAAGTCTTCTTCTCTATTTGACAGCCCTCACTCCCACCCCCACCCCACTCCACTCTTCTCCTTTATTCTCTCTCCTTCACACTCTCTTTTACAGTTTCACATAAACAAAAAAGACAAACCAAAAAAAAAGAATTTTTTTTTTAAAAGAATTCAAAAATGTCACTGCGTGTTTGTTTCTTTCTTCAAGAAGATAAGTAAATCATTTACATTTTTGAAATCATTCAAAGAATTCAAGCTTTCAGAAACATCTATAAAGGATGAGTAAAACGATGGATTGAAAAATTCAACCTTCATTAATGGAGGTTAAGGTTGTGTGAAGTTTAGTGATTGTGATGCTATGGTGGTAATGAAAATTTGATAGTGGGTATGAAAGAAAATGAAAGAAAAATGTATGAATAGAAAAAAGAAAAAGAAAACATTGGGGGTGAGGTGGGGTGGGTTGAGGAAGATAATATGGGGTGGGGTGGGGTGGGGTGGTTAGGAAGATAATATAAGGTGGGGGTGGAGTTATTAATATTTTTTATTTAAATTAATTATATAAAAATTATTTTTATGAAAATGATAAATGTCTTTTTATAATTGGTCCCTTTTCATGCGTTTTAATCTTTTTTTTTTTTAAATAATAATTTTAGGTGCATATAGTGATGTGACGATTTAAATGAGCTGGCACAAATTAATTGACCATTTTATCCATGTTGGCGGCGAGTGAAACACACGCATGCATGCTAATGTCGAAAGGTGCCAAAGTGACACAGTTTATTGCTACTTTAGGTACCAAAAGTGAACAACGTCTAGTTGAGGTGCCAAAATGAGAGATCGTACCAAGTTTAGGGGGCTGCCGATGGGTTTGACCTTTATTTTACGATCCTAAATTAGAAATGCACATGCTCTCAAATTAGAAATGTACATGCTTAAAGAGAATAGATATAAAACACAATTACACTTAATGAAATAATTGATCGTTTCTATTTATCAAATACTTATCACCTTTCGTAAAAATCTATACTTTCATAAAGCAATCTCAAAGAAAGTACCATATCACTTTGACATAAAATGAGATTTGAAGCGAAAAAAGAACATTATGGTCAATAACACATCACAATATCTATAGATGTAACTGAAAGAGGGAAAAAAATAGCAATACACAAAAAAACATAATTATAAATAAAAGACATAAAATTAAGAAAAAGAGAAAAATATACCTTTGAACTATGATAAATGGTACATATATACCCTCCGTCATACTTTGGATACTCCTACAGTTAATGAAATGGTGTGTATATACCTCCGTATATACCCCCACACTAACAGTAGGGGCATATATATACCTAAAGTATTTACGATGGGGGATATATACGTACCATTTATGATAGTTGTTGACACTTATTTTTCGCCCTCCATGGCTAAATTTGATCTTGAGTTTCTTAGACTACAAATAAAATTACAACATTTATTTTATCTGAATAAAGGATTTTCAAAGTATTAACTTGGATAAATTTTGCTCTCAAAAATAATTTATTTGGATAAATGTTTGTTTAATTTTACTAAATCAAGAAGCTCAAGATTAAACAAGGCACTAATTCGTATTGAATTTTGATTTGATTTAGTCAATTTATTAAATTTGATTCTAATTGAAATCAAATTGGCCCCAATTGTGATGCAATTGACCAATTGGTATTCAAATTGGCTAGAATTTAAAGTTAATTGCCTAAATTGTAATCTAAAATCCTAACCCTAATACTCAAAACCCTCCATCCCAATTTAAACCAATAACCTGCCCAGGCCCATCTATTCACCAACAATTAGCTCATACAATTTAAAAGACAACAGTTCTTTCCTTTTTTTAAAAGATTCGATCCAAAAGCCCAAAATTCCTTTACCCGGCCCAATCTCCCTTATTTCGCTCCCTTCTCTTCCAAAGCAGCAAAGTTGCATAAACAAGAACAAATTCTCAACCAGCCACAACATCGGCACCAACCCATACCCGACCCAAACTCCGCAAATCCACGAAAATTCAACCCGATAATATTGCAAAACCCACCTTCTTTCCCTTTTTTTCTTCTATTGTACTCCTTGGCATATGATTTTCGTACCATGGGAAGTCCAGGATTCCTCTAGAAAATGTGTAGGTGTCTGTTCCAACGGCTAGATGCCGAGAATTTCGGGTTGAATGGTAAAAAATCGTACACACTTGCCCGGTTCTCATTAGTGGGTAAGAGAAATTTCATCCCTTAATCTCTATTGGTTGGCCTATTTTGGATTTCATGAAAAAAATCCAAAATCTGCACATTGGTGGATGAGGGATCTAAGCTGTAGAAGAAATTCGAATTTCAAATTCCAAATTTTTCTTCCTAAAATACCCCAATACTATCTTCTATATAAGAGGCGATGGGTCATTGTTTAGGGGGGTTGGAGATTCTAGAGTTGAAAATTAGGGTTGGGAAAATTTTTGGGAAAAAGGGGAAAATCCGGGTAGCTAAGAGTACTTTCTCATGGTAAATATTTCTCTTTTCTTTCTTCTTTTGAAAGCGAGTTTGAAACTTTGGGTCTGAAAAGAGGGGAAAAATTCTCAAAAAGGCAGAAACACAAGAAAGGAAATTTTGGTTCAGAAAAACTGAGAGAGAAGGAAGAAAGGAAAAGAAAGAAATTTTTGGAGAAAAATTAAGTCTTTAGTAGAAATCCTGTTCTTGTTTTGAAAGTTCGTCAGCTAAATTAGAGTCTCGAGTTGACGGTAAGGAAGGTTTTTGGGGGTCGTGATCTCCGTACCACGTCGTCGTCTCATTTTGCTGCATTTAAAAAGTTAAATACACTCTATGTTCCCTTTAATTTGACCGTTGTTCTTCTTCATCTCTTTTTCATCGTAACTGATGTAGTCGTAGCTTTTATTCTTCATCCTTTTTTCTTCGTAGCTGATGTAGTCGTAGTAGTAATCTTGTTCTGCTGGGAGTAGCTGATGTAGTCGTATTCGTGATTTTGTATGCTGGCTTTGGCTGCTGATATAGGATATATTTGTCATGCGATTACGTTTGATGTTAAACTCCTAGTTTAGTCGCTAAAATTTTTAGTTTTCAGTCTTATTTTTACGTCTCAATTTCATAATTTGTTATCTGATTTCGACTTTGCTAATTAGCTTCCAATTTGCTGCTTTGTATTGTATATTGCTAATGAGTTGACTTACTGATTTCCATCGAGGTTCCTATTTCAATTTCTCGCTTCACTGGCTTGCTAAATGTTGTTTTGTTTGAATTATTGTCTTTCTATTTAGTTAGTAATATCATTAGCAGGACTACTTTGCGAGTTCCTTTGGCTTCTCAAATTCCAAAGAGAATGACCAAAATATTTCCAATAATGAAATGTACTACAAAATCCTAGGATCCTTCGACGGCCATTTCATTTGAATGAGGAGGAGGACCATACTGATATGTTGACTTATTCATTGTTACTATTTGACAGTCTTAGATCATTATTTTCTGTTTAAACCGGTAACACCACCAGCTGGACTGCCTTGAGAGTTCCTTTGGCTTTTTCAATGCCAAAGGGAATAATGAGACATGTCCCCGAAATCTTATAATTCTCTGATGAACATTTTGACTGTTAAAAAACTCCTTTTTTGAGTTTGTCGGAAAAAGAAGAAGGATAAAATAATACGCCCTGCCAGCTCCTTTCTTTAAAAAAGGAAACATCCTGGTCGGGTTCCCTCTGTTGTGGAATTGCAAAGTTTGAGTCTTTCATTTCTCTTTTGATTTCGTTTCAAGATGATAATTTGTTTGATTGATCCCCGAGGAAATGCAATGGCTTTATTGTAAAAGAGAATGGATGAGGTCTCTTTGATGTTGAAAATCATTACATGGTGTGCATTCTCTTTGAACTGGGTTTATGGTTCTCTCTCTAGTTATAATTTTCAAGGCCTAAAACTCTTTAGAGTTTTGTAAGGCCGTTTCCAGGAAATACTCTTAGCAATTATGTAGAGACAAGGCTTTTGTGGGAGAAAATTCTTTAGATTTCTCTCGAAAAGAAATTTGGAAGACGAAATGGGGTCTCATCATACCCGATTTTCATCTTCATAGTTTCTCTTCCAAAACTCTAGGTAGGCAGGTTTTGCTTGATTTATTTCAAACGTTCTCTCCCTTTTTTGTTTTCGTTTCATCATGTCTGTCTACGCATTATGGTATTATATTGGTTATTTTGTTTTGTTCATTGGAAGAATGGTGGTGAAATTGTTCTTGAAGCCATAGTTACTAAGACTCTTTTGATTATTCAGAGATCTGTTGCTTCTTCGCTCACTGTAATATAAATATACTATTAACTTACAAACTTATCTTCTTGAAAAGTTATGATTGTTTTTAGTTGTCTGAACAGTTATTGGGTCAAGTTTCATTAATTCTTGCTTAAGTTGACGTTGTGTATCAGCGTTTGTTTTTCCAAGATGCTAAATTTAGGTAAGATATGTTAATAAGTTCTGTCCTTTTGAAGAAATGGTATAGTGTGGAGCTCTTTTTTATTTCCTTGAAAAAAGGGGTTCTTTTCTTACTCGACGTTATGCATGAGTCGCTTATGAGGTTTATTTTAACTCCCAACTCTAGTGTACGTCTCATTGTTTACTTGTTCTTGCTTATGCAAATCCTCACCAATTTTGTGTTAAAACTTTTTTTTATTAATTTATTTGTTTATTTATGTACTGATGACAGCCATAGTTGCATGACTTTACCATATTGAGCATGCCCTTTTTCCTTGATTTTTCTACATCTTGACCTACTGTTTGGTATGTTATTTTGGATTACAATAGTTCTCTTTTTATCTATGGTTTTGTTATGTTATTTATCTATATGGTGTTCTGCACTTTGGATGCATATTAATCTCCTTATTTCGTTCCTTGCATGTGAATTCGTTTTTGAGTCCCACATGGACTCTCTCCCTTTTGCATATTCATCAGGGGTTATTGATGCGCACTATCTCTATTGAGTCAACTCCGAGACCAAGTCCAAAAGCCGATTATGATGCGTACGGATGTAAGGAGACGAAAAGAGAAGAATGAGTTGAAGTCCATCTTTGAAGCGGCCAAGGGACTTGAAAGTTTCGTTTTTTCATTTATTTGTTTATTTATTTATTTATTCATTTTTATTATTGTCTTTGTTCATTTATTCATTTGTTTATTTCGCTTATTCATTCATTTGGGTTTCGAAGCCAAAGTTGTAAATTTAATACAGGTGGAGCGGATTTTAGGTCAATGCGCCTGAAAGAATAGTTTAGGACAGGTTATAGGCCGAAAGCCTAACTAGATTGGGACAGGGTTTATCAATTTGGACCCAAGGGTCTAAAACTCTTTACTTTCTCATCCCTTTCCCCTTTTATGTGTTTATTTGCTTATTCATTTTGTTTAGACTTAGTTAAAATCCCTACTAAATCGCCTTAATCCATTTTACTCAAGTCATTTTCCAAAAGCAACCCCTTTTCAACAAATTAATGTTTTTACAAGTTAATCTAAAGATGTTTTCAAACAGTCCGGACAACCGCAAGTCTTGGTCCATAGTTTAAGACCCCGTTCCTTATAGCCTATTCTATATCCACAGCTGACGCGACTCCGTATGGACGCCTTTCCCTTTGTATAGTATACGGTTAAGTGACTTCCTAACCTCAACCTATAGCGGACGTTTTAGGTGTCTAAACCCTTCCTAAAATATTAATAGGAACCGCTTATTCAGAATCTCTAACTTAAACGATTTTCTTATTTTGAATTGTTTGAAGTAATTCTCTAAAGGTTTCTTAATTTCTTTCCAAAATTAAGTGGCGACTCTTTTAAAAATAGTCAAAATTTCTCCGCAAAACAGAAATGGCGACTCTGCTGGGGACTTTGAAACTAGGTTCTAACCAAATATTTGATTTTGTCTTTTGATTAACTATTTATGTGTTTATGTGTTTCAATTCTGTAAAGTTTAATTATCGCATCTCATGGCACATTCCTGTATTATTTAAACTATTTTGGGGTTTCATTGATGTCCCGACCCCTGTTGTTCAATTCCAAAATATGTTGGAAATACGAACAATTTATTAGCACGTGAGTCGTCTGATGGCTGTTCGTATTTTCAAACTCAAGTTGTCTACTTGAGAACCAGTGTTCAAACACACTCTAGACACCTAGGTTGAACGAAACCAAAACCTTATTTTAGGCATGAGCCTAGGACGACCCAATATCCGAGTGGGGTATTGGGTCCATTAGAAAAGCTGCCCTCCATCTATGACCCTGAGTCAATTACAGATGAATCATATTTATGTGTTGAAAAAAATATATGCTTGTCTAATTCAATCCATTAACCTCTGGGGACTGGGGAAGGCTTATCTTTGCCTGTTTTCGTGTAGGATATGGCTCAAACGCATTCCCTCAAAAAGTTTAAGATAGTTATTAAACCCGGCAATTTCTTGAAACTATGGTGGGATCACATGAGCGCAGAAGAGAGAAAGATTGTTAGAACACACATCGAGCATCTTCCTTCTTTGATCGAGATGGACGCTTGGCCTGAAATGACCCATGTACTAACAACTTTTTGGGATGATCAGAATATGGTATTTCACTTTGGGGATGTTGAATTGACTCCAACCATTGAAGAGGTATTGATTTGTTACGAGAGTACTGAAATGTGTTTTAGGAGAAGGGAGACACCTGATAAGAACATTTTAGTCCCAATTGTATGGTATCGTCAAAAGATCAAGGAGGTATTTTTAACTGATGACGACACCTGGATAAGAGAACGTGATAGAGAAAATATCACTTTTTGTGAGTTGTATTGTCGGTTCAGAAGATTCAATGCTTTTTACAAATTTGGACATAAATTTGAGTCAAAAGCAAAATGGAAAGAGACGAGAGCCTTTGTATTCGCGGTAGGCCTACTTGGAACCATGGTGTTCCCACAAGGGGAAAATGACACAATTCATCCAAGGGTTATCTCAGTGACCCATGCACTCTTCTTTGGAATGAAGTACAATTCTAAAAAGATATTCCACAACTTAGCTCCCATGATTGTTGCTGACATATATCGAGCTTTGGGAATATGTCAAGTCGAGAACCATTTGTTTCAAGGCTGCAACCTTATATTGCAATGGTGGATGATGATGCATTTGGTGAAAAATCCTAGAACGGTACAACCTGATCACAAAACAAGATGGAATTTGCTAGAATCACAGGACATGTGGTTATATTTACACAAGTTCAAAAGGGAAGCATCTCATGAATTTTGGTTTAAAACTCTTGGAGAATTAAGAGGTGACGATGTGCAATGGTCCATTAACTATCTTCGTTTAAGGAAATACACTATTCGAGGGGGTGAGTGTTCTTTTCTAGTGCTTCCATGTATCAGGAGAACCCGTCCCTACAATCCTGGCAGAGTTCTTAGGCAATTCGAGATCAAGAAGGAGACACCTCAAATCGATTCTATGCTCAGATTCTTCACCGAGTATGATGAAAGCGAGCCCCCACTCAAAGACTACATGATAAATGGATGGAGATGAAGAAGGTGGATGGAAGTCTCTTTCCGTATAGGGTATGAACCTGAAGTCAGGGACACTTACAAGGAGTGGTTAAAAAAGAGCCTTGCCGGAGCGTTAATTCTGAGGCCGAACGTGCCTACTCGGGTTGTGGATATAGAATCCGAGCATCAGATCCGACTCCACAGGCTTCAATATGAGTTTTAGAAAAGTGAAATCGCGCACCAAAAGATGCATGTAGAAGATACTTTAACAATACATATGTTGAGGGAAGAGTTGAAAAGAGCTAGGCAAGAGGCTAATGATGCTAGGCAGTGTTTAATCAATTTGGATGATAGCATGGTCTCCCAACTCGATAGTATAGGAAAAATGACTTACGACAGAAAGGCACAGTTATGCGAGAGTCATCTGATCATCAATAGGTATCAAATAGCACAAGAGGTGAACAAGGTAAAGAAGGCAAAGACAGACGAAGGAGCCTCCGGTAGCTAGTTTTTCTCTTTCCACTGCATGGGAACTTATCTTCTTTCATGTTATTTCCTTATCTTCTTTCATGTTATTTCCCTTTTTCCCTAAAGATTGTATCCCTCTTTTGTTATTTTTTTTGTAGGCATTTATGCCCTTCTCGTGTCTATATAAGTTGGGGGATAATGGATTCACTTTAAGGAAGCTTATATTTTCTTTAAAATCGTTAGGCCTGAACCCTTGGATCAAAAAGGGTCACCCCGATTAGGATATGCATTATTATAATGTTTTGTGTAATATAATTGTCTTATGTGCTTTTGTGTGTTTGTTTGGATCAAAGGCAAGTTTATCTGCTATGCTCCTATGGATGAATTTAGCTATGACTCAAACAACTCTACGTGGTTATTTCATGTCAAATATTTTGCATTACTTGTCACATACAAAAACTAACACATCTGCCTTTGAGTTGTTTTACTTTACAGATAATAGAAAACTACTCCATGTTCAAATAAGCTGGCAGAACATCCCTACTTCACCCGGTCAAAAGCGTATAAAATTCCATCCTCTGACCATCATTCAATAATGACTGGAAATGACGAAGAAAACACATTGACCATCAGGGATAGTGTACTAGCAAAATAGAATGAGATGATTACAGAGCTTGCAAGAAAGTTAGAAATGCTTCAGGAGGAAATAAATCATACTCGAGATTTGGCTAACCTAGCCATCACTGTCAATGCTCTCACTCCATGAGGACACGGTACTCCACTCCAAATTCCTTCCCTCAGTATGCCTATTCTTGGGAATCAGCTAAATAACGCATCATCCATCTCCACTCCTCAAATTGTCCAAAACACCAATCACAAAAATAACTCAGATGTCTACCATCCACGAAATCCATCTCTAACCCCACAAAACCTATCTCTGAATCCATTCCCAAATCCCTAGAACCCATTTGCAAATCAACAAAATTTGTTCCCAAATCCGCAAGATTCACTCCCAAATCCATAAAATCCACCCCTAAATCTTCCATCGAATCTATCCCCGAATCCACCAAATTCGTTTCCAAATTCGTAAAATCCTTCTCAGATGCCACCAAACTACTCTTAAATTCCACAAAACCTTTCTAATTTTCAAAACGTCCTCCTCACATACCAACTAACTTTCTTTCATCTGCAAAATCAAGCTTCCCTTCCAAATTCTCCTCATGCCATCATATACCCTGACATCTATAATCCACTTACTAATCCCGAGATGGAACATTACGAGAAGAAGAAGAAAGAGTGGAGGACCAAGCATAAAATGAAGTTGCTTGCTATGAATAAAGAGATCACGAGGATAAAAAAAAACATGGAGTGAGGGACCATGACGGTTTAAGGTACGATGGTTTATGTGTTCACCCTGGAGTAGGTCTACCAGAAGGGTATAAGGACCCTAAATTTGAAGTGTTCAATGGCACCAAAAATCCAATGACCCATTTGAGAAGGTATTGTCATCAAATGGTAGGGGTAGGGAAAAATAAAGCATTATTGATGCGTTTGTTCAGCCGGAGTTTAAGTGGAAAAGACTTAGAATGGTTCATGTCTCAGGAACTGAAAAAATGGACTGGTTGGAGAGCATTGGATGAGGGTTTTCTTAACAGGTTCTTATTTAACATTGAGATAGTCCCTGACCGATACTCACTAGATCGGATCAAACAGAAGAATAATAAGTATTTTCGAGACTACGCCTTTCGTTGGAGAAAAGAAGCTGCTAAAGCACAACCTCCCATGTCTGAGAAAGAAATGGTATTGGTTTTCTCTCGCACCCCGAAAGAAGAATTTTATACCACGATGGTATCCGCAGTCCGAGAAACTTTCACACATTTAGTAAAGATTGGGGAATCGTTAGAGGAAGGTATCCAAACAGGAAAAATTGCCAAAACCCCAACATCATCTGAATCTTCTGCATTCTCAAAGAAGAAAAGAGAGGATGCGACTGCGGTCTCTACAAATTCTATTGATAAGTTAAAGAGGAAATTCAAACTTAGGAATATTTTTTTCTCATCATCGTCACCAAGTTTTCAGCCTGTATTCTACACTTAACCCCAATGTCAAGCTCTAATTCCAAATATTTTACCCCAGTGCCAAGTTCCATAGCCAAATTATCAGCCTCATACTCAAGCTACTCTTCCAAATGACCAAATAGATGTCCAAAAATCTCTAAACTATCATTAAGTACCTCCTCCTGATAATCGAAACCACTATAACCACCCACGTGTAAACCTTGAAAAGAAGCCTCCTAGAAAATTCACTCTATTAGCTGAAAGTCGTACCCAACTTTTTGGAAGATTGATGAAAGCTGGTTATTTGCAAACGATCCAGCCAAAGCCTATCAATCTCAACTCCCAATTTTATCAAGCCGATCAAAATTATGCCTATCATTCAGGAGTAGCGGGGCACATTACCGAGGATTGTATTAACTTGAAACATAAGATCCAAGATTTGATCGATCAGAAGGTCATCACGCTTCAGTCGCCGGCACTAAATATTATTAACAGTAATCCATTACCTAACCATGTGGGACCTACGATTAACATGATTGAAATAAAGGGTGAATGGCATCTAGCAAGACCATTATTAAGGTAAATTCAGAACGACTCAAAAGAACAAAAAAGGTGGAGAAGATAAAGAAAGTTATGGCCGCCTTAAGTAAGGATTTGGAAGGAATTATTAATCCTGTTATGGTCCCAAAAAAAGCCTTTAAGCATGGAATAGAGTACCAACCAATAAAGGAAGATGAGATCGAAGATAATTCAAAGGATAGTCTGTTTATGCCCTTGCCGCTCTTGTACCAATCATTTCCCATACATGAGATGTCAAATGATGATGGTCTTGGGGATGGGATAGGAGATATGTTTAAAGGATGCAATCCTCTACCAGATGATTTCTCAAAGTCCGGTGGGGTGAAAAAGATTGCACCAGGGGAGGCCTTGCAAAACTGGACCTCCACTCCATTTATAACCCATCACCCATCTTGGTAGATGAAAGGGCAATTACTAATAGTTTTTAAAATCGGTGATGATCCATAGAAGGCCCCGTAATCCACCCTTTTATGTCTCAAATTTTTATTTCATGTTTTACAACTTTCAAAAAGGCATGGGCCCACATTTGTGTGGGTCATGAGCTATAGTTTTTATTTATTTTCTAAAAGGCCTCTCTTTATTTAAGAAGTTATTTTTAAAAAAATATGATTATCTAGCATGGTTTATTTTGCTAGCAATAATTTAAAAACCTGCCAATGTCATGTCATGTCAAGGGTTAGACGAACAAAGCGAAGAAAATAATGATGAACAGAAAAAGGTGATGAGGAATAATTAGTTGAAGGTATAGAGGAATGCGAAAATCAAAAGAAGCCCAACCTTGAGAAGCCCTAATCCTACCGGAGATGGATGGTCAAGAGTGGACTAAACCAATCAATTTTGATGCACTAAAGAGATATTGTGCTTGAAAGATGTTATAATTTTTGTGTTTCCTTAGTTTACTTGTAATTGCCTTTGTAATAATGTTGTTTTCTAGTGTGTAATTGTCTAGAACCCCTTTCCTTTTATGTACGAACTACGTTTGACCTGAATTCTCAACAAAGGGATACGTAGGCGGCCTATGTCGGCTTCGGTCAACCCCTTAGAAAAATTTATCCTTTTTTGTATGTATGAACTACGTGATGACCTGAATTCCCAGCAAAAGGGATACGTAGGAAGCCTATGTCGTCTTCGGTCAACCCATTAGATTTTTCTATATATTCTTAGCATAGTCCTGAACTACGTTTGACTTGATTCTTGCTTCAACGGAATACGTAGGCGCCCCAACGGTTCGGTCATATAACCCCAAGAAATAAAAACTGGGGCAGAACTTTTGAGAAGGAATCTCAAAAATTCACAAGAGAGGATCAATGTCCAACAAAGAAAATGAAGATCAACAAAGACTTCAGATCCACTCGAGATGATATTATCTTAGACTACTTTAAACTGGGGCAGTAATTTTGAGGGAGGCCTCAAAATTTTCACCAAGTACTGGAATATATTTCAAATTCCCTGACACCAGAGGTTAAAGCCAAGCTTTTGAAGCCATCAACTGCGACAAAGTCTAGGTAGAATCAATTTCTTGCTATGACAGAACTATTTGAAGAACCCTCCGACAATGATCATGATTTCTGGAAATCATCTGTCGAATATAGTCAAAGCCACGAGGAAGATGTTCGTTGAGTTAGTACATGACATGACTGACAGAGATTTTTTAAAGCTTTTACAGATACTTTCAAAACTATTTGCTAAAAAATAAGACTACTTTTGAAAAAAAAATCTTTACAAATCTTTTACTTAGTGATTGTCTAGGCGGCTATGGGAGCAGGGACCCAAGGTGGAGGTACCAATGTAACGGGGCACCTGAAAGATGGCAAGGATAAAATCAAGGATCGAAGAAAGTCGACACTGAGTAGTTTTATTCAAACTAATCATTTCTCTGTGGATGCAGGGATCGATACACAAAAATGAGTATTTCTTTCAAAAAATCCCCAAGCAAGTCGGGAGCCATGCCAGAGCATATAATGCTTAGGAACGGTACTTTTGGTAGCCTAAAAGCGGGTTCAACGCCCCTTTATCGATGACCTTTTTAATTGTCTATCTCATTTCTTGAAATCATGGAAGACAAACAAAGACGTCTTCTTTTCTTTACAAACACTGTATTTAGAATTTTTCTCAAAAAATGGTCGCTAGCAAAAATGATTTTGTTTATACTAATTGTCTATCTTGAGTACAGATACATGTAGAAAGCAAGACGCAGACAAACGAACTCAGATAAAACTATTTTCAAATTGCCAAGATGGCCATTCATATCATTGCCAAGAGGGCCATTGCATATCATTGCCAAGAGAGCCATTGCATATAATTGCTAAGAGGGCTATTTCATATCATTGCCAAGAACGCCATTTCATATCATTGTCAAGAGGGTCATTTATATCATTTTTAAGAGGGTTATTTCATATCATTTCCGAGAGGGTCATTTCATATCATTGTCAAGAAAGCCATTTCATATCATTGCCAAGAAGGCCATTTCATATCATTGCCAAGAGGGTCATTGCATATCATTGCCAAGAGGGTCATTTCATATTATTTCTAAGAGGGTCATTTCATATTATTGCCAAGAGGTCCATTCATATCATTAAGAGGGCAATTGCATATCATTGCCAAGAGGGGCATTTCATATCATTGCCAAGAGGGCTATTTCATATCATTGCCAAGAGGGCCATTGCATATCATTGCCAAAAGGACCATTTCATATCATTGCCAAGAGGGCCATTCATATCATTGCCGAGAGGGCCATTCATATTATTTCCAAGAGGGCCATTCAATATCTGTTGACATGTAAGACATAAAATGCTAGCGTCGAGGATATCATCAGTATTTTATATCTGTTGACATACAAGACATAAATGCTGGCGTCGAGGATATCATCATCATTTAATATTTGTAAACACGCTAGAAATAAACGCTGGAGTCAAGGATATCTCATCTTTTATGAATCAGCATCTGAATGCATCAAGAGAACGTGTTTTGAAAGGAAGCCTTTAAGTCGCTATCTAAAGACGAGCGATTTACGGGATTTTCTAGAAATTGATAATTTGAGGGTCATTTAGAAGTCATATTATTTGAAATAGGATAGTGTTTAAGATCACCTATGAATTGATAGCATGTAGTTTATCCGTAAGCCATAATAACATCCTAACCTGATAGTGTGCAAGGTCACCCAAAAATTTATAGTTCAAAGGTTATCTGTAAGTCGCAACTAAATCCTTACCAGAGAATATGAAAGAGTATCAAATTGATAATGTCCAAGGGTTATCTATAAGCCACGTCATATCCAAGATCGATTATGTGCAGGATTACCCAAAGACTAGCAATTTGAGACATGTCTGTAAGTCATATTATAGCCAAGGTCGGATGATGTGCAGGAATACCAGAGAGCTAATGATTGGAGGGATATCTGTAAGTCATCTCTTATCCAAGTCGAATAATATGTAGGATTACCTAAAGTCTAGAAATTCAAAGGATATTTGTAAGTCACCTCATATCCAACATTAAATAATATGCAAGATTATCCAAAGATGGTCAATTCAAGGGAAAGCTATAAGTCGTATCGATAAAAAGATGTGCAAGACTTACCCAAGATCATGGGAAAAAAATTATTGTCAATGATCGAAAAGGTTATCATTCCACATGTGAAAAGCATTACAGGTAACCAAGGGGGTTGGCGGATCAGCATAAGACTAAACGGTTACAGGGACCGTTCTGCATAAAGTGTCATTGGTGTCCAAAAGGTCACTTCACTTTGAAGACATATTCACTCGAACAAATGAGTTAGTTATGCAACAACTAAAAGGGTGTTACGTCTGTTATCATAAGTTATTTCATTCCAAATAGGTACATGAAAAGATGACTCCGCTTTTCAGGCAACAACCTATATGGAAATATGGTAAATTACTATTCACTTCTTTAGTGAATTATGCTTATGACTAATGATTTTGTTTGAGATATTGTTGAGAGAATCCGAGAGGATGAAAATCTCAAATCAAAACCATAGGTACGGATGACTTCAGATAGAATGCAGCACAATGTGAAACTCCTTTTTAGCAGCAAAATGGGACATAGTCTAGAGAGAGACGTCAAACTCTCTACACGCGAGCTAAATAATGATCACCACCACCATATAACCACACCCCTATTAGAAGGCATGTGGGTATTCCGGGATATTCTTGTTTCAACTTCACCTTCGGGATATTTCTAAACTTACATCGAGGGTAGTCTTCCCTTCCTTCAAATTCGGGTGACAACACATCTAGAGTTTTGGAAATTATGTCCAGGTAAGTTCTTTTCTATGGATGTGAAAGATTCCACATTCATGGTTGAGAGGTTACAAGCCTCTTTTCCACAACTTAATCATTAACTTGTCACTCATCTTGTGCCGAAGATCATTTAAAATAAAAGACTATTTTTTCTACTTATCGAGTCGAACTACAAACAGTCTGATTCCCTAAAATATTGGGGATATGTACGTCGGGATCTATGTAGAAAACTCGACTGCATTCCAACCTCCTCCAAATCCCTTTATTCTCCAGCTTCTCGGTTTAACTAAAAGATCTAAAACCATGATAGTTGGTGATTTTCTTGAAAATCGTGCTTAAAATAAAGCTTTATGAACTACAAATGGCCTGAATTCTCATGAAACCTGAGATATGTAGGAAACCTGATTCCGAGGTTCGGCCATGGCTCCATGAAACTCGTGCGGAAAATCAGCCTCTTTCAGATTCGAATTTGTGGTCGGACAAAAATTAGGAATGTCAACCTCCCTTTGCCTAGAGTTACTTGCATCCACCCTATCCAAAGGGAGGGGGCAGTTGTTGACACCTATTTTTTTCCCTCCACGGCTAAATTTGATCTTGAGTTTCTTCGACTACAAATAAAATTAAAATATTTATTTTATCCGAATAAAGGATTTTTAAAGTATTTACTTGGATAAATTTTTCTCTCAAAAATAATTTATTTGGATAAATGTTTGTTTAATTTTACCAAATCAAGAGGCTCAAGATTAAATAAGGCACTAATTTGTATTGAATTTGGATTTGATTTAGTCAATTTATTAAATTTGACTCTAATTGAAATCAAATTAGCCCCAATTGTGATGCAATTGACCAATTGGTATTCAAATTGGCTAGAATTTAAAGTTAATTGCCTAAATTGTAATCCAAAATCCTAACCCTAATCCTCAAAACACTCTATCCCAATTTAAACCAATAACCTGCCCAGGCCTATCTATTCATCAACAATTACCCCATACAATTTAAAAGACAGCAGTCCTTTTCTTTTTTTAAAGGATTCCATCCAGAAGCCGAAAATTCCTTTACCCGGCCCAATCTCCCTTATTTCTCCCCCTTCTCCTCCAAAGCAGCAAAGCTGCGTACAAACAAGAATAAATTCTCAACCAGCCACAACATCGGCAACAACCCATACCCGACCCGAACTCCGCGAATCCATGAAACTTCAACCCGATAATCTTGCAAAACCCACCTTCTTTCCCTTCCTCACTTCGATTGTACTCCTCACATGATTGGCATGCAGTTTTTGTACCATGGAAAGTCCAGGATTCCTCTAGAAAATGTGTAGGTATCCGTTCCAACGGCTAGATACCGAGAATTTTAGGTTGAATGGTACAAAATCGTACACACTTGCCCAATTCTTATTGGCGGGTGAGAGAAATTTCATCCCTTAATATCTATTGGTTGGCCTATTTTGGATTTCATGAAGAAAATCCAAAATCTGCACATTAGTGGATGAGGGATCTAAGTTGTAGAAGAAATTTGAATTTTAAATTCCAAATTTTTTCTTCCTAGAATATCCCAATGCTATATTCTATATAAGAGGCGATGGGACACTGTTTAGGGGGGTTGTAGATTCTAGAGTTGAAAATTAGAGTTGGAATAATTTTAGGGAAAAAGGAGAAAATCCGGGTAGCTAAGAGTTCTTTCTCATGGTAAACATTTCTCTTTTCTTTCTTCTTTTGAAAGTGAGTTCAAAATTTTGGGTCTGAAAAGAGGGGAAGAATTCTCAAAAAGGCAGAAACACAAGGAAGGAAATTTTGGTTCAGAAAAATTGAGAGAGAAGGAAGAAAGGAAAAAAAAGAAATTTTTAGAGAAAAATTTAGTCTTTAGTAGAAATCCTGTTCTTGTTTTGAAAGTTCATCAGCTAAATTAGAGTCTCGAGTTGATGGTAAGGAAGTTTTTCGGTGGTTGTGATCTCTGTACCACATCGTCGTTTCATTTTACTACACTTAAAGAGGTAAATACACTCTATGTTCCCTTTAATTTGACCGTTGTTCTTCTTCATCTCTTTTTCTTTGTATCTGATGTAGTCATAGCTGTTCTTCTTCATCTCTTTTTCTTCATAGCTAATGTAGTCGCAGTAGTAATCTTGTTCTGTTGGAAGTAGCTGATGTAGTCGTATCCGTGATTTTGTATGCTGGGTTTGGCTGCTGATGTAGGAAATGTTTGTCATGTGATTATGTTTGATGTTAAACTCCTAGTTTAGTCGCTAAAATTTTTAGTTTTTAGTCTTATTTGCACGTCTCAATTTCATAATTTGTTATCTGATTTCGACATCGCTAATTAGCTTCCGATTTGCTGCTTCGTATTGTATATTGCTTATAAGTTGAACTTATTGATTTCCATCGAGGTTCCTATTTCAATTTTATTGATTTCCATCGAGGTTCCTATTTCAATTTCTCGCTTCACTAGTTTGATGAATGTTGTTTTATTTGAATTATTGTCTTTTCTATTTAGCTAGTAATATCACTAGCAGGACTACTTTGCGAGTTCCTTTGGTTTCTCAAATGCCAAAGAGAATGACCAAAATATTTCCAATAATGAAATGTACTACAAAATCCTAGGGTCCCTCGACGGCCATTTCGTTTGAATGAGGAGGGGGACCATACTGATATGTTGACTCGTTCATTGTTACTATTTGACAGTCTTAGATCATTATTTTCTGTTTAAACCGGTAACACCACCAGCTGGACTGCCTTGAGAGTTCCTCTGACTTTTGCAATGCCAAAGGGAATAATGAGATATGTCCAAAAGCGTACCCAAAATCTTATAATTCTTCGATGATCATTTTGACTATTAAAAAACTTATTTTTTGAGTTTGTCGAAAAGAGGAGAGGGATAAAATAATACGCCCTACCAGCTCCTTTCTTTAAAAAAGGAAACATCCTTGTAGGGTTCCCTCTGTTGTGGAATTGCAAAGTTTGAGTCTTTCATTTCTCTTTTGATTTCGTTTCAAGACGGTGTTTTGTTTGATTGATCCCCGAGGAAATGCAATGGCTTTATTGTAAAAGAGAATGGATGAGGTCTCTTTGATGTTGAAAATCATTACATGGTGTGCATTCTCTTTGAGCTGGGTTTATGGTTCTCTCTCTAGTTATAATTTTCAAGGCCTAAAACTCTTTAGAGTTTTGTAAGGCCGTTTCCAGGAAATACTCTTAGCAATTATGTAGAGACAAGGCTTTTGTGGGAGAAAATTCTTTAGATTTCTCTCGAAAAGAAATTTGGAAGACGAAATGGGGTCTCATCATACCCGATTTTCATCTTCATAGTTTCTCTTCCAAAACTCTAGGTAGGCAGGTTTTGCTTGATTTATTTCAAACGTTCTCTCCCTTTTTTGTTTTCGTTTCATCATGTCTGTCTACGCTTTATGGTATTATATTGGTTATTTTGTTTTGTTCATTGGAAGAATGGTGGTGAAATTGTTCTTGAAGCCATAGTTACTAAGACTCTTTTGATTGTTCAAAGATCTGTTGCTTCTTCGCTCACTGTAGTATAAATGTACTATTAACTTACAAACTTATCTTCTTGAAAAGTTATGATTTTTTTTAATTGTTTGAACAGTTCTTGGGTCAAGTTTCATTAATTCTTGCTTAAGTTGACGTTGTATGTTAGTGTTTGTTTTTCCAAGATGCTAAATTTAGGTAAGATATGTTAATAAGTTCTGTCCTTTTAAAGAAATGGTACAGTGTGGAACTCTATTTTATTTCCTCGAAAAGAGGGGTTCTTTTCTTACTCGACGTTATGCATGAGTCGCTTATGAGGTTTATTTTAACTCCCAACTCTAGTGTACGTCTCATTGTTTACTTGTTCTTGCTTACGGAAATCCTCACCAATTTAGTGTTAAAACTTTTTTTTATTAATTTATTTGTTTATTTATGTACTGATGACAGCCATAGTTGCATGACTTTACCATATTGAGCATGCCCTTTTTCCTTGATTTTTCTACATCTTGACCTACTGTTTGGTATGTTATTTTGGATTACAATAGTTCTCTTTTTATCTATGGTTTTGTTATGTTATTTATCTATATGGTGTTCTGCACTTTGGATGCATATTAATCTCCTTATTTCGTTCCTTGCATGTGAATTCGTTTTTGAGTCCCACATGGACTCTCTCCCTTTTGCATATTCATCAGGGGTTATTGATGCGCACTATCTCTATTGAGTCAACTCCGAGACCAAGTCCAAAAGCCGATTATGATGCGTACGGATGTAAGGAGACGAAAAGAGAAGAATGAGTTGAAGTCCATCTTTGAAGCGGCCAAGGGACTTGAAAGTTTCGTTTTTTCATTTATTTGTTTATTTATTTATTTATTTATTCATTTTTATTATTGTCTTTGTTCATTTATTCATTTGTTTATTTCGCTTATTCATTCATTTGGGTCTTGAAGCCAAAGTTGTAAATTTAATAAATGTGGAGCGGATTTTGGGACAACGGGCCTGAAAGAATAGTTTAGGACAAGTTATGGGCTGAAAGCCTAACTAGATTGGGACAGGGTTTATCGATTTGGGACCAAGGGTCTAAACTCTTTACTTTCTCATCCTTTTCCCCTTTTATGTGTTTATTTGCTTATTCATTTTTTTTAGACTTAGTTAAAATCCCTACTAAATAGCCTAAATTCATTGTAGACAAATCATTTTCCAAAAGCAACCATTTTTCAACAAATTAATCTTTTTACAAGTTAATCAAAAGATTTTTTCAAACAGTTCGGATAACCGCAAGTTAGCGAATGTTTTAGGTGCCTAACACCTTCCTAAAATGTTTATAGGAATCGCTAATTCAGAATCTCTAACTTAAACGATTTTCCTGTTTTGAATCGTTTGAAGTAATTCTCTAAAAGTTTCTTAATTCCTTTTCAAAATTAAGTGGTGACTCTTTTCAAAAAAGTTAAAATTTCTCCATAAAATAATAGTTTTGGGGTATATTTGTTTCTTTTTTATTTTTATTTCTTATTTTAAATTATTAATCCAAACCCTGTAATAAACGCGTTATTCTCATCTCTATAATGATATATACACACAACACAGTAACAATTACTACTATCAATTTAAAAAAGAATTCATTAACCGGTAACACCCAAAAAAAACACCAAATAAATTGAACCCCTCACGTTTCAATTTTCAGTGAAATTCTATCGAGAAAATACTACCCACCATCGTTCAACACCACATAGGCACCATTTCTGTCGAATCGAAAACACCCCACTGGCGAACCATCATCGCGGCCCTTGCTCCGGCCACCCCTGGCCTATTCTCCACTTCCTCCAACCAGTAAACACCAACTAGCAGCAACAATCAATTCCTGTAATTTTATGGGATTCATGTTTAAGAGAAAAATAGAGAGTATCAAATTTGAAATAAAAAATAAAGGTTGGATTGAGTTGGTTTGAAATTAGATTGGATGGGTTTATTGGGTCAGAAAGTGGATTAGGTTTAATTATTAGGGATTAAAAATTAAAACAAAAAAAGAACAAATATACCCCGAACTATGATAAATTATATGTATATACCTTTCGTTATACTTTAAGGTACACTTATGCCCCTACCGTTAGTGTGAGGGGCATATACGTACCATTTCATTAATGGTAGGGGGCATATGTGTACTCCAAATATGATGGAGGGTATATACGTATCATTTATCATAGTTCGAGGATATATTTATCCTTTTTCGTAAAATTAATTAGCCAAAGAAGACGTTAGTATTTATTTTATATACTACTGGTGTATAAGAGATCACTACTATAATTTGAGCGTGGCTTTAGCTTTCAAATATAGTTTAACCTGATTTTGATGCTTTTTTTCTTAGTAAAAATAAACGGTGCATGAAATCAGCTAGACATACGTGGATGACATCGCCTCTTTCAAAACAATTATAATCATACTAAAAATTTATTGAAAATAATTAAAATGACCAAACAATATATGTACAAAATAAACATAAAATAAAAACAACTTTATTATATCTTTTTGAAGGTACCAAAAATTGCATAATATCTCTCCCAATGGTTTAGATATAGATTGACTCTGATAACATCCGATTTATAATTTTATAATTATCATAAAAACTTTATCTCTACAATTCAGAAATTGAAAAACTAAATGTTATAGGAATATGAATTATGAAATGTTGTCTTTATTTGTTCCTCTTTCTTTAATGTTATTTGAATGAATAAAACGGATGATTAAATGCAAAGAGTCAAATTTTTAATACTCAAATTTAATTTGATTTAATGACTAAATAAAACCCACAATCAAAAAAAGGAAAAAAATAAAATAGATTTATTGAATTTAGAGACATGCCATATCACCTCCCAATTCACATGTAGGGTCGTTTGGTGTGAGGTATAAGTGATAAATAGTCTCAGAATAAAATGATAGACCATTTTATCTCATGTTTGGTGTGACGTATTAGTTAATATCGGGATTAGTTATCCCACCATTCATATTATAATGATAGGATAACTAATTTTAAAATAACTAGTTTCGAAATTAATTATTTCGGAATAAATCTTTCAAATACTATACCAACTAAGATGATGCATATAGGTGAATTCCAATTTAGTGTATTCATAGAATGTTTTCAATCCTTATCGCCAAAGATCTTGTTAAAATTTAAGAGATAATGTATTTTCATATTCGAATATAAAAACACAATCATTTCAATTTTTAGAAAAACTAAAAAATCTTTAAATTATAATTTGAAATCAAACATACATTGATACAAGTTTGCTACTCCACAACCCATAGATATTCTTCAAAGATTAAAACTTAAAAATTAACCCGAATAAAATTAAAACATTAACTATAGTTTTTAAAAACAAAGAGAACACAAATGAATTATGAAATATCTAATAAACATACTATTATTGGAGGGAGGGGGTGGGGGTTAAGCGACTTTTTTTTTTTTTTCTATCTAAAGTTTAAAAAGATTTTAACCATTTTCCTTATGAAATCAAAAGTTGAACAAAAAATTTTGCATCCCAAAATTAAAAGAAGTAAAATCACTTGACAAAAACAAATTATAATATTGGACCTATGAAGACTTGATGGTGTCTTAATATGTAATTTGGGGCTTTTATCAAAGTAAGCACATGTGTTTTACTTTACGGAATAAGTCACAACATTTTCTTTGTCAAGAACTTCCAAATCAATAAAACAATAAAATAACAACAATAATAACAATGCTTAGTAGAATTCTACAAGTGGAGTTTGAGAATGATATATATATACACAAACACACATACATTTACGCACAATGCAGTGAAATATTTTCTGAAAGAATTCATCCACATATGTGGTGCATGTGATTGAACCATTCTACGAGTTAATAACTCATATGGTCACTCAACTATGAACTTTTATATTAGAAAGTCACTCAACTTTGATCTTTACCTCAAAAGACACTTAATTATGAACTTTTATCTCATAAAGTCATTCAACTTTGATCTTCAGTTCAAAAGTCATTGAACTATCACATTTTTACTCAAAAAATCGCCCAGCCTATTTAATTATTTTTTAAAATAGAATTTACTTATGTGAAATTTATATTTAAAAATAAAATTCTGAAAAATAAAAAATATCTCTTTAATGACCATTTTATCCTTATACCCCTAAATTAATATTTCTCGCTCCTCTTTCTCTTTTTTCTTCTTCTTCTCACTTTCTTCCCATAATTTTTTTCCATAACTTGAACATTTACAGTATAATAGAAATTAAGAATATGTACAAAATGAAATTACTATTATATCATTTTATCTTTGCATGTTATTTTTATTGTCTTTGTAAAGGAAAAAAAGAAAAAACAATAAAGAGGAAAAAAGAAGAGAAATCTATCTATCTATCTATCTATCTATATATATATAAAAGGATCATTGAAGGCTGCTGATGTGGCATGCCCCAATGATCAGGAAGTCTATTTAACTTTTTCCTAGTTTTTTTTGAGTTTTTTTATTCATTATCATCTATTTTTTTAATTAATAAAACCTATTAATTATCATTTTCATTACCAAGCATTAAACACCATTAATCAAGCAAAAGCATTAATCCAGCAAAATCGTCGGTCTTCTTCCTTTTTTCCTGTCAGATTTTCCTGATTTCACCATGTTGGCGTTCGCATTTTGTTGCAACCACAATTAACCAGGTGTTTTTTTTAAAATTATTTTTCATTTCATTTATATGGGTTCTATTTTTCTGATCTGATAAACCAGAGGAGAAGCAAGAACTGCTGGCGTATGTGAATATGTTGTAACAACAATTAACTAGGTGATTTTTTTTTAAAATTGATTTTGATTTATTTAAGAAAATGGGTCCTGTTGGATTATGATTGATGTTTGGAGAAGTTTCTAAAGTTCTTACATAGGTGAAGAGCTTCTAAGCAGAGAGATTCGACAATTCAAGAAGCTACTGCAGAAGAGAAACAAGAACTGCTGGGCAAAGAGCTTGTAATTTGATATTTAATTTAACATTGTATCTAAGCATATCTTTATCTTTGTTTGGTCCTCTAAATTGTGGCTAAAGGAGTTTTCTTTAGGAGAAATAGTTCAGATCTTGCACATGGTTTTTAACACGAAGAAATGACTTATACAACCTCAATCCAGATGGCAACCGATTAAGATTACTCTTTCATAGATCATCCTAGATTCAGGGGTGGTTGTTGCAACATGAAATCTGCAAGATCTAGTTATGGCTGGAGAAAGATGGCTTGCATAAATACGAAGATCCAAAAAACCACAATACTAATGTTAAGAAGGCTTTCTTATATAGGAAAAGAACTTCTAATTTGATATTTAATTTAACATTGGATACTTATGTAAATCAGAAGCTGTGCGTGAATCCCATAAGTGGTAATCTTAAGCATATCCCAAAGAAGCATCGGCTAGAGAAAGATGACTTGCTACTGATGTTAAGAAGGCTCTCGCAAGTGCAGTATAACAACAACTTTTAGTTATGTGGAATTTAGGTGCTTTGCAATTATATGTTAGAAAAAATGAGAACCTATGAAGGTGTGTGAATCCCATCGGTGGTAATCTGAAGCATATCCCAAAGAAGCATGGCATGACCTATAGAAATTTTTTTCATCCTCTGCTGGACGAGTTGCCATAAGTGCTACATAGTCCAGGTAATGAGTTGTCACTTACTTTTTGCCTTATTGGAATATAGTTGATGTTTGAGGAACTTTCTAAAGTTCGTATATAGGCTAAGAACTTCTAATTTATTTTTTAATTTAATATTGGATACTTATGAAAATCAGAAGCTATGCATAAATCCCATCGGTGGTAATCTTAAGCATATCCCAAAGAATCATCGGCTGGACAAAGATGGCTTACTACTGATGTTAAGAAGGCTCTCGCAAGTACAGTATAACAACAACTTATAGTTATGCGGAATTTAGGTGCTTTACAATTATATGTTGTAAAAAATGAGAACCTATGGAGGTGCGTGAATCCCATCGGTGGTAATCTGAAGTATATCCCAAAGAAGCATGGCATGATCTGCAGAAATTTCTATCATCTTCTGATGAACGAGTTGCCATAAGTGCTACACAGTGCAGGTAATAGTTTGTCACTTAGTTTTGGCCTTATTGGATTATGGTTGATGTTTGAGGAACTTTCTGAAGTTCTTATATAGGTGAAGAACTTCTAATTTGATATTTAATTTAACATTGGAGAACATCTTCAAAGTTATTAAACTCATTAAGAGTGACATCTCCTATAGCAGAAAGCTGAAGTGTAAAGAGTTGTCCCATAGATTTTTGCGTATTACTAAGGACTTCTTTGAGCTTCAAGGGCAAAAAATCAAAGCTTTCTATCTGAGGTAGGAGGCTTTCACTCTTGGGATCTTCCAAAGCAGTAAAAATCAAATCAAATAGAATAAAAATCAGCAGTAAAATTGCTAAAACATGAAAGAGTGAAAGATTAATCACCAGTCTTGGATGGAGGTCTTCCAGTTTTTCTACTTCTTGGATAAGGATACTTTTAGAATCCTCTAATGACTGGTCGGGCAATAAGTGGACTGTCAGGATCTCCAAAATCATTTTAAACATCATAGTCATAAACCCTGTCCCATTCCTCAAGCTTTGCGATTCCAGTTCCTCTTAAATAAAGCAACTCATCCTCTCTGTAACTGCACAATGCTGCTAGAGTATCACTAGGAAGCCAAGATTGTCACAAATAATAAATATATGACTAAAGCTAAACAACACATTTTACTAAATCATACCTGATTCACAAAGAAAATGCGGTGATAATCATAATTGTTAGCAGGAGAAACCCAAGAATTGTAATAGAAGTATACAATGCCCCAACTTGGATCATCAGTAGCAACAGTGAGTGACATGTGATAGAATTCACTCATTCTAAGTGAATGAACTTTCATACTTATTCAAAAATACTGTTTCAATCATTTGTGTTACTTATTTTTAGTAAAATAAATTTTTATTAGAAAATTTGTAACAAACTACGGACTGGGTTCCTACCAGCTGCAACAAAAAACTTGTCTGGTGCCTACACGTGTACATTAGTACGAATAGAACAACTCTCATAACTTTTTAGTGCACTTCATATATTCAACATATCCAACCTCCATTAAATCAACCTTAAAATTTCCAACTACAATACCATTGTGTAGGTTCTTTGTCATTTTCTCTTCGTAATGTTTAAGGGTACGATTAAGACTCGCTATTTTTTTTCAAACCTTTGTTATGGTGGATGTAATGAATGTTGAATTCTTGATGGTTTCCACTTCATATTCATTTAAACTATTCTATAATTAGTTTTTGCATTTTTCTATAATGTTGGTAGTGATGTTGTAATACTATGTCGGTTACTGTGTTTAAGCTCTTGAATGTATTGCTTCATGAGTTCGGGAATAATTCAATTTACACTATTGCTTTTGCAGAATAGAGCGCAAAAGATGATACCGGTAGTGATACGGAGGATGATGACATTGACATTCATGGAAAATCTCAGCAAGTTGAAGGGCACAATGATGACTCTGACCTTTTAGAAGAAGATTATCAAATTGAAGTTAACTTTGTTGAGGAGGCGAGCATTGCAAATTTTTTTTTTAGAACTTTATTTCTCCAACTTCAATAAGGCCAGCTACTTCAGTAAATGATATTTTAAGCCCCACAAAGAAGGGAAAGAAAGTTAACACTCTTCTCCTACTGGATGAACCACTGGATGCATCTACTCTGAATGAAGTACTAGACGACGTATTAGGTAAGGGCAAACAGATCAATGCTATGCCAAGTAAGGGATTAGATAATTTGCAGGGGATAGTTTTCATTAGCAACCTTTCTTTTGATGTTGATTATGGAGCATGTTACAGACGACCAATGGGTATAGGATTTCTCAAATTTAAAATAAATTTAATCTGCTGAAGCTGCTATTTCTGCTTCTAGTGCTGTGGATGGTTAAGGTGTCTTTCTGAAGGGTCGACAAGTAAAGATTTTAAAAGCCTTGGACAAGATAGCTGGTCATAATAAAGAGTTGCAGAAGACCAAAAAAGAGGATAATCACCATCATAACCTTTACTTGGCAAAGGTTGGCTTCTATTGGTAATGTCGTCTTGACATTCAACTTCTTAAAAGGGATTACTCTAAGATAATGTGGACGTAATCTTATTTTGTTCTGTGACAAGAGGGTATTATTGTAGAGGGTACGTCAACTGCTGAAGGTGTTTCAGTGAGTGATATGTATAAGCACAAGGGGTAAGTCTCACAAAGGTTTTTCTTATATACAAATCTCGAAAGGTTTGCATGTATTTGACAATGCATCCTGACAATTAACATCATATCAACTGAGTTCATCTATATTTTTTTAGAGTCTATGAACTGACACCATTCTTTCTTGAAGATAACTCCTTTATGACAAAGCCTTATTTAACATGATATAGGACAATGATTCATAGATTAAGAGTGATCCTTTAAAAGAAGTGTATATGTCCAGAGCGTAAAAGTAAATATATCATCAGCTAGATGGAATTGTGGTATTAATATAATAATAATATGTCAAAGAATTGGAGCTCCTCATTAAGAAGAGCCTATACAGTTCACTCAAGTCCTAACTAAAAATATCTTAAGAGAAGAACAAAAGTTGTTTGGGCTTATTCTATTGACAGGAGAAAAAGAAGGTCTGTTAAATTGAAAAACGTCACAGGCTTAATAAAACAGTACCTGTACTTCTCAAAAAACATTAATATTCTTTCCTGACCAGAATAGAATGACAATTTTCTCATTAGTTAAGACAAAAAAAGTCACTAAATGGATCCACTCTTGCCTCTAATTAGAGCCTAATGCACTAGGGGTAGTTGGTGGAGTAATTTTTCGTTGAAGCTCCAATCATGCTTCAATAGGATCCTCGTGCATAGGAATTAGTCTACACGTTTCAATGACAGAAATTAACTACAAATTGTTGTCTGCTGATTCTTCATCTATAATCATCAATCCAGTTATTTTTCTATCTCTTTGATATAGTATTTCTCCATTTGCTTAGTTACTGATGTAAATTTACTGTTTAGTTCTTTACTTAACAATGTAAACATCTGCATCAGGAAAGAAGCACGTAATATAAAACTGAAGGATAAATATATGTAAACATCCATTTAATGATTGACGAAGAAAAAAAATATAAAATATAAAAAAATAAAAGGCAAATACTTGGTGAAGGTTACTCTTTGGTGTATCATGGAAATTAGTTTTAAGCATTTAGTCTTTAGTTCCTTTTTCTCAGTAGGATCTGGTCAGAAAGTGACAAACGTTCAAGATAAGGATTCTGGTGGACCGGTTGGAATACCTTCTTTGCCCCCAGTGCATAAGAACCCTGGGGTGCAGGTGAAGTCAACCACTAGTGGTTCATCTAGAGAGCAATCTATTGATGATGAAGTCGAAAGAAAAGCAGAAATGACTCAAGGAATGCATCCAGCTGATGTGAAACGTGTAAGGAGGTAATATGGTTTATAGTTTTATTCCAGTAGTATTACTTCAATTGCTAACAAATCTGAGAAAGAGAGAGGGTCAAAAGATCTAATAATATCTCAGGGATCGACACGTCATACTAATTATTTATGAGTTTCTGATGAAGTAGATGTTGTACTCCTCATTAAGATAATGATAGGGCTTTTGATGGCCTTTGCAACACTTCTTGCTTCTTGTTTTAAACTCATTAGATACAAAATGCTTTTATTAGCTTGAAATGAGTTTAAATAGACTAACATGGTCACTAAGGATTCATTTTTCTAACCATTAATAGTTTGGGACTCGGTAGTAGTAGTTTTACTAGATGCAGAATGCTTTAAAAAGTTCAAGAGTTGTTCTATTGCAGTTTTAAAATGTTTTGTAAGTTTTCCGTATAGCTTGCAATGTTAATGTTGTTTAAGATTATCAACCTCAAGATGAATGAACAATGATATATTGCAAATCAAGTACCGGAGATGACAAAGGTATCAAAAAATAGTGACAGTAAATACAAAACCTGTTCCTTCATCTTCCACATTTATAACTATCAGTGTCTTTAATTGTATTTTAATTATATATTACTCATTGAATTATTGCATTTCTAATTTATTGTTGATCCTCATTAATTCTTTCTTTCATATTCCTCATTTGTAACTGTAGAATCCTTTAATGTCTATTCATTTATGAATAATTATATTGCTAATTTATTTTTATGTCTTTTCATATTCTAATTATATCAATATATATAGATTAAAAGTAAACTGTTTGCATACTGTAATATCCTTTGATTGTATACCATTTAATCAAGATTTTACAATGACATATTCTCTTCTTTCACAGTTGGTTTCTGACAGAAATGATTTCATGATAAGGGTTAGACTTTGTAGAATGTGGGATGTTATTAATCACGAGAAAATGGTAAGATGATCAGTGTAGAAATTATATTTATTGATGAAAAGGTACTTTCTTACGTTGATTTTTATTTTAAAAACACTATTTATTCTTTACACTTTTAGTTTACATAACACTTACGACTTTTTTTCATCAGAAAAATTTGATCTATGGTATAATGGATACAAATCAAGTGAACAGGCTGAAAGGCATGTTGAAAGAAGGTTTTTTATTTACAATAAAAAACTTCAAAGTTGTTGAAATCACTTTTGCATATAGACCTATTGAAAGTCCATTGACAATTATTTTGTCTGCCTCAACTGTAATGAACAATTTAGCTGAAGATGTTGTCGACATTCCTATAAATGGATTTCAGTTTATTAAACCAGTTATGATTGATTCAAGGGTGGATAACTACACTGTTTTATCAGGTCTACATTTTTCTTATTATTAATTATTGCATAAATTATTAAAACAACAACATTATTCTTAAATGTCATACTTCACTCGCTTTATTTGTAGATGTGGTTGGTTGTTTACATGAAATTAATGATATAGAGAATTGTGGATCGAAGGGTAAAACAAGGGAGATTAAAATTATTACTGATTAGTAAGTCACTCATCTCTTCATAACCGTTTAATATCTTCATTATAGTCATTCATTGATATTATGCATCCAAACTTCATAAGTATATAAGTACCTATTTCACTTATCAGTTTTTTTTTTAAAAAACATTCATAGTTTTATTGTTTGATGTTATTTAAATGCACCTTATGTATTTAAAGTGCATCAAACTTAGAAAAATGTGCTTTTAAATTCTTTCATGTTTTTTCTTTTCCTCGATTTTGGGGTGATTTCTTAAATCCATATATAACAAAACAATCTTACCAAATTCTGTATGTCTTCATATTAGAATCAAAGTATAAAAACTTCTTTTGATTAAATTTAGACGAATTATATTAATTATACACCTTTAATTTTCTTTGTCTTTTTCCATGCACAGTTTTGAGAAAGTCAAAATTACCTTATGGGAAGAGCTTGGTGAAAAATTTGCTCCTTCCTTGTACAACAAGGATGTTGGTCCGTATATAGTGATAGTCACATCTACAACTGTGAAAGAATTTTATGGTAATTGTCCTCAATTTAATTGTCACTATTTTGAATTGAAGTGCTATCTTTTTGAACAAATGTCAAACTTACATTTTATTACATTTATTGTTAATAGGTGAAGTTATCTTCTTCACCACTCATGCAAGCAGAATATATGTAAATCTAGATATAGATTACATACGATCTTTGGTTCAAAAGTGTACAACCATGTCTATGAAAGTACAAATTATCGAAAGGTCTAATGTTAATAACATTTAGATTGAGGAAGAGATGATTTTGAATCCAATGGACATTAAGGAGTTGTTTGATTCTGAGTGGAGTCCTGAAATACAGGTTATTTCAATATTTTGCTTCTTAAGTTTGTGGATTCTATTTCAATAATTTTATTTAGTATTTTAATTATGGAGTTCAACTCATTTTAAAGTTGAACATGATAAATAAATATGTTGATAAATTAACTTATTCAAATATAAACAGGTATCTGCTGATGTCTCATTGGGTAACTTGAAAGATCCTGAGGATGAACTAGACGTCACCGATGGTGGCAAAAGTAGAAAAAAAGACACCTAGACGAATAATTAAGTGTTGAAGATGCAAATAAATTTAAGTAGAGAGATTATTGTTGCTCCACACCTTTAATTAATATTTAAGCTTACACAAAATTGTTTCGAGCTGTTATGATTTTTAGTTTTTTTTACGAGTAGACGTGTTGATGAATAAATTTTTTTGTTAATGTAGTTGAACATAATTGATATGATAATATTCATACTTGTATGATTATTTTTTGGGTTACATAATATCCTAATTATTGGATATATTCGAGATGGTGATATTCATACTTGTATGAATATTTTTTGGCTTACATAATATTCTAATTTTTTCGTATTTTTCCAATATTATATATTGATATACCATTGATTACACTTTTTGGTAATATAGGTGAATTAGAAATTTGTTTGATCATATTGTGAATTTGAAAGGCCAAAATGTAAAACAATAAAATTTAATACAATTTGACGCCTCGTAATTATATAACTACATTAAAAATTAAAAAAATAAAGTAAAGATATTTTATTAGAATGTCAAGAGAATAATCTTAATAATTATTTATTGTTGTTATCTTTCTCTTCAATCTTACTTTTATTTCACTTCTTTGAGTCGCAGATCATTAGAAATAATTTATTCCTTACAAAGATTGAGATATCGTCTACATACATTCTATACTTATTGAACACTGGCTATGATGTTGCTTTCAAGGTCATGGATTGAGAGGAGTTTTTGTGCTTGGTTTCATTCTAAATCATAGCACAACCAACTAATATCATGAAAACAAGTCATAATCTTTGTGAATTATCCATTCATAATGTAATGATACTAAATTGTTTTCTAAATATGGAAACAACTGTAATGCTAATCACGTCTAATTAAAAAAAGAATATTGCATTTATTTGATAAGAAATGGAGCCAATAAGGTTTCTGCCTATCATGTAAAAGATATTTATCAGTCAAGTAATTGAGACGTCATCAAGCGTAGTATCTACAAGCAAAGGCCAATCAAATATGACACCTAAGAATATGAATGAAAAGTCAAGCCCCTGGTAGCGAAATTAAAGTATGTAAGGGCCATAATGATGTTATTGTTGATAATTTCCATCAACTAAGGCTCATGAAGTTGGCTAATGATGAATAAGACATGGTCAATAATGCGAAGGTTGTGGTCAAGTCTTCCTCGCAGCCGAGAACGTAATAGGACCAATAAGAACCAGGAGAAGCTTCATCCTGTCATGGTCGAGTTATTAACCACTGGAAACCTCTACTATGTTATAGATGGCCCTCTAAAAACAAACTCTTTATCACAATAGTCTAAGGTCCATGTACAATCTATACTCATTTCATGGGGTATGTTGTTATTTTTGTTGTCGTTATTATTTTTGTTATTATTAGTTGCTATATTTTTTCATGTCGCGCTTTTTTTATCATATCTACTTTGATTTATTATACTCAAATCGAGGATCGGTACCTCCCTACCTCACGGAAGTAGGGGTAATGTGTGCGTATATTTCACTTATGGGATTTCACTATTATTATTTTTGTTGTTTGATTCATTGATTTGAGATTCCGTTAAAGATTCGATCTTGATGTTTATTTACTGATTTTGTGGTTGTCAGGCAATTCTTCTGGTCCAGGTGGTATGAACAACAGGGCAGAATGTAGACATGAAAAATATGGGTTTTACGCACCTACTGGATCTGCAATTGAGAGTTTTCTCATAGAGTCGAGTGGTGGCAATGAAAAACATAATAATAATAATAATAATAATAATAATAAGCAAGAAAAAATACATGGCATGTGTAGGCAATGGGTTTCAACAGAATTGATACAATATACTGCCATTACTGGGTCCTTTCAAATGATAATAACTTCAGTTGGGGATAGCTGATTTTGAAAGTGTTGATTTCTACTGATATGCTACAATTGTTCACTTCTTAGAGTCATTCCACGACTACAAATATAGACGTGATGAAAATCAGTTGTATATATTTGTCGCTGATACAGTTCCTAGATGGCTAACTGTAGCTTAACATGTAGATTTTCACACACTGGCAGCAGCTAATAAGTTTGGAAATATCTACTTTGTGAGATTACCTGAGGACGTCTCAGATGATATTTAAGTAGATCCTATTGGTGGGAAGATAAAATGGGAGCAGGGGAAGGGAAAGCTTAATGGAGCCCAAACAAGGTTGAGTAAATAGTGGAATTTTATGTTGGTGATGTGGTCTCTTGCCTGCAAAGGGCATTACTTATTCTAGGAGGGGCCGAATGTATAATCTACATGACTGTGATGGGTCGCATTGAGGCAATGTTTCCATTTACATCGAGGGATGTTGTTGAATTCTTCACTCATTTCAAGATACATTTAAGGCAGGAGTTTCCACCTTTATGCCGCAGGGATCACATGGCCTACAGATCTTCCTACTTGCCAGTTAAGGTAGGCATGTACTTGCTCAATCATCTATTTCCTTTAATGTTCCAAATTCAAATGTTCAAAATTCTCTTTACTTACTTCGTTTGATATCCTGGTTGGTGCAGGCATGTACTGGTGTGGTAGATGAATGTCGTTCAATTTCCTTGGGTATCTGATGTTAATGCTGAAGTATAACTGGGTTGTCTTTAGCTACTTTACAAAACCTGGTTGGTAGGAAGTCAACGTGATGTGGCCTATATCACCATTAAAATGTTTTATACATTCATTTCATCATGACTAGATTATCAAATGACCTTAATGATAGTTCCATGATAAATTCGATTAATACGAGAATGCATCATTTCAATAATAACATCTATGCAGCTGAATAAGCAAACCTTGGATACATGTAAAGTTGGTGACTTGTTATAGAATAGAGCGAGGTGTTCAAATGAAGTTGTTGCTTTAAACTTTGATTTTGCTTCACTTCCAAATGCCTTAAAATAGCACCAATCAGGTATATCAGTTGGACCAACCATTAGAGCAAGGTTGCAGACTGGGTTCCTAGCAGCTGCAGCAACAAACTTGTCTGGTGCCTACACGGGTACATTTCTTATCAACTTAGACACTTCATACGTATATCATTGATATGAAGAAAAACCATATAAGTATCATGCATTTTCTTTTAGATGATTGATTTCCAAAAATTCAATCAACTAATAGTTTTTATCTCAAATAATTACTTATTTTCTTAATTTTACTTTTTTTTCCAACTTAAAAACTTTATGAAATATTAACTATTAGTTGAACGACAATGATAATATAATACCCATTTTTCTTCTTTTCTCATTAGTTTTGCGGGCACTCATATATTCAATATATCCGACCTCCCTTAAATCAACCTTAAAATTACCAATAGATTAACCTCTTGACTACGCGAATTATTTTGTTTATTTGAAGGAAAAGAAGATTAGTGTGCAAAATATTATATGAACGTTGAGGTTAAAGAGAAGATATTTACTTCACACATTGATTTGCAGCAAGCTGTCCCTGACAACCACAACTACATATGGAGCATGGTACAATTGTTTTGTTGTAGAAAGTAGACAAGGAAACACAACATATTGGAGAAGATGATGCTCTATACTGGGAGCAGGTACAAATTGTTGGGTTTGAAATTGAGAGGGCGTCATGCGGAAGCTATTAGTTGCAAACTATGAGACGATAAATAAGATGACAACAAAAAACAATACTAAAAACATAATTTTATTATATGATTTGGCCAATTGGCCTATATATATAACCTAATATAAAAAATATAAAAACTAATGAGAGAGAAAATCTCCCCCAAAACAAGAGTCTTTAAAGACTACACTGTGGATGCTATTGTGTTATTGTATGAGAAGAGGGGACTTATATTTATATATGTCCAAAACATTTCTTCCAAGAAAGAGGCTAGCCAAATAAGGAAAAGTTTTATATTTTTGTTTCACGAAAAGTAAAAATATTCATGGTTACTTTTATTTTCCTTACAAGAAAAAGTAAAACTTAAATTTGGTACGAAAATCGGGGCAAAAATCCTAACAAATCTCCTATTTTTAGCTTGATTTTCTGGCAAAATATTCTTGCTTCTTCTTCTTCACACGATCTTCATATATCAACGATCTTCATATACCTCTACTGCTTACCATTATTAAAATTTGATATGGGTTAAAAGTTAGAGCCCTATGCATTAAAAATAAAAGCACGGGTTGATATGATTAAAAGTAGAGCCTTGTTCATTGAAAGTGAGCACAAGTTAAGAGTGAAGCTCATGCGTTAAAAATAAATGCACGAGTTGAAAGGAGCCCAAGCGTTAAAGCAAGTATGGGTTGAAAATTGAAGCCCATAAACATGGGTTGAAAATTGATTTTGGTTTTAAAAATAGATTAGCAGCAGGATTGTTGAACATTTGTTTGAAATTTTTCTCCACATGTAACTTTTTAGGCATATATCTTCATTATCATCCAAATTTTTGCATCTTGATTTTAAAACCATTTTGAACCTGTTTAATCTCGTCTCACCACACCATTAGACCATTGAACCGTAGGCTCTGATACCACTTGTTGGGTTTGAAATTGAGAGGGCGTCACGCGGAAGCTATTAGTTGTAAACTATGAGATGATAAACAAGATGACAACGAAAAACAATGCTAAAAAGATAATTTTATTATATGATTTGGCCAATTGACCTATATAAAACCTAATATAAAAAACATAAAAACTAATGAGAGAGAAAATCTCCCCCTAAACAAAGACTCTTTAAAGACTACATTGTGGATGCTATTGTGTTATTGTATGAGAAGAGAGGACTTCTATTTATAGATGTCCAAAACCTTTCCTCTAAGAAAGAGGTTTGCCAAATAAGGAAAAGTTTTATATTTTTCTTTCAGGAAAAGTAAAAATATTCATGGTTACTTTTATTTTTCTTACAAGAAAAAGTAAAACTTAAATTTGGTAAGAAAGTTGGGGCAAAAATCCTAACACAAATCACGTCCCACATAGCTGCAATCATCACAAACAGATTAAAAGTTGAAAGATATTAGTGAACTAAAGTTACAGTATGGCAATGGATGATTGACCAAAGCTTAGTTTACTTACCAACTTCTTTAGTATTTCAACGTCCTTTAACTACACTGAACTTGCTTGGAGGGACTGGAAAGGGCTGACCACATGTATATTTAGGAATCCCAAGTGTGAAGTTTTAAGCTATACGAGGACCGGATCCATCATCGGAAGCACTTTCAATACCCATCTCAAAAGAAGCACCATATCTTCTGGGATTCTGAGTCATGGATGTCAGCACTCCACCCTTGCAGCAATTTGCAGTCTGCATATTATACGAAACTCCAGGAAGGAGGTCAATAATCACAGGCTCTTTCTCACAACATTGTGGGCTTCCTCTTATGGCAGAACAATTGCCTTGCTCTGTAGTTTCAGCACCTCGCATATCCCATATTACTTTCTTACCATGTCAGCTCCAGGTTAACTTCCAACCAGGTTGCTCTACATGGCCGAAAAGTTGATGGTTAGAGATTGAGACTCTAATCTGGGATAGACAAAAGAGTTCAAACTTAGAAAGAATGTTTGCCTATTCATCTCTATTTCCCATTGAATGAGATATAATGTTGCAGATAAAGTTTTTGAAGGATATAAAAAAATGACAAGTAGTGGCAGAGAATCATTCTCGTGGAGTAGTTTTTTTTGAGTTCTCAGAGCAGGAAAATCCACTTATGATTTTGACAGTTTTTAACAACAATCCTGGTATGCACGTTTAGTTTGTTAGATATTGTATGCATATTTCTGGTGACTTTAGCATTTTAGGTTTCTGTTTTCTGACTACTTAAATTATCTATATACAGAGACTTTTGGTCCTGACCTTCGTCCAATAGTGGAATTTGCTCTTCATAATATCCAAACAATGAAGCTTCGCCAGAAGATTCAACAATAATATTTTAACACTAACAAAGAAGATTTGTCGAAAAATAACAATACAAATGAATGGGATACCCACAATAAACAATTGAGAAAATGCAACACCACAGGAGATGCGTTATCAGTGGCAGGGAATACTGATGAAGCTAAAAACAAGCATGTCAGAGGTATCAATGATGGAGATCAACTAAAAAATAGAGGTGTTAAAGTATTTATCTCTACAAAAGTAGACGAGCAGAAGAATAAGAAAGGTAAAAAGCTAAGAGGGGCAAAACAATAGCTAAAAGAGAATCAAGAAGCAACTAACCACGGCTTCGGTAGTGAAAGTTTCTATAATACTGTCCTCTAGGTTGGACGTAAATAATATGTTGTAGTGAGAACACAGAAGATAAAGTTTGAGGATAAAATACACCAACAGAAACAAAATATCAGCGTACAAAACAAGAAAAGGGCCAAAAAGAAAAAAGACCCCCTTGGACAAGATGGAGTAGAAAAGCTAGATATACTTATTGAACAATATACTTCCAAATGCACAGACAACATTTCTAATCAAGCCGATGGTAACCAGCTCTAAGCTGCTTAAGAGGTGGTTCCAATCCTATACTATGCTGAAGTTTGTAGGTAGCTTAATATTATGGTGATTGTAAGAACTACTATGTTGTTGATTTTGATTTGTATTTTGTTGTATTTTCTCCCTAAAATATTTGTTAATAGTTATAAGTTTTAAATATGAGAGAACAATTTTAATCAAAGATTTTATTCTTTTTGCAACTGTGTTATATTTTCTTTTTAGCCACCAAGACTAGGACTTACAGGATTTGAGATGAGGGGATTGAAATTATGCAAAAATATCCTAGTTGTGTGTTGAACCTATTCCTTAATGTTTCTTGCATAAACGGGTTGATATGAATGTGTAATTTTCTGGAAAAGGGATTCAATTGCCTCAGGTGAGATGTGGATTTTCGAAGTTTCATGAGGGCCAACAATCAAGTGTACATGAGCAGGCTCCGTAAGATTCAGTATAAGTGAATGCAATAATGCATATGTCATATATTATGATCAAACATATGAGTGATAACTAGCATGTGGTCATAATAATTGCCACGCAAATATTGTTGATAAGATAACACCATCTTCAATGCCGTAATAGTGTGAGAGTTTGCATATTCATACTTATTGTTTTTTGGAAACTAGATAAAGAAAAAAACATAAAATTTTGACAATACTTTTTTTCTTAATCGCGCGAAGAAAAAATCAATATTTTGATAAATTAACTTATTCAAATATAAAATTGTATCTACTGATGTCTCATTGGATAACTTTAAAGATTCCGAAGAAGAACTACAAGTCACTAATTTTGTTAAAAATAGAAAAATAGGACATCTAATCATACATTTTCAAAATATATTACGAAATGCCAGTTTATTATAATATTGTTTACTATAACATCGAGGAAATAATATTGTTTGTAGAAAATATTTTTAGTCTTATTTATTTAAAATATACTATTTATCATGCTATATACAACCGTTAAACAAAATTAGCAATTATGTGTATCATGCTAAAAATTAGCAAAACTCTCTATTAACGAATCGTTTAAATTCCTCTGCAGTTACCTTCAGCCAAATTAACGAAAAGTTAAGTAAATACAATGATTTATTTGGTGTATTTAACATGCCAATTATGTGTTACTTCAGTTTTATTTTCTAAAACTCCTCTGCCTACTCTACTTCCCTTTTGTTACGTTACATTCACAATGCGTTTTGCTTCTCGAGGGTTAAATTATAAGAATTTTGACGTACATTTTATGTTTTTTTTAAAAAAATAAAATATGAAAAGAGTTGAAACTTATAGCATTTTACTTATTTTCTTATAATCAAATTTATATTATCAATATTTTTGCATTGCCTTTATTTTAATTAAAGAGGGATAATGTCCAATTAATGTATAATACATAAATTAAATAAAATTAAAGGTATGAATATAAAAGATAAAAAACTGATAACCATTCGTATGGTTAAACGGCTCCCAAAAAGTTGTTTCTACAGTTTCTTCATCTTCCTCTCCTCTACAGAATATACCTATGAAGGCCCATGTATGAATTTTAACTATTCTTCTACCAAGGTTTGTAATGAACCATTTCTCTTCTCAATCATTTTTATATTCAATTGATTTTAATGCATATTAATTTTTGAATAATTGCATTTAATTCATTCTTCAGCTTTTTCATGTTCCACTTATGTACTATATATAGATACAAAAGTCAATCTTTTTCATAATATATCTTGCTTAGTCTTTTTTGCTTTTAATTTTTTAGTATGATGTATTCTCTTCTTTCAGAGTTGGTTACTGATAAAGATGATTTGATGATAAGGGTTAGAGTTTGTAGAATGTGGGATGCCCTAAATTAAAACTCTTTCTAATACAAATATTTTCAAAACTCTTAATTAAAAATTCACTTGTTTTGATATATCAGCGCAATTTGGCACATGCTATAGTCCGAAAAAATCACGTTAGTAGGTTCAAGCACAAGTTAATTGAAGGTTCATTGTTTATCATCAAAAACTTCAAAGTGGTTGAAAGTAGTGGTGTATATAGACCAGTTGAAAACTCTTTAAAAATAATTTTCTTTCCCTCAACTGTGATCAAGAGTTTATCTGAAGATATTGTTCATATTCCTATGAACGGATTTCACTTTATAAAACCAGAATCGATTGAGTCAAGGGTGAATAACAACACGCTCTTATCTGGTATATATACACACACACACACTCTTTTAATTTTCAAATTTTACAAAATTGTTCAATTATCACGTTTTCAACACACTTTTTCTTCTTTATTTATGGATGTGGTGGGTTGTTTATATAGAATTGGTGATATGGAGAGTGCTGGATCAAAGTGGAGAAAAAGAGACATCCAAATTGTTACTGATTAGTAAGTTACCCATCTCATATTAAGTAGTTTTATTTTTTGTCTTCCTAAAAGAGTGCTACTTTGAAATCATACATTGATTTTTTTTAACAATTACATTTAAATGAACTATCATATTCTTATTTTTTCTTTTCCTGTATTGTTCGGAAAAGTAAAAAATAACCTCATGGAAAGATTTGAGAGAGAAGTTTGCTCCTTATTTTTACAAGAAGGATTTTGGGCCATATATTGTGATTGTGACTTCCACAACTCTTAAAGAATTTCATGGTATTATTTCAGATTTAATTATCAGATGTTATATATTATGTGCTAACATTAGATCTTTATCTTAATTTTTAGGGAATTACTTGCCGGGGGTAGTATCCTGGTTATGATTCTGTGTTCCTTGTTTTAGTACGAATCTGGGTGCTTTCCTCTGTTTTCTTTTACTTATGGTGGCCGTATTTATGTTATGTTATCTTGTAACCTTGTTCGGTGTTTTACTTTGTATTTGTGTGGTATCTTGTGTCTTGAGCCGGGGGTCTATCGGAAACAGCCTTTCTACTTCTTTAGAGGTAGAGGTATGGACTGCGTACATCTTACCCCCCCAGACCCCACCAGGTGGGAATACACTAGGTTTGTTGTTGTTGTTAATAGGTGAAGTTAGCTTCTCAACCACATATGCTAGCAAAGTATATGTGAACCTTGATATAGATTACATCCGATCTTTGAAGCAAAAGTTTTCCACCATATCCACGAGAGTCCATGTTATTGAAAGCTCTAATATTAATAGCATTCCAATAGAGAAAGAGATGTTTATCATCCGGATGAACATTAAAAAATTGTTGGAGTCTGATTGGAGTGTTGACATACAGGTTCTTTTTTGCTTCTTACATTTTGATTTGCCATTTCAACACTTCAATAAGATAGATAATAGTGAATTTTATTTTGAGGATTGTAGGAATGCATTGTTACAATAAGGAGCAAAATTACAGACATAATAAGCTATTTTAGATGGTACTACATTTTATGCAATGTATGCTTAAAGAAGATTACACCGGCAAATGGTGTTTATCCATACCTCAACTGCAACAAAGATTTCAAGTTTCCTTTGGTGAAGTAAGGATCCTTGAGGGACTATGAATTTGCTTTGTATTACTGATTAATGTTAACTTATTTTTACAAATATAGGTACAAGATACACGTACAAGTGAAAGACAATACCCAAAAAACTACTTTTGTCTTATTCAATGATGTGGCTGAGAAAATCCTTGATGCATCAGCTCACAGGTTGTTTAACAAGCTATCATCGTTAGATAACAACGATGTTCCTACCCACATTCAAAGCCTTTGTGGGAAAGATTTTATTTTTAAGCTTAAATTAAACAGTTATAAATTGAAAAGGGGGCTTGATAATTTTACTGTATCAAAGCTTTGGATTCCAGATGAAAAATTAGAATTAGAGTACAAGCTGATGAAAGAGAAAGGTATTACAATGTAGTCTGTTGAAATTTGTAATGCCCAATTTCGTATACTTTGTAAATCATATTTTTCGCTATTGGTTTTACATGTGTAGAATTTGATAGAGGATGAAAGTGAGCCAAAAGATCGTGTTCCCAAAGAACTGTCCACAGAAAAGGTATTCAGATACACTATTTCAGTTATGGGACGTCTATTTTTTCTTAATATTAACATTTTTAATACACATGCTCACAAATGTAGTTTTACAAATTAAACAGGTATCTGTTGACATCTTATTGGATAAATTAGAAGATCATGAGGAAGAAGTGCATGTCATTGATGGGGGATAACAGTAGGAAAAGAAGATACCTAATCATAGATGAAGATGACTTAATTGATGAAGACACAAATAAGTTCAAGAAGTAGAGAGTTTGTTGTCTGTTCTGACCTTTTAATCTTTTTAAGCTTAGACAAAATAGTTTGGTCCTTTTACCCCTTTTAATTAGTGTCACCAGTAGATGTGTTTTCACAAATAATTTTCTTTCTCAACGTTATTTAACTTTTGTTTGAAACATGAAATCCATTATTGTCTGGTTTATCGTGACACTAATTTTCTGTATCATTTAGCTATGTAACAGTTTCGTAGTTTGCATCTATGTTATCGTGTTTCTTTTCATGGTTACTGCTATTATTGGTGTATTTTTTTCAGCATACAATGTGGATTTGACTATGAAAATGGATGATACAGTAATATTGGTTAGACATCCCTTGTATTTCTATCTTCTCATTGTTACCATAAGAGGATCATGACGAATTTCTACAACAAAATAAAAAATCAACAATAAAACTGCTAAAACATAAAAAGAGCTAAATATTAATCAAAGTCTTGGATGGAGGTATTCCAGTTCTTCCGCTTCTTGGATAAGGATACACTTTGTATCCTCCAAGCACTAGTCGGGCAATAAGCGGACTATCGGGATCTCTAAAATTATTTCACATATCATACTGATAAACCTTGTCCCATTCCTCAAGCTTTACGCTTTTAGTTCCTCTGAAATGAAGCAACTTGTCCTCTCTATAGCTGCACAATGCTGCTAGAGTTTCACTAGGAAGCGAAGCATAATTTCTAAGGTTCTTATATAGGTAAAGATATTATAATTTGATATTTAATTTAACATTGGATACTTATGAAAACCAGGAGGTCCTGTTCATAAAATTGCAGAACATCTTCAAAGTTCTTCAACTCACTAAGAGTGACATCTCCTAGAAAAGAGTTGTGCCATAGCTTTTTGTGCATTACTAAGGACGTTTTTCAGCTTCAAGGGCGTAAATTTTTCATCCCTTGTACAATAACTTGCAAAGTTTGCTAACTAAGATAGTCGGCTTACACTCTTAGGATTTTTCAACGCAGTAAAAAATCAAACAAAACGGAATAAAAATCAGTAATAAAAGTGCTAAAATATAAAAAGAGTAAAAGATTAATCACTAGTCTTGGATGGAGGTCTTCCGGTTCTTCCCCTTCTTGGATAAGGATACTCTTTGTATCCTATGAGGATTGGTCATGCAATAAGTGGACTGCTGTCGAGATCTCCAAAATCATTTAAAATATCATAGTCATAAACCTATCCCATTCCTTAGGATTTACAGCTCCAGTTCCTCTCAAATAAAGCAACTCGTCCTCTTTGTAGCTGCACAATGCTGCTGGAGTTTCACTAAGAAGCCAAGCATACTTTCAAAAGTTCTTACATAGATAAAGATCTTATACTTTGATAATCTATTTAACATTGTATACCTATGAAAATCAGGATCTCCTGTTCATACTACTTTTTCTTCTGAGGATAGAACTAAACCTGACCAATAAGGTTACTTCCTGTCATGGAAAACATATTTTTCATTCAAGTAATGGGAGTGTCATCAAGCATAAGCATAGTAGCTATAACCAAAGGCCAAATATGACACCTAAGAATATTTATGAAAAGTCTGTCCCTGGTAGCGCAACTGAGGTATCTAAGGGTCGTAGACATATTATTGTTAATAGTATTCCATCAATTAACACTCATGAAGTTCACTTAAATGATGAATCATACATGGTAAATAATGCCAAGTATGCGGTCAATTCTTCCTCGTAGCCGACAATGTAATAGGACTAACGAGAACAATGATGGTTGAGTTATTAACCGTTGGAAACCTCTACTATGATATGGAGGATCATCCAAAAACAAGCTCTTTATCCTAGTAGGCTGAGGTCCACGTATAGTCTACACATATTTCATGGGGTATATTGTTCATTTTGTTGTCATTATTATTTTTGTTATTAGTAGTTGCTATATTTTTTCATGTCGTGCTTCATTTTCATATCTACATTAATTTCTTGTACTCAAACCGAGGATCACAACCTCTATACCTCCATGAGGTAGGGGTAATGTCTGCGTATCTTTCACTTGTGGGGTTTCATTATTATTGTTTTTGTTGTATTTATTTGATTCATTGATTTGAGTTTTCATTAAAGATTTGATCTTGATGTTTATTTACTGATTCTGTTGTTGTCAGGCAATTTTTCTGGTCCAGATGGTACAACCAGTAGTGCAGAATGTAGGCATAAAAAATATGGGTGTTCCACACCTACTTGACCAACAACTGAGAGTTTTCCCATATAGTTAAGGGAAGGTGATGGAAAACATATTTAAAATAAGCAATGAAAAGTACATAGCGTGTCTACGCAACGGGTTTCAACTGAATTGAAATAGTATACTGCCATTACTGGGCTCTTTCAAATGAAGTTGCTTCAGTTGGGGATAACTACTTTTGAAAGTGTTGATTTCTACTGATATGCTACAATTGTTTACTTCTTACTGTCGTTCCATGACTGCAAGTATAGACGTGATGAAAATCAAGTGTATATATTTGCTGCAAACACGATTCCTAGATGGCTAACTAGAGCACAACATATGCATTTACACACAGTGGCAGGAGCTGATAAGTTTGGGAATATCTACTTTGGAGATGGATTTAAGGCAAGAGTTACCGCCTTTATATGCCAGGGATCATATGGCCTACAAATCTGCCTACTTCCCAGCTAAGGTAGGCATGTACTTGTTCAATCAGCTATTTCATATAATGATCCAAATGCAAATGTGAAAAATGCTCTTTACCTACTTCGTTTGATATCCTGGTCGGTGCAGACACGTACTGGTGTGGTAAATGAATGTCATTCAATTTCCTTGGGTATCAGATGTTGATGCTGAAGTATAACTGGATGGTCTTAACTACTTTACAAAACTTGGTTGGTAGGAAGTTAACGTGATGTGCCCTATATCACCAATAAATGTTTCATACATTAATCTCTACTCATTTGAAAAAAATTAAAAAGTTCGATCACCAAATACTTTAGCAGTGTTGGAACATCAAACCTTCTTGTGCTACATGGAATATACGTGGATTTTATATGTTGTATCTTTACTTTGATCTGATGACTATCCATTATTATATGGTTTATCCCATCTTTGACTTTTTAGGCTGCGTTGAATGGAAAAAATAGCAAGAACATATGAAATGCAAGGTCTAAATGCCATCCATGTGCTCAAGTTCATAACCCACTTTGGAGTGGACAAATCTACTGGGTTTTATTTGACGTACGCTCCATTAAGAATGTAAAGAAGTATGAGCCATACACACTGATCCACAGTGAATTGGACACTAAGACGGACAAGTCTACAAAGTAAATGAAGAAGCGAAAGACAAAAACGTTGATCCTTATGATTTGTTATTTTTGCCCAACTTTATATTTTTGTTAGTCGTAATCTTCTTCGGATATATCTTGTGTATATGAAGTGATTCCTCAATTTATATCCATACTTGTATGGTTTATCCTGACTCTATTTTGCTTCATTATTTATTTCTTCCTAACTCAATAACTGTAAAACAGCTGAAGACACTTTGCATTGATGCAGTTACTTCTGGTGCCACAAAGCAAAAGCCTGTTATCCAGCAGGCGAGCTTTCCATTGAATTTTAGTCTTTGTAGTTTGACTATATTGTTCATGCAACTTCATTGTAAAGTTTTTGAAGGATGTAATAAGATGGAGCCTACCTACTTAGTTCGAACGAAATAGATAGATCAAAGGAATAGAATCCAGGTGGTTCTTATGCCACTTTTGATGGTCTCAGAGTGTCACGCCTCAAATCCTATTGGGGCGGACTGGCACCCGTAACTGAGGAGGCCCGAGAAAACCATCTCATAACCTTATACTTCCCATGCACACCTCTATGACAACCTAAAATTCGGACAGCATCACACCTGTATAAGCTCGAGCACACATATATATGTATATACAATACTTGTCCGTTGGAGCCATCACGTTTATTAAAAAAACACCACCTTGCTTGTACATTAGGTCTACAAAGCCTCTAGACAATACACAGAGTTTAACTAAGTTCGGGACACACCCCGCAATATAACTAACTTCTATACAATACCAAAAGTGACTGGATATGACACGGAAAGCCCCGAAGCAAACTGCAGCTCACTAAAAGCAGCTGGATATCCTGGATCCTATTTGTGCAGTGTATGAGCTGAGGTACCTGTGCCTGCAGCATGAAATGCAGGTCCCCCGTGGGGGACGTCAGTACGAAATATGTACTGAGTATGTAAAGCTGTAGATAATCACATATGATATAGGAGATCAATATAAATCAGAAACAAGTGAATAAATCGTAATAGGAGTGGACCACACTTACTAGAACTTGTGATAACCTGTACATTGTATTTATTCAATCACTTTACCTTCGTTCTAATCATCTATGTAATCATTACTGTACTGTACTGTGACTATTTAGCTGCCTCTAGTACATATCAACTGGGATCGACCCATGATAGGCTTATGCCCCTGGGATACCACCCGATAAGAGAGAACTTCCGTCACTTAGTTCAATTAATCTTTGAGATTGTTATTTCGGTCGCCACCGCATTTTTGATACTTTGAAATAATGATACATCAATAAGAGACATATAAATAGACCATCAATGCAATAACAATGAACTAAGAACTCATTAGCACATCAATAAAGTGTTTTGGAGTCATCAATGCCATAACAATGAAGTAGGAACTTATTGGTATATCAATGAAACGTTTTGGAGTCATTAATAGCACATGGATTTTGTTCGAGTAACCGAATACCTTGTGACATTCATTAGTGCAATAAATATGTAAGATTTGGAAAACAAGTAAGTATTGGAATGTCTTGACATCTTGTAGGGTGGAAACAAGTTCATTAGTAACGTAGGACATCATACAAAATCATTATGGATCACATGTTATTGAATAACTTTGGAAACTTTCTTAATAGAACAATTGTTCACTTTCATGCCAAAGATATGGTATAGAGTATGCTTTACATACCTGACTGTCAACCTTCAATACTAGTCCCAAATGGACTTCTCGTCTTTTCGGATTACTTATCTACAATGAACATATATAGCAATCTAGTATTAACGACCAAATGTCACAATTCAATTATTTGAATTCACCAAAATAGTGGTTGAGTAGTAAACCTTAATTACACCATAAAGGGTGTCACTTTAACCTTCTTATACTCTAATTACATTCACATGCCATGCATATTCATACAACATCTTCCAATATCAAGTTTGGATTCATTTATCCTTCCAACCAATCCATTAAACCAAATTGAGCCATAGACATAAATAATCATTAATTCAATAGTATATCACCATTTCCACCTTCCATAACTCAATTACCATATCCACATTCCATAACTCAATTACCATATCCACCTTCCACAATTCAATACAACCAAACCACGCAAAATAGTCCATAACCCTATTTCTATCACCTTTCAATAACAACCAATACATATAATCCTCTATCACACATATACATATGGAAAAGAACAAGGCAAACAATATTCATACCTTAGAATTTACCTCTTGATTATGCAATCCTGTTTGCACAAATAATAGGTGCCGTTCGAAGCTCTCGAGATGACAAACGTAGTTATCGGATTACTTTGGAATTTCTACGGTTGAATCAAAAGTAATTTAAAGGTCAAATTTCTCTAGGGTTTGTTCTTTCTCAATGATTGATGATAAAAATGAGTTTTTGAACTCATATACATGTATATATACACATATTTCCGTCCATAATATAATAGGGAATGACCAAAATGCCTTTAAAATTTAAATAATGTCAAATATGTCCTTTGGTGGACTGTTTTGATAAGCTAAAATAGATCGACCATAACTCTTTGCTCCGATATCGTATTTGGGTGAAATTGGTATCGTTGGAAAGATAATTCAAAGGGATTTCATTTTATATAAATTAGGCCACCCAGTTCGTCCTGTTCAAGGAGTTATGGTCATTTGAAGTTGACCTTAAAAATCTATTTTGAGAGGCTGAAGTAAAACGAGTATAACTCCTTACTCAGACGTTGGATTTGGATGAAACCAATTACATTGGAAATAAGACTGAAAGATATTTCTTTTCATAGGTTGCAGCTCTCCCAGTTCATTATATTAAGGGAGTTATGATCATTTAAAGTTGACCCAAAAAATTGGCTGGCCTCAGTAGTTTGTGTGTAGGAAATTTTCCTGCACATTTACTATTCCCAAATATCCCGGCCATTGTTTTATAGTTTTGAACGTGCTCGATTATATCCGAAACCTATCCTTTTTTGGAGATCTTTATATCGTTGGAAATTTTATTCAATAACCTTCGCATGGAACCATCGACGGACAAATTCCGGTATAAATGAAATAAAAAATTAATTCCATATAAATAAGACCAATACACGTACTTGAATATGTCAATACATGTACTTGAATATGGGGTGTTACATAAAGATAGATGGAAAAGCATTAGATCAATGGCTGGGGTAATTTCCTTTACACTCTGAGGCATATTGATCTGGATCCCTGGGAACAGGTCTTAGAGAAGTAGATGGCTTGGCTCCACTGGGAGAATCATTCTTGAGTTCAAGAGGAATTACCATGTCAGAATTGATAATTGGGATGGTACTAGCAGATACTGGTTTTAATTAAACATGGATTTCCTCCACAGTGCTGGATTTTGAGGTCATACTTTCATCATCATTCTCCGCAAAAATTATATATGCAGTGTGTACATCCTTAGTACAAGAGGCTGGTGAAAAGCGAGAGTTCTGCTGCTCAGAAACTGGATATTCAGAAACACCTGAACCAATTTCTAACAAAATTAAATCTGGAGAACGACTCTCCCTTCCTGATATATTTGGGGAAGGAGAGTTTTCAGGCTGACCTAAAACTGCCTTATTAGCTACAGGGGAATCAACCATCTTGCGAGGGTATGGATGCAAAGGGTTCTTCTTTGGTCGAGTAGAAGGTATGTCAATCATGTTTAGGGATTCATCACCATCATTAAATGAATCTCGAGCAACCTAAAATGGATGTTAAAATTTCAATGCTTATAGCCATTGCTACCTAGGTATCTCTTCCTTAATTTGGATAGGATAGGGAATCAAGCAAACTCCTATAGTATGTAATCTCGGGACCAACCTTTGCAAAAAATTTCTGCGCATGACTATGAATCTGAATGGCATTTTTGCTTCCAACATATTCTGCTTGATTAAAGATACATGTCAGAAACTTCTATTTAGATTGAACCACATAAATAGGGAAAAAGAGAAGGATCGAAAGAAAAATGGACCTTTTATCAGCTACAAACAACCTTATACCACACTCACCTTCTATTTGGCACAAAGCATAGCTATACAACTTCAAGGCTTCAATAAATCTATGTTGTTCTTTCTCTGTCCATTTCTCTCTCAGTTTTGTCCATTTCTCGGTCTTAGAGAATCATTCTCGTGGAGTAGCTTTTCTTGAGTTCTCAGAGCATGAACACCCACTTGTGGTTTTGGCAGTTGTTAACAACAATCCTGGTATGTACATTTAGTTTGTTAGATATTGCATGCATATTTCTGGTTACTTAAGCATTTTAGGTTTCTGCTTTTTCTGACTAAATTTATCTATATACAGAGACTTTCGATCCCGACCATTGTCCAATAGTGGAGTTTTCTCTTCATAATATCCAAATAATGAAGCTTCGCCAGAAGATTTAGCAGCAATTTTTTAACATAAATAAAGAAGATTTGCAGAAAAATGACAATACAAATGAATGGGATACCCACAACAAATAATCGAGAAAATGCAATGCCACAGGAGATGTGTTATCAGTGGCGGGGAATACCGACAAAGCTAAAAATAAGTGTGTCAGAGGTGACAATGATGGAGGTCAACCAAAAAATAGAGGTGTTAAAGTAGCCATCTTTGCAGAAGTAGATGAGCAGAATAACAAAAAGAAAGGTAAAAATCTGAGAGGGGCAAACCAATAGCTAAAAGAGAATGAAGAAGCAACCAACCATGGTGGCTTTGGTAGTGGAATTCCGATAATGCTTCCCTCTAGGTTGGACATAAAGAAGATGTTGCAGTGAGAAAAAAGAAGAGAAAGTTTAAGGATAAACAAAAAACCAACAGAAACAAAATATTAGTGTACAGAACAAGAAAAGGGCCAAAAAGAAAAAAAAAACACCCTTGGACTAGATTGAGTAGACAAGCTAGATATGCTTATTGAACAATATACATCCAAATTCACACACAACATTTCTAATCAAACCAATGGTAATCAGCAGCTCTCTAAGGTGCTTAAGAGTTGGTTCCAATCCTGTACCATTCTCAAGTTCTTATGTAGCTTAATATTATGGTGACAGTAAGAACAACTCCGTTGTCGATTTCGGCTTGTATTTTGTTGTCTTTCATCCCAAAATTATGTATTAACAGTTATAAGTTTAAAAAAGATGGGACAACAATTTTAATCAAAGATTTTCTTCGTTTTGCAATTGTGTTATTTTTCCACTTTAGCCCACAAGACCAGGACTTTCTGGATTTGAGATGAGCAGATTGAAATTATGCAAAAATATTCCAGTTGTGTGTTGAACATATTTCTTAATGTTTCTTGCAAAAATGGGTTGATATGAACGTGTAATTTTCTAGAAAGGGATTCAATTGGTCCATGTGAGATGTGGTATTTCAAAGTTTTATGACAGCCAACAATTAAGCGTAAATGACCAAGCTTTATAAGATTCAGTAAAACGGAATGCAATAATGTAGATATGATATATTACGATCAAAGATATGACTGATCACTACCAAGTGGTCATAATAATTGGCACACAAATATTGTTGATAAGATGACACCATATTCACTTCAAAATATTTAAACTTGATTTTGCTTCACTTCCAAATGCCTAAAAAATCCACCAATCAGGTATATCAGTTATACCAACCATTAGACCAAGGTTACAGACTGGGTTTCTAGCAGCTGCAGCAGCAAAATTGTCTGGTCCCTACACAGGTACATTTGTAAGAACAGAACAACTCTGATAGATGTGCAGAAACGTTTACTAGATGTGGATTTTGGTGTAGAAGAAATAGGTCGATTGTGGAACTACCAAGATGGCCTATCAAGTGTGTCATCAAAAATCCACCATGGGAAAGGCCAGCAACTATAATTTTTGATGGATTTTTAAGTCCCTTACCGATGACATGGTCTATGGCAGCATCTATTTGAACATGAAATGTAGCCAAAAGTTGAATTTTGATCAACTTACCCTGTGCAAACCTCCGAGCTTTCGAGACCCCCACCTGTTTGCAATAGCAGTAACCCCATCACAAAAGAGTGAAACCAATAGATAGCTACCAATCAAACAGACAAATCAAGCCGATACATTTAACCGAGAATGAATTCATTCTTCAAAAATAAAAACCATCAAAAAGTTCTTTACCATTTAAACATTTGCTGCAACTCTTGTCAGAGAATCACCAGATAGTACTTATCACATCTCTTTACGCCAAAGATATGAGTGAACATACAACATAAACAAATCCATAAGGATAAGCTACTTTAACATGCTTAAAAATTTATTTACGAAACTAGCTGTTACAGGACCAGGAAAATTATGTTTGCCACATTAACTGTGAAAGTGTTTCTTATTATACCTGAAGCTTCCCAAAATGCCATGTACCAGAAATGCTAACAACCTTCAACATTTTATCATGCATGGATTGCGGATCAAAATTGTGATAACTTTCATCTTCATTCTGTCACAAGTCTACTCCACCCATTTACCTTTCAATATTAGCTACAAGAACACCTTCTGCATCCTACAGATCAACTCACAAAGTCATAACTTATCATTAATGATAAATGATATTTTAATTAATTAAGTGGTTTCAAGACCGAAATTACTCGCTAAACATCTCTAAGAAGAAAACACTGAATTATCCAACAGATTTCCAATATAAACTTTTGCACCTTTTATTAATGATGGAAGATTTGTAGTATTTATAGAGAGTTGAATAATATTTTGGCAAATTGTAAAAAAACTATGAAATTTACAAAAATATACACTGATGTAAGATATCACATATCAAATTACTGAAAAAGGCAATCATTCACAACTCAAATGTGTTTTCCACAAGGATAGTTGAGCCTTTTGAACTACCTCGAGAACTTTAATCTCAAAAACATCAACATCCACCCTAACTTGCCCTGGAAAATCCACAAATGTCCAATCCATCATACTCCTCGCACCTTCTCTAGCATAAAGAACTTTGTTCATGAACTGCAACATTATTGCAAAGACTTTTAGTCACGAATGCATATTAAATGAAAAGACAATAATATGAAATATAATTCTCAATTATGCCTAAGATATTCCATACAAATGCCACAAACTACATTAATACATAGATGATGCAATTCACAACATAAAAAAGAAGACAGAAAACTATCATAAGCAACAGGATTTTAATGTAGTAAAATAAAATCAGCCAGTACAGACCTTGACTACCCAGCTCATGAGAAGGTCGAGATAGTTTGGACATGTTTTGCATTGACCTATATATGAATCCATCCCTATGAAACCATGATAAATGAAGGTGTTAAAAAGGACGGGGTACACCTAAAATTACATGCAGGAAGTGGTCTCAAAGACCTCCAAATACTTGGTATCAATAGACTTAGTTAAAAATAAGGAAAAATAGAAGAAATAGATCAATATAGATCATACCTACTTGTTGAAGATATGTCTTAAAACTCATATGTAGTATGGAACTATTATTATCAGTATTATATTATTAATATTACTTCTATATATATATTTAACATATTTTTCACTTTTACTTTATATTTATTATGATGATGTACAACACAAGATATAATGATAAATGATTCATATAGCCAAACCCAATTTATTTGGGATTGAGGCATAATTGTTGTTGTGGTACTTGTGTTATCAAAACTCTCATCTCTGTACCATAACAGAAAGTACAAAACATCCAACATGAAGCAGAGGATCAGTGCATCAGTAACTTCTCTTTCATGAGACACCCATCTAAAGTCTAGACAAATAAACCACCTTTTTCATAAGACATAAATACTATGTTGCAGAGTACTAGATACTTGAAACCTTACTCTGGAAGGAAAATGTTAAATGGGTCTATCAACGCCTCAATTTAATTGACATGACGGATACTCAAGTAAATATAGTTCAAGTTATGAATACCAACTTAGACGAATGATGTTGAATAGTAAAACAGAGAACAACGGTGTTTTGCCAATTTTGATACATAATAGGACTGATTAGAATTACCTTAAAGATGCCAATTCTCAATGCCCTTGTTTTCGGACAGATTTCAAATTTTGGATCTGCTCTGTTTTCACACTGCTTTGTACGCATACATGGAACACATACATTAATCCTTTATGATAAATCTTCTATGATGTTTTCATTGAGGATCTTTACTCATTAATGATGGATATTTGCATATATTCATTTGGTCATTTTTCTTCACTTAATTATAAATTCAGTATTAAAACAAATCAATAACATATATTCCTATTTAACAAATAAACAAATACCAGATTTTTCTCCCAATCTTATTCAGTTACTCTTTTTAAAAAACACAATAACAGTTCATTCTCATTAACTGTGTAGGCAAACTACAAATTCTACTCCAATTCATATTCAAATTCATTATATGCAAATCATAAAACCATCCATTCATATTTCATCCTCAACTTAACCACAGCTCATACTCAAGGGAGGGGAAAAATTTATTTACTTATTTAGTAATTCAAAAACTTATGACAATAACAAATTTATACATTGCGTTCTAATTTATATCTTTAACGTCATCACGGCTGAGTGTTTTGGCTTCGAGAGGTATGTTTAATCATTACTTATGCATTTCAACTTGGAAGTTTATTTGGATATAACCAAAATATCTAATCTTCTAAAACATATTCAACAGGCACAATGGAATTGATATCTGCTATTATTAAAGAATGCAATGTCTCAGTGAACATTTCGTTGAAAATTAACCTCCTACAACAACTTTTACCAGAATTAGCTCGGCAAGAAAAGATGATGAAAATTAGATCGAAGAGAAACGACTCAACAGCCAAATGTAGTCAAATAAATGCGGAAGATGCTTCTATAAAAGTAATAGATGCAAGTATTCTAGATTGAAGAGAAAGGTTGCAATAATTGAAAAAAAATACAAAAAATATCCAAAAAAAAATAATCCAGCTGATACGCTTTGTAAATAGGTTGAAAAAGATGATGAAGCTAACAAACTTCACAAGCAGACATGATTCAATTCATCAAAATGGTATGCTACTCTGCATCAGTATTTATCTCTTAAAAAATGATAAAATACTACTTTTTATTCATTTGTGAAGCTTAATAAAACATTAACTACCTTAAAACCCTTATGTTTATATGAATAACATTGAATTTAACTGGTTGGAATTTTGGGCAACCAAAGTACATATGCCAATATTGTGGTGCACTTTTATGGTATGAGGAATGGAAAAATAAAAAAGTATCGATAAAAAATCGATATTCTCATTTTGTTGTTGTCACGACCTGAGCTAGGGCCTGGCCATGATGGACATCCCAAACCATGAGCGCTCGAAACGTCCCTCTCTATCTGGTAAGCATACACACATTCATATAAATAAAGAATATGCGGAAATATAATCTTCTATGGAAACATGGTCAATTCTGAATTCAACATAAGTATGAAAATTGAAAATCAACTACATCTAATAATATCTGACTCAGTCTACGAAATCTCCACTACAAGAAAATCTGACAACAATCTGAAATTGGAATAAGGACCCCAGTAGACCAAAACAGAAATAAATGACATAATCTGAAAAGACAGGCCTTCCAAAAGAGAGAAGGCTCACCAACTGGACACTACAACTCTGTTTGATAAATACTACTGCTTCTTTGGACCCCTAGACTGAGCCTCAGAACCTGGAGGGAGAAGGGGGAGGGGGTTAATATAGATGTACTGGTACGCAAAGTATTCCAAAATAAAGTTTTTATAAAAATAAAATAGTTGGAGAGCAATTTGTCAAATACCATGCATGAAATAGTTCTAAAACACATGAGCACTTTCTAAAAATCACAAATCATTCTTGTCAATGCAATGTATGATCTTTGTATAAATTCTGAGTTAGGTGGCACTCCCCTACAATTTTGATATTCCACAGGCGGTATGGAATTCACCATTGACTCGGCGGGGAAGCCCCCAACCAGAGTGTGCCGCAAGGGTTGGAGTTTCTGATTCTGATATACCACATGACGCTAGGCCAGCGTAATATAATATACCTGGATCGGAAAATCACGATTTTAGGCAATGAGTTGTCTGAACTCATGCCTTCTTCGGGGAAGCCACCTAAGCTCTCTTTATACCCATTTTGTCATGTTCTGAATCATGCATTTTCTAGTTTCAACATCTGAAAAGTCTGATTTCAAACATGCATTCTATTATATTCTGAAATTATCATGGCATAATCTGAAATGGTATCGTCACACCAAGACTTGCAAGTCCTATTTCTGAGCCATATGCATTAAGCATGGTCTTTCATTTAAAACATAGTTCAAACCACCCAAACATGCAAGCAGTATAAGAGATTTCATGCTTCGAAAGCATAAGTCAAAGCTATGCAAGAACTCTTCAAACATAACGTGGTCATATGCTTTTGGCAAAATCCATGCACTCTTTCATTATATGTATATTCAATATTTTTTCAATACAAACAATCCTCTCTTTGGACTTCAAGATTAATAACCAAATCATTCATAAATTAAGACACTTCATAACATGGTTTTCAAGATACATTTCAAAATAATCTATGTCATATGATAAGTAAGGAAAAATCATAGCAAGAGAGGGATTTTCACATAAATCATGTTCTCAATTCAATCATCAACATTAAACATGTACATATATACATATATCAATTCAAATAAATTTGGAGAAGGCCTAAAGACCAAAACAATACTATCAATACTTCTAAAACATGAATTTATTCATAAATCCGAAATCCTTTTCTTAAAAACATGATTTCTATGCCCATAAAAGTTTAGGAAAACCCCGCGTACCTTAACCTTGAAATATAATAGGTAATTCTTGAAGCTTACGGATTGGGGATTCCAAATCATCAATTGCTTTTGAAAATCCACGATTGAATCTTGAGTTATTTGGGATTCTTGTTTGAATCCCTAGAGAGCTATCTTGATGAATTTTGGTAAAAGTGTATATATTTAGGTGTATTTGGGATTAAATCCCATTTTTGGATGGGTTTGGGGCCATGGGAAATGTCTAGTTTGACCTTGGAATTTAAAATCTGGGACTGAAATGTCATAAAAAGCTTCACCGCGATTCGCGGTGAGCTACTGAAATTGACAATTATCAATTTAAGGCTCATCGCGATGCGGTGGCCAGTCAATCAGGAACGCTAACACTAAAAATTCTCTGACTTCTTCATCGAGTGTCCATTTTAGGCAAATTTGGTATCGATGGACAGCTAATTCGAAGATCTTTTATTTGATATATAGTAGGTCATCCAGTTCTTTATATACAAGGATCTATGGTCCATTGAAGTTGACTCAAGTTTCGACGCTCACTAAAACTCGAACATAGGAAAGCTTTTAAATTATCGTTGAGTTAAGGGACCTTTATGATCTCAATTCATGCTCAAATAGGTTACTACACTACATACTTGATTAATATGGAAAATTTGCATAGGATTTATGGCTTTTGGATTATCTATGCATAGAAATGATGGTTTTCATTCTAGCCCGAAATACGGGGCGTTACAATATCTCCCCCTTAGGATCATTCATCCCCGAATGATGGGTAGGAACATTGAATCTTAAAGGTATGGAATAACGTGGACCTGATGTGTCTTCTAAGAAAGGATATAACTGATCTAAAATATTTAAACTTCTATCATGAAACTGAATTCTGAGTTGACTTGACTTCACTTACTATAAGGGGCTGATTCATGCTGAGAGTTTAAGATTCCCTTGAAGTGTTCATGATCAAATCATACATATTGACTGACAATTGATAACTTATGCAAGTACAAATCATGAGGCAACATGTCTAAGATCGCACCAGGTTACTGTATTGCTTGAGCTAAAATACTTAGAAACATTTGAAATTATGCTTTGCATTCTTATGAACCGAGTCATGACTAAGTAGATGAATCTGAAACATGAAGCTTTGACTGAACTGAATTCGCAACTTACATGGATGGAATCGATTATCTCTTGGGATAGTCATACGCTTGAGACTTCGGATAGTAGGCCTGGGTGAAAAGGTGGAAAACCACAGTAACTTGTCTAACCGACTATTCAAATGAATTACTGGCTATACAGACTGAATTATGCTGGACCCTCATACTTAACTGGAGTATCTCATTCAACACTCTTTCTAAATAAGTCATAGCAGCGTTAGGGAGCAAAGAATCTTGGGCACCAGTTACACAAGACATCCAACTAAGGAATCACAACAATGATACTACTCTATAGCGAGGAATATAGATATATAACTTATAAACTAGGATAAAACTACCAGGCCTTAGGTAATGCACTTCTTACTTTCAAGCTGAGCGCACTTCTCGAATACTCCCTTAACTATATTATTCCCTTTAAATACCATGCTCGTTGGTTCAAATTGTAATCCTCATATGGACATTGATAATCTTTCTACTAATGCCTAACTTCAAATCACAAAATACAACATGTCACACCACGATAATGGTCCAAACCATATGATTCAATCTTCTATACCCTTTTTAGATATCACACCCTAAACATAACGTGCCTTACTACTTTAATGACTAACTTTGATCTCTTACTATGGGTTTACTAGCGCATATTGCGTTCCTCCACTTAAATCTCAACAAGTCATTCCAGCCTATCTTTATAACCACATATAAACTTCAAGGCAAACACCCATAAGGACATACTTCACATATTCTCTAATCCACTATCAACATAACTCCCATGCGCTACCCCAAGAACATACACACATAAATTTCCACTAACCATAATATCTATCAAAGACTTGGCCCCAGATCTTACTTCACATTTATGGCCTTATCCAAAACAAGCATACTATGATCTTTCATTGACAAGAAACATTTACTCATTACCACTATCATCAAATATGGAGGAGTCACTAAAAGGTTAGAATATACGACCTTCAAGAATGGGAGGGTATTTACGAGACTTGACCCTTAACTGAGGCCAAAGGATTAACAAATCAACATCAGGGATTCATCAAAATAATCTGAATTGGGGCATACATAACTATAAGCTGAAATTCATCAATCATAAAGAGTATAGCAAGAATTATGGGAACTGAGCACACTATAAAGAGTGAGTACATGAGTCATGAGCTGCATGACCTCAATTTGAAGTTCATAACATATGGAATGTGATTCTGACTACTGAATGAACTCGAACTCCTCATTTTAGAACTGGAAGAGCACCTGATTCCCTATCATATACATGAACATGAACTATGATCATGGAACTAAAATGTAAAGTATGAGTAAGCATTGGGGTAACTGAAAAATACTGAGAGAAGAATGGGTTGAGCCTCACTCTCACTTCCTGATGTTCTATATCATACTGACAACAGTACTAGAATCTGAGAGTCTTTCTTGGTCACTTGTTCTATCATATCCCCCTTAGCTTTAAGCCATCATCTTAAGTTTGAGAGACCACTTACTAGACTCTTAACTGAACTATACTCACTACACTCTGGTGTCTGGAATACGGTGATACACGTAATTAATAGAACTTAACTCGAATAACTACACCTGAAAGTGGAAAACCTTCTGCTAATACCACCTTCTGAGACACACTCTATCATTCTATAGACCCAATAGTCATCATATAATACTTGAACACGTACTAACTACTAATCTTCATGAGTATTCCCATAGTTAGAGGGCACACCTTATAGCGCTCCAACTCTTATTTCCTTTAGTTCAACCTTCAATTCAAACTTAGATTATAACACTTAACATGGATATCACCAAGCCTTTGATAAACCATACTACTTCCGTCATAGTATATCAATATCGCGACCCCAACTTATATCTCTCTACCATGAAAATTCAAGATCATATCAAAAGGCTCAACACTATCAATCAGAACTCCTTAACTTGGCAATTTAGAACACCATATACCATCTAGCAACTCAAAAGTACTACTAGCCACACACAACATGTAATAGCCTTAGAAAAATTACCGCAACCTCATATCACCTTGGGCATACTTCTACATCATACATACAACATCATACTTCATTATGAATCAAACAAACTTAGGCTCTGGTATACACTGTTTAAGCCTATTAGGTCACTTCCATAAAACTAGTATTATTTACCAAGAAATCATCACATCCACCTTCATGGCCATCAACTGTTCAACCATAATGTCTAGTGCTAAATATGATTTACAATCCAACCTTACACACATTTCTCACAAAATATTCATCCTTAATCTTAAGCAACTATTCTCACATCCACATCCTACATTAAATTCAAGCTAATAGTCTAGCATCAATCAGCTACCAGCAATGAAGAAGGCAACATAATATACTAGTTCATCAAATTGGGACATTCTACCCAAATACCTCAAAAAAAAATCTACTACATACTTTCTCACAAGTAGTACTAGCTTACAACTACCCACAAAAAGAAGGTCAAGGGGGGTAAAGTGACATAATAGACATAGTCAACCTTAATCTTATATCATAACCCCATACAATCTTATCTACTTATACGATTTTCTCACATCACACCTACTTACCCAAGCGTAGATTTAGACTACTTTTAAATTCCACAAACAACCATGAGTCTATAATCCTAACTTACTTGCTAATCTAGCCATTTTCATACTTCAAGAAAACAATAACCCACCTTGACTAATAACTCTTTTTTTACCTTCTACTAAACTAACACACAAAGACATATCACTTTATTACCAACTCAATCTCATGCAAAAAGATTCGGCTATACATATATTCAATAAGACGCCCTTACCACTTTTCTTGCCATTTCGCCCCTAAACCTCCAGTTCCAACCAACACGAGAATAACAAGATGAACAACAAGTTGCTAGTGAATCGAAATAGGCGTCCCATGGCTTCACTAGACTTTAATTTTTGTGTTTTGAACAAGAAAATAAAATGAATAACAAAGCAAATATGCTAGTGAATCAAAAGAGCCTCACACGGCTTTACTAGACTTTGGTTATTCAGAAACACCATGATAACAAGATTACATATTACAAGAGATAGAAAATTGACACACACTATTCAATGATCTAAGAATACACATCTTACTCTGTATAAATAAAAATTTGAGTCAAATACTTCTCCCACAGACTACCATACAATCCGCACATACTACTAGCTACCACATTAGTCTATCACTATAAAAGGGGTAAATCATCCTCAAGCATTGGTTATTCAACTAAAATATTAATCTACACAAAAATCGTCCTCACTCTAATTTCTAACCTTGTAACTTCGTATCACCAACTTCTTGGTCTAATCTCACTACCAATAGATCGTGACACCGACACTTAAATTATACTACTACTCGGGTGAAAATACAGTTTCAACATTCTGCTACACATCATTCTCTCTTAAGCATGACATTTGCAATATAAATTCTAAAAAAAATGAAATACTCTTAATACCGTAGGACGAAAAGCATGATTTCATCGGAATAGAAGTTCACACTAAATCAATACACTCTAAGGCACTAGTCAAGTCCTTGCACAAATTTTAAACTCTTATGTGGCTTAACTAAAAAGGACCATGCCATTTAGACTATAAACTTCTGAACTTGAATAACCCCAATAATGAGACACATCTGGGCAAATCAAAGTAAAAAAAGAATTGGGATAGCTTTACTTTTGTATGGGCGATACCATAACACGAATTAAAGTATGGAAGAGGAATATTCTGGCTTAATAGTACGAACTAGAACATGAAGAAAGGGAAACATTCCTAAATGACTAATAGCCTCCTGCTTATAAGTATCACGTGCTTCATACCCATAAACAAGACTCTACCTGACGTAATTTTGCAAACACCCTGGGTCCATGAATCGTGCTCTGATACCAAGTTTGTCATGACCCAAACTAGGGCTTAGCCATGACGGACATCTCGAACCATGAGGGCTCGGAACATCCCTCTCTATCTGGTAAGCATGCACACATTCATATAAATAAAAAAGATGCAAAAACATAATCTGCTATAGAAATATGGTCAATTCTGTATCCAGCATAAGTATGAAAATTGAAAACACATGGGCACAAGAACTCTTCAAACATAAGGTGATCATATACTTTTGGCAAAATCCATGCACTCTTTCATTATATGTATATTCAACATTTTTTCAATACAAACAACCCTCTCTTTGAAATTAAAGATCCATAACCAAATCATTCATAAATTAAGACACTTCATAACATGCTTTTCAAGATACATTTCAAAACAATCTATGTCATATGATAAGTAAGGAAAAATTATAACAAGAGAGGGATTTTCAAATGAATCATGCTCTCAATTCAATCATCAACATTAAACATATGTATATATACATATATCAATTCAAATAAATTTGGGGAAGGCCTAAAGACCAAAACAATACCATCAAAACTTCTAAAACATGAATTTATTCATAAATCCAAAACCCTTTTCTTAAAAACATGATTTCTATGCCCATGAGATTTTAGGAAATCCCCGCATACCTTAACCTTGAAAGATAATAGGTAATTCTCGAAGCTTGCAGATTGGGGATTCCAAATCTTCAATCACTTTTGAAAACCCGCGGTTGAATCTTGAGTTATTTGAGATTATTGTTTGAAACCCTAAAGAGCATTCTTGATGAATTTTGGTGAAAGTGTATGTATTTAGGTGTATTTGGAATTAAATCCCATTTTTGGATGGGTTTGGGGCCATGGGAAATGTCTAGTTTGCCTTGGAATTTAAAATCCGGGACTGAAATGCCGTAAAAATCTTTACCTTGATGCGTTGGAAATCGTGGTGAGCTACTGGAATTGAAAATTGTCAATTTAAGGCTCATCGCGATGTGGGGGCCAGTCAATCAGGAATGCTGGCACTAAAAATGTTCCAACTTCTTCACCGAGTGTCTATTTTAGGTGAATTTGGTATCAATGGAAATCTAATTGGAAGATATTTCATTTGATATATAGTAGGCCACCCAGTTCATTATATACAAGGAGATATGGTCGATTTAAGTTGACTCAAGTTTTGACGCTCACTAAAACTCAAATGATAGAAAAACTTTCAACTTGTCATTGAGTTAGGGGACCTTTATGATCTCAATTTTTGCTTAAATAGGCTACCACACTACATACTTGATTAACATGGAAAATTTACATAGTATTTATCGATTTTGGATCATCTACGCATAGAAATGGCGGTTTTCATTCTAGCTCAAAACACGAGGTATTACAGTTGTATGGAGGGAGGCTGGGTCCAACTACCATTATTGAGTGAACCACCAACATATCTCAAGTATATTTTGGGTAAAGAATCTGGAAAAGTAGGTATCAATTTTTTTTAAAATATCAGGGCTTATAACTCATTATTTGCATTTATATCTATGGGAGGCCGAGTGGATGGATCTATCAATCGCTCAAAGGGGCCATATGTTTTCAGGATGAGTGGTCTGAATTACCACCACATAGGATATTTATTGCCTTAAATAGGTAAAAGCCCACGACTTACTCAGCTATATATATATGATACTAAGAATGAGATAACCAACAGAATGAATTATTTGTCGCAAGGAGATGTTGATCCCAAAATTGTCCACGTCTTATCTGAAATGTTAGACGAGCATAATATTTTGGTAAAAACATTTTGAATGGCTAGGGATAGATATAAACAGCATCCCGAATCTGCATTTCCTATGTATTCTATCTAAAAAGATAAGGGATGGTCGACAATACAACGTACCTACCACTTATAAAGTAGCGAGATTAATTATTGATGATCTTACAGAGAAAAACTTCCAGTGAGATATTATTGTAGAGCATCGAAAAAAAGGACTTCAAAGAATTACAGATTTACACCCAAGTTTCATGTCTATGACATATCCATTAATAAGACGGATACAGACTTGGAATTAATTTGGCAGAGGTGAACAACAAGACTCACAAATGGTAAAATTTATCGATGAGAGAGTTTTATTGCTTCAGGATACAATAAAGATTAAACGAGGGGCATATTTTCTTATTGGTGGGTAAACTATTACAAAAATACATTGTTGATGCATACATGGCAATAGAGGAAGATATCATTATATTCAAAATAATAAAAAAAAAACTCAGAGTTGATCTTTACTCTGGCTTAATGGATGCTATTCGTTGTGGTGATTCAGATAGTTCAATGATAAGAAAAAGTATTATATTTCCCTCATCGCCTACTGGGGGACCTCAGTATAGGGCACAAAATTATCAAGATGCAATGAAAATTTGTAGGTGGGCTGGTTATCCAGATTTGTTCCTCACTTTCATATGCAATCCAAAATGGCTAGAAATAAATGAAATGCTACACTTAATTGGACAAAATGACGATGATAACGGAGTAGACATCATATGCAGAGTCTTCCAGATAAAATTATTTCAACTGATGCAAGATCTGAAAAAGCAACAGCGCTTTGAAAAAATAATTGCCTGTAAGTTCTAAATTATACATACCCATGTCTGACATCACCTACTCATTCAAGTTGTTAAATTATGGTTAAAAAAATATGAATACATTTGCAGCATCCTAACAAACATATATATCATTAATTATGTAGGATTATATACTATTGAGTTTTAGAAAAGAGGACTGCCTTATACACATATATTGCTCTTTTTGTATCCCACGTTAAAAAGTCCGTCCATTGATCATATCAACACAATTATAATAGCTGAAATACTAGATATAGAAGTTGATCCAGATGGTTATAATTATGTAAACAACTACATGATGCATGGACCTTGTAGAGACCTCAATCTCCAATGCCCATGCATGAAGCAAGGGAAGTGCAACAAGTATTTTCCAAAGAAGTTCAATAATCAAACAACTTTTCATGCAGATGGATTTCCCATTTATAGGAGAAGGAACATAGGTAATCAAGTTAAGAAGAACAATGTACTCTTAGAAAATAGATATGTTATCCCTTACAACAGGAATTTGATTGTTAAATTTGATGCACACATAAATATAGAGCTATGAAATTACTCAATGTTAGTGAAGTATCTATTTAAATATATCAATAAGGGATCTGATAGAGCAACTGCCACTATAGAATGTACTGATACTGCTGAACTACATGATAAGATAAAAATATATTTAGACTGCAGATACATATCAGCTACAGAAGCTTGCTGGAGGATATTCAAATTTGACATACATCATAGAAAGCCAGCAGTTGAGCCTTTTCCATTCCATTTAGAAGGAGAAAACACTATAGTATTTGAAGAGGAAGAACGACCTGAAAACATAATAAGAAGACCTAATGCAGTAAAAAAAATTCACAGAATGGTTCATGACGAACCCAAAAAATAACGATGCACGAGAACTGACGTATTCAAAATTTCCTACGCATTGGGTTTGGGATGGAAATGGGAAAAATGGAATAGAAAAAAAATAGGCAAGTAAGTTCGTAGAATTTACTTTGCACATCCTGCAAGTGGAGAACGGTCTTACATGAGAATGCTACAGAATTTCATCAAAGGAAGCCCTTTGAAAACATAAAAACAATAAATGGAGTATCGTACAAAAATTGTAAGGAGGAATGCTACGCATTAGGGTTATTGGAGGATGACAAAGAGTGGAATGACTGCTTGGCTGAAGCTGCATATTGGGCATCAGGAAATGAACTTAGAAATCTCTTTGTGATGATATTAATTCACTGTCAAGTATCTGATTTAGCAAAATTATGGAGGACTAACTTTAAAATTTTATCAGAAAATATAATGTCATTACAACAAAAGAGATTTCAAGTGAAAGATTTATAGCTAACTCAAAATAACTTAAAGCATATACATTATTTGAGCTTGAGACCATACTTGTAAAGATGGGAAAAAGTTTGAAAGATATAGATAGAATGCCACTTCCAAATTCTGCTTTGCTGAGTGGTAGGGAAAACCGTCGAATTAATGAAGAACTAGACTATGACAAAGAATATTTAAAGGAAGTTCATGACAAATCATTTGCACTATTAAATGATTGTCAAAAGTCAGCGTATGAAGCAATAATGGCATCAATTTCCAATGAAGAAGGCCGTTTATTTTTTATAATGCGACATGGTGGTACTGGAAAGATATTTCTATGGAATACAATAATTTTGAAGCTGAGATCGCAATCAAAAATAGTTCTCCCAGTTGCTACTTCTGGAATAACAGCTTCCTTATTACCAAATGGTAGGAAAACTCATTCACGATTTCATATTCCTTTGGACATATGTGTAGAATCAACTTGTGAAATAAAATAAGGAAGTAAGTTACCTAAACTACTGCTAAAAATTCTTTGATCATCTGAGATGAAGCACCAATGGAAAATAAATTCTATTTTGAAGCCTTAGACAGGACACTGAGAGATATCCTTCGAGTGAAATATGAAAACCATTCTGACAAACCATTTGGAGGTCTTACAGTCGTATTTGGTAGGGATTTTCATCAAATACTACCAGTAATTCCAAAGGGAACGCGTATTGATATTATAGATGCTTCGCTAAACTCCTCATACTTGTGGCCATTTTTAACCGTGTATAAGTTGAAGAAAAATATGCAACTTTATAGTGGCAAAGTAACTGACCGTGAGGCTGCTGAAATCACCACTTTCGACAAATGGTTGTTACAAATTGGAGATGGATTTTTTTATGATGATGTGAATAATGAGCTCATTAAATTCCCTCCTGATATATGCACCACATCATCCAATAATCCAATCGACTCAATCACTGAGGCAGTTTACCTATCTCTCTTGCAGAATTACAATGACCCAATATATTTGAAAGAAAGAGCAATACTAACGCCTAAAAATGAAATGGTGTAGGAGTTGAATGATACAATTATGAAAATGATACCAGGTGAAGGAAGAACACATTTTATCTCGAACAATGTATGTAAAGCAAGTGTGAATACTAACGATAAAGATTTGTTGTACCCACCAGAATTCTTAAACAACCTAAGATTTCCCGGCATCCTTAATTATGACATACACTTAAAAGTAGGCACTCCAGTTATGCTTCTCAGAAATCTAAACCAAAGTGAAGGCCTTTGCAACGGAACAAGATTGATTGTTACACATCTTGGTAATTGATCCACTAGCGCAAATATCATCTCCGAAAAGAACATCGACTCAAGAGTAATAATACCAAGAATTATTATGTCTCCCAACGATTCTAAGTGACCATTCAAGTTGAAAAGACAAAAACGACCTTTAGCATCATGTTTTTCCATGACAATTAATAAGAGTCAAGGACAGTCTCTTAACCATGTTGGATTGTATCTTCCAAAACAAGTATTCACACATGGCTAATTATATGTAGCGATATCTCGAGTAAAAACAAGACAAGGATTAACTATACTAAATATTGACAAAGACATGAAAGACCCTGCATTCATTAAAAATATTATTTACAAAGAAGTATTCCAAAATATATCACCACAAGTTAAAACAAGCAGAAGGTATTTCTTTCTTTATCTCCAAAAAATTATTTTATTATACAAATCATTAAATTATTACGCTCATCTATCGTTGGCTCTATTTTGGGATAATTAGGCATACAAATGGTGAATGATGGCATATATGAAGTAACAGAAGCTCACCGCAATGATATACAACCAAAGGACTTTGAGATAAGCACCAATTGACACTATTTCATTTCAACTTATATTCGGATTATTATAAATGTTTCTCTCTTTTAATACAACTTTGCACAGAGTTGCTTCTACAATTATTTAGTTCTACTTTAAATTTTTTGGTATTTCCTTGGATACCATGTTTAAAGACCTCAATCTCAACTTTGTCTTTCAATTATGTTGATCTTAGTATAAAGACATTATAAGCTGATAAAACCTTTGTCCAGTTCTTTACTGAGGTCTTTATATTCATAGAATGACGTACTTTATTCTCGTGGTTCTCATACAAATTGATAAACATTGGTAGTTTTTCAAATCTAAGAATATCATGATCTACAGTGTTTAGATTGGTCTACATATCTATAATTATTGCATCCTTCCGGTAACAATTCTGGAAATCTTTGTACATCCATATTACATTGTCTTAAACTGGTTGTCCTAGTTATGTGAAGTGAAGTTAGATATATGGACACCTCATTGTTTGCTGATTAGCCAACTATGTTGTAACATATCTGCTTCCAAAGAAGATCGTTTATACTTCATTGTGTAGTTATTTCTCTAGGATTTCTTACATTCTCTTATTAATTCAATGTACAAGCCAAACACAAGAGGACTATAAAACTAACACGTTTAAAAAACTCAATCTCAACTTTGTCTTTCAATTGCATCAATCGTGGTATAAATAGCTTATAAGGTGATAAAACAAGAGGCCAATGAAACTACCACGTTTAAAAAACTTAATCTCAACTTTGTCTTTCAATTGCATTGATCGTGGTATAAATATCTTATAAGGTAATAAATCATTCGTCTAGTTCTTTTTATTGGTGTCTTTATATTCAGAGAATGACTTACTTTATTCCTGCAGTTCACATACAAATTGATACACATTGTCAGGTTTTTAAGCTATGCAGCTTTGTATTGCATTTTTATAGCTTTAATACTTGCTGACTTCTCTAGAAAAGTGCATCCACCTTTTCCTTGTGATGATGGGGTTATCAATGAGCTAACAATCTTTGTAATAGATCATTCAGTAGACATAGGGAGGCCTAATGACGCAACATGGTTGTTTGCCTTTAGTCCTCCAAATGAGTTCAATCTATTAATGTACTTAACTTTTGTTGTTTTTTGGAAAGATTTCTGCCTGTGCCTACAATGGTTGTTGAGCTTACTATTGCTGCTCAAAATATACTCATTCTTGCCATTGTTTTTTGACCATCATGTATCTCCTTTTTAAAAATATTGACTTCTCTCAGTGAAAATCCCTCCATAATTGGTACCAATATGTGGAATTTTGATGTGTAAAATATGTGTCTTGTATTGCAGGACTGCTTGAATGCCTATGCAAAATTGCTACTTACACATATGAGCTTAGTCTATTCATAACTGAGTTAACTATTTTTATTTGAAGTATTTAAAGAGAGAGAGTCTTCTAGAAAAATTCCTTAATGTGGGGTGTTTGTTCATGTAAAAGAGAACACTATGCTAATGAGAACATAACTAGAAGAGGCTTCTCCAGTAGATACTTCAAATTTGGGAGCTCAAAATGGCTCTACTCTTTCTTTTTAATGCCTACCGCATATTGTCAATTTCAACGAAGTAGGTATCCATCCCTCCTTTAGTTATGCATTCGTAAAATATGTAAGGTAACTAATTATCTCCACTACATCCCTTTGAGGAGTATGGTTGAGTACTTGTGTTTCTTCGGCAACTCTTATACTCTCTGTATAAATAGGAAATCACCAAATATAATTCATTTACGATGCTACCAAGGGACATAAGTCAGTATTATACCTTCCAGTGGACTTATACAAGCTTTCTGATAACTGTATAGATTCTTTCAGACGTTATTCCCTGCCAGTAAAGTCCTTGCTTGTATTGACAGTTAGAATCTTACCTATTCTTTAGTAGTAGATCTATTTATTTCATTTGATGGTTTTGTTGTTGTTGATAGGATATGTGCATGGGATAATGTACAAGAGTAATAATAAATGAATGGACTTTATATCTTAACAAGGATCATCATTACTGTCTGCATATATAACTACCACTAAGGTTACAAATTTTGGTATAAGCCTCCTACGGAATTGCTCAAACCTCCAAGCTTTAAGATTGGATTGCTGTGACAAAATTTTAGCCCATAGCATAGAGAATATCAGTGGTAATTATTGCTACCCCGGTTGATGATATATCATATGTTAATCTTTTCCACTCCTGGGACTAATTTGGCAAACAAAGATCATCTCTTTTGAAGGGAATATAATTTTTAATTCTCGTCTATCATGGGGTATTTGACTTAGCTATTTGCTTTCAACTATCATTTCTCTTCTGGCTTATTTAGTTCGGCTTCTAGCAATTTTGTTTGAATTAGCCTAATTTCCAGGGATCTTTTCTTCTGTAACATTTTTGGAATACCAACCACTACAGGCTTCTCTATTTTTTAGAAAGAAAAAAAAATATCTGAAAAATCTATCTAATAAGAACATCAAGATTAAAGTTGAGAACGAGAAATTTAGAGTCACAAGCTTGAGCCATAAAAAATAGGTGCGTTCTTTCAAAATATATAGGCACCATGTCTTATGGAGGCATCTATAACTTTAAAATATTTAAGTAACCATATTGCAAGATGGTTGTTTGCTTGAAGAAGTAGCCAGTCGTTGTTTTCATGTTTTGTAGTCAAGAGTTCATATACATGTTGTATCAGTCACATTTCAAGTTTAGTGGTCTGCTCTTGCGGTCCGGCCCTTCCATGTACCCCGTATATAGCGGGAGCTTTAGTGCAACGGGGTTGATATTTCTAAGATGGTCAAGGTTGGATTTTTTAGCGGAATTTTAGAGGGATTTGTCTAATATGGTTAATTTCAAGTTTAGTGGGCTGTAAGATGATCAAGATTGGATTTTAAGCTGAGTTTTGAAAGGGGTTTGGCTAATATGGTTAATTTCAAAATTTTAGCGTCAGTTTAAGGGTTAGAATAGAAAGTTAGTTAGTAGTCGTGCACTTTTTTGCAGGGTTAGTATGTATTTTTTCTTCTTCATTGTGTTGGTTGATGTTAATTTCAACTTTAGTGGTTTGTAAGATGTTTAAAGATTGGATTTTTGAGCTAAATTTTAGAAGGGGTTTCGCTAATATGGTTAATTACAACTTTAGTGCTTTGAAAGATATTCAAAGCTGGATTTTAATTTTTAAAGGGGGTTTGGATTATATTGGTTAATTTTAAGCATTTAGTGGGAGTTCAATGATAAGGTTGAAGGTAGTTAGTAGTCGTTCCAAAAGGAACATACAAGGTTCAGTATGAGAAAGGTCCTTCTACTGGATTTCTTCATTATGCTTATGGAAAAATGGTTACTCCGATATAAAGGTTACTTCTTAAGCTTTGATGGGTTATTGTATTTTTTCTTCTTAATTGTGTTTATTGACGTTAAATTCAACTTTAGTGGTTTGTTAGATGGTTAAATATTGGATTTTTAGCTGAGTTTTTGAAAGGACTTGGTTAATATGGTTAATTTCAACTTTAGTTGTTTGTAAGATGCCCAAAATTGGAATTTTGAGCTGACTTTTAAAAGGGGTTTGGATTCATCTTTAGTGGTTTGTCACATGCTCAAAATTACATTTGAGCAGTTTAGTATGAGTTCGACGGTTAGTATAGAAGGTTAGATAGTAGTCGTTCTCTATTTCAAGATTCCACAAGGAAGATACAACCTTTAGTATGAGAAGACTCATCCTGCAGAGCTTCTTCGTTATGCTCATGGAAAGACTATAACAAAGGTATAAACATTATATGTGGATGTTTTTTGTATTTATTGATGGTAATTTCAATTTTAGTGGTTTGTAAGATGGTCAAGATTAGCTTTTTGAGCTGACATTTGGAAAGATTTTTACTAATATAGTTAATTTCAACTGTAGTGGTTTGTAAGATGTTCAAAGTATGAGAAGACTCATCCTGCAGACCTTCTTTCTTAAGCCCAGGGCAAGACTGTAACTCAGGTATAAACATTATCTTTGGATATTTATTGTGTTTATTGATGGTAATTTCAACTTTACCATAATTCAGATTTTCAGGTGACCCTTGCTTATCTAAAGAATAAGCCAACACAGACGCAACCCCAATTATCATCAACTTTAGGAGTGAGCAGTAGTGTTAGGTTAGCTGCAGCAAGTTTCTTAGGTGGAAATGGTAGTAAAACACTTAGTTTTGTTGGACAAAATGGTGGAAGTATATAGTGGCATAACTGGTAGGGCTGGATCATTTGGGGTATCAAGTACAAGTAATTTTGCAGATAATTCAAACTTTGATGGCAAAGGAACCTACTTAGTGTTCGATGTTGGTGGTGCAATTTTTTTCAACGACTTCAATTCTCAAGATAAGGTAAGCTCATCAACATGTTTGCTTTCTGAGATGATAGATTTGCTGATATGGATTAGGAGAGATTTATGATTATGAGAGATTTATTGTCCAATATAGGTATAGCTTCCAGTATGTTTCCTGTTACAATCACAACTTCTGTTTTTACACTTGCACTTTATTCATTATCTTTACAGCAACAACTACAACATATTGGGAAGAAGCTTATTAGGCCACAGCATTACAACAAAGATGGTGTTGAGCATAATGAAGAAGACCAACAGGATGAGTATTCCCATACTCAAGCTTGTACCTTCCTTTTGGACTCTTCAAAACAGGTGATTATGCATTATTACTGTTGTTGTTTCTATGTACTGATGATGGTGACATTGAGTTACCACAAACCTCTGAATTCATCATTCCTCCTATCAACAATTGTAAACAAAAAACCTTTTTTCTTATACTGCATAAAAGAATGAAGAGTTAGGACGACCACAACATAAATAAATCTAAACAACATATAAAGTAAATATAAAATTTATCGAAGAAAATAATAAACATTTTATCACTGCGCGAAGCGCGGTCACTTTTTCTAGTAACTAAATAAACTAAAATATAGAAGAACTTTTCTTTTTCTCCTTTTTAATAATAAATGCTTCAACTATTGGAAGTTGGAGAAAAGTGCTCCAACAATTGAAGATTTGAGAGTAGTGTTTCAATACAAATAATGACAACAAGACAAGACGAGAGTATACAACTTTAAATTACGAGAGAATGTTGGAAATAATAATTCAAAGTTGGATTAGAAATCTTTATTTATCTTCTTTTCCCCTCTTTATTTTTATTTTTTAAAGATAGAATAAAAATAAAATGCTAATATAAAATATGATAGTAATTTCATTTCGTATAATTTTAATTGTCAATTCCTAGATTATAACGTGTGGATTATGAAAAAAATCTATGGAAAGAAAGAGAAAAGAAGAAGAAAAATGAGAAAGATGAGAGAGAAATATTAATTTAGAGGAATAGGGACAACACGGTCATTAAAGAGATACTTTTTATTTTTTAAAATTTTGTTTTTAAATAGAAATTTCAAATAAACAAATTCTATTTTTAAAAAATAATTAAATAGATTGAGTGACTTTCTGAGTAAAAATGTGATAGTTGAGTGACTTTCTGAGATAAAAATTCATAATTGAATGACTTTTGAGGTAAAAATCAAAGTTAAGTGATTTTTTAAAATAAAAATTCATAGTTGAGTAATCATTTGAGTTATTAACCCATGATTCTACACATACAGAAATTATAAAGAATATCCGTTAGATCCAAAAATTATAAAGAATGTCAATTAGATCAAGAAAAATTCACGTAGTAAATATTTAGACAATGAAAATGATTTGATGCCATTCAAGAAAAACTCGGATAGCAAATAAATATGGATAATGAAAAAGGTTCACCATTGTAAATGTCCACTAATTTGACATTTTTATAATTAAAATATTACAGTATAGTGAAAGATGAAAAGTGAAGCGGTTTTATTTGATATAAATTTTTCTACTGCTACAATTTTAGGCAGGTGCGAAGAGGATTCTATGCTGCTTCTTGTTGCAAACGCATGTTGGTTACTGCTACATTTATTATAAATTTTGTTTCATAGGTTATTAGACAAATTAATCAAACATGCAATTAGAATTGAGAAAAATGTCAAAAAATTGAGGAAAAAAAATAAATATAATTGGAGGCTATTGAGAGGTGTCACATCCGCATTCTTACAACCTTCCTTTATACATATCTATAATCTATATCTATATCTATATCTATATTTATAATCTATAATCTATTAAAAGTATGAAGAACCTTAGAAATATTATTTGAACTTTTTGCCTTTCGTTAAAAATATTTGGTTTAGACAAAATCATCTTTTCACTATTTTTTTCTAACTTTTAAGAGTTAAAAATTAATTAAATATTTATTTTTAATCTCAAATATAATTGATTAAAAAGTTTTTACTATCCCGTTCTAATAGGGAGATTCAATTGGTAGCCTTATCTTGACCAATGTTGTTATTGAAGGAAGACTTTGTCCTTATTAAAATTAATAAAATAATAATATAGAAAATAACTAGGTTATTACTAGATGGACTAAGAGTTGGTTAAACTAAACTAAAATACTTATTTAAGACAACGAGTATAAATATTGACAAAATTATATTTTGAAGATTTAATTCAATAATTTAGATTTTAAATTTTCTAATTAATTAATAATACAAATATTACTAAATTATACAATATTCATATTTGATAAATAGTTGTCGCTGTTATTATGTATAGCTAATAAATGAATTTCGAATTTGCTTTTGTATTCATGTTTTTAGATGAATGCAAAAATAATACTCTAATTTACGGACACTTCAACTATAAATAATAGAAGAGTAAATTTTGTTGGTGCTTATTTAACTTTGAGTTTATCACATAAAAGTCATTCTTCTATTTTGGAGTGTCATATCATAATTTCAGTACGATAAAGAAGTATAATCTTGAGAATTCAACTGATATATATCTATATGAGTATTATATTGGTCCCAAGTTGGGGTCATGAGTAGGGTTTTAATTCGACGTTAGGGTCCAGAGTTGTATCCCTCATTAGGGTTTAGACTCAAGCTGATGTCGGGATTTAGAGTCAAGTCTCGAGTCTCAAATCAGGATTCAAATTTTCGCTCAAAGTTGGGTCAGGAATCGAGTTTGTGGATCGAATCTCGAGCCAGAATCGGGAGTCGGATCACAAATCGAGATTGAGACTTAAGTTAACGTTAAGAGTTAGGGTCGAGATTAGGAGTCGAAATAGGGTTCGGAAGTTGAGTCTCAACTTAGATTCTATTGGGAATGGAGCTTGTGGTAGGGTCTCGAGTTAGGAGTCAGGGGTTGGGACTCGGGCCGGGGTCAAAGTAAGGGTCAAGATCGAGAGTTGGGGTGAGGTAAAAAATTAGGTCCCGGGTCAGAGTCAGGGTCTTAAATCGATAGCCAAGTTTGAGTGTTGAGTCTGATATCATAGTATCCGTCAGATTATACCTAAATGATCTTGGAATAATGTTTACTTCTTGTTAACTAAATACTAGAAAATAAGTAAGAAAATCACTTTTTTTCAATAAAAATAGTTTCTAGGAAAATATTTTCCTTCATTCGAATTTCCAAACACACACATTTTTTTTATAATATTGTTAGGGATTGCATGTGCGAGGCACGTGGTATAGAGACTAGTGTATGTGTGTGTGTATATGTATATATATATATATATATATATATATATATATATATATATAATAAGAAGCAGTTTAGCAGCTGAACAGGCAAGAGGTCGACATGCCTGCTTCAACTACTTCAACTGTAATTTTACTGTATCATCCCTAATTAATTATTATAAGTCATTTATAAATTAGTAAATTAATAGTATTTAATAAAAAATGAAATTATTATATCTAATAAAAGACAGTTTAGCAGCTGAAGCAGGTAGAAGGTCGACATGCCTTCTTTAACTGCTTCAATTATATTTACTGTATCACCCTTAATTAATTATTATAAGTTATTTATATATTAATAATTTAATAATATTTAATAAAAAATTAAAAGCAGACACGAGGTCGACATGTCTGCTTTAGCTGTGAGTTTCCTGTATGACCCCTAATTAATTATTATAAGCTATTTATGTATTAAAAAAATAATAATATTTAGTAAAAAATAAAATAGACATTTGTGACATGTCTGCTTCAGCTGCTTCAATCGTAACTTTACTATATCACTTCTAATTAATTATTATATCACTAAAAAATATTATAAGTCATTTACATATTAGAAAATTAATAATATTTAATTAGAAAAAAGTAAAATAGATATTTATGACATGTCTGTTTCAGCTGCTTCAACCGTAATTTTACCGTATCACTCTTAGTTAATTATTATAAGTCATCTAAATATTAATAAATTAATATAAAATAAAAATTAACTCTTAATATTTTAAATTAACTTGACGATTTATATAAGACCCTCTTAAATTTTTTTCACAGGTATTTTTTTTAAATTAATTCTCCTACATAATAAGTGACAATGAAGCAACTGAAGCAGGTTGCTCATGATCGACATTGCCTATTTTATATTTATTATTTAAAAATTACATAAAAAATATTAAAAATTATAATAATTTACATCTTAAAATATCTAAAAATATAATTAATTATCTAAATTTTATTTGTGAGATATTAATTGAGGTCAAAAAATAATTTATATTGGCGCGCGCACAAGCCCCTCGTATCTAGTACTATATATTATAAGACGTCGGCAAAAGTTTTCCTTTTCTTTTCTTGGGTCCACTAATTGAGTAAAGAGCCGTAGCTTTTTAAAAAAGAAAAAACTTTTAAAATATATTAGATAATTTCAGTTCATATACTTAAATTTTAGATAAAATTATTTCACATACATCGAAAAGAAATAATAGATAAATACGTATTTGTTGAAATAATTGAGTGCGTGTAAATTAATTTGGACACTTTTTTTTTTGAAAAAAAAAAAAAAGAAAAAGATTAGGCGATATATATCTCAATGTACAAATTTGCAGTATATCTTATTAAATTATCGGGATCGCATGCCCATTTGCTCATGAATTTTACAACAATGAGTGAAAATGATATTTCATAAAGAAGAAGTATAAATCAAAAAAATTATTCCTGAATTAGTGACGTGAAAGAATATTACTTAGACCTATATATATAAAAATTCTACTACTGAAATTGCACTAGGAATGTATTTGTTATCACTTGTAGATGTTTTTTTTTTTTTGATAAATAGGGGAGATTTACATTAATAAAAGAGTTTTTCACAAGAGAAATCGCATAACCAGGCTCAAAATGGTAAACACTGGGCATTGATTGCCCATTACAATTTGTAGTACGTGGGAAGGGCTTGCCCATAAAGTCCTTCCAAAAGATTACTCCTACATTAACAAGCGGAGTTACAAAATATACATTTTATCCAAAAACTTTTGCTTTGATCCCTGCTTAGCCATCCAATCTGCTACTCTATTGTACTCCCGATATATGTGGTAGACCGGATGATTCCCAAGTTCCTTAGTAGAGACCTGTATGCATAAATAATTGAATCATATAGCAAGTTTTCCTGGTGCGGCATGTTAATTATTTCCATAGAGTCAGTGCACACATCTAAGGGTTGCAGGTTGTGATCCAAAGCTAGTTGGAGACCCTCTTTGAGAGCAAGAAGCTCCATGATGTTGTTAGTGGCATAAGTGAAACTCTTGCTGAAGTCAAGGACCCAGTCTCCTCTGCTATTCCTAAAGAACCCTCCAATTCCCTTTTTCCCCGGGTTCACAAGACATGAACCATCAGTGTTCAGCTTGTAGGTGTTAGGGGCTGGGGGTAGCCACTTCACACAGGTGACATTGGCAGTGTGATTGTTTGTGGGGTTTCCTAGGTAGTGATACTCCACCGCTTCCGCATGGGGGATGCTGAAGCTAGGGGAGGAGTTTGAGTCTTGGAAGTTATGAACATTTCTAACTTTCCAAAAGTACTATAAGCAAAAGAGTAGGAGAGTACCCCAGGGAGTGTTGGTTTCAAATGAGTCTTTGCTAAGAGTTTTCCAAGTGGAAGGACCAGTTATTAGTGTCAAACATGGATAGGTGGAGAAGGAGGTTTCCCTTATACTTATTATCTAAGTTTCATGAGAGACAATTGGTAGGAATGTTCAAGACTCTCTTGGAAAAAGTGACTCTGGTTGGGAGGTTGTTGTGGTGCAAGAGCCACATGAAGGTTTTGATTTTGTTGGGGACATGAAGGTGCCAGATCCAGTTATAGAAAGTGTGGTTCCTGTTAGGGACCTTTTCTAGGTTGGTGATATAGTGATAAACACTCTTGTAAGAAAAGGTGTCATCACCAGTAAGTCTCCAGAGAGGGGTATCATGGTTTAAGTAAGAACTCTAGAGGAAAGCACTACGGATATTATGAGTGATGGTTGGAGGAAGGTCATAGGGTAGGGAGTTGAAGTCCCAATTACCTTCTTTTTAGACATTCTTAACCATGATAGGGTTTAGAGGGTTATTCAATAGGGGAGGCATTCCAGGTACCCATCTATCATCCCAATCCCTAACCTTATCCCCATCCTTGATAGCCCAAAATAGAGCATCTCTTCACGTGTTCTAGCATTTTGTGATGTTGTTTCATTTCCTTGAGCCTGTGTTGGTGGCTCTGATCCCAGTGCCATACTTCGATAGGAGGGTCTTATCCCAAAGGGAGGTGGGGTCGGAGTGTATTCTCCAGCCTAGGCTACAGATAAGGGCATCATTTTTGGTAGCAGCCCTCTGGATGCCCAGACCATAATTTCTTTTGGGGAGAGTGATGGTGTCCCAGCCAAGGAGATGCATCTTTCTTTTGATATTGATGGTGCCCCAGATGAAATTTCTTTGGGTTTTGTCTATCAACTTGTGGATGGTTCAAGGGAGATGGATATACTGCATGACATAGTTAGGGATGCTTACTAGGGAGGCTTTGGAAAGTGTGACCCTACCAGATATGTTAAGGAACTTGGTTTTCCACCCAGCAAGCTTGTTATTTAGATTGTCAATGATGAATTGGAATTCACCTTTCATAGGCTGCTTGTGGAAGATGGGATACCCTAAGTACTTTCCAAAGTGGTCTGAGGGGTGGATGCCAAGGACAGAGGAGAGGTAAGCCTAATCTTGATGCCTGCAATTAGCAGAGAAGATAACTTTAGATTTAGCAAGGTTGATTTTCTGCCCAGAGTGAGAGCTGAAGCTCTGAAGAAGCCTATTAATGGTGTAACATTTCTTAGAGCTAGCCCTAGCAAAAAGGGTAAGGTCATCAACAAAGAAGAGGTGGGACATAGGGGGGCCTCTATTACAAATGGAAATAGGGTTCCAGTTGAGAGTGTCCACCTCATAGTTGATCCTCCTAGAAAGAAGTTCCATAAAAAGGATGAAGAGGTAGGGAGATATGGGGTCACCTTGTCTAATGCCCCTGGAGGGGTTAAAAGGGTTGGTTTTTCCACCATTGATCAAAATGGATATGGAGGAAGGGGAAATGCAAGATAGGATGAGCTTAGAAAGGTTCTTATGAAAATTGAAAAAGTCAAGGCTTATTTAATGAAGGACCACTCTATCTTGTCGAAGGCTTTCTCAAGGTCTATCTTGAGAAGCATACATGCTTTTTTCCCTTTTATTTTAGAGAAGTGGCTAGCATACTCCTAGACAAGAATGACATTATCAGAGGCCCTTATTTTGGGCATGAAGCTGGCTTGAATGGGGCCAATGATTTTAGCTAGGAAAGGTTTCAATCTAGTGGTGATAATCTTAGCGATAATCTTATATTGGGTATTACAGAGGCCAATGAGTCTAAAGTTCTTTAGGAAGATGGCATTCCTATATTTGGAAATCATACAAAGGTAAGTGGAGTTAACCCTAGGGTCCATGGTGTAGGAGGTGAAGGTTTCCTGATAGAATTCTACCAGAGGGGGACCCAGGGTGTCCCAGAAATTCTAGTAGATAAAGGGGTAGAGTCCATCAGGCCCAAGAGCTTTTTTGGGTTTAAAAGAGAAGACATCTCTCTTTACTTCTTCAGGTGAAGGGACAGCTTGGAGCAGGTCATGGTTGAGGGAGTTGATGGACCCTAGGGAGGAAGGATTTTGATGAGTGTCAATGTACCCAAAAAAGTGTTTAGTAGTATCAAGGTTAGCATAGAAGGTGGAAATGGTATTGGCAATGTCCTTGGGGTAGTAATGCCAAGTGCTACTTCCATCTACAATGGAGTTGATTTTGTTCCTTCTTCTCGTGTTGAGAGTGAAAGTGTGGAAGAATTTAGTATTTGAATCCCCTTCCAAAAGCCATGAGATTCTGGATTTGAGCTTCCAGAACTCAGTCTCTAGATTGAGGATGTGATTGAACTCCTTCAGAAGAGTATTTTCCAGCCCATGGAGAAAAGCACTAGAGGGGTAGTTTTGGGATCTTTGAATGCCAGCTAACCTTGCAAGCAAGTGCTTTTTATTTTTAAAAATATTGTCAAAGATGGTCATATTCCAGTTCCTGGCTTTACCCTCGAAAGCAAGGATAGCCATGGTGATGCAAGGACAGTTAGAGAAAGAGTTCTTAATGAGGTTTGGGAAGTCCTGATGGCTGAGCCACATGGATTCCACCCTGAAAGGTTTAACCTGAATACCTTGAGGGGATCTCATGCTCAAGAGGAGGGGTGAGTGATCAGAATGGGTTCTAGGTAGGTGGGTGATAAATGCCTCAGGGTATAAATGGGCCCACAGGTCATTATCCATCCATCTATCTAATCTTTCTAGGATCAATCCCAGTCTGCTCCTATATCTCATGTTGGACCAGGTGTATTTGCTTCCTTTGAAGCCCAAGTCAATAAGGTTGCAGTGATTCAGGCAATTCATAAAGAGGTTGGATTTGTTGAGGTTAATCCTGGAGCCTCCAAACTTTTTGGAGTCTCTAAGAACCTCATTAAAGTCCCCTCCCACTAGCCAACTCCCACCTTCTGGTGAGATGCAAGTGTCAGAGAAACTAGTTAATTAATTCCAAAGATCTAATCTAGATTAAAAATTAGTACTAGTATAAACAATAGTAAGAAACTAGCTGGGGGGGGGGGGAACTGACCTTGACTTTAGCATTGATAGCTTGGGGAGAAATGGAGATAGAGGTGATAGAGATGGAGTCATCATTCCACATGATAACAAGACCTCCTGAGTTGCCATTAGCCTCAGATTGGATGTGGTTGTGGAAGCCCAGCTCTTCACAGAGGTCTTGGTGGTTAGACATTTTAGTTTCCGAGAGGGCAAGAATGCATGGTTGATGAATATCAACCATGACTTTGCAGTGCTTCTTGAATTCAGCATTGTGGGGCCCCCTAATATTCCAAATAATGCAGTTCTTTATTTTTTTAGTGTACGGGGTGATGCTGGTCTGGTTGAGTCACCTTGCCCTTCCCCTTTGGGTTGGAGATAGGAGTCAGGGATGAGGCTTTCCTTTTCCTGGAAAGGGAGGTCAGTATGACCCTGGAGGTCTCTTTTTGAGTAGGGCTTGTTGGTTTTGCTGTTATACCTAGACCTGCTAACCCTAGTGGAATCAGGATTATCATAATCTCTTGCACTGGCTTTGTGAATTCGAGCTCTAAAGGCTCTACCAAATTTAGGAGCTCCGTTCTTGAAACCCTGAGTTGAGATAAGAATTTCTCTATGTCTTTGTTGCATGCTCTCAGTGCTTCTAGAGCATTCATCCTCTCCATCATTTCCAAGGTTAGGTGTGGTGAGGTTGTGATTAGTGATGATGCTGGGTTTGATATGAGAGATGATGGGTGCTCTCCATTGGGAGGTATAAAAGTTGGTCCCGGGAACATCATAGCTGGGTTGTGAGAAGGGAAGAAAGAGAGACTCAGGCTGAGATGGTTGATGATGCTGGCCGGGGATTCCATTGTCATCTTCTCCTAGAAGGGGGAGTTGATCACATGGAAGAGTGTGGCCATCCAGACGTTTGACCCATATGATTGTAGACCCTGGTTCAGACCGACCATGGCCAGCTGGGCCAAGTATTATGGGTCTTGAATAAGAATGGTGAACTGCCTCCCCTCCCATTCAGGGTGGAGAGGCACTATTTGGTTGGATAGACATATCTCTAACCATGAAATTGGTTGATGATCCATCGCTAAAGGAGTCGTGGTGAAGGTGAGTTGATGAGAGTTTGGGGAGGACATTGTTGCTTTCTTGTGAAAGCTCTATATTGCTCCCTTGAGTATATATAGGATAGGGGGAGATGAAAGGAGGGAGTTGAGGGGTTTCCACTAGGGGAGAACCACTAGCATTAAATGAAATATCCATGTTTTGGACATTCCCAATCAAATCACTGTGGGGGGTGAAAGAGTTCTCTGTCGTCACTGTAGTAGGCTTATGATTGCCTATGTCCAGTTGGCACTCGAGGGTCCCACGTTGGGAGTTCTCTTTTCTTTTACTCCCCATTTGATTTAAATTGGGAAATAAATTAATAGAAGAGAGAGATGAGGTAGAAGGGTTGGGCCTGATAGGGCCTAAGTTGGACTTGGGCTGCTGTTTTGTGGAAGGGAGGGTGTTGGGCCTTAAGTTTGAAGGGCCTGACCTTTGGCCCATTATAACAAATCTCAATTAGGTCTGGTAAGGGTTAGGCCCAGAGTCAGTGGTGGTAGGGGGTCCATTCTCTGTGGACTTGTGAGAAGAGGCTTGCTTCTGGGCCAGCCCAGTTTTAGAGAGACCCAAAGTCGATGACGTAGAGGGCTTAGCCTGCGCCGTCATCGATGTATTAGGGTTCAAAAACTTACCTGAAGCCACATCGAAGGTTTTTACCTTACCGATGGGCGTATCTTTGGATGGGGGTTGGCTAATCACCGATTTTTTTTGTTGAAGGTGACCGTCTGCCATCCAGAATTGTCATTCTCCATTACCTTCATGATTTCCAAGGGTGAACATGTGGTCCATGTTGCTGCATCTCTGGTGTCCTGTGAGGGAGATTTTTGGATTGGGAAGGAGCAGTTAGGCGCCGTGTGACCAAGATGGCCACAGTTCTTGCAGAAGAATCTCTCTTCTTCGTATAAAAGGGGTTGCATGTATTTATTAATTAAGATTAATGAAGGGACTGGAGTGTTCAGAGGGAGGGATCTGGACACAAATCCGTGCGTATCTTCCCCTCAACGCTACAGAGGTGCAAGCATTGATCTTTAGCAGCTGACCAACCTTTGTACCAATCTTTTGGAGGATGAAGGCATCATAGAGTTCCGTTAGTAAATGGGAGAGCCTAATCCATATTGTAGTCGAGTCTACTTTTGACTCGCTGGGGACGAAATTAAGCTCCCATTTTTTGGCGGAGATGAAGCTTCCAGCGATGAACCAAGGGCTACCGTGAAGAATTGAGTCTTGGCTCTCCTGCTTGGCCAATTTGATGGTATAGAAACCCAGCCCTAGGTCAATTAGACATAGGGGTTTCGAAAGTTTCCATAGATCTTCCAATTTTTTTTAAGTATTGATGGTTGAGCTTCGACTTGACTAGTTTTATGATAATCGAGTGGATCCAAGGGGAGTACAACCTTTGCTTGTCTGTCTCTGATAGATGTATTTCATTTGCAGATGTGTCTAGGACTTCGACTATACTGGGTTGAGGGATGCCCGATTTGGCAATTTTCCCAACTGTGATATCTCTATAAGAGGGATTCGCTTCAGCCATAGCAATTTCTTTAGGGAGAGCCATTAAAAGGGGATTTGGGAGTAAAGATGATGTCAAGGTGGTATCCATGGTGTGGTCAGTGCCAAGAACGGAGGGGAAGGTATTGAGGGAGAAGTCTTTGTCTCTCTAAAAATCTCTAGGTTATAAATATAAAATCTATTATGTTCACTTGTAGATATATTCAAGTATAATATTGAAGGGAAACAACTAGATGTTTGCTTACCATTGTGGAAATTTATTCATTTTTTTTAAGTCGTTTGCTTCAGAATATTGATTTTCAACTGAAATTTGTTTGGATTTTTTTTAAAATACTATATTTCCTACCGAACACTAAGAAACAAGAGTTGTTGAGGTCTTTACAAAAACTAATAACTTTGAACGTAGTGTTGAAATTTTTTTCCCAAACAAATTATTTTTTAATTTTTAAGCAAACCTCACTAAGATTTAACCTGTTGTGTGCAATCTACCGAAAAACTTGGTGGTGTTTTTAAAAACTTCCTACGCTTTCTTATGCCAACCAATTGAGTGCATTTAGCATAACACTTTCAATATTAGTTGTCATGTTTCAATATTTGTGGTCATGTTTCACTTTAATAGTCAAATTATATGAAGTTTAACTTGTATTTTAAAATAAAATTTCTACATGATGTAACTAGTTTATACTATGTATTTATCATTAATAATTAAATATTAAAATATTTATCATTCATAGCAAATCTTAGTATTTTATACTCCTAGCAACTACTTTAAGGGATAGTTTGGTAGAATGTATAAGAATAATGCAAAATATAATGTATTAGTAAGTTTACATTAGTAATGCAAGTATTAGTTATGCTTGCACTAGTTATGCTGAGATTATTTAGTATGCATTGTTTGGTTTGGTGTGTTAAATACAACTTACATTGCATATTTTTAAATAAAAAATATTTTTTTACAAAAATACTCTCCACAAATACAATGAAATGAAGTGGAAAAGGTTTTGAGGGGCTATTGTGTCTTTACCCATTTTAATGCATGCACAAAGTTTATTGCATTAATAATACCTAGGGTTTCCCATGTATTAGTTATGCATAGAATAGTATATAATAGAATGAATAACTAATATTTGCATTAGTTATACATAGATTAAAAAAGTGTTTAAAGCAAGGTATTAGTAATACACAAAACTAATGCTTGCATTATTTTTTTCAATGCATTTTACCATGCGACTTCTAATTGTTGTTTGTTGTTTTTTTTCTTTCGCTTCCCCCACTTTTTCTTTTTTTCTCCTTCCACGCAACCCCTTCCTCTACACGACCGTGTAGATACACCATAATTTCCTCTACCAATGTGAAGCTAGTTGCTCGCGACTGAATAAGAGAAGAAGAGGTTACTTACAGTGGAATCAAAATTTGAAGACCGTTATAGTAATGGTTGTTAGAAAATATATTTCAAGAACACAAAATATATGAAGAAAATCATAAAGATGAAGATTTAACAATTTGAACAATGAAATACATAATTTGAGGCTTGAAATACGTGCAAAATACTTTTTTTAAAATGATATTTACCCCTTCTTCTCTGTTGCACTAAGCAAATAGTGAAGAAAATTTTCTAAAAAAGCAAGAAGTCGGGAACTTGATCTTTTAAGAAAGAAAAAAATGCTTTGAGGAAAGCTCTGTAAAAGATACACTGTAAAAGTTAAGATAGAAATCTGCAAACATAGGTTGTATAGAATATATGGAAATCAAAGAATGAAAGGACACACCCTTTCATTTAAAAGATGCCTCTATATTTAAAATACAAAGATTAAAAGGATACAATATTTCACTAAAAGACACCTGTTTATAAAATACTTAGTAATTTAATTTAAACAAAAAGTCTAATAATCCACCACTTTTTTAAATATGAATTTGGACATAAAGATCAAGTCATGTTCATGCATAAAGTAATGTATCTTTTGATTTGAATGGTACCTTAGTGAAATGCCACATGACAAAATTAAAATTTCATGTAGCATAATAGCCTTAAACGTGTTATTCCTTGTGATAACATCAGTAACACTACACACATAAACATTAAATTTCTCCTTTTCACTCAACATGCTTAGCACTTTTATCGCTATGTGCTATCCAAAACTCATGAGCATTTATGAGATCAAATCCAACTCCTAATCGAAGTGGCACCACATTTATGTTCATATAGCTAAATTTCTTTCAGTGTCTTTGTCATATTTGAGGTACTTATACTTGAAATAAACCTCATAAAGAGTATTAGAACTAAACCTCTAATATATGACAACCAGTACGGGTATATCTCTTACGAGTATATCTCTTACTTAAGTACTGAAACATCCACATATCAATAACTTATTGTTATCCTTTGAATCAATGACTATTCATTTCACATTATCGGGTAGAGTTTTCATTATTGGTGGACCTAATTAAAGAGTTTTTAATATAATCAAATTTGAAATTGTATTCAATAACGTTCTTATAATAAGTTTAGGAAATAGATTATTCAAATTCATTTGACCACCAATGTGATAGAAGTTATTCCATCTTGAATTAACTTCCTCACATAATTATGTCAATAACTTTTGCATTTTGACTTTCCCTTATATAATCTTCATATGCTCGAGTTAGAGTGACTTGGATATCACAAATTTGAGTTCATATTTTGCAAAATCAATAGATTTTCTAATAAGATAGAAATCATTTAACCACAAAATTTCTTTTCTTACTTCTACTAATGCAGAATGGTGGTTAGACCGGCTTTGTTGTATGAAATGGAGCGTTGGACTATCAAAGAGTATCATATCTAAAAGATGAAGGGGGTAGAGATGAGAATGATACGGTGAATGTGTGGGTGTACTAGAAAAGATGGAGTTAGAAAATGAGATTATTTGAGATGAAACGAGAGTGGCTCCGGTAAAAGACAAGATGAGAAAACTTATGTTGAGATGGTTTGGTCATTTTATGAGGAAGAGCGCGGATGCCTTAGTGCGGAGGTGTGAGAGGGTAACTAGTGATAGATTCAGGTGAGGCACCGATAGATCGAAGAAATATTGGAGAGAGGTGGTTAGATATGATATAGACCAGCTTCATCTTATCGAGGACATGACCCTAGATAGAAAAGTGTGGAGGAGGTGAATTAGGATAGAAGTATCATAGAAAGGAGTGAGTCAGTGCTAGTAGGTAAGAGGACTTTGTTATTCATATTAGTAGCTATAGTACTAGTATTATTTTTGAATGTTGTATCATTTGTTGTATTACTTTGTGAGTCTTATCTATGGTATTATTGGGTGTGGTAATTTCTGTGGTATCTTGTCATTCTACTATATCTTTTCTAGATTATTTTATCTTGAGCCAGGGGTGTATTAAAAACAGTCTCTCTATCTGACCTCTGAGCTAGTGGTATGAACTGCGTATACTTACACAGCCCAGATCCTATTTGGTAAAGATATACTGGATATGTTGTTGTTGTACTAATTCAAGACTATTTCTTAGTATCAAGAAATTATACCTCCTCCTAAGGTAAACACCTATCATGTGGTAAATATATTTTCTCACATATTCGAGATCCAACTTGTATGGATATATCTTTATAAAATAGTATGAAACTTAGGTTTTCATAAATCTTTACTTCTATAAAGAAAAATCAAGAATTCAGCTACTGGCTCCAATAGGTATCACTTACACAGGTTAAGCCATAATTTTTTTTCTCACAATTAGTTTACTCGATATAGGGTCAAATAAGTTATTGATCTCTATTATATTTAAGTGACTAAATTTGTTTAGTACTTTCTCGATGTACTCAGATTAACTCAACACATAACCCTCACTATTTTGCTTAATCTTGATAACCAATATAATATCAATTTGTCCAAGATCCGTAGTTTAAATGTGAAAAATAAGAACTTTTTATTTCTATTATGAGTTTTTGTATCACTTTTCATGATCTGCATATCAATAAAACTATCACAGAATATCACATACTCATCAAGAATTGTAAGATGAACGTATACTAACTATCTCAAATTTATATTCATCAAATATAACTAAATAATGTTGAGTCTAATATTGACTTCTAATCATAAGCAAGAAACTTCTACAATTAAAATATTTCAAGAGTCATAACCATCACACATACGGAAACTCATTCACAATAGATCTAACACACAAAATTATAATGCATCAATCAAAACATCAAAATCACAAGAGGTCTTTATCCTTTAAACAAAAGCAAATAATAAATATCATTTATTCTCATGACCTTATAATGATCGATAAAATAATTTCAAGTATTGATATGATTTTATAAATATAATACTTCACATCATCTCACAACTTGAAAATAATTTCAAGTATTGATATGATTTTATAAATATAATACTTCACATCATCTCACAACTTGAAAATAATTTCACATATGATCTTTATACAAGAATAACGATCCACAATAATCACTTAAAGAAAATATTATTTCTAAAATTGTCAAGCATTTGAATATTATTATAAATATATCATCTACAATCTACCAGAATATTTATGAACATAAATTCACAAAAGTCACAAAAGGTATAAATTCATAAATAAATAAATAATAAGTGAAGTTAATAAAATAGAACCCAATTTTGTCATGATCTAAGTTTAAGTTTTTAACAATGTCTTTAGTCCCCTAATCTGTCAATGGTCGCCTATTCAGCCCGCTCCTTCGAACTCACAATCACTTTGGAGAAGTGTACCTAGGCTATTCCATAAAAGAAATTTAACTGTCACCGAAGAAATCCATCCTAAAATCTTGACAATGTTACCCCACATTAGATGATTTTACCACAACTGTAAACTATAATTGTTGTTTACAACAACCCGTAACACTATATTACACGGTACTTAAGACTACGAATAGTCCCAAGCTAACCCATGATATCTACTCAGCATTGTACTCTTATAAATATAAACTTAAAACTTGAGCAGAAATTGAAGAAACTTATTACTGAGTGCAAATTGATGAATAATCTCAATGAAAACACTGTAACTCTATAACTTTTGAATCTATGAAAAACTAAAAGAACATAGTTTGACTAGTCTTGACAAGCCTCTAACTAAAATTGGAGATCCACTGGGATAGACCCAAACTGAAAGCTCAATAACTGAAATAATTGCATTAAATATCTAGAACTATCATAAACTTGGCCCTCGAACTATGAGGACTCACCAACTGTCTGAATGTAGGAAGTGGTGCCCGTGGTTAATCGTGTTGCTGGGGACGAACACCAGAACCTACATTATGAAATAATGTAGCAACACAAACATATATGTAGTCAATACTTTTGGAATGTACTGAGTATGTGGAGGTAAATGCAATAAGTAAAACTGAAGATGAACATAATTTCAAATCATGAATGCTAAGTGTAAAAGGACTCACCTTGATTACAAGTAAGGCTGAAAGCTGAAATCTCAAGAGTAACTCATAAAACAATCTCTAAACAACAACTGTGAGTCATTACAGTTAGTTTCTAAAATTTTTACTTCTGTGGGAGATTCTAGTAATCGATATAAACAATGTTAGCAACATGGATTTTATTGACTCATGCCTTCATCGAAATGGCATGAGCTCATACCCTCATCGCAATGGCCCAATATACCTTGCCAAGGTATAAAGAAAAACTATGGTGATCAACCTAAAATGTCCAATTGAACAATCTAAATAGTATAGTTGAGAACTTATGGTGACACGTAGTTTTTGAGAAATAGGATTCGCTAAATCCACATTATCCTCTCGGTGCTAGATACTACTCTCAAAATCATACTATTTCTCGCTCCGTATCAATGAAGTTCACCTCAAAATGTACATATCTATAATATATTAAAAGTGCAAAGGCTCTTAAAAAAGTTATTCGAATTTTTCGTCCTTCATTAAAAGATTATCCTTTAGATAAAACTGTCTTTTCACTATTTTCTCTAATTTATTATTTAATTATTTTTATTATATTAACTAGACTCCTAAAACATATGGGGCTCCTAAAATATATGGAAGGAGAATCAATTAATATTTTCCTTTGTACTGATCAATTAGAAAAATACTCATAAAATAAAATAGAAAAATACTCTTAAAATAAAACTCTATTAAGGAAATACTTCTATAAATATTGAGATGCACGTTAAACTAGAGAAGAAACTGATTTACTTATTGAAAAAATATTATTGATGCACATCTAACTTGATTCGATTGCATGTCTAGATTGATGGTTGTTTAATTTTCTAACCCTCGACTTTTTCACTATTTTTGTCAACATAAAAGAATTCAACGTTTGTGCATATATATATATATATATATATATATATATATATATATATATATATATATATATATATATATATTCTTTGTTTTCATTCAAGTCATTCTTTAGTGTCAAAATTTTCACTCAGATAAGAATTATTCTCATCAAAACTGAAGCTTCATGATCACTATTGTATTATTTTGTTGTAGTTTACAGGCCATAGATGAATTTACAGGTGGTAGATGAATGTCGGTCGGCTTTGAGAAATTTTTTTATTTAAAAGTTAGGTTTAATTGTATTATTTTTATATCTTTGTTTTGAGATTTTTTTGGTGTAAAGATAAAGTTTAATTGTATTATTTTGATATCTCTATTGTCGTATTATTTTGTTATAATTTTCAGGTGGCAGATGAGTGTCAGACGTCTTTGAGGAAATTTTTGTGTAAAGATTAGATTTAATTATATTATTTTGATGTCTCTATCATTGTATTATTTTATTGTAGTTTACAGGTGGTAAGATGAATGTCGATCGGCTTTGAGAATTTTTTTTGGTAAATGTTAGGTTAACTAAATAAATTCTCCAAAAGATGTTGAATTTAATTTTTATATTCATCTTTATTATTTAAACAATATCCTAATGTTTGAACTCAATAAAGTAATGTATACGCGCAAGGCGCGTACACCTAAACTAGTAAGTTGATAAGTCTGAAAACATAATATGCCACTATTTTGATCTCAAAATTCTTGGTTTCTTATGTGAACTTCATAGCTTGTCCCAAATCTCATATAAAACTAAAATGTGATTACACTGCAATGCTTTTAAAACTCAAACTAGTAAACTTGAACTTTTTGTAAATTGAATACTCAATGCTCAAATTGAAATCTTTTATCAACTCATGAAACTTCATGTCAAAATAATGAATTCATCTCATAATAGCAATCATGTAAGTAAAAATATGAGTAAAGGTAAATTCTTGTGCAAACTAAACTTTAAATCATATGATAATGCTATAATATCAAAAACTTGAAAAATAGGTATCAACCTCAACTGAAATCTCATAAATTCAATTGTAAAATCAAAGATTTTGGGCACAAGGATGAAAAATTATCCCTGTTCAAACCCTAGATACCTGAACTTGTTGATTTGTTGAAGGAAAGATTGAATTGAAACCTTGAAAGCTTGATTTTTTGTTAAAAACTCCTTTTTTATGTGTGCTTGAGGGTTTTGGGAGAAAAGAGTTCATTTAATTCTGAGTTATGAAGGTAGGTATTGCGTTTAACATGGATGGATTTACTTTTAATAGGTAAAAGACCAAAATACATTAAAGAAAGTTTAAAAAAAAATAGAATTAACATTTCTGCGCCCTTGGGCGTGGTGCGCCCTTCTCGCGCCACTGAAAGGGTGTGGCATACCCTTATTGTGGTACGACAGGAGTGTGGCATGTTCTTATTGTTGACCTTCAATGGTTTCTACTTTGAGGTGTGCCTCACCTCTGTGGCACGCCTTTAACACGAACTCTTACTATTTTGGGGTTTCGAAATATCCCAAAACGCGTTCTAATATTTCTGAAACACTTTCGAATAGTCCAATTATTATTTATTATTATAATTTAATCAAAAATCACCATTAAACATGGAAGTACCAAAATAAAATCATCAGAATTTTGGGGTCTAACATTATCTCCCCTTGGTACAATTCATCCGCGAATGAAGGTCGAAAAAGAATAACAACTATCTCGTGGGCTCGTTAAAATAAGATGTAAATACTCTAAGATTAAAATCTTTCATCTCAAGCATTAACTTATAACTGAAATAACTCCTTAGACAAGACTTTCATGAGTTAAGAGTAAGGATACTTGTGAATAAAATAGACTTGGACGAAGTTCTTACCTCATACTAACACTGTGCTAGAAGTGATTAGGCGAGGATATCTACTCATCATGTTTTCCTTACTATTGCGACGATTGTATGCATATGATATTGGGACAGTTATATATGGTATTGCGACGATTGTATGCATATGCTATTGGAAAGGTTACATATGCTATTGCGACGATTGTATGCATATGCTATTGGAACGGTTATATATGCTATTGCGGCGACTGTATTCATATGCTATTGGTATGGTTATATATGCTATTGCAACGGTTAAAAATGAGCTATAGCAACAATTAATTTTATGCTATTGGAACAGTTATTATTAGGCTATTAGGACAATTATTAGAATATTCAACAATACTATATTATGTTAATTCAATGATTTTATAAAGATACCATAACACAAAAAATGTACATATATATTAATCATCAAGAGTATTAGTAACAATTAATTCCCAAAATCTCATATGCAAAAAACCAACTATTTTTTGACCATTCCAAAAGATGAAAACATACACAAGTTTCGAATGTTCAAAAATAAAAGATGTTTGAAACTACTCGATCAAATTTTTCAGCAACTACTGTAACATGACGCAAGTGCGATCGATCTCTTAGGTCAGGTCTAGTTAATCAATTTTGTTTCCGCCATCTTCTATGTCACGATCACCTACCACAATAAGAAAAACAAAATTAAAGTCTAGCAACAAACTACACAACATACCCAATATTGAGATCAAGCATACATATATACCCAAAGTTGGGAAAGATCAAGCATACCAAGTATATAGATTGCTATTGTCACCGTTTGAAGGGTATGTATTTTAATTTTCATCTTCCCACTAAGTCCTATTTCCAGATTTAGTTATATACTTGATGCAAACAGGAGCAACTATACATTGATGCATGAGGTAAAGAAAGAATGAAAGAATGATACATTAGTTACAAAAATATGGCATGAATTGAGTTAAACATAAGATATGATTATCCATTTTTATAAAGTTTCTGTCCAAAAGACAAACTTAACCTCAAATCATATAATACTTATCCAATATACCTCTTTATAAATATATGTAACCTTAGTGTCACTAAATAAACTAAACAAATAAAAATGGAGAACCAACACAATTACTTGTTCTGCAACTTATTTTTCCTTGTAACATCAATTTTTCATGGACAAGTTGTTCATGGCTTCAAAATGGATGATCAGGCACGTACGTTAATGTCATGGCGTCGATCAAAATTCGTTCAGGGATGACTAATTCTGATGATGAAAACAATTTGGTGTTTGATTTTGATGAAGAACAAGTAGTACATGTTGGAAATATGAGGATGATTTGATAAAAGGTGGTCTTCCAGGACTGCCAAAATCAAATGTGAAGTTTAATCTGTATGCAGGTTATGTTAATGTTGATGAAAAGAATGGGAGAAGCCTTTTCTATTACTTTGCTGAATCTTCTTCTAGAAATGCTTCTTCTAAACCACTTATTCTCTGGCTAAGTGGAGGTCCAGGATGTTCATCATTAGGATTTGGGGCCATGCTTGAACTTGGTCCTTTTGGTGTAAATCCTGATGGTAAAACCCTTTATTCCAGAACATTTGCATACAAAGTTGCAAATGTAATGTTCCTGGAGTCACCAGCAGGGGTTGGCTTCTCCTATTCTAACACTAGCTCCGATTATGCATTCTCAGGCGGCAAGAGGACTGCTGAAGATGCATATAGGTTTCTAGTGAATTGGTTCAAGAAGTTTCCACACTACAAAGGCAGGGATTCCTACATCATGGGAGAAAGCTATGCAGGATTCTTACGAAAGGACTTGTAAAATGGATGCACCCTTAAACAGACATTAAATAGATTCCACCATCACAGACTTCCCACCAAATTCCAAACTATGGTATGACGTTTTGGCTTATATAACTGCAAACCAACATACCAATAATATCAACCCAATAAAAGTCCCTAAAGATTGGATGGAAGTCTCGATTATCCTTTCCTATTAGTAGTCAAAACATTACTCTTGTAGTTTCCTGTTACTAGATTTTTATTACTATCTGCCGCTTCTTATACGTCAATTGACATATTCTAGTGACAACAAGATGTCAACAACAATGCTAGTGAATCGAAATAGACCACACACGGCTTCACTAGACTTCAAGATTACAACAAGATGAAAAAGAATACAAGATAGCAACAAGTAGAACAACAAGATGTCAACAACAATGCTAGTGAATCAAATACTAACCTTGATTGTTTTGACTGTTTCTCCCAGTATCTACACGATACTAGTGTAGAGGTAGAATCTTTTGATGAAGGAATGGACAATGCCGCTAGCATCTTAGGATCCAATAATCCTGTAATCTGAAGTTGAGTAATTACATCTGCAATAACTTCTTGTCTAATGTTTGTATCATATTGATAATTTCCCTTGATGATTACTGGAAACATATTTTTTAAAATGATAAGTAATATTGATAAAGCACAAATGCCTGAACACATTCTCCAAAACAGCCAAACAATCAAAAGAGAAAATCTATGACCTATCTATGTAAGCTTTCTACACACTGTAACAAAGTTTCCACATCATTTACAAAATATTACACCAACCAGAGAGGAAAATAATACAATCAGATCTGATCTTCATTACAGAGTAACTATGCTGATCGAATTTCAATGAAAAAATTTACAGAACAATATTATTATATTATATATTTCCCTCAAATACTAGATCAAGCTGTGTGACTCTTCACACAGGTTTGAAGAATTATCTTGTAATAATTTCGGGATGTATTCCGTTGAGTTAGTTTTTCATGTAGAGTTTTCCCTATTTAATTGTCATGATATTTAAGATATTTGAGCTTCCCTTTAAAAAATTTCATACCATAGATCCTTTTTTATGATACTTCACAACCTATGGGATTTGATTTAGAAAGTCAAATTACGAGGAAGTTTGGAGCTCTTGGAAACACCTATGAACTCTTGCAAGCAGCTGCTCCAAAATTTTATGTGTTAATGATGCATCTGAAGAGTCTTTTGATGTTGTAGTTGCCAGAGCAGTTGCAGAAACCTTCCTAATTTTTTTAAAAATAGAAAGACGGAAAGATCTAGTAACGGTTTAAATAAATGGAGAAGGAACCAAAAGAGATCTAGTAATGACAACCATGTTATGATATATGGCGTTTTATTATTTTGCAGATAGCGAGAGCAACAATCAAGGTCCTTAAATGTGTCTACTAACCAATGACAGCCATGTGTAACAGCCTATATTTCGTAACCATCTAGTATCACAAGTATACTAAAAATAAGCTCAAAAAATAATCACATGCAACTAAACTGACCTCAAAGTGTGGTATATGTACCTGAGGTCTATAGAAATAGTTAAATAAATTGATAGTTGTCAAGTGTTCAACCAGCAGCTTCAGGCGGTCACTCTGAAAATGTTTACAAGATTTTGTTAGACAAACAGTAACTCTTGAAATTCTCTATAGCAGAGGAAATATTGCTGTTCCTCTATTCTAAGCAGTTCTTATATGTATGTGAAGTGAGAGTTTACCGAACTCATTTTGCAAAAGTTGAAACTTTTTATAACTCTTTTATTCAATATAACAATCTCGAGGTAAAACATGCAGATATTGTTTCAGAGAGAAGAGAGCCACAAGTTGTTTCCACATGCAAAGGCTTCTCACTTTGGCAGTTATGCATGTTGAAGCATTTACACCTTCAGAAAGAGAAACACTATAACGCAGTACAGAAGCACCGAGATTGAATTTATATGACCTACATAGGAAAACCCAGCTAAATTTAGAATAAAATGTTGCAGTATTTGCTATTTAGCACCCTCCAACCTTAAAAAAGAAACAAGTACAAATACTTCTAACAACGAAAGAGTGAACCTTTTTTCCTTGTTACAAAAGTTATGATAACAAGAAAACTCTTAATACATAAATTATTTGGAAATCAAAATTAACACAGTGAACCCTAAATCCCATTTTCGTTACTTACAACTATTTCACAGCTTAGACACTTAAAATTAAGCAAATAACAACGAACTAACAATGGACTAGAGACGATCCACACAAAATAAGACGATTTCAAACTGCCGAGATGTCTATAAAAACATTCTGAACAGACAAGTACGACTAGATTTACCTAAATCTGGCAATTTCTCTTAAGGGGCCACCAATTCCACATCCAACATCCAAAATCTATCAATGGGACAAGGAACTTTCATCACGTTCCACTTGCTAAAAAGAAGTTGAAAGGCCAAACAAGAACCAAAATCAAAAGTAAAACGGTGAGAGAATATAAGAACAAAAAGAAATCCAGAGTACTCGAAATAAAAGATAGGATCAACATAGACAACAAAATGCACCTTTTGTCCTTGCTTTTAATTGTAGAGCAAGAAAATCTTCATTTCGTTTGATACTTTCTCAAAGTGATTCCCCTTTCCATCTGTTATAAGAAGGAAACTACAATAACTAATTGTCCACTTTTACTGATGATTGTTGTTTTTTAAGAAAACAGTAAGTGCATTCGTAAAAGAAGAGAACAAAGTACCTACCTTGGAGCAAAATGGAAAGATTCACCCCAACCATACTCATAAAAGCTTGTTGCAAGATCTAATTAGGAAGTCATTAAATTACTCTCCACGGTGGTGAATGTCGAGCAACACTTCTGTATTTCAAAATAGTTACTACTTACTAATCTGTTTTTCGCATTTATTACATTCTATTGATCAATATAATAATCACCCTTCCAGATTTAGTTATCAGTGAATAACCCTCATAGAAATATCAAGACAAGAAGTTAAATGCTTACCAATTGATAGGCAAGCTTGGAAGAAGGACCAAACATTGAGCCAAGAAACGAATTAATATTCAAATTCAAAACTTAGATTCACTGAGTGACATCTGAAATCATAGTATAGAGGCTGCCGGCCACCATCACATATCGTAGACCTGCAATGGAATCAAGACATGAAAGTGATGGACACCTTGAGAAAGTTGCTAGCTCCAAAATTTTACAATCACCACACGCCTCACTACCAGAGGGGTAATATTTACTCTATGAAACAAAATCCTCGCCTTTAAAAGCAATGATAAACCTATGTTTCTTCAGTCACGAATAGTTCCTTCACACTACTTGTTTATCGTCAATTTAATGTTCGTGTGAGAAAGAGAGAAGAAAATGATACTTGTAATTAATTCACAAAAGAGAGCTAATAATTATCCACAAAGAAGATTTAACCTTTTGTGCTAATGGATTTCTCAGAAAAACAACGGGATAGTGGTAATAAGCTTAAGAGGAGATAAAGGGACGACCCGGTTCATACCTACTCCGTAGGTGTCGGGTAATAAGCTTTAGAGGAGATGCTATTAAGAAAACACTTGAAAGAATTTTTTTCAAAAAGAACATTTAAAAGAAAAAGCGGGGACCCGAAAACAAGTGGAAAATGTCACCTCAACAAGCTCTTTCTCCATGTCAATATACTCGGAGTTGTCTGGTTCATCTTGTAAAAGTTGTCGCACCTGGTATATGAATAAAGGAAAATTTGTAAATATGAATTACAGGAGCTACAACATTTTAAAAACTATATAAACTTGAAGCAATGATTGTGAAACTAGGAATAACTGATAACATAACCGCATATCCTCTCCACAATATTTGGTACTTTTTTATACCAGTTGATAAAACCTTCTAACAAAACCTAGACTATTCACTTCACTTCTGTTCCCACCCTCAGACAGTATCAGTCAGAGCCTCCAAAGTACAGTGAAGTCTCTTAACGTGATAATCTTATGCCTTCTATCAACTAAAATTATCCTTAAACAAAGATAATTATAATGTGACTCGAGGAATTGTTTGGCATGAGTTGTGATATCTATATGAATCAGATCACAAACTTATTTCATCTTAACTTGAACACTAGAATGGGAGCCTTGGGGTAATTGGTAAAGTTACTGCCATGTGACCCAGATGTCACCGGTTCGAGCAGTGGAAACAACCCCTTGCAGAAATGTAAGGTGAGGCTCTGTACAATAGACCCTTGTGATCTAGCCCTTACCCGAACCCCACGTATAGCAGTGCCCTTTCTTCAACTCGAACACCAACGAAACTAACCTAAGCTATTTCTATCTTCAAAAAATTAACTCCTAAATTCTGTATTACACTGTAAACAAGATCATCCTACTTTTCTAAGGCAACAGACAAGCAACAGTCATATTCTGGGACCCAAAAAAGTAATATCATCAGACCACAAAATCCACAAATTAGACCACAAATCCACAAAATTACCCTAAAATCAGACCACACAATCCACAAATTAGACCACAAATCCATAAAATTACCCTAAAATCAGACCACAAGTTCACAAAATTACATAATAATACATATATGCTGGTTCATATACTCAAAACATGGCATAAAGAAGGAAAAACAAAATCGAAAGACAATTTTTTGTAACTTTTTTAGACCATAAATTCACAAATTAGACCACAAATCCACAAAATTACCTAAAATCAGACCACAAAATTCATTTGAATAATACAGGGAACAAAATTGGCGACCTACCTGAGAAGAAGAACGTTTTCGAAGAAGTAAAATCGCAGGAAGACCAGATAAAAATCAACTTCTTGTAGCTCAGAGAAGACACCAGATGCAAATCAGCGACTTAAGGTCTAATTTAACACTACCAAGACTCAAAAAATGGCCATCGCTTCTCAATCTCCGATTGTCATAAATGATATATTCATGAAGACACCCTAAGGACGAGTTGGATGTCCAGCATACAACGGAGAAGCGGTTTGATTGAGCTGACGGAAAAAAATTGGGGGAAAATTATGGTATTAATCCTAGACGAATCGTGCTCACCGAAAAAAATTGGGGGGGGGAATTTTTGATATTAACCCTAGAGGAATGGGGATGAACAGAAAAACTTGAGAGAAAAATATTTGCTACTAACCCTACTTGTTCTAATTTTTTTAATAAAAATAATTTTAAAAAAGCGGGTAAAATTAGTATTGGCAAAAAAATTCCCGCCTAATGTATATTTCAGCAGATATAAATAAACCTATTGGGATGGTTATAATAATCGTTACCATAAATAAACCTATTGGGACGATTTTAGAGGCTTATGGAATGGTTAACTTAAATTATTTTTCAAAATCTATTGAGACGGTTACATATCTGTTACCATAGATAGCTATTGGGACGGTTATAGTAACCGTTACCATAAATATACCTATTGGGATGGTTTTGGAAGTTTATATGCAGTTAACTTAAATTATTATCCAAAATCTATTGGGGTAGTTATAATGTGTGGCTCATCTGCCCTGACAAAGACTCATCTGATGAGTCATAATGTGTCTTGACGGGTCAGGTGACCCTAGTTGTAAGGTGTTCAGTAAATTATGTTGGAGTTGTTGTTTTGGGTACGACTTGGGAATACGAGTCGTAATGACTCATAACGAGTTATTGGGAGGGAATCACAACCAAATTAGAAATTTAGTGGCTAAGTTCTGCTCTGAGTATGAGTGGCTCACTATGAGCCGTAAGGACTTGTTACGAGTCATTGGGTGCAAATTGTAGGATGTATAGTGTTTACCCAATTAGGTTCGGTATTAACTACGACTGGATCCTACGAGTTCTAGGGTCCCATTACAAGTGGTTGATGTGTTATAGAAATATAGCACTTTCGATGCTTAAAATGAGGAAAATATACAAGTTTCTGAGGTTATTTTGTTAGATATATGCGTTTTGGGTATGTTTTGCAGGAAATATTATTTTGGATGATAAATTCATGAAAATGGTGAAAAAGGTGTTTTTGGATTTTTTGGAGTAATTATGGATGTTTGGGACACTTTATGACTTGTTCGTGATCAAAGCATGTTCGAGAATTGAAGAAGAGTTGAAAAGATGACTCCCGGCACTTACCATGTCAACATGTGGACCGCAAGTGAGACCTATTGGTTGTAAGTAGGCAATGCAAGTGCCAAAAGTCTAAAATCACGAGAGCTAACTTACAGGATTTTCCATTCTATACCTGTGATCACCTTGTTGACCGCAGGTACTACCTAATCCCAGGGTCAGGGAAGAAGTATAGGCCACATGTGGCCACTGACTCTATTTTCTCTTATTTCGTCTAGGCTTTGGTTTTTGGGTTTTCTCATGTACTATAAATACGCTATATGTGTTATAGTAGGAGTTACACATTTTGATACTCATAAACATATTTTGATTCCAAGATTCGATTTTGATCTTGGGATTCTCTTGTATTGACTTCAGTTTATTAATTCGTCTATGGTTGTGGGTTTTATTACTTCTTTTCATTGTTATTTCATCTATGCTTTAGATTATGAATGATATTGATTTCTTCACAAGTATGAGCTACTAAAAACCATACTTAGGTTGTGAAAACCCTGGCGGATTGACGAAGTAGGGGAAGTGTTGTTGTTGTTCTGAACCGATACCCATGCATGCATTGCTTTATCTTCATCATAATAGTTTTCTTAGTGTGTGCACACATTCAGATCCCGCCTAGATATTGCTGCTTACTCCAAAAGAGGAGTAGTGACTTGGAAAAGATAGTGACAACTGTAATTTGGAGTTTAACTATCGATCCACGCTATTAGGTAATATCTAACTGAGATGACTAGCTTTCATCTAATAACTAGAGTCTTAAAAGGTAATAGTTAACTAGGATCAAGATAAGGATTAGTAAGGCAACATCCTGAGACTCAAAAGGTAAAGGGTGAAATCCTTGTGCTTATCTAAAAGACTGCAGAAGGTACATAACTTATTGATTTTGCATGCAAAGTATCAGGTTGGTTCAACAAAGCATGATAAGCCTAGGAGTTGAGAAGCCAAGGTGAACACAATCCTAGTGTTCACCTACAACTGATTACAACCAAAGTTAATATAGATACTTGCTCGAGATTATTATACAAAATCCCCATTTACTTTTCTTGTTCTGCCCGCTGACTACAACTGCTGAGATCTACGATTCCACGCGTTCCCTTAAGATTTGACCCCAACCTCTGTTGGGTTACTATATTTTGACAACAACCGTATCATCTTCTGAGAGGAGGTGTAATTTATATGCCATCAAAATTTTTTGGCGTTGTTATCGGGGAACACGGTGTTGAATTATCATTTGAAGTTGTTATAGCTTTTAGTTTTTTCTTTTTGTTTTTCTTAGTTGGGCATACGTCGATGTACGACTAGCACATGGAGTAGAGGTAATCCCTTACTCCTGTTGAATTTAAATCTAGAGAGGATACTACAAACACCTAGTAGGATGTCTGAGAAGTAAAGAGATGAACATCCTAAAAATGTTCATGATATTATACCTCTCCCTCCTCTTAAAGGAGAATAAGATATTTTGATTGACAAATTGGTGAGCTATTATCTCAAGCTGAAGTCAGAGGAGGGCACAAAATAATCTCAGTGGGTAGCTAGGGAGGCAGAGCTAGTTGAGTAGAGACAATCAGTACTCGGTGGAAACTAGGACAGAGCTAGAGGTGCCCGTGTTTAAGTAATACCAGCATAGCAGTATATGCAGCCATATATAGAAGATGAAGAAGACTTGGGATAAGTTGATCTGGCATAGACTGGAGCCACAGTTTCTCCTGTTTTACCCTCAGGCATCAAGTTCAATACATCAAGTGCAATGATCCAGCTCTTAAATCTAAAGGGTGTGTTTATAGGTCTGCCTACAGATAATGCAAACTTGCACCTTTCCAATTTTATTAGGATATTTAGTTCGTATACAAATCCAAGGTTGAATCAAGAAGTACTCAGACTGAGGTTGTTCCCATTCTCACTTATAGGAGAAACATCTTTTTAGTTAGAGGAACTGCCAAGAGGCTCTATCTGTAATACCCCGCATGTTTCTAACCTAGGAAGTGAATAAGTATTTCTACGTATGAAATCTCCTATCCTGTGATTCATATTTGAGTACATGACTTACAATGAATATCCTAATGATAGGATAGCTTATGATGCATTAAGCATGTTCATATGAGTCACTTAAGGTAATACAAGCTAAGAGTTTTTGAATCCATCAAGTTTTAGTATTCGATTTTGCAAGGGTCATCTTTGAACGAGTATAACTCAATGTTAATATGGTATTTTGGCTGATTTAGACCCACCAAATTGTAAAAATTGAATTAGCTTTCCAACGATACCAGTTTCGCCTTAATCCAATACCCGAGCGAAAAGTTATGCCCATTTTCGTGAGAGACAGTAAGCATAGGCGATTGGTTAGGCGCCGCCTAACCCAAGCATAGGCGATCAGTTAGGCGCCGCCCAAGCCGAGCATAGGCGATCACTTGGGCGCTGCCTAAGTAAATTCCAGGTGTCAAAAACACTCCGTCTTGAGTTATTTTAAAGGTAATTAAGTTTTTAAATATTCCTTACACGTCCCTAAACTTAACCCTACGAAATATATAGCTTCTAAACCTATTGCAACCCTATTTTCATCTCAAAGCTCATCATCCAAGAGCACTAAACGAGAAAAACAACTAGGGATGCATAATTAAGCTTGAAGATCCAATTTCAAGGAAATTCCTCCATCAATCATCAAGAATCTTCCTTCTAAGGTATGCGTAGTGTTCATCTATGGATTCAATTCGTTCATAGAGTTCAAGAATCAATCTTTAAAATACAAAAGCTTGGTTGATTGTGGTGATATGATCATACCCATATTGATGTTTGTTTGTTTTCCTCTTTTTCATTATAAAGTATGATTTCTATATTGTTGGGTGTTGATGATCATGTTGTTGATATTGGGTGATTCCCAAGATGGAATCTTTATATGTTTTTGTGAATTCATGATATCATATGAGTTAAAAACATATAAATTTGGTTGTTCATGATGTATAATTTGATGAATTCACCTATGCTTAAGATGTGCATGTAAGGTGTTTGATAAAATGCCTAAGGAACTAGAAATCATGCAATACAGCTAAATTGTGACTAAGTGAAGGATTCATGATATGCCCTTACGTTCCAATGACTTCTATGTTGTTAATGTGCCTTGTAAATATTGTCGGAATACCCATGAACTATTCTTATGAGATTATGCTATGTTTACTTGCAAATCCTACTTATGAACAAGATGTATGATAACCATGCAACCCACATGAACTTTCATGCTATTAGTATGTGTTGCCAATCTGAATATGCAACAAACATGATATTAAGATTGTGTAAGTACTTCCATGTGATATGAAATCCTTTCCATGCAATACATTGTTGATAACCATGCTTAGTATGACATCCCTACTTATGATATTATAAATCATGGACTCTACTCTAATGGTCAAGTCAGTCATGTGTGTCAGTTTCCTTCCATCGAGTCCTGGGGGTACTTGTACCCGAAAACTATAGTTGTGTGCCTAGATCCATGTCATGTTTCACGATATCCGAACTCAAGCTATGATTTCATAGACTTCAGTCAGTCATGTGACTCAGGAAAACCTCATGATCTTAGTCAGTTGTCAGATATCAGTAACATTCTGCCAGTCAACGGAATCCAGTAAGATTAAATCATGCACAACCAGTTATTCAGGTCCAGTCCCTCCAGATAGGAGTAGAGGTTAGCACCGAGTGAACCCAAGGATGGGAACTCACTCGCCAGTTCAGGGTGTGATTCTTAGTAGGAATCCTTGTGTTCCAGAACTATGTAGCCAGCGTAGGTTGAAATATCTTAACCCATCAGATTAGGGTTGATGAGGTGGCTTAACCCATTAGTTTAGGGTTCCCACCGTTCCCATTGAGTACCCGCCAGATAAGGGTCACTTACAGCTGTCCTTACTAGTGGCGCGGTATTGACACCCCTCCAGTCGGGGCAAAGATTGGACCCCAGCTTAGCCATAACGGCATACATGGGGCATGTCGGTTAAACACTACTTCCCACAGTTTTAGTATCAGTCTCAATGAAAGAACTCAGGGCATTTTTCAGATTTCAGTATATACAGAACTGTCAGATATAGTCGTCCATGTTAACAGTTTCAGTATCAGTCAGGATATTTATCAGTAAACCATGTATTAGCTTACAAGTCATACTATCACGTATTCATGGTCCCAGTTTCTATATATATGTGTTTGCACTCCCATGTTCATATTAGTCATTCAGTGTTGTTCATGCATGAAACCCTTTATGTTCAGCCTACCTTCCTCTTATACTTAGTACTCCAGTTGTACTGACACATTTGCACTATGGTGCTTTCTTTTCATGTTACACGATAGGTTCTGAGACACGAGCTCCAGCCCAGCAATAGCGGTAGCATTCCAGTCGCAGGGACACAGTGGGTCCTCATTAATTCAAGGATAATATGATTTGATCCATTTATTGATTTCTTCAGTTCAGTTTTACGGAGTTAGTTGGAGACATGTTCCTTCAACTCATTATTCAGACAGTTTAGAGGCTTTCAGATATACTTTTAGATTTACTTTCAGATTTACATTCAGATTTAGTTGTTTTGGGTATTTTTGCCCACATGATTTTATTCAGTTGAACCTTATGGCCTTGCAGTTCCATATATTCCGCATTGTTATATTATGATTTGCAGTATACAGGTACAGATATCAGTCATGGCTTAGCTTGTGATCCCTCGGGGTCATGAGCACCGTGTAGTATTCTGGTTCAGTAAATCAGGGTACTACACTATCACTACATGGAATAAGTTGCACAAAAAATTCTTGAACAGATTCTTTTCCCTATCCAGAATGTTGTAGCTTAAGGATCATATCTATAACTTCAAGCAGCTGCAGTCAAAATATATGTACGAGAAATGGTTCAGGTTTAAGAAAAAGCTGAGCATGGTTCCTAATCATTGGTTGTCAGGGACGAGCTTATTAGAGATATTTTACCGAGCCTTGACCAACATCTCCGGATCCATAATAGACACTATATCTGGTAGAGCTTTTATGAGACTACACTGGAAGGCAACTTTGGAGATGTTAGATAAGATCTCGTTCACTAACCAAGGGTGGAAATCTTGGGAGGCTGAGAGCGGATCTGGCACATATGCTATTGGTGGCTCCTGCGACCAGAAAGTAGCTGATGACACAGTAGCGCAATAGATTACATCGCTAAAAACTGATCTTGGGGTACTAGCAAATTAGCTTGTAATAATAACTTCCGAGAAAGTAAATGCAGTAGCAACATAAGGGTCAACTTCTAAAGCTTAGCAGTAGCAACATAAGGGTCAACTTCTAAAGCTTACGAGTCAAAATTAGAAAAGGAAAAAAATTATCTAGATCATTAGTTGGCGAGTTTTTGATCCCAAAGGCAAGAGAACTAAGGTCAAAACTACTATAACAAATATAGAGATCATAGTAGAGAGAGATAGTGGATGGAGGAACAAGGATGACAACATATAGAAGGGAGATAGGTACATTCCATTTGGTAGACGAGATGCTGAATCCAAAATGGAAGAGATAATAGCTAAGCTAGTGAAGGGTCAAGAGAATTAAAAGAGAAACCTTAAGGAGATTAAGTCCGGCATTTTAGGATTGACCCAGATGGTCGAGTCATACACCACTGCAATCAAGCAATCGGAGCACCATTTTGGGCAGATGTCAGCAACTTTGAACTAGAGACATCTAGGTACCCTTCCAAGCAACACGATGAAAAAATTCAAAAAATGATGGTCATGTACTTGCTATTACCACGAGGAGTGGTATCACTACTATGGATCCCCCATGACCTACTCTAGAGGTTAATAATTATGATACACCCGCTTTTGAGTTTGAGAAGGTAATAGGTGATAAAGGTAAAGCTGCTAAAGACAAAGGTAAGCGTCCGGTCATTAAGCCAAAAATCAGACAAATTCTGAGACCACCCTACCTTTTCCTAAGAGATTAAAGTAAAAAAAGGGGAAAGGTAAGTTTAAGAAATTCATTGAGATATTGAAAGAATTGAGATTGAACATATCACTTCTTAAGGTGTTAGATCAAATGACTGGATACTCTAGGTTCATAAAATCATTGGTCACATGTAAGAAAGGGGAGATATTTGAGAAGAATGATGCTGTGCACTACGGCAGTGCAGTCACGACTAGGTTTTTAATGCAACAAAAGAGTGATCTTGGAGCATTCACTATACCATGCACTATTGGGCCATCTCAATTTGCTAGAGCCTTGTGTGAGTTAGGAGCCAACGTTAATTTGATGCCGCTGGCTGTATTTAAGAATTGGGCTTGAACCTTCTGGAATCGACTTTAATGCGGTTGCTGACGACTGAACGTATGGTGAAGACCTCTTAGAAAGGAAAACCACTTAGAAGGTCTGATGCCTTAGAAGGTCTTAGAATATTTTCCTCTTAGAAGGTCTGATGCTCGCGGTAACTCTTCTGTCTTGTCTGAGGATAATGTGGATGAAGCTCATCCAACTCAAGGAGTTTAGACCTGGTCGAGGGTTGTTATATCTGATTACCCTGAGGGAGCTCCAGCAGTTCCCCCTATCCTTCCCCAAGTATCTCGAGCTGATGTGTCTAACGCTGAGTTTTTATAGTTAATTCATTTGTTTACCCATTTGGTGGACTCTAAGACTGAGCGTGTTACTTCTGTTGCCCTATTATTTGAGGCCACTAGGGTTGGCTGATTCTTGAGGTTAAGTCCTCCTATTTTTACTAGTTCTAAAGTTAAGGAAGATCTTGAAATCTTTATTCATAAGATGGAAAAGATATTCTACATAATGTATGCTACTAATGTGGACGGTGTAAAGTTTGTTGATTATCAATTGAAAGATGTGGCATACCAATGGTATGAGGAGTGGGACTAGTCTAGGGGTAATGATACTGAGTCTATTTTGTGGGATGATTTTTCAAGTACTTTTTTTGATCGCTTCTTTCCTTAAGAGTTGAGGGAGGTAAAGGTTGAGAAATTTGTGAATCTGAGGCAAGACGGGATTTTAGTAAAGGAGTATGCCTTGAAGTTTCATTAACTGTTGTGTTATACCCCTAAATTAGTGTCTAGCATGAGGGCTAGAATGAGGAAGTTTGCTTTGGTGTTGTCCCATGAGCGGATCTTGGAGAATAAGGCCGCCTTTTTGAATAAGGACATGGACATCTCTAGACTTGTGGTGTATATGCAACAAGTGGAGGAAGAAAAAAAGAAGTAAGTAGAGATGAGTGATAGGCAGAATAAGAATTTTCTTCATTCAGATAAGGGTGGAGGTCAGCTGTAGAGTGGTAGAGATGATGGAAAGTGGTCTAAGAAGAAGTGGGCAATTCTAGTTCCTACACTACAGCTAGTGCTCCTTATTTGAATCCATCGGGTGACCATCGTTCTCAGTATTATAGTGGGTTTAGAGCACCAGGAGCCTTTTCACAAGCTAGTGATGTTTAGTCAGCTTTGTCATATCCTTCTTGTAGATTTTGCTGTCAGATGCATCAAGGGTTTTGTGAGGAATAAATGCTTTAAATATGGTCAGACTAGTCATATGCAGAGGGATTGTCCTTCTAAGGTTGCTTCTGGGGCGAATAAGATTTTATTTTCTACTTTATTTGCTCCTGCACCAAAGGGTGCTACTTCTGCTTTTAGCTCCGACACTGGTCAGAACTGTCTCTATGCCCTCACTACCTGTTAGGAGTCCAAGGCATTCTCTGATGTCATTATTGATATTTTGAACCTCTTTTCTCATAATATGTACTATTTGCTTTATCCCGAGTTTACTCTCTCTTATGTGACCCTATTTGTGGCTGTGCATTTTGGTTTCGGTCCTTAATGTATTTCAGACCCTTTTTCTATTTCTACCTCAGTAGGTGACTCTGTGGTTACTAAAAGAGTTTATAGGGGTTATGTGGTGTCTGTTGGTGGTAGAGAAACTCTGGTAGATCTGATAGAGTTAGACATGGTTGATTTTGATGTCATACTGAGGATGGATTAGTTTCATTCATGCTATGCTTCTTTAGATTTTCGACCTATAAGGTCATCTTTAATTTTTCTAATGAACCGGTTATTGAATAGGAAGGTAGTTCCCTAGTGCCTAAGGGATGGTTTATATCATATCTTAGAGCCTAGAAATTAATTTCTAAGGGGTGTCTCTATCATTTAGCCCGGGTTAAAGATTCTACCTCGGAGAGTCCTTCTTTATATTTTAGCCCTGTGGTAAATAAATTTCCTGAAGTTTTCCTGATGATCTTCCTGGTGTTTCTCTTGATAGGGAGATTAATTTTGGGATTGATCTTATTTTGAACACTCATCCTATCACTATCCCTCCATATAGTATGACTCCAGTTGAGTTTAAGGAGCTTAAAGAGCAGTTAAAAGATCTTCTAGACAAGGGTTATATCCATCCTAATGCATCCCCGTGGGGTGTACCTTATTTGTTCGTACATAAGAAGGATAGTTCCCTTAGAATGTGTATTGATTATTGGCAACTGAATGTGGTGACGATATAGAATAAGTATCCACTTTCATGGATTGATGATATCTTTGATCAGCTTCAGGATGCTAAATTTTTCTCCATGATTGATGTTCGATGCGGTACATTAGTTGAAAATTAGGGAGATGGATATGTCTAAAACTACTTTCCGAACCCGATATGGTCATTTTGAGTTTTAGGTGATGTTTTTTTGATTGACCAATGCTGCAATAGAATTTATGGATCTTATGAATTGGGTTTTCCATCAGTTCTTGGACTTGTTCATAATTGTCTATATTGATGATTTTTTGGTATATTCTAAGAGTGAGGCAGATCATGCCGATCACCTCCACCTTGTGTTACAGACCCTAAAGGATCATCTGTTCTATGAAAAGTTTTCTAAGTGTAAGTTTTGGTTGAATGTTGTGGTATATTTGGGTCATGTTGTTTCTAATGAAGGGATCATGGTGGATCCACAAAAGGTTGCAATGGTTAAGAAGTGGCCTAGACCTACCAATCCAATCAATATTCAAAGCTTTTTGGATTTAGTCGGTTGTTATAAAAGGTTTGTGGAGAGTTTTTCTTCTATTGCTGCCCCTTTGACCATATTGACTCAGAAAAAGGCAAAGTTTGTATGGTCGGATGCTTGTGAGGGCAATTTTAAAAACTTGAAGGATAAGTTGATTTCAGCTTCAATCTTGACCCTGCCCAAAAGTACCAATGGTTTTATTCTCTATTATGATTTGTCTAAGGTGGGACTTGGTTGCGTATTAATGCAATATGGCAAGGTGGTTGGTTGTGCTTCTAGACAGTTGAAAGTTCATGAGATGAATTATCCGACCTATGATTTGGAATTGCTAGCTGTGGTGTTTTCATTAAAGATCTAGCAACATTATTTGTATGGGGCTCATGTTGATATTTATTCTGATCATAATAGTCTGCCGTATGAGTTCACTCAAAAAGATCTAAATCTCAGGCAGAGGAGGTGGCTTGAGTTGCTCAAGGATTATGGCACGAGTCTTTATTACCATTCAAATATAGCTAACACGGTTGCTAATTCTCTTAGCAGGTTATCCATGGAAAGCTTATATTATGTGGATGAGGTGAAGCAAGATTTGGTGAAGGATATTATCATTTGGTTAATCTTGGAGTTCGTCCCTTAGATTTCGAGGATGGTGGTGTGATTGTTCAAGAGGTTGCAAAGTCATCTCTTAGTGCTGAGGTAAAGGAAAAACAAGTGTTGGATCCTATCTTGATGCAAATCAATAATAATGTAGGCAGGTCATAAAATGATGGTTTTCGAGATTGGTGGTAATGGTATCCTGAAGTACTAAGACAGACTGTATGTTCTCGATGTTGATGGGTTGCGGGGAAGAATTTTGGCTGAAGCTTATGCGTTGCATTATACTATTCATCCTAGTTCGACAAAAATATATCATGATTTCAAGGAAATTTATTAGTGAAATAATAAGAAGCGAGATATGACCAATATTGTGGCTAAGTGCATAGTATGTCAGCAAGTAAAGGTAGAGCACATGAGGCCCGGTGGGTTGAATCAAGAGATTGCGTTATCGGTGCGGAAATGGGAGATCATTAATATAGATTTTTTATCGATATTTCGTGGTCTTGCCAGTTGTTTGATTCGACCTGGGTCATCATGGATAGGATGACTAAGTCTACTCACTTATTGCCAGCGAGGACAAATTTCTCTTTTGAAGATAATGCCAAGTTGTATATTAAGGAAATCGTGAAGTTTCATGGTACTCCAGTTATCATCATATCTAATTGGGGTACTCAGTTCTCATCTCACTTTTAGAGGTCGTTTCAGCGAGGTTTAGGGACTAAGATGATCCTTTGTACTGCTTTCCACCCATAGACGGATGAGCAAGTGGAAAAAATGATTCAGATTTTGGAAGGCATGCTTTGGGCTTGTGTGTTTGATTTTGGTTGTTATTGGGTTGACCACATGCCTCTTATAGAATTTGCCTACAATAACAACTATGACTCTAGCATTGTTTTGGGTCCATTTGAGGCCTTATATGGTAGGTGGTGTAGGTCTCTCATTGGGTGGTTAGAGGTTGGTGAAAATAAGTTATTTGGTCCTGATTTGGTTCACCAAGCTATGGAGAAGGTGAAGGCGATTTAGGATAGACGTAAGGCTGCCCAAAGTCACCAAAAGTCCTATGCGGATTTAAGGTGAAGGTAGTTGGATCTCAGTGTTAGTGATTGGGTGTTCTTAAAGGTGTCTCCCATGAAGGAAGTGATGCAATTTGGTAATAAAGGAAAGCTAAGTTTTCATTATGTCGGTCTGTACTTGGTTGTGAAGAGGGTTGGTAATGTTGCATATGAATTGGAGTTACCCTTTAATTTGAGCTCCATTGATCTGGTGTTTCATGTTTTAATGTTGAGGAAATGCATGGGTGATCCTTCGATAGTCGTCCCTTTGGGGTTGATGGGTATTTCAGATTTGGTGATCCTTCGATAGTCGTCCTTTTGGGATTGATGGGTATTTCAGATTTCTTGTCCTATGAGGAAGTCCCAATTGAGATTTTGGATCGGCAAGTCCGTTGGTTGCGAACCAAGGATGTGGCTTCGGTAAAGGTTCCTTGGAGGAACCAAGAGGTTGAGGAAGCTACTTGGGAAGCCGAGGAGTACATAAAGTCCAAGTATCCCTTCTTGTTTCCCATTCTGGATAATTGTGCTTAAGGAATGTGTATTCCTTAATATCTTTGTTTTCTCACTTTGTTAAAGGAAAGAGTGATTTCCTTGGCATCTTTGTTTTCTGTCTTTGTTAAAGCTAAGAGTAGAGGTATGTGAAGTCAAATAGTGCTAATAAATACTTTGTGTTATCATTTGAGGATGAATGATCCTAAGGGGGGAGTATGTAACACCCTGAGTTTTTGGTCCCAAAAAATTTCCTGAGACCTAAGCTTTTTGCCCTGGAAATGACTCATATGATGAGCTATAATATGTCTTGACGGGTCAAGTGACCCTACTCATAAGGTGTCCAGTGAATGGAGTTTGAGTTGTTATCTTGGGTACAACTTAGAGATACGAGTCGCAAAGACTCATAATGAGTTGTTGGGAGGGAATCGTAACCAAATCAGAAATTTAGTGGCTAAGTTCTGCTATAAGTACGAGTGGCTCACTATGAGCCGTAAAGACTTATTACAAGTTGGTGTGTTCAAAACCTCTTTGAAGGTCTGATACTCGTGGTAACTCTTCTGTCTTATCTAGGACAATGTGGATGGAGCTCATCAAACTCAAGGAGTTTAGACCCTATCGAGGGTCGTTATATCTGATTACCCTGAGGGAGCTCCACCAGTTCCCTCTATCTCTCCCCAGGCACCTCAAGCTGATGTGTCTAACGCCGAGTTTTGCCAGTTTATTCATTTGCTTACCCATTTGGTGGCCTCTAAGACTGAGCGTGTTACTTCTGTTGCCCCATCATTTGAGACCACTAGGGTTGGCTGATTCTTGAGGTTGAGTCCTCCTATTTTCACTAACTCTAAAGTTGAGGAAGATCTTCAAATCTTTATTCATAAGATGGAAAAGATATTCTGCATAATGTATGCTACTACTGTGGATGGTGTAAAGTTTGCTGATTATCAATTGAAAGATGTGGCATACCAATGGTATGAGGAGTGAGACTAGTCTAAGGGTGATGATATTGAGTCTGTTTTTTGGGATGATTTTTTTTTGGATCCATTTGAGGCCTTATATGGTAGGAGGTATAGGTCTCTCATCGGGTGGTTAAAGGTTGGTGAAAATAAGTTGTTTGGCCTTGATTTGGTTCACCAAGATATGGAGAAGGTGAAGGCGATTCGGGATAGACATAAGGCCGCCCAAAGTCGCCCAAAGTCCTATGCATATGTAAGGTGAAGGGAGTTGGAACTCAGTGTTAGTGATTGGGTGTTCTTAAAGGTGTCTCCCATGAAGGGAGTGATGCAATTTGGTAATAAGGGAAAGCTAAGTTTTTGTTATGTCGGTCCGTACTTGGTTGTGAAGAGGGTTGGTAATATTGCATATGAATTGGAGTTGCTCTTTAATTTAAGCTCCATTCATCTGGTGTTGCATGTTTCAATGTTGAGGAAATGCATGGGTGATCCTTCGATAGTCGTCCCCTTGGGGTTGGTGGGTATTTCAGATTTCTTGTCCTATGAGAAAGTCCCAGTTGAGATTTTGGATCGGCAAGTCCGTCGGTTGCGGACCAAGGATGTTGCTTCAGTAAAGGTTCCTTGGATGAACCAAGAGGTTGAGTAAGCTACTTGGGAAGCCAAGGTGCACATAAAGTCCAAGTATCCCTTCTTGTTTCCCATTCTGGATAATTGTGCTTAAGGTATGTATATTCCTTAACGTCTTTGTTTTTTGACTTTGTTAAAGGAAAGAGTGATTTCCTTGGCATCTTTGTTTTCTGTCTTTGTTAAAGCTAAGAGTAGAGGTATGTGAAGTCAAATCGTGCTAATAAATGCCTTGTGTTATCATTTGAGGATGAATGATCCTAAGGGGGGAGTATGTAACACCCTGAGTTTTTGGTCCTAAAAAATTTCCTGAGACCTAAGCTTTTTGCCTTGTAAACGACTCATATGATGAGCGATAATGTGTCTTGACAGGTTAAGTGACCCTACTCATAAGGTGTCCAGTGAATGGTTTTTGAGTTGCTGTCTTGGGTACAACTTAGAGATACAAGTCGTAAAGACTCATAATGAGTTGTTGGGAGGGAATCGTAACCAAATAGGAAATTTAGTGGCTAAGTTCTGCTCTAAGTACGAGTGGCTCACTATGAGCCGTAAAGACTTATTACGAGTTGGTGTTTTCAAATCATAGGATGACCAGTGTTTACCCAATTAGGTTTTGTATTGACTACGACTGGACCCTATGAACACAGGGTCCTATTACATGTGGTACCAGTGAGTCGTAGGGTCAATGGTGTGGGGTGGTCCTAGAGATTATTTTGGTTATGACTTGTGGTGACGAGTAGTAAGGAGTGGCTATGAGTTACTGATTGACCCGTAGTCAAGGGCGACACTTTTCCAGCTTTTAAGTTAAAGGAATTCTAGACATTTTCCTCTTACCCAAATTAAAAACCACATCATATAACCCATTAGGGTGTGATTAGCACTCAGAAACAATCTAAGTAACTTCTCAAACACTCCAAAAGGCTATCTAAATTGCCTAAAGTAAGTCAAGATAAGGTTTCATTATGTTGATCATCTAAGGGCTCAAGGTTCGATTTCTCCCAAAATTTCTTGTTGTTTAAGGCATGTTCTCTTTCCTCATTGTTAATTTGTTAAAAACATGTGTTTTAAAGTATTGTCCATGAGATGTTTGTGATGGTATTGAAAAAAAGGTTGGGGTTTTAAAATGTTTATGAATTGAACAGTGTTTCTTATGGTTTATATATGATTTTCTTTCTTTAATTATGGTTTTGAACATGTGGGTGCACGAGTACAATGAATGAACTAGGGTATTGTGATTTTCCCGAATTTGTGACATTTGATGTGGTTATGTCCCTAACCCCATAATGTGAAATTGGTTTTAATTTTGAGAAATGTGGAAATTTGTAAAATTAAACTAGTCTTGAACCATTACATGATTAACAAGGTTCTTACGAACCATTTACCGAGCATTCATATTCATTATGACTCAATACATGGCCAACAAGGCCTTTACCACGCACTTTTCAAGTATGCACATTCATTATAATAATAACATATCCCATTCATGTTCACTAGACCAATACCATAGTTCAATACACCATTAACATGTGACTAGACATTTCATTTAGACATTTTCACAAACACCTTGTGTGCATACCTTTATTATGGCCAAGTTAATGGTAGAATTCATTAATATTAGGGTTAATAAATATCCCATTTGTTAAATCACATTCAAAAAACACCCACATAGTCAAACCACCACCAATATCACATACAATCACAAGTCAAAGCAAGAGCAAACATTATTCATCATTTGACAACAAAAACCCATTTTATTTGATTTTAAAATCACCATGTACACTTGCTAATTCAAGTGTAAGATACATGTTTTTTGAGTTATTTAACAAGGGAGAGAGATACATGCCTTAAACAAGAGGATCCACCAAGAAAAACTTGACTCCTCTTGCCCCTAAGATGAACTCCCTTGAAACCCTAGCTTCCAAATCTTCCAAAGTGTTTGAGAGAGTGTTTTGGATGTTTGATCCACTCAAAATGTGTTTTAGGAGGCCATGTGCACTTGTATAGTTAGTGGAATTAAGGTTTGGTTTTAGGAAATTACAATAGGGACCTTAGTTAAAAGCTGGAAAATGGCCACGATGTTGGGTACGACTCACTTGAGTCAACCGTACCCTAGGGTACGAGTGGTACCCTAACTCATACCCTAGGCTTCACCTAGGTCCCATATACTAGTTAGGGTACGACTACACACCCTTGAGTCATATCCAATGGTCACAACTTGTACCCTAAACCGTACCCATGACCCATACAAAAAATAGTCCACTTTTGATCAAGTGCCAAGCACTTTATGACTCACCTAGGTACAACTAAGGGGAGGCCAAGTCATATTATGGACAGTATGTTACCCTCTTAGGCTGCTCAAGGTACGAGATTGGAGGTGAGAGAGGGTAAGACTCATACCAAAGGGTATGAGTGACATACCTAACCTTACCTTGGTCAGAATGCACAAATCAAGAGACTTTTCCTAAGCTCCAAAGCCTAGGTATTACAATTCTCCCCTACTTGGATCATTCGTCTACGAATGATGGGTAAGGCAGGCATAAACACAAGTTAACACATTATCATTTATCAAACCAACCTTTAAACCAGTTAAAACAAAGCATAAAACACAGATAAAACACACATCATGATCATCATCGATCGACTATCTATTTCATTGGATTGGGATTCAAACCCATCATTTATCAAAAACAATTGATCAATTCGAAGTTTAGGGACTTGAACCCATTGTCTACCAATAATCAAATCAAGAAGCTTAACACATACCTCGGTCATGAGTTTCCAGAATGGGTGATGAATGCGGATACTTGGACTTCATGTCCTCCTCCTCCTCCCAAGTAGCTTTCTCGGACTATTAGTTCCTCTATCTAACCTTCACTGAAGCCATTTCTTTCATTTGCAATAGGCGAACTTTCCAATCCAAGATCCTCACTAAAATCTCCTCATAGGACAAGGAGTCTGAAATGCCATCATCCTACAAAGGGACAACCAAAGAAGGGTCACTTACACATCTTCGCAACATAGAGACATAGAAAATCAGGGAAATGGAGTTCAATATAGAAGGCAACTCCAACTCATAGGAAACATTGCCAATTCTTTTTAAAATCAAATTGGGACCAATAATAATTTGGACTAAGCTTCCCCTTTTTACCGAATCGCATCACTCCCTTCATGGGAGACACTTTCAAGAATACCCAATCGCTAAAACTAAACTCTAAATCCCTATGCCTCACGACCGTATAGGTCTTTTGGCGATTTTGAGCGGTCTTCAACCTCTCATGAATCACCTTCACCTTTTCTAAGGCTTGGTCAAATAAATCGGTGCCATGCAACTTACCCTTACCAACTTCATACCACCCAATAGGAGATCGACACCTCCTACCATACAATACCTCAAAAGGCGCCATGCCAATGCAAGAGAGCAAGTCTGATTCAACTTATAGCTTTTCGGAGACACACCACTATGAGTTCTTGAGTCTAGCCATACACTACTTCTATATTTAAGCCTATCCAAAACTTAGAAGGAATCAGCTTAAGCCACCGGGCTATATTCCTTATATGTATCCTGAACACTAATTTGCTCCATTACCATTATCATATGTAAACCATAAGTAGACAACATAGGAAAACTATAATCAACTATTATAGACAAAATCACCAAAATAGGGTTGAAAATCTAGAACCATAACACAACTATACCGTAAAATAATTCATACACATGCCTTTCCAAACCTCTTAAGCACCCAACACGACTATTGGTTATCTACCAACCGCAACACTTAAGCCTACCACTTTTTCTTATATATACCCGTGGTAAGATCTATTATTTCCAAGATCTAGCACCCTCTATCATTTTCACAAAGGGTTTCTCCATCCACTCCTTTCCAAAACCCTAGTTCCAGAAGTCGCCCTAGAATCTCCCCCACTTAGGGACTCCTACATTTCCCCATTTCAAAACATTACTACATTCCCTGGGCCATTATCACCCCAACACAAGAAGGGTAAATGAGGAACTAAAGCATAGGAACCACTTATGCCACTCAAGGCAAGACCCCACCCCAAAAAGAGACATGACACCATAGGCATGAAGGTTTTCATAGCAACCACCTAGGTCATAAGTGAGACCCATCCCGACACAACATACCAAAGGAGGACTCTTTAGGACTGGACACCAAATGACACACCACCGCATATACCATTAGGAATGCAATGTAAGGTCAAGACTCGTATCTGGGGAACAAAATATATATATGATACAAACCTTAGGTGTAAGTGCTAGTAGAATGCATTCCACACTAGTAGAGTGCATTCTCAACTGAGATAGAAGAGAATCACTAGAGTACTCAACCCGACCTTCTCTTGGGGACCACCGCTAGAAGAGAATTTTGGATCAACCTTTGACCTTCCTTTCATTATGCCAACAAGCACAACACTCCACTCTAATGGGTATCACCGGGGAGGTACACTAGGGACACTTGGTATTCCTATACCCAAAACTATTCTATAAAGTAGGAATAAGAGTTGGACAAATATCTAAAACAAGACCAATCCCACACTCAAGCTCCCTATTCATCAAATCAAAGAATGCCACGAGGGCATTGGTCAATCCAAATAACATGACTAAGAACTTATAGTGACCATCCCGAGTTCTAAAAGCGGCCTTAGGGATATCCGTTTCCCCAACCTTAAGTTGATGAACACCCGACTTAAGATCAATTTTAGAGGAACACTTTGCACCTTGAATTTGATCAAACAAATCATCGATTCTAAGGGGAGGATACTTATTACTCATGGTCGCTTTGTCCCACAGACAATAATCAATACATATACGAAGTAAGCCATTCTCTCATGCACAAATAATATGGGATCACTTCGAGAAGACACACTAAGATGAGTTTTCAGAACAAGATCTACTCTAAAATTGATTTCCCTATCGAAAGGAAAACCAAAAGGATCACCAGAAAAAAACCATCAAGAAACTTATTGAATATGGGTACGAGCTCTAGGGAAGAACCTTCCGAGTTAGAACCTTTAACTCAAACCAAACGATACAAATACCCTTTTGAGATTAACTTATGGACTCTAAGATAGGAAATGAATCTCCTCTTAGGCACAAAAAAACCACCTTCCCATGCAATGACCGACTCATTAGGGAATATGAACATGACCTTATGGGTCCGACAATCTACGAAAACTAATCCATCCTCAGGACAGCTTCAAAACCAACCATGCCTAACTCTAATCAATTATACAAGAGATTTTCTGCCACTAACAGATACCACACCCCCAATAGAACGTCTTAGCAACCAAAGAGTCTCTCACCGAGTTAGAAAGGAAAAGGGAATTGAGAGACTCTTAGGACCAAAAACCAAGATGCACGATAACATACGGGGTCATATAAGAAAGAGTAGATCCAGGGTCAATCAAATAATACACATCACGAGAAAAAAATTTCAACATACCCTCATTAGCATCAGAAGGTGCCTCGAGCTCCTGAGGATAGTAAGAGCATTGAGACAATCTCAACCAATGTAGAAGCTAGAAGCAGCACTTGCACAAGTGCCAATCACTATGGGACACTCTCATTGCATGTGACCAAATTGACCATATTTAAAACACTGATTCTTTCCTTCTTCGCAACAACCATGGTGTGATTGATCGTAAAACTATTAAGGAGGATAGGTGAATGAGGATTGGGTACCTTTGTCCTAATGATGGGCACCTTATGCCTTATGATCATAACCAATTTGAAAATGCCTTCCTCCTAATAGGTTTGGGTAGGGAGCACTAGTCGCAAAATGGAGGCTAGGACCCATCCAATACTTTCTCTTGGACCACTTTCCACCAAACTGAGTCAACAGAGCAAAGGATCAATATAACCTAATATTTTAAGGTGATTAAGTACAAGGGTCACCCCCAAAAGTAGGGTTAGCGGGAATAGGTGAAACTCCTTGAGGACAGTCAGATGCCACGACCCTTGACCGAGTTTGAATCCTAAAAATTGGATGATCTTTGTTCGTACTGCCCTCAGTTAGGATAGAAGAGCTCTACTGAATATCAGATCTTTTTGGATACATAATTTGAAAGATGAGCAAGAAAAAATTAGAGGAATCCAAGACCTTAGACTCTATATAGCTTGAGATTGAAACACAAAAATGGGAAACATTCCTAAATGTCACATAACCTTTCTTTTATAAGTGTGGCATGCTACACACCCATAAAAGAGACTTTACTTGACATGACTTTATGGACTCCTAACTGACCATGAACCTAGGATCTAATACCAACTAGACACACCCTAAAATTAGGCCATGTCTGTGGGCATCTCAAGCCCAACTTGGATCGGAGATTGCCCCGTCAACCCAACCTAACCATCTATTTAATTCATAAGTGTCGAATGAACTCCGATTGAATATTAAAGTAGCAGTAAAATAAAACTAATAGTCAAAACTTGGACAATATCTAACATTTCATTAATGACAATAATCTAGCCAATATACCCAAGTCCACAGTTATCCACAAAACCTCTACAAATTCGATGTCTAAAGTAGATCGAGATATGCCCACGATAATAGCGAATACTTAGTCATAATAAATACAATCTATGACTTAAAGTAAAAGACTCTAAAATGTATGCCTTCCAGAGAGTAGAAGCTCATCACTTTAATGTCAACACATGATCCACTCGAACATTTGGTCACTACATAGAATAAGAAGAAGAAGCTCTAGAACAAATGTCGCATAGGGACATAGCATCTTGAGATGGTTAATAGTTGGAGCATTAGCATATATCTCGAGGATAAGGATAAAATAACATATTAGTTCAATCCAAGTCAAGCCATCATATGAAATCACATTTACATTAGAATAGGCATATATGAAGAGACAAATAGACATGTTTATATATGGCATACCAAGTCATGGAAAGAGTCAAAAGAATCATTCTTAAAGTATTCATTCATGAGACAAGGAGTAAAGAACTTTCAACCTTTCACCTTACCAAGTCTAGAAACTTAAACTTCTCGGTTAGATTAGTCAAGGGGATCCAAACCTCAAACCAACTCAACCAATTCAACCAATTCAACCAAAATAATTAGGCAAGAGACTCAAACCATAAGATATTCAATAAACTAGGGACTCGAAATACTAGTTATTTTATTGGGGGAGGGACTCGAACCACTAGTCATTCCACTGGGCGAGGGACTTGAACCATAATCCATTCATTAGACTAGGGATTCAAACTACTAGCCATTTTATTGAACTAAGTACTCAAACCACTAGTCATTTCATTAGACTAGGGATTCGAACCACTAGCCATTTTATTGCACTAGGGACTTGAACCTCTAGTCATTTTATTGGACTAGGTATTTGAACCACTAGTCATTTCATTGCCATATTAGATGACATTTGAATTCTTAACCCCTTCTTATAGATGCATTAACATCCATTCAGTCCATTTCACATTTAAGGACTTGAATCATTTACCCCACATCAACACTATACGGGACTATAAGGTATTCATAGGAGTATTCATCGATTAACCACTTTATTAAGCCACTGCCTTCATTTAAATCATCATTCAATTCAAATTATAGTCATCAAGACCCTTACAAGCCATTCAAGCTTCATTAGCCTTTCTATACCATACTTTAGATCCACACACAATTCAAGTTCATATTTAAAGAAATTAACCTCTTTCTTAGCCATTAACTAATAAGGTCATAATTTAACTAATTACATGGCTAATAATATCATTACAATACCATTTTTCAACCATTCATACTTATTGGGACATCACACCATCTAAAGTCATAAATTAATCCATTATATGATTAACAAGGTTCTTACAAACCATTTACCAAGCATTCATATTCATTATGACTCAATACCTGGCCAATAAGTCTTTTACCAACCACTTATCAAGTATGCACATTCATTATAACAATATCATATCCCATTCATGTTCACTAGGCCAGTACCATAGTTCAATACACCTTTATCATTTGACTAGACGTTTTATTTAGATATTTTCACAAACACCTTTTGTGTATACCTTTATCATAGCCAAGTTAATGGTAGAATTCGTCAAGATTAATTTGTTAAATCACATTCAAAAAACACCCACATATTCAAACCACCACTAATATCATATATAATCACAAGTCTAAGAAAGAGCAAACATTATTCATCATTTGACAACAAAAACCCTTTTCATTTGATTTTAAAATCACCATGTACACTTACTACTCCAAGTGTGAGATACATTGGTTTTTGAGTTATTTAACAAGAGAGAGAGAGATACATGCCTTAAACAAGAGGATCCACCAAGAAAAACTTGACTCCTCTTGCCATCAAGATAAACTCCCTTAAAACCCTAGCCTCCAAATCTTCCAAAGTAGTTGAGAGAGTATTTTGGATGTTTGATCCACTCAAAATGTGATTTAGGAGGCTATATACACTTATATATAGAGAGGGAAATTAGGGTTTTATGGTTAGTAAATGACCATAGGGCCCCTAGTTAAAAGTTGGAAAATTGCCATGATAATGGGTATGACTCACTTAAGTCAACCATACCCTAGGGTACGAATGGGACCCTAACTCATACCCTAGGATTCACCTAGGTCACATATACTAGTTAGGGTATGACTACATATCCTTGAGTCGTATACAAAGGTAACAACTTAGACCCTAAACCATACCCATGACCCGCACCAAAAATAGTCCACTTTTGATCAAGTGCCAAGAAATTTACGACTCACCTAGGTATGACTTAGACCCTAAACCATACCCAAGTCATATTTTGGATAGTATGTTACTCTCTTAGGCTACTAAAGGTATGATATTTGAGGTAAGAGAGGGTACAAATCATACCCAAGGATACGAGTAACACACCTAACCGTACTTTGGTCAGAATGCACTGTTTAAGAGTCTTTTTCTAAGGTCTAAAACCTAGGTGTTTCAATGGTAGTGTTCGGGACTAATTGAATCTCTAAGGCATTTGAATACGTAAAGCATCATAATTGCTCACTAGTCTAGAACTTTGGCTAGTAGAACTTGTTATCTCATAAATAGCATGAGAATTCTCTAGTTGTTCTAGTTAGAAGAGAGTGACCATGTGCACTCATCCTAAGGGTAAGTAAACCTTAGACATTCCTAGCTATGAAATTGGATTTAGATTCTTTGTTTATTTAGGAGTAATTCTTGAGGAAGAATTGTCCTATAAAACCAGTGTGGATTGATAAACCTTTGAGATATGATTTAGTAACTTATTATAATTTTGGGTAGAATTTAGACTTACAGAAGATAATTTGAGATATTAGAAGTGGAACTTAACCCTCCTTAAGATTGAACTACGTAACTTCATTGGTGACCTAGATACTTTATAAATGTCTAGATTAATGCTTTGATAATATGGTGGCTAAACCAAGTAAATGGGTTATTCATGATGTTGATTATGGAAATACTGTGCATACATGATTGAATTTATTATTGTCATTACTTGGATAGCATTGGAAAGCCTTGTAAATTAAATTTATGGTTATGCTATCACTTATCTTTGGCTAGTTTACTATGTGAATCTTGAATTATGCCATTACTCATATTATGCTTAAGTCTCATGACTAAACTTATGTTTGTGTCAAAGAACTCCTTTTTGCTAGTATTGTGATTTATGCCTAATAAGGGAGAATCTAGAAAGTATGACCATAGCTTGTGATTAACCATGCTAATAATCATGTCAAGATGGAAATGTATTGAGTGTTCATACCATATGAATATATATGTTCATGCACTTACCATTATAAACTATTGATGATAAATAGTGAAGTACCATGTTATGGCTTCCCATACTTTTTTTACTCTCTAGTGTTTGTGGGACTTGCACTTGATATTGATTTGACTATATATATTTTTTTATTATTTCTTGGATGAATATTGATACTATGGTAAATATTGATGATGTTATAATGCTCGATGAATTTGGAGGATATATTGATGATAATATGATGCCCGGTATTTCTAGAGGATATATTGATGATATTATGATGCTTGGTATATCCGGAGAATATATTGATGATATTATGATGCCCGATACATCTGAAGAATATATTGATGATATTATGATGCCCAGTGAATCCAAAAGATATATTGATGTTATGTTGATTCCCGATAAGGACAGAGGATATATTGATGATATGATGATGTCCAATGAACCCAAAAGAGGTATTAATGTTATGATGATGCCCAGTGAATTCGGAGGATATATTGATGATTATGGTGATGCTCTGAATAATAAGCATATATTAATTTATACATATATGTGTGGTTATCCCCTTGTATGATTATGCCCATATGTGCATTTGGGATATGATGTTTTTCTTGGAAAGCAGTCTATAACTCTCTACCGTTAATCACTTGTTTAAGTGGCATGACTATTGTTAATTTTAATTATGAATAGAAATAGAATCTGTCGAATATTAAGTAAGACTAATTGGTAAGTGTAACCTTGTGTAGAACCAAGGAATCACTAAATGGTAATATTTGACTTGAATAAATGGATAGATTGTGGAATTTCGCCTAGTAAACTGGGTTATGTAATAACTAATTTTTTATATAAAATGGTTACATTACTTGATGGTTAGAAGCCTAGAATACTAGTTGGTGGACCTTGTTTAGTTAAATTGTGGTAACTAATAATTTTAGTTGTAAACGGCTTATGATGATAATAGACTTAGCATTGTTGATAACTAGTGATATTGATGCCTAGTTGGTAATGCCGTTGGATACCTAAATGTTGACTTGGAGATTTATGGTGCTAACTATTAAGAACTGTTGGTTAATGGATAGATAAGTGTGTTTGATGATCTGTAATTCCCTACTATGTGATGACTATTGCACCTATGATAACTTGGAATGGACTTTGGTCAAATGATAATTGTGGTCTAGTGCACATCTTGAATAAATATGCACGTTGGTTACCTAGTGAATCATAATTAGTTACTACTTCTTGAAGAAGAAGTGTACAGAGAGTTGGCTAGGTTAATGATTGAAGGCTTTTGATGACTAGCAGACTAGTAGTTTAATAATAAGTATTGGTTGGTTAATATTAACAAGATAGAGTGTATTGATACTATAGATACCTAAAGTAGCTGTATGTCTATGATTATTATTACTTTGGAATATGTTATTTCAATTGTGGTAATTGACGATGATTATGGATCTTGGCAAATGACTGTTGAGGGGAGATGTTGAAACCGTGGACAAATGTGAGTTCGTTGTATATATATATCTTGATATGTTTATGATTTGATCTATTGATGCACTCTCCGGTGGCATGGGATGCCGTGATGAGTTCCTTACTTTATGTTTTTTTGGGTATACTTCCCGGTGGTGTGGGATGCCGTGGTAAGTTCCTTTATTTTATGCTCTAATGGTAGTATGCATGTTGAACTTGGTATTTATGCAATTATAATTGTTTATATATTGCTTTATGCTTACGGATCAATTATTCATGTTATATGACAGTTATGCTATGTAATGATATGAGATGCCATATTATTGTTTTAGTTAATTAGATATTTTGTACAGTGATGAGAAAGATGATTCAAGTTCGATTTAGTACCTTGACTTAGATATATTGTCTTGCCTTATATTGCCTTTATATCATGGTTTAGCTCAGTCGGACGCTGATGCCAACTAAAGTATCCATTATTTTATTTAGTCTTTGTATTGAGACGAATGTATAAGATTATTGAGATTCAAGTTATACTTTTTATTATCGAACTTAAATGCTCTTGTACTGATATTACCAGGTCGTGGGATTGGTATCCTAAGTTGATTATCTATTGTGGAATATTGTTGTTATGATTGTGTTCATGTAATATGGCCCTTATCAGGTATTTCTACTAAAGTAACCCTTTGATTTAGCTCTGGGTTACGGTGTTAGCTTACCTACTGGTAGGTCTTAGTAGGTGCCATCATGACTCATAAATTGGGTTGAGACATGGCTATAGTCGGGTGCATTTCCTGATGATTTATTGATATTCAATGTTGGTTCATTATTTAGAAGGATTTTTTAGACTATTGTGGATATTGGGCAGTGTCGGTCAGTCGTTGATTATGGACTTGTTTTGAATTACCTTAAGGTTGTTGCACGCTATCTAGTTATATGTTTAGATATCATCCAATATTGGGGTGTGTTGTAGTTAGTTTGGTTAGGTAAAGGGGGTGATCTCTGGTCCATGTGGGACTTGAGATACCCGTCATGGCCAGGCCCTGGTTTGGGCCGTGACACTATCCTTCACCCTAATACTCTCTACAGGCACTACTATAAATGAATCTCCAATGCATTTCTTCATCATCTACACATGAAAAATTGAATGGACAACAGCTGACTTAGATGGAAGGTCTAACTCATAAGATTCTCCAAATCACCTCACAATTTTATAACGACCAATATATTGGGGACAAAGCTTTCCTTTCCTTCCAAATCTCATTACCCCCTTAATGGGTGACTCTTTCAAGAATATCCAATCACCCACTTCAAACTTTAGTTCTCTCCTCTTCATACCTGTATATGATTTTCTAATGACTTTGAGCAATTTTTAACCTCTCACAAATCAATTGAACTTTCTCCATAGCTTCAAGAACAGAATCTGGCCCAACCAAATCCTTTTTACCAACTTCGACCAACCTATAAGTAACTTGCATTCTGTGCCCGTACAATGCTTCTAATGAAGCCATATGAATACTAGTATGATAAATATTGTTATTGGAAAACTCAATCAAGGGTAAATAGTCATCCCAATTTCCCTTGAAGTCAATCACATATGCTCTTAACATATCTTCTAATGTTTGAATCGTATGCTCAGCCTGACTATCTCTCTGCGGATGAAACACCGTACTAAGATTTACCTTCGTACCAAGGCCCTTTTGAAATGATTGCCATAACAGTGAAATAAATTATGTACCTTGATCTGAAATAATAGACAAGGGAATCCGACGGAGCCTTACTAACTTGCGAATATACATCTTAGAATAATCTTCAGTTATGTTTGAGGTTTTAATTTGTAAGAAATGGGTTGACTTGGTCATCTGATCCATGATGACCCGAATTGTATCATAATGACACTTGGTGGGAGAAAGACCAAAACTATATCCATATTAATGACCTCTCACTTCTAAGTAGGAATGCCAATATCCTAAAGCGTACCTTTTGACCTTTGATGCTCAATCATTACTTGCTGATCATTGGGACAATTATCCATAAACTCTACAATGTACCTCTTTATACTATTTCACCAATAAATTTCCTATAGGCCGTGATATATCTTGGTAGTGCCAGTATGAATCGAGTACTTAAAACTATGGTTTTCTACGAAATATTCTTTCTCTCAACCCATAGACTTTGGAAACACATAACCAACCTTGATAGCGAAGGACATCATCTCCTCTTGGGAGAAAACCTCAACGTTCTGCTACTGAACTACATCCGATATCTGGCTAAGTATTGGATCACTACACTGCTTCTCTTTCACTTCCACCACCAAAGATGATTTTGAACCATTTTGAATCACTACTTCCCCATCATATATATCAACCAGATACACACCTAAATAGGCTAGTCTATGAACTTTCTTAGCATGTACCAGCTCTTTTTTCTTCACATAAACCATACTACCCATAGATAGTCTACTCTTGGCATCTGCTACCATATTTGCCTTACTCGGATGGTAAAACATATTTTTGTCATAATCTTTTAACAACTCCAACCACCGTTTATGACAAAAATTTAATTTATTTTGCGTAAATACATACTGGAGGTTCTTATGATTAATGAAGATATTAGCATGCACACCATATAAGTAGTTCCTCTAAATCTTCAGTGCAAACACAACAACTGCTAACTTTAAATCATAGATTGGATAACTTTTCTCATGGTCTTTAAGTTATCTATAGGCATAGGCTATTATTTTTCTATTTTTCATCAAAACATAACCTAACCCAACTCTGGAGGCATCACAATACACCACAAATCCTTCTAACCCCAATGTCTAGGAGAACATTGGTGCTGAAGTCAATATATCCTTCAACTCTTGAAAGCTCTTCTCATATTTATCTAACCACATAAACTTCACCTTCTTTTGTGTCAACCTAGTCAATGGTACAACTATTGAGAAAATACCCTCAATGAACCTCCTCTAGTAACTTACTAAACCAAGAAAGCTCCTAATACCAAATGGAGTAATGGGCTTAGACCAGTGCTTCACTGCATGAGTTTTCTGAGGGTCTATATGAATACCGAAACCAAAAATAACATGCCCCAAAAAGGAAATAGACTCCAACCAAAATTCACACTTACTAAATTTTGGATAATGCTAACGATCCTTAAGGGTCTGCCGCATTATTCTCAAATGATATGAATGATCCTCTTCACTTTGAGAAAATACAAGTATGTCATCTATGAAAATAATAACAAATATGTCCAAATACTACTTGAAGACCCTGTTCATTAAATTTATAAAGTCTACACGAGTATTTTTTAGTACAAAAGACATAACCAGAAACTTAAAGTGACTATATTGGGTTTTAAAAGCAGTCTTCAAGATGTCACACTCCCTGACCTTAAAATGGTGATACCCAACATGAGATCAATCTTTGAAAACCAAATGGGCGCCTTGAAGCTGATCAAATAAATCATTAATTCTGGTCATGGGGTACTTATTCTTGATGGAGACCTTGTTTAACTATTTGTAATCTATACACATTCTGAGAGTGCCATCCTTCTTGCACATGAATAAAACTGGAGCACCCCACAGAGAAACACTAGGCTTGATGAACCTCTTATCTAAGAGGCCCTTGAGCTTTCTTTTCAACTTTTCAGGATTGGCAGAAGCTATACGGTAGGAAGGGATAAACATAGGCTGGGTTCAAGAAAGAGATTAATCTCAAACTCTATTTCTCTATTGGTAGGTACCTCGAGTATATTATCTAGGAAGACCTATGAAAATTCATTGACTACATAGACCAACTGAATTTTTGAGGCTTTAGACTTAGTATCTTTAACTCGAACTAGGTGGTTGATACACCTATTTGATATTAACTTTCTGGCTTTAAGATAAGAGATGAAATAACCTTTAGGAGATACTAAACTACCCTCCCACTCGAGGATTGACTCATTATAGACTGGTACATAGCATTAATAGAGCAAATCCATGCTAGAATAACATCAAAATCTATTATATCTAACTCTATTAAGTCTGCTAAAGTAACCATATGGAGGACTGTAATAGGGCACTTTCTGTATACTCGTTTAGCAACAACTAACTCACCCACTAGAGTAAAGACTGAGAAGGATTTAGAAAGACTCTCGGTACTTACACCAAACTTTACAACAATAAGTGCAGTCTCAAAAAGAGAGGTTTGACCACAGATATAATAATGCATAAACATCAAGGTGAAATATACAAAACATACTAGTGACTACTTCTAACGAGTTCTCCTACTCCTTGGGGGGTCAGTTTTGATGCTGACTGCCTTTAATACTGGAAGATGCACCCTGCTTCAGAGCTGGGCAGCCTGACTGAGCTGCTGAAGTAGTTACTGAGCTTGAGGGTGAAAATCTCTATTGCCTGTCTTTGCAAATGGGTCCCTTAATTTGTGGTTCATATTTCAGCACCCATAGCACCTTGTTCTGCCATCCAAATAATCACTGATTTCTTATAAGGTGGATAAATAGATCCCCCAACAACACTACCCTGGGATTTAGAAGTTAGTGCTCTGCCCCTACTCTTGCTTAGCTTTGCGTGTGGGGACACAGGCTAAGGATGGTGCAGGTACTAAACAATGACCCTAAAATTAAGAATAATTTCCCCCTTCTGATATCTTCCAACTATACTCAAATTGACCGATTTTAACCTACTTATTCTTCCTTTCTCTTTCCTTTAGTTTCTCAGCCTTAATCTGCTGAGCATGAGTCATTAAATAGGTAACATCTATATCTCTAATCACTATAGCAGTCCTACACTCTTTGTCTGTTAACTCAAATAGACTAGTGAAAAACTTATTCATACGAGCTCTAAAATTTGGTAACAATGCTGGTGCAAACTTATCTAGCTGAGTGAACTTGAGGTAATACTCCTTCACTGACATAGAGCCTTGACTCAGGTTTATAGAATCCTCTACCTTAGCCTCTCTCATCTCCCTAGGAAAGAACCTGTCCTAAACAACTATCTAAAACATATTCCAACTCATAGGAGCTGCATTCTCACCCCTATATTCCATCCACTTAGTAACCCAGTCATTAGAAATATCCTTCAATTAATATAAAGAAAATTCCACTCTTTTCTCGTTATTAACATGCATAATTAGGGCAATCTTCTTTACCTCATCATTGAAAAATTGAGGATCCTCATTCACCTTTGACCCAAAGAACTCAGGTAGGTGCATCGTAATAAAATCTCAAACTCTAGTTGTAACTAATTTACTATTATGTTAAAGTTGGACTGCTGCTGGTTGATTTTCCTGAACATTCATTCGCAGCCTGAGATAAACTTAGAAAGTAACACAAAACTCAGCACTGGAGACATTTTTGTTCAAGGGTCTCTAAGTGGTAATGGTGTTGGCTGATTCCTATTTCTGTATGTGTAAGCTCTGCGAGAAGTCATTGATAACGCCCAAACTACAGCTCTCGTTAGAAAGTGTAAGCGGTCGCTGTCAAATATAGAACCTAACTGGGTTGGGTGTCGAATCCCATAGGGAATACTTGGTCACTAAGTGTTGCAATTATTAGTAGACTGTTGGTCAAAAATTCCTCGAAAAGGGGGGATTTGATTATGGCGTGAACTAATAATAATAAAGTAACGACGGAATACTTTATTTAGTAAGATTTAATCACAGAGAATAATAAGTTAGGGTTATGTCCACCTTATGAGTTCTACGTATCTATTAACTATGAGTAATGCGGAATTTAGACATGCATGCACTTATAGAGATCCGTATTCTAATGGTAAATCCTAGTGTTTCTCAACCATCAAGGATTATTTCACTTTAACTCTCTTGAGCTTAAAGTGTATAACTAATGGTACAAACTCTCCAAGAAAGTTAATCCGGTTAAGTCATTAACGTGTAAATAGAGGTTGGTAGCCCTATTTCCTTGTCACGCTCTCTTTTTCAAACATGTAACTTTTCTCTCGAACAAGTTAATGCTATACTGGCTTAATCCCTATGTTTGCAACCATAAGAATTCAATTAAAACGAAGAGAGTAATGATATAAGTAGCATACACATCAAGAATTCACAAACTCATAGCAATAGATAGTATCTCACAAGGTTTCCATAACCCTAACAGAGAAGTTTAGCTACTCATGATTACAACGGAAATCACAATAGGCTTAATCATCATACCACAACTAGAATAATCTTCGCGATGGGATGATTTTTAACGTCAAAGCAGAGATTGACGTTTTTTCTCTCTTGCCGTTTTCCCAAGTGTAGCATGCTTTTCTCTGTTCTAAAACTTACAGAATTTGAAAACTCAATAATCCCAAGTGTCGAATGAATAATGACAATGAATGCTGAAAAATTCAGCAAATAATGTTTTTATAACATCCTTGTCCTACTAAGTTACTGCTGCCTCCCTAAGTATTTAGAAATACTGATTTTGCCCGGGACAAGTTCTCCATGCATCACATTTAGTCCACAAGCTTCCAAAAGCTTCCTTCCCTCTAATGCGAAGTTTTTCCTTTGCAGCCCAAAAGTCCACAAAGTGCTGAAATCTTCATCATTAATACCTGAAAACATGCTAATCACGTTGGTCAGCTCACTTAAAGGAAAATGGACTAAAGGTGCAGTAGTTATATAGTTTATCCTCAAAACTTAGCCATAACATGGGTAAATTATGGTGTTTAGGCGTGTAAATACACCCAACATCACCACCCCACACTTAAAGCTTTGTTCGTCCTCGAACAAAATATTACGTCCATGCAAACTCCTAACTAGAATTTCACAATAGCAACACCTAATTAGAATTTTGCAATAGCAACACAAAATGCTCAACAAGACATGCACGACAACTATTAACAAAGAGTAGGTTTCTTGATCACTCCTAGAAACAATTCAACCTCCAACATAGACTCGTGATGATGGTTAATTCGTATCCACAAGTTAAGCCACAAAGAATCATATAACACTACCCAAATATCATCAACCATGTGTGTCTCACACAATATATCACCTATAATCACTCACAAGTTTTGCATTTTTCGAAACATGGGTATAAGACTGTCCTTGCTCTCTCTCTCATAAAGAATTCATATGTTGCAACTGATGACCATAGGCTTGCCCTTAGTGTAATGCTCTACTAATATCAGAATGCGAAGCTTAGGATCAAATAGGTCTTTACAGGTTGTAATGTAGGCTAAGGGACAGGTAGGACTATTTTGGCCAGAAATAGTGACTATGTTCCCTAAGCGCTTTAATACATCACATTATGCCATTAACACTCTCTTTTAAACAACCCCTCTACTTTCCTTTCATCTACCACCCCTTTTTACCTATTTTGTTATTCAATTATAAACACAACTATCTTTTTATTTTTCTATTTCTGTTTTTTTTTATTTGATTTCTTTATTTATATTTTTTTTCTTTTTTTTTATTTTATAAAACACCTCTATGATAGCCATTCTTTTTCACAACAATTTCAAGTACCAATACACTCTGAGGCATCACTCTCACCCAATTTCCTCTTATTTTGTCACATGACTCTACAATTTAAAGCGCTTAGGAATTTGGATCAAATTATGGTCTTGAAAAAAAATGGATTAGGCTACATATAAGGCTGCCAAAGAAAATAGCTAAAGGCTCAAAGGGGGTTAACTAGGATAATGTACAAGGGTAGGTAAGAAGAAGGTAAACAATTATAGGCTGCCAAAGAAATGCCTAAATCATCTCCTAAACTTACACTCTTTATTTCGCTTTACACACACACCAGGCAAGTTCTAGCATCAGTCACAGCACAGAATATACTACAACCTCACACACACAAGGCACATGGTCAACTTTATTGGGAGCAGTATAGACTCTTGACCCAACAGATGCATGAATCAAACCACCTAGCTATCATACAGTGAGTCACACTTAGAGCCTAAATGTTTCAATAATAATGATTTTAGCACAAACTCTTGTCATAATACCATGCCGCCTATCAGAACAATTTCATGCACTTCATGCAAAATCTAAACTAACTAACTACGACTAATTCAAACAAACAAACATAAATAAATGTAGGCAAAGAAGTACAGCATACAAATACCAGCACCCCACACTTAGACGAGACACACTGCCCTCAGTGAAAAATAAATAAGGAAAACCTGATTAGTCGGACTCCTCCTCTATGTCTGGGGTCATACCCCCTGCATCGAAATCATCATCAGAGTCGTTGTCATCAGAGTTATCCTCCACGTCTTAGTCTGACATTTGGCGATCATCATCAGTCGACACGTCATCATTGAGAGGTTCCTCAAAATGTACCCCTACTCCGCACATAGCCCGCGCATGCTCATTCATCGGGTAGTCATAATACAACCGCTGGAGCTCTACTGCAGTTGGAACATGACCCCTACTCATCATGGTAAGCCTCGTCATACCATATAAATGGCAGAAGAAGATTTTGTCGCGAGCATGTCTATCTACAGTGGTCAGGTTGATGCCATGCCCAGTTTTAGGATCTTTAACCTTTGTGAGATCAACCTTCTTTGGGTTGTGTGGAAGCTTATGATCTGCAGGTTCCTCTTCAATGTGGTCCTTCCTTAAGATCGCAGTCAACAAATTGCCAAAGCTAAAATGGTACCTTTTATTCAGCCTAACCTTACGCATTGACGATCGTATAACCGTACCAATGTTGATGGGAATATTCGACATTAGTGCGTACACCAAGCATACTCTATCACGTGTGATTTTTGTGTACTGTGTCCCAGGAATTAAGCAAGAGTTGACTATCCTCAACCATATACAAGCTTCTCTGTTCAAGGAAGCATACGGGAAGGTATTGTGCCGACCGGTATCCTTATGACGAATCCATCGTGCCATTGACCTTGTTTCGCACAGTGTGTGTCTGATTGCCCTGTAGGGAGGTCTGTGATAAAGCTCCTTGAGCGGTGATGGATCCACAGATAGAAGACCTAGAAAAAAATTGAAGAACTCTGCATTCAGTTGCAAGACTTGGCCTCGAATCTTCTCTTCACTTCCGGTAGTCTTTGGGGACCAATTGGCATAGAACTCTCGCGTTAGATCAAAATTGCATTCCCCCATATCTCGGAAAATGAAATCAAGATTTAGCGCCATGATTTTAGCCAACATGCGGGGCTCTCTCTTTGCTAGACTCTCCTTCTGCATCAAATCCATGTGAACATATTTTTTCACTTTGTTGTTCTTTTACCATTCCTTTCCTTCCTCTTCTAGGACCCACTTTATCCCGAAAGTGCGTCGAGGTATTTGTAGTGAAGAGGACTCAGCTTGATCTTTTCTGCCCCTTTTCTGACCTTTCTGCGAGGTGGACACTTTTTCTTTTCCTTGTCGTCCTTTTGGTGCCATTCTACCTGAGATTAAAATAGATTCGTGTTAGCTTATCTCGGAAGATTTAATCGACAGACAAACATTAGTGGAGCCACCCCACACTTAATTTGTTGGCACAAACTAATTAAGTGAATGATGTCGATTACTCAGACTTCATCGACATACATTTAGGCGATATATTCCAACAACATGTTTAGCACAGTCATACGTTCATGTCATCTTAACTATCCTTTCCAATTCTATTTTATGTAATGTTGTCAATACTTTCATGTTTGTATGAATGCACTTCTTGAACAAGAGTACCACATAAGGATCGTACCACAAATAGAAGCAAGTTATTGCATAGGCATAGTCACACTATCTTATGCTTGTGTTCAATCATAATCGGTATCTCGATGAACGAGTCATTCAACCATTCAAGCTTTCAACTTACAAGATTGTGTATTAACTTCACAACTTCGACTTCCTAAAACTATGACAGTGTATAACCATCAAATACAAGTCGGAACAAAGTCAAGAACACCCACTCGTATTCTTTCACTCAACTAGATGTATCATACCAAACCAACCACATTCAAATCACCAACACCACTTCAAGATCTAATAAATCATTATAAACATAGCATTTAAACAACTACGGAATATAAAAGAATAACTTACTTGGTGATGGATTCCGAAAGATGAGTTTGAAAGATTAGATGAGCAAAAAGAAAAATTTTGAGAGAAATTGGAAGGTTGGGCGGCGCCTATCTTGAGCCAACAATGGGATTTTGTTCTAAGGTTGAAGTTCTATTTATAGACCAAGGCTTGGGTCGGGTTTGATCCATGAAAAATCAGGTTAGAAGACAAAAATGCATAAGTAGGCGGCGCCTAATGCTTTGCCTATGCTTGGCATAGGCGGCGCCTTTTGCTTTGCCTAGTTTGGCATAGGCGGCGCCTATGCTATTGCCTTGTTGAAATAGTGAGCATAGGCTATGTCGGGCGCCTATGCTATTGCCTAGTTGGACATAGGCGGCGCCTAATGCTTTGCCTAGATTTGCATAGGCAATGCCTTGTCCGTTGCCTAGTTGAGGCAGAGAGCATAGGTAATTACATAGGCCTTGCCTTGTCTATTGCCTAGATTTGTATAGGCCTTGCCTTGTCCATTGCCTAGATTTGCATAGGCAATGCCTAACCGATAGCCTTTGCTCCTTCATTCCTAACTTACCACCTTTAACATAGCTTACTTTCAAATTAGAATTTAGGACCAATCTCCTCCTTTATACGTCTTGCATCTACGCTTAATCAAAAATAACAAAAACGATTAGAAGGATGGGTTGCCTCTCACCAAGCGCCTTAGTTTTGGTCGTGGCTCGACTCTTCTTTTTGGATTTTTATTTAACAAAAACAAACTCCTAGTAAAATAAAATGGTTAAAAACGATGGGTTGCCTCCCATGTAGCGCTTGATTTATTATCGCGGCACGATATAGTTGTCTCGATTACTTAGACTTCGTTGAGATAGATGGTGGCCATGCATTTTATCGAGTCAAGGGGACCGATATATGGCTTCACTCGTTGGCCATTCACCTTAAAGACACCACCACCATTGTCTTCTAACTCTACTACTCCAGACGAGTAGACTTGGCTAATTCTAAACGGACCAGATCATTTAGATTTCAACTTACCTGGAAATAACTTCAGTCTAGAATTGAAAAGAAGTACCATATTACCCTTCTGAAAGTTTCGTTGGATAATCCGCCGATCATGGTACTTTTTCATCCGTTCCTTGTAGAGGTTCGCCCTTTCATACGCATGTAGACGGAATTCATCCATCTCATTCAGCTGTTCCAATCTCAGATTAATAGCATCATCCCAATTCAGGTTAAGCCGCTTCAATGCCCACAATGCTTTATGTTCGAGCTCAATTGACAAGTGACAAGCCTTCCCATAGACTAGTTGGTACGGGGACATGCCAATCGGTGTCTTGAACGCAGTCCTATAAGCCCATAAGGCATCGTCCAGCTTCCGAGACCAATCTTTCCTACTTGCATTTACAGTCTTAGCAAGGATCAACTTGATCTCCCAATTAGAAACCTCTACCTGCCCACTAGTTTATGGGTGGTAAGGTGTAGCTACCTTATGTTGCTTGACCCCATATTTCACCAACACGGCTCTGAACAGCTTGTTGCAAAAGTGTGATCCTCCATCGCTTATGATGGTACGTAGTACCCCAAAACGAGATAAGATATTTCTCTTTTAAAATGCTACAACCCGCTTACCTTCATTATCAGTCAGTGCTACTGCTTTGACCCATTTGGATACATAATCCACAACAACTAGGATATATTTTATCCCAAACGAACTCACAAATGGGCCCATGAAATCAATACCCCATACATCAAATAGCTCTACTTCAAGAATTTTAGACATGGGCATCTCATGGTGCTTTGAAATTGCGCCTTGTCTCTGACATTGATCACATCTTCTAACAAAATTGTAGGCATCCTTAAATAACGAAGGCCAATAATAGCCGCTTTGCAATACCTTTCTTGCTGTCCGATCACCTGCGTGATGACCCTCAACTTAGGAAGCATGACTTGCTTCCAATATGCTAGGCACCTCTACATCTAGGATACAACGCCTAATAACACCATCAGCGCATCGTCGAAAAAGATATGGTTCATCCCAGAAGTAGTGTTTCACATCATGCATGAATTTTCTCTTTTGATGAAAGGAGAGATTCTCCGGCATCACTTTACTTACCACGTAGTTCACAAAGTCTGCATACCATGGTAAGTCTTCCACCATAGTGGCTAGGATCTCCTTGTCGGGAAACGCATCATCAATCTCAAGGTCGGGTTGCGCTATATGCTCACTCTTAAGTCTAGATAAATGATCAACTACTTGGTTTTCACACCCTTTTCTATCCTTTACCTCAAAATCAAATTCTTGAAGCAATAACACCCACCGAATTAGCCTTGGCTTAGCATCCTTCTTTGCCATTAAATATCTCAGCGCCGCATGATCTGTATGAACCACCACTTTGATTCCCAACAAGTAAGCACGGAACTTTTCAAAAGCATAAACAACTGCTAAAAGCTCTTGTTCCGTGATGGTATAGTTCTTCTGGGCTCCATTCAAGGCCTTGCTTGCATAGTATATTAGATGAAATAGCCGTTCTCTTTTCTAACCATGTACAACACCCAAAGCTACCCTGATTGCATCACACATAACTTCAAACGGTAGAGACCAATCAGGCGCTACAATAATAGGAGCTTCAACTAACTTCCCTTTGAGGCATTCAAATGCCTTCAAGCAATGTTCACCGAAGTCAAACTTTGCATCCTTCTCCAAAAGTTTGCATAATGGACTAGCAATCTTGGAAAAGTCTTTAATAAACCTCCGATAAAACCCTGCATGACCGAGGAAACTACGAACTCCCTTTACAGAAATTGGAGGTGGTAGTTTCTCGATAACTTCGATCTTGGCTCGATCAACCTCAATTCCTCTTTCAGAGACTTTATGCCCAAGAACAATGCCTTCCTTAACCATAAAATGGCACTTCTCCCAATTTAGTACCAAGTTGAATTCAACACATCTCTGAACGCCATACTTAGATTCGCCAAGCATGATTCAAACGACTCACCCACAACTGAAAAATCATCCATGAACACCTCCAAGGTGTCTTCAACCATATCAAAAAAAATGGACATCATACAACGCTGAAAAGTGGCGGGTGCGTTACATAGCCCAAATGGCATACGTTTGAAGGCAAACATACCATATGGGCATGTAAAAGTTGTCTTCTCTTGATCTTCGGGAGTAATCCAAATCTCATTATAGCCGGAATAACCATCTAAGAAACAAAACCATCCTTTTCCCGCCAATCGATCAAGCATTTGGTCCATGAATGGCATTGGGAAGTGATCCTTTAGCGTCCACGAATTCAGCTTCCGGTAGTCCATACACACTCTCCACCCTGTGACAGGTCTGAGTGGAATTAGCTCATTCTTTTCGTTTGCAACTACCGTTATGCCCCGTTTCTTGGGCACACATTGTATCGGACTCACCCATTTACTGTCGGAGATAGGATATACCACCCCTGCATCTAACCACTTAATAATTTCTTTCTTCACCACCTCCTGCATTGGTGGATTCAAACGTCTTTGATGCTTAATAGTGGGCACACAATTTTCTTCGAGCTGAATCTTATGCATACATATCCCAGGCGGCATACCAATAATATCAACGATAGTCTAACCGATGGCTCTCTTGTATTTCCTCAGAACAGAGATGAGAGCTGCAACCTGATGTTCACCTAAATCCGCCGCGACAATAACCGGAAGTGTATCACCACTCCCCAAAAATGCATATTTCAGGTGACTGGGCAACTCATTTAATTCTAGCACTGGTGGTTCTTCGATGGATGGCTTTGCTGGTGGTGAAGGTCAATTTTTAAGATCCAGATCCAGCTTCTTAGGAGCATGAGAATAGGAGCCTATTCCTGTTAGAGCACAAATAGTGGCTTCATACTCTTCAACGCCCTCACGCTCAAAATTTATCAACACAGCCGCCAATGGATCAACAATAATTTGCTTCTCTACAGATAATTCTTTCTCATCATCATAATAAACATCAGCTATAGAGAACACATTCATATCTTTGGGCTGCTTCATTGATTTGCATACATCAAAACGGACCACTTCGTCATTCATCTGAAATAAAAACTCATTAGCTCTTAAATCAATAAGCACACTTCCTGTTGCAAGGAAAGGACACCCCAAGATTATGGGAACTTCAGAATCCACCTCGCAATCAAAAATAATAAAGTCTGCAGGAAAAATGAAGGTGGAAACCTTCACCCATACATCATATAAGATACCAACAGGTCGTTTTACCGGCCTATCTGCCATCACGAGCCTCATATTGGTTGGTGTAGGATCACCCAACCCCAACTTTCTGTAAATAGATAGTGGCATCAAATTGATGCTAGCTCCCAAATCGCACAATGCCTTAGCAAAATCCAAAGATCCAACCGTGCAAGGAATAGTGAAAGCACCAGGATCTGCCTTCTTCTGAACTAGTGATCTTGTAGCGATTGCACTGCAATGATGAACATTATCTTCCAGCTCATAACTTGCTGCCCGCTTCTTTGTCAAAAGGTACTTCATAAATTTAGCGTAACCAGGCATCTGCTCCAGCGCTTCCACCAAAGGAACATTAATAGTCAGCTGCTTCAACATATTCATGAATTTACTGAACCTGGTGTCATCAGCTTTCTTCTTCAGTCTCTGAGGAAAAGGTGGTGGTGGAAGGGGAATAGTTTTCTCCACCACTTCCTTTTTATCCTGCTTTCGATTATCGATCTTTTCAGGCTGCAGGCGTCTAGGGGTGACGTCATGAACACTCTTTTCAGCTTCTACGGCATCTTCACATTCTGCATCAACAACATTATCTGCTATATCATCAACCACCTGCTTGCCTTTGGATAGATTTTCCAACACCTTACCACTTCTGGTAGTAATAGCCATACACAATCCATCATTTCTTGGATTTTGCACAGTGTCACTAGGTAAAGTGCCAGCCTTTCTTTGATTAAATGCCACTGATAGTTGACTCATTTGTTGTTCCACCTGTTTTATTACAGTAGAATGCGAGTCAACCAATTTATTTAATGAAGACAGATCATTCTTTACCTCAGCTACTCCCATGTTGGTTGCCTCCACTCCTTTCAACAGCTTAGCCATCATATCTTCCATGGACATCTTTCCAGAGCCAGACGCCACAGCCTCACGATTTCCAGGAGGAACATACAAACCACTCCTGTCAGTCTTATTCTTCCAGCTACCTTGATCACGGTCTTTGTATCCTGATTTATCATAATAGTTCCGACCTTGGTTTCCTTGGGCATTGCCTTTGAAACCCCCCTGATTATTCAAGTAGTTCGCTTACTCCTCAGAACCGGATTCATCTCTTCCCTGTGATGCAACGGCCTTAACCTTTTCGGTCTTCCCTGATAATAAGTGCTTGGTAAGAAGATCCATCTGCGTTTTCATGTGAGCCATATCTTGGTCACGTTCCTCTTGTATTCGCCTCTGTTCTGCTGTTATGCCAATAGATACAGTAGAGCTTGCTACCTCAGAATCCCTGGTATGCCAAGCTCTACTCTGCTTTGTCATACGATCTGGCATATCACTTGCCTGAATAAAAGTAACGTCCATGAATGACCCTCCTGCAGCATTATCAACCACTGGCTTAGTCACCGAATTCAAAGACCTGTATAATATCTCCATCAAGTGGACATTGGTCATATGATGATTTGGGCATCGCATAAGCTTCTTCTTGAACCTCTCCCATGTTTCGTGGAGAGCTTCAGTTGGAAGCTGTCGAAAATTACTTATCTCATCTCTCAATTGTGCTCGCTTAGATGGCGGAAAGAATCTTTTAATTGACTCCAATTAGTAATAGAATCAGGAGTTAGCCCGTTCAACCATAGAGTTGCCTCTCCAAATAGAGACAATGGAAATAAGCGCAACCAAATTGCATTCTGTCCAACTCCTGGATTGTCAAACGATTCGCATGTTGAGATAAAATTGATCAGATGCATATTCGGATCATCGCCTGCAAGTCCACCAAATAATCCTTTGAGTTGCAATAGCTGAATCATGGTGCTAGTGATATTGAACTTGGCTCCGGGTGCCAAGGGCGGAGGAATAATAGCACCTGTGGCACCAGCTCCATCCTGGTCGTCATCATCATCATCAAAAGGAACCTGCACAGCTCGGCGTTCAGGTCTCATTCTAGCTTGACGATCTCTCCTGTTCACAGGTGCCGCCACCTCATCAGTACGCCTAGGATTCAGTAACTCATCATTACCCAGGTCCTCATCATCAGGATTTGTTACCCGACCTGGGTTATCGATATTCTGTTGATGCACTTGAGCAACTGCCAATGCAGCTAATCTAGCCTGCTCCTATTGAGCAACCCTTCTTTCAATGTCTCGTTGTGCCTCCATCCTGCCAATAAGTTGCGATTCAGGGTTTATGGGTAATAACGGCTGACCAGAACTTCGAGTATTTGGCATGTACTGAAAAGAACCTTAATAAAACAAAAACATCAGAAAAAAAGTAAAATTCAAGAATCTTTGACCAAAGGGTCTAGTAACTATCACAAACTTAGTTGACAACCGTATTCCCCGACAACAGAGCTAAAATTTGATAACGCCCAAACTATAGCTCTCGTTAGAAAGTGTAAGCGGTCGCTGTCAAATATAGAACCCAACTGGGTTGGGTGTCGAATCCCACAGGGAATACTTGGTCACTAAGTGTTGCAATTATTAGTAGACTGTTGGTCGAAAATTCCTCGAAAAGAGGGGATTTGATTATGGCGTGAACTAATAATAATAAAGTAACAACGGAATACTTTATTTAGTAAGATTTAATCACAGAGAATAATAAGTTAGGGTTATGTCCGCCTTATGAGTTCTACGTATCTATTAACTATAAGTAATGCGGAATTTAGACATTTATGCACTTATAGAGATTCGTATTCTAATGGTGAATCCTAGTGTTTCTCAACCATCAAGGATTATTTCACTTTAACTCTCTCGAGCTTAAAGTGTATAACTAATTGTACAAACTCTCTAGGAAAGTTAATCCGTTTAGGGCATTAACGTGTAAATAGAGGTTGGTAGCCCTATTTCCTTGTCACGCTCTCTTTTCCAAACATGTAACTTTTCTCTCGAACAAGTTAATGCTATATGTCTTAATCCCTATGTTTGCAACCATAAGAATTCAATTAAAATGAAGAGAGTAATGATATAAGTAGCATACACATCAAGAATTCACAAACTCATAGCAATAGATAGTATCTCACAAGGTTTCCATAACCCTAACAGAGAAGTTTAGCTACTCATGATTACAACGGAAATCACAATAGGCTTAATCATCATACCACAACTAGAATAATCTTCGTGATGGGATGATTTTTAACGTCAAAGCAGAGATTGACGTTTTTTCTCTCTTGCCGTTTTCCCAAGTGTAGCATGTTTTTCTCTGTTCTAAAACTTACAGAATCTGAAAACTCAATAATCCCAAGTGTCGAATGAATAATGACAATGAATGCTGAAAAATTCAGCAAATAATGTTTTTCTAACATCCTTGTCTTACTAAGTTACTGCTGCCTCCCTAAGTATTTAGAAATACTGATTTTGCCCGGGATAAGTTCTCCATGCATCACATTTAGTCCACAAGCTTCCAAAAGCTGCCTTCCCTCTAATGCGAAGTTTTTCCTTTGCTGCCCAAAAGTCCACAAAGTGCTGAAATCTTCATCATTAATACCTGAAAACATGCTAATCACGTTGGTCAGCTCACTTAAAGGAAAATAGACTAAAGGTGCAGGAATTATATATTTTATCCTCAAAACTTAGCCATAACATGGGTAAATTATGGTGTTTAGGCGTGTAAATACGCCCAACATCAGTCATTCTCTACCATATAAAAGCATGAATTAGAGCAGATAGAGATAACCTCAAAGACAATAGAGATCTTTTCTATATGTAGTTTTGATGATGAGAAAATTCCTTTAAGGGATCAGGTCCCTGGACGTTCAAGATACAGTATAGCTGGCACACGTTGTATGCATAATTTTGTTATCTTGTGTAACAAACTTACAGGTGATATTTTGTACTGATTAGGATAGCTGGTCCAATGATATTTAAGCCCTAATCATCACTCTTCTATTAAAGGAAAGAAACACCATTTCATCAAGTGATTTTTGATAATTACAAAGAGAGAAGAGAGACAACCAAAACTCCATTTCAACACTGCTCAAGATCTTAGCTATTTATGAGATCTTAAATTAAAAATTGTTCTTGAGTGAGTACTGATTTGTAATCGAACTATTCATGCTATAAGAGTAGTTTTTTTTTCATGAGTGCTTAACTAGAGTTACCTAAGCTTGTTGATGATTAAAGCTAATCAGTGAAGAGAGTACTTGGTAGAGTTACCATGATGATCTTGTAGTAGAGTTTGTACAAGCAAAAGGAGACTTGAGGTAGGCTAAAATCTAGACTATAATCAGGAGGTTGATTGTAGTGGATTTCTTTTGTTCTGTGAGGAAAAGCCGTGGTTTTTTCCTTCTTTGGTTTCCACATAAATATCTTGTGTTTTTACTTTTCCTACACTATCTTTAGTTTTCCTAGTTCAAACTGAGCTTGAAGAAGAGCTGAAGAATTTTCAAGACCATCTCTTGACTATTCTCCAGAAGAATGAGAAGTTAAAAAGAGAACTAGTCATGAGAAGTTAGAAAGAGACCTAGTCCATTTGAGGGAAGAATTCAAAAAATCTCTTCAGTGGACTTCATCCTCACAAATCCTCTCAAATTGCACTGGTTAGAGAGTCTATAATGGCAAGGGTCCTGGGTATTATTACAAAGCTCAATCTTCTGGGTCATAAGATAAGGATTTTTAAGATGTCAAAAACAAAGTCCATAAACCCTTGTGCACTCACTGTGGAAGAGATGGACACCAGAAGGAACACCATCAAAGCTAGAATAGAGCAAAAATGTTCAATGATAGATACATCTAGAAAGATCCAAAGAATTTCATGTCCTTGAAAAGTATGAAGGAAAGGTCTGTACCTAGATGGACCAAGAAGGATTTGATCACTCCATTGTCTTCTTACTGGGAGCTCAAACTCAAGTGGGTTCCCAAATCAAACCAGTGATCATGGGTCAGAGTTGAAGAAAGGGAATTGTAGTCAGGAATATTTATTTAAAGTGAGTGTTCAGAGCTTAATCTTAGAAGATCTGACTATGCTTTCTTTCTCTCAAGACACTCTAAGGAGGAGATGTTATATTTTATAATATGTGATTTCAAGGGACCTGGACCTTAGAGGAATCTTCTTAGAAAATAAAGTTCCAATAAGTGTAAATCTAAGAATTGGCTATGTTTAGGAGGCAGGTATCCATGATGAAGTAGGTACAATATAATCTAACTCAACTTCATGCTTTTGTAAGTATTCACTCATGGGAATAGCTTGAAAAAGAAACAAATGAGGCTAGAACAAGTGGTCAATTCAGCTAAAAAGAGAGGGACCTGGTCCTATCTCTGAGGTTAGTACCTACAAGATGCCTAATCACAAAATACTGTCTGAAAAGTCATGTATCATTCCCTTCTCTAAACTATCAAATCTCTATTAAAATGAAGAGTCACACTTATTAGATTTAGATATGTCAATTTAAAAGGACCATCTTTTAAAGACATTAGTCATCGTTGAAAGTGCCAAATCAAACCTTCTTATCAAATGCACCTCAACTAATCCTATTTCTTTTCCTAAATCAGCAATCATCCCTAAACTAAATTGGTTCATCAGTCTTTCTTAAATCAAATGGATGTGTTATTATCTCCTCAAATTATACAAGAAATCCAAAACCCACAGTCGAGTTAGACTCCACTGATCCATCCTTAACCCTAGAAGTTCATGCTCAGGAAATTATGATAGACTAGTCAAACCAAGGGTCTAGGTCATTAATAAAATAAGAAATTTCTATACCAAACCCCCCAATTTCCCATGTCATCTGAAAAATAAAAAAAGATGAATTATTTAAAAAGAAACACTGAATTCTCCTATATACTCAGACTCAAACAACCTCTTTGCTTAGTTGTTTGGCAAAGAAATTCCAGTGAAAAATATTGATCTTTCCTCTAGTGAGAACTGGGTAATTGAGAACCTATTGCTGCTTGCTTGTGATAACATAGAAAACCCAGTTGATGAAGTAGAACAAGAAGTTTGTGATGTTGATGAAGTAAATGGGGGAAAAGATATGTTGTTACCTTTAAATAAAGAGAATGAGGGGATTGAGGGTGAAGTACATCTGATGTGACGATGAAAAAACTTAGGGGAGATAGAAAAAGGAAAAATGAAAATACTGAAGTTGTAGAGATTGATAAAGGAGAGAATTTAATTCAGGGGATATTGTTGCTTTAAAAAATAGAAGAAAGGATGATCTTACAAATGAGCGAACTAGTTTATCCATGTCAAAGTCTAGTAGCTCTACTGGAATGAGATAGAAACATATAGATGTTAAGAAAAGAAAAGACTCTAAGGGACCAGGTACCACTGTTGAACTTGTAGCTAAAAATTCAAAACTCCAAGAACAAGTGGAAAAATTGATTGGTGAAGTTCAAGGATTGAATTATGAAGTAACAGTTCTCACTAAATAGTTACTGGATGCCCACACTGCAGAGCATGCATGAATGGACATACTACTTAAGTCCTTTTCCCTAAAACCTCCCTTTATCTAAGCCCTATTAACCCTGGACTTTGATCAATCATGTGTCAGTTTCATATCTTACTCCTTGTATTAGCTTTTGAAGATAGTTATTTGTTGTATTATTTTGGTATAATTGTACTGGTACTAATCTCTATTTATGAATGCATTAATTCTTCTTGTGAATTTTATTTTTTTCTTTTATTTTAAATCTATGCTTCATGCTAGTGTTGCCCCAGTGGTCATGTGTTAACTAATCGGTACATATCTTTATACTTAGTTTACTATCAGTCCTTTTCAATGCTGCCAAAAGTGGAAATACTAACTTCATGTGTAAAGGCCAAGTGTGATGAGTGTGATGTCCAGTAACCAAGTATCAGGTGTTCTAGGTTAATGTGAATGGCATGATGATAGGGGGAAGAAAGAGAGTGATATACTAAATAGATAAATGAAGGAAGTCATTTCGATGGGGGAAGTGAACAAATGCACTAAATATAGGTGCTTGATGATGGGGGAAGAAATCAAAGGTTTTTGCTACATATGATAACAAAGGACCAGGTCCCTGTGTTGCATGATAGAGGAAGCATGACGATAGGGGGAACATTCATCTTCAGGTGGTAATTATATTGACTAAATGAGATAAATATTCATTAATGCTCAAAGTTAAATGGGTTTTTTGTCATCCTAAAAAGGGGGAATATTCCTATGTATAGTTTTGATGATGATCATCTAACTGTAAGGGGAAAGGTCCCTGGATATGTAAAATACAGTACGACTGGTACGCGCTGTCCACACAGTTTTGTCATCTTATGTAACATACTTACAGGTGCTATTTTATACTAATTGGATAGCTGGTCTAATGATCTTTCAGCCCTAATCATTAGTTAGCTATAAAATGAAAGAAATGCCTCACCATCAAGTGGTTTTTGACAATTACATGGAGCGAAGAGAGGCAACTAAAACCCCATTTCAACACTACTCAGGATCTTAGCTATTTATTAGAGCTTAAATTGAAAATTGTTCTTGAGTGAGTACTGATTTGTAATTGAACTACTAATGCTATAAGAGTAGTTTTTATTTTGTGAGTGCTAAGGAAGAGTTACCTAAGCTTGTTATTGATTAGAGCTAATCAGAGAAGAGAGCCCTTTCTAGAGTTACCAAGATAAGCTTGTAGCAGTGTCACTACAAGCAAAAGAAGCCTAGAGGTAGACTGATATCTAGACTGTCATCAGGAGGTTGATTATAGTGGATTTGTTTGGTGCTTCTGAGGAAAAGCTGTGGTTTTTCCTTTCCTGTGTTTCCACATAAAAATCTTATATTTTTACTCTTTCTGTAATGTCTTTAGTTTTCTTGCTCTCTATTGTTTGATTTCTTATGATTGATTCTGAGGGACCTAGTCCCTCACTGTGAGGTACAACCTTTAGGGTTTCTATAATCTTGAAAGAAGGAATAGTTCCTAATATGTTTTGTAGCCTCTTGCTCATAAGTTTGGCGTGCTTCACCCCTATGATCAAGACTCTACGTAACATAACTTGTCAGTCTTTCTTGGACTTTTTAAAATCTTAGGCTCTGATACCAATTTTGTAATGCCCCAAAGATAACCCCTGGACGTCACACCGTACTTAAGACTATGAATAGCCCCAAGATAACCCATGATATTTACTCAGCACTGAACTCTTGTAAATATAAAATTAAAACAAGAGTGGAAACTAAAGAAACTTATAACTGAGGGAAAATTGATGAATAATCTCAATCAAACCACTGTAACTCTATGACTTTCAAATTTATGAAAAACTAAACGAAACATATAGTATGACTCGTCTTTACATGCCTTTAACTAAAACTAAAAAGCCACTGGTACAGACCTCAGCTAACTCGAACTGAAAGCTAAACACCTAAAATAATTGTAATAAACATCTGAAACCATCATAAACTTAGCCCTCAAAATATGATGACTCACTAATTGTTTGAATATAGAAAGTGGTGGCCGCGGTTAATCGTGCTGCTTGGGACTAATACCAAAACCTACATTATGAAACAATGTAGCCACACAGACATCTATGTGGCCAGTACTTTTTGAATGTATTAAGTATGTGGGGTTGATGCAATAAGTAAAACTGAAATTGAACACAATGTCAAATCATGTAGGCTAAGTGTAAAAGGACTCACCTTGATTACAAGTAAGACTTAAAGCTGAAATCTCATAAAGGATAACTCATAAAACAATATATGAATAACTGTGAGTCATTACACTTAGTTTCTAAAATCTTTACTTTTGTGGGAGATTCTCGTAATCAACATAAACAATGCTAGTAGCATGGAGTTTGATGACTCATTCCCTCATCAAAATGGCATGATGAATCATATCCTCATTACAATATCCCAATTTTCCTTGCCAGGGTATAAAGGAAAACTATGGTGATCATCATAACATGTCTGATAGGACAAGATGAATAATATAACCAATAACCTAGGGTGGTACGTAGTTTCTAAGAAATATTATGCCCTAAACCCACATTCCCATCTCAGTTCTAAATACTACTCCCAAAATCATACTATTGTTTGTACTGTATCTATGAAGTTCACCTCAAAATAATAATATAAGCTATTAAGTCTGAAAATATAATATGCCACTATTTCTATCTTAATTTTTTGGTTTCTTATGTTAACTTCATAGCTTGTCTGAAATCTGATATAAAATTGAAATTGTGATTATATTTCAATGCTTTTGGAACTCAAACTAATAAACTGAAACTTCTTGTAAACTAAATACTCAATGCTCAAATTGAAATCTTGTATCAACTCATGAAACTTCCTACCAAAATAATGAATTCATCTCATAATAACAATCATGTAAGTTAAAACATGAATAAAGGTAAATTCTTGTACAAATTGAAATTTTAAATCACATGATAATGCTATAATATCAAAAACATGAAAAATGGGTATTAACCCTAACTGAAATCTTATAAATTCAATTATAAAATATAAACTTTTGGGCACAAGGATGAAAGGTTATCCTTATCAAATCCCACATACCTGAACTTTTTGATTTCTTGAAGGGAAGCTTTAATTGGAAGCTTAAAGTTTGGTGGAAAACTTCTCTTTTATATTCTTGAGGGTTTTGAGAGAAGAAAGATCATTTAATTTTGAGTTATAAGGGTGGATTTTGTGTTTAATATGGATGGGTTGTCGTTTAATAGGAAAGGAACAAAGAACCTAAAAAGAAAGGAAATTGCATTTTCTACCCCCTTGGGTGTAGCACTCCCTTATCGCACAACTCCAAGGGCTTAGCACACCTTTATCATGGTATGACAACAATGTGGCATGCCCTTATCACGGACCTTCATTGGTTTTCATGTAAGAGTGTGCCTCTGCTCCGTGGCATGCCCTTAACATGGATCCTTATTATTTTGGGGTCTCGAAATATCCCGAAAGGCATTCTAAAATTTCTAAAACACTTCTTAATGGTCCCGTTATTATTTTTAACATAATTAAACTCAGAAATCACCATTAAACACGAAGAAAGTATCAAAATAAAATCATAGAAACTTTAGGGTCTAACACAACTATCTCCACTTGTCCTAGAATGTCATATTTGATTTATCTAAACACAAATTACCATTATTTGTTAATGAAATCACTAAGACATCGACCACCTCATAAAGTTTACTTGATCACCAAATTTGAACTAGAGGCCTGGAACCACTGTCATTCCTTTTGACTTGCTACTCCAATGTATAAATTATTTCTCCCTCATTATCATACAATGTTTCCTGACAAGTGAACATAAATAGTACTAGAACATATTTCATGAGATCTTTTTTAAATTGTCCAATCAATACACATGAGAAGAGGCGATCAAGGACGTTGTACATTCTTTCCGTCCACAATTTATGTGACTTAGACTTTTAGTGCCAAAATATTATGAATCTTTCAACTAACAAAAACACTAAACTTCATCTACCATATCGACTTTTTCCGAACATATCAAATTTTAGTTTTTCATATATGCTTCAAATTCTCTATAGTAATTAGTGCTTCTTCATAAACAAATATCATTTTTAGATTGGTGAAAAATATATTCCAAAGATACAAAATATATGAAGAAGACCACAAAGATAAAGGCTTGATAATTTGAATAGAGAAGACATATTTTGAGATTTGAAACACGTGTGAAACACTTTCTTAAAGATGATATTTGCCATCTTTCCTCTGCGAGACTTCTATGGGATTATATGCAAATAGCTTTAGTATATATGACATGCCTATGGAACTTTGCACTAAAAAAATAGTGAAAACTTCTTCAGAAAAAAACAGAAATAAAAAACTTAATCTTTTGGAGAAAAAGAAAAGCTTTGGGGAAAGCTTTGTAAAAGATCTGTTGTAAAAGTTACCATAGAAATCTACGTAAGTAGGTTTTACACAGAATAGATGGAAACCAAAAAATAGAAGGATACACTCTTTCATTTAAAAGACATCTCTTTATTTAAAATAAAAAAATTGAAAGGTATAATCTTTCAGTAGAAAACATCTCTTCATAAAATACATTCAATGATTTAATTTAAACAAAATTTAGCTATGGTAGCATCCACGATCAATGATACAAGATTAGAGTTTCACTCCAGAAATCCAATCAGTCCTCGAATAGAAGAGGTCGCTGATCACGTTTTATTGGAACCTCAAAATTTCATGAAGAAGCCGACAAATTTGTCAAAGATGAAGAGGTCATCGATGATAGAATCAGAATTTGAAAACTCTTATAGTAATTGTTGTTCATTTGCATTTTAATATTACATATGTATTTTAAAGTACTTATGAATTATGTTACAATTCTATTTTATTTGGCATCTCTCTTCTAATACATAAATGACATCATATGCATTTTTTTACTCTCATTAGTTTTTGGCATTATGTGCTTATTACTCATATCTATTGTAGTAGAAAATATGATCTTTAACTTCTAGTAACTCTTATAATCTCTCACTCATTATTTTACTGCATTACACCTTGTAATTCATGTAATTCTAGGTCATGTATCTACCAACTTAATATCCCACCACTATCTTATACATTAGATGGAAGAAATATTATACCTATACAAGGGCATTTTTTTATTGTGTTGACTTAGATGAAAAAGAAAAAAAGATTAAATGTGATAAGTATGGGAAAATATTATAGTGTATAGTAGTGGAAGAAAGAGTCGAGGTACAGAAAATATTATAAGTCTCCAACTATATTTAAAATATAAAAAGAGAGTAATTATATGTTCCGGAGTTGCTTGAGTTGTAAGACATTGTTGGTATCCCAAAGGGGAAAAGTCAAGAGTAATACTGGATCAATGTAAATTATGCCCAATAAGCTTGAATTTCCTTAATGAAAGCGATATATCCGTGTCACAGCCTAAATATAATTTTTATTCATTTTTGTTTATTTTATTTTTTTGACTATAATTTAATTATTGTGGTATATTACACCAACAATAATAGCAATAAACATGACCGACAATACAAGAATGAATTTTCATGTTATTTCTAAATATGTATTCAAAAATATATCAACAACAAATAAAGTTCAAACTATTCTAGAAAAAACAAAAATAAAACAACACGGAAGAATAAAAATTGCTATTTTTATAGTGTGTCCTTAAGGAAATTATTTCCTCCAATACATGAGGTTAATGGAATATATCCTCTTAAGATATAACAATTTACTTTATCAGAATAGTGGTATCACAAATTCTAATTAACTACTAACTCAGTGACAACAAACCACATTTGAGTTTTTGGAGGAAGAGTACAAAAATGTAGAAAATTCACACTCAATATCTAATGAAGAATCAAATATTTATATATAATAGGTACTGCTTTAGAAAAAAAGATTGGGTTCCAAAAAGTTGCACTGGTTTGGGTGTGCAGTGCATGTTCAATCTGCATCGGAACTTGTGCTGCCCCACATCGGCTGCACAACCAAACCAGTGAGTTTGAATGGATTCACCCCTTCAATGTACATTACGTGTGTGGTCTATACAAGGCCTTGTGAGGCCATAAACCACTCCGTATAGTAAAAATAGTGATTTGAAGAGTTGTATCTCTTTTTTTTATCAATACCTTCTTTATTAATCAAAATTATCGATACAAAATCGGGTAGAAGCTGACCATCTATCTCCTATCAAATATCATCAAAGCTAGTCTAGGACTTAACTAGACTTCCTATTACAACTCAAATAATCAAGGAACATTAAAATAGGATCCTATAGTTAAGGGAAATAATTTAACATCCTCAAAGTGCTCTGCCACGTAGCTGTATTCCTCCCTTGAATGTGCACAAGCATAACAATATCCTTACACATTCTTGCCAGGTTTAGTCGACTCTTTTGAAACCTCATCATGTTCCTATATTTCCATATGTAATAAAGAGTCATAACAAAAGTGGAACAAACAATTACAGCGTGTACAATCTTTCTCTTGGCTATTTTCTAGATCCAATCCAACTCCTGAGCCCAGGATATTATGTTTTTGTTAAAGCTTAGCCATTTTGCCAAAGTACTCCACACCTATTTACTGTAATTGCATTCAAAGAAAAGGAGATCAAATGTCTCCATAATTTGACTGCAAAAAATGTATTCAGGTTTTACTTGGATTTCAATTTTCTAAAGTCTGTCAACTGTTGCTAACCTTTTATTCACTGCTAGCCATAGATTGAACTTGAACCTGGGATGGATATGTTTATGCAATGTAATACTCTTCCAGGCGACTTTTGTATAATGTGGTTGCAAAATCAGATAAGCCTACTCGATAAAGAACTTATCACCTTGTACTAGCTTATCTAGTGTTTGCATCAATATCTCCTGGCTCTGCATGTGTGGTTGTATCACCTTTCTACTATCAATTATCTTTCTCACCACCCAAGCTGTATTTTTTGGTATAGGCATCATGTTTAAGTCCCTTTCCTTAACATAATAGTAGTGCACCTATTTAATTTATAATGTGTCCTTCTTTTTTGAAACAACCCATAAGTGTTTTAGAATAGTTGCTTTGTTCCACAGCTTCAAGTCAATAACTCCCAATCCACTTGTTGAGCCCGATTGACATATCTTCTCCCATGCAATCAGAGATTTTTTGGACATTTCACCTTGGCCAGTCCATAAAAAGGTTCTGCAAGCAACTTCCAACATCTTAATCACTTTCTTAGGCAAGATAAATATCTTTGCCCAGTAGCTTTGCATATCAAATAACACTACTTTTATAAGTTGATGCCTACTAGAATATGAGAGTAGTCATGCTTTCTAGCATGTAATTTTTGCAGAGACTTCTCCACCAGAGGAATACATTGTGCTACTGTTAGCTTCTTTCTAGATAGTGCAACTCCGAAGTACTTGAATGGTAAAGTCCCTTCTATAAAACTCGAGCTCTGTAACATACCATACTTCAGATTATTACCTACTCCTGCAATATATATAGAGCTCTTGTTAGCATTTTCTTCCATCCCAGACACTCTTGAGAATCTTTAGAAAATTTGTTACAGCAACATAACAGATTCCTTGTCAGCCCTGCAGAGCATCAATAGGTTATCTGCAAAACACATGTGAATTAAGTTAAATCTCTTGAATCTTGGATAGAAATGGAACTATTTCTATTTTGTTAGCTATTTCATTTCTCTATGAAGGTATTCCATGGATATCACAAAGAGGTAAGGGGACATAGGATCCCCTTACTAGACTAGAATGGTTTTGTAAGTCCACCATTAAGCATCAAAGAATAAGAAATAGTTGAGACACACTCCATAAGCCAATTGACAAATTTTTAAGGAAATCCCAACTTAATAAGCATGGCCTCAAGGAAAGGCCACTCAAGGGTATCATAAGTATTTCTGAGATCCACTTTAAGAACACATCTAGGTGAAATACTTTTCCTAGTATACCCCTTGAAAAGCTCACGACTGAGTAGGATATTTTTTATAATCTCTCTTATTTCAATGAAGGCAGATTGTGAACATCCAATAATATCATTCAACACCTGTTTTATCTTGTTAGCCAGAATTTTAGCAACAATTTTTTAGATAGTAGAACAACATGTAATTAGTCTAAAATACTTCACCCTAGTTGGTGATGGAACTTTAGGAATCAGTGTAATAGATGTTTAGGTCCAATTTCTCTTCATCTTTCCAGTAGTAAAAAAATGCTGCACAGCTGAATAGACTTTTTTTTTGACTATATCCCACTGCTTTTGGAAAAACTCAATAGGGTAACCATCCACCCCTAGACTTTTTTATTTAGGTATGCTTCTTACAACCTGTTCTATCTCCTTTGGACTCACTATCTGCACTAGCTGAATCTATTATTCTCTATTAAGGCATGGCCCTACTTTTATCACTTCTAAGTCTGGATATGGCATTTCATAAGCACAATCTCCCATAAGTGCAGTGAAGGTACAAGTAAATTTAGCTTCTACTTCCTATAGATCTGTGAGCTTTGTTCCATTTTCAGTATAAACTGATGAGATTATATCTAGGAAGACCTTATCTTGAGTTGAGCATGAAAATTCATTATATTGGCATTACCACTATCAATCCAACATTCTTTAGACTTCTATCTCAATACCTGCTCTTTGACTAAGCTCTATTTTTGAATATCCATCAGTATATCCTTCTCTTGATCAAATAAATCCTAATTATTCAATTGGGAAACAATTTGAGCTTGCACTCTTTCCCGCTGTTGTCTAGATTTTAAGCATATAAAGCCATATAAGTTTTGAGGTCCTTAACTTTTATTTTAAGTTTCTTTAGTCTCTCCTAGATAATAGTCATTTTGTCCTCTCTCATTGGTCTACTTCACACCTGCTGCACACTCTGTGGAAACTTGTCATGCAGTAAGACTGAAGCATATAGCCTAAATGGCTTTGGATATAGACAATCTCTATGTATACACTGGACTAGTGCTGGGGAGAGATAAGAAATTCCTGGATTCAAGAAATCCACTTTTATGTTGGCAAATTTTTGTATCCAATCATAATTCCTAAGTACCCAGTCAATTCTGCTATATACTCTATTTGGGCCCTACTGTTTGTTTGTCCAAGTAAAGTAACTACCCTTTGATCTCAGAGGTGTTAGCTGCAGATTATCTATCAAGTCCTTAAACCCTTTGATCTCATGCTCTATAACTGGATGACCTATTCTATAATCAGTGCTTAGTAAATTGTTAAAATCACTACTTAATAACCAAGGTTCATGAACACTCCCACCAATGTTTTGAATATCAGACCATAATTCTTCTCTTTGAGGCAGCTCATTCTTAGCATACATAATAGTGATAATAGCAGAGAAATCTATGGACACATTTTGTACCTACAATGCACATATTGCTCATGCACTTACATTGCTTGTACATGAAGATGCTTTTTCCTAAACAACCAAACTCTTACCATTTTAACTATGTGGATAGTTACTTATATGAGACCATTCTTTAGTAAACTTCATGAGTAAATTCTTTGTATTTATTTCTTTAACTCTTGTTTCTAAACAACCAAAAACATTTTTTTTATTCTTTTTCAGAAAGAGGAGCACCTCCTTCTGCTTAAAGTGCTTATTAAGACCTCTTATATTCCAAGTGCTTATTAAGACCTCTTATATTTCAAGTGCAAATATTTATAGAGGTTAATGAGGCATAACCTAGCTTGGTATTGAGGGACCAGCTCCATCATCTTCTATTCTATTCAAGACATTGAATCTGTTCCCTGGCAGATTGCTCTCCGTAATAGTCCCATTAGCCACTTTATTTTTAGGTACCTCAGGATTTCCCTTCAACCCATTTTGAACCTTGACAGTAGCTCTATCTTGTAGAGCTTGCCAAGTTTGCACCATTTTCTTCCTTTCTCTCCTCTTTCATCTTTGTTTAGAAAGTTGTTTAAATACCCCTCTTCTTGCTCTTGTTTCTTATCTTAAGAAGGTTCCTTGTTCTTTAGCCAACACTTCTCATCTGTGTACCCAAATCTAACACAATCAGAGTAGAATATTGGCTTCCAATCATATTCAATCCCTTGCTCGATGGTACCAAATAGTGTATCAATCTCAATAGAGTCTAGAAGTGTATAGGAAATATCTACTTCCACCAATAATCTAGCATAAGAGATCCTATTTAACTCTGCAATGTACCTATCAGTGTGTAGGGGTCTACCTATTGGACGAGCCACCTTGCTTAGTTCTTCCACAGGCAACCCAAGCAAATTAACCCGTAGAGGAATCATTGTGATGTATTCAGTATCAAAAATAAAATCCATTACCCAATGGCTCAGTATAAACGGTTTACTATATTAAGTATAATATCCTGCTTGCATGACCTTTTCCCTATCCTCAATTGATGCAAATTAAAATACATGATAGCCATCAGCATGGTACAAGATTTGGGGTTTCTTTACAAAATTCCAAATAATGGTTACAAAATTGTCCATAGATTTATCATAAGGGATATCTCCGAGTACATAACTTATGAGAGCAGTCGACCAGTGATTATCAACTATTTGTATGTCCTCTATAGTCATCTTAACAACTTTTTCCTCTCGCGTTGGCTTGGTGGTTGATATGTCAGCGTGTTCCTTTTGTTTGCACCCCTGTTTGTTGAAGATTTAGGGATCTATGTTTTCTCTGCTGTTTGTGCAGCTGGAATTGTAGGTTTTATGCTTGGTGATGCACTAATATCAGAGAATTGAAGTCGCCGAAGGAGGATCGCTTTTGTAAGGATAGGTTTTTCCCTTTTGAGTTTTGCTCTCGAACACTGTTGTATTCAATATTTTCCTCATATTCAAGTTCATTTTCGTTATGAATAGGTTGAAATTTAGCTGGGAGGATGCTACCAAAAGTTAAAGCAGAGAGAATCTATTATGTTTCCATTGCTAGAGTGGCCATCACCATCATAGAGATTGGTGTGTTACATCGTCATCCCACGTTTAGTGCATTTTATTCTACCTTGGCCTAGCATGCGCCGAGAGTAACTAGATTAACATGTGCCTCTAGAGTTGTATCTCATTATTTTGCAGTAAGTGAGTATTGCTTGTGCATTCCACGTAATGGCTTATGCAGCCGCAAATGGAAGAAAAATTTGGGTAAGAATTTTAGATTAATTAATTTCCAAATATTTAAGTTGAAATGAGATTTGTTTATAATATAACCAGTCTATCATTTATCAAATCCAAATCCTAATTCAAAGTCAAAGCCGAAGGTGAATCAAGCGACAACGACGACGACAGGGTGAGACATATCTTCTTCTCAACCCTCTAACAACATGAAATAGTGATTCTACATCCAAGCACACGAAAGTTCATTTCCCTCACTAATTTGGGATAAATGCTTCTTCCATAAAGAAAAAGAACATTTCACTTTCTCTTCATGTTTTCTCACTTTTATTTTAAAAAGGACCCAAAAATCCCCTCATGTATGAGAAATGACTATAAGATAAAGAAATATATGAATACATATGTTATTTACAAGCAAAGACTAATTGCATCTACATAAATAGTTTTTTTTTTAAATTTTTCATAGTGAACTTATATATTAGACACTCAATCCATTGGTAGATGCGATATCTTTGAACCATAGAAATTTATCATACACCTAGACAATACAAGTTATGTAATTAGGCTTTAACCATATATGGCGCTCATGGTTTTATTTATTTTATCCATGAGGACTGTCTAATTTTATGAATTCATAAAGACTTGACCTTTATTATCATTCTCCTTGATGTGACTTACACTTCACACTTCCATAGGTTATTTTTAAATGTTTAATCCTATAGATAAACTATTAGTCATATTCTGTGTTATGATCTATAATTTAAGGTCATAATGGCACCTACCCTATTCAAGCCTTGGTAGGTAGGTCTAAAATAAATACAACTTCAAATTCCATAATCTAGTGTCATTGGAACAGAGTACTAATGACTGACATAGAATAGAAAAATATGCTATTCTATCTCTTAAAAGTAAAACAATGACAAGATAGAGATATGATGAAGTCTCGAAATATGCCACCAATGAGGAGCTCACTAGTAATCCAAAATAACTTCAACTAAGCACAAACTTAATATAATGATCCTTTATGTTATTTTCTATATTTACATACCTTTTTCCTGTTTAAAGCTTTCTTATAGCTGCCCCAAGTCCTTTATGACTTGCTGTAGCTGATTGTTCCTTTACAGGATAATTTATTTATTTTTTAGAGCCAATTTTTTATTTTGAAGTCTTCATTGTTAAGGATTGGCTATCGGGTGTTAACTTGTTGTTAACAACCCTGTATGCTAATTCTGATGGTTTCATAAGTTCTTAAATGTTAATTTAGGCTAGGGGGATCTTTGGTTTAGGTCCAAAGGATTTCAGACTCATTTTGGGCTATATATGGATTTTGATAAAAGTGGCCTTTGGGTATGGGCCCCATATTTCAGCAAAATGACTCCGAATGGAAATTTTGATCATGCCACTAAGTCCAGAATATCAAATTCAATAGGGTAGCATAGTTTATTTGCATTCATGGATTCTAAATGAATCCCAAGGTATTGATGAAAACTTAGCCAATACCAAGTTTCAGTTGGTATAGTATCTTAAGCGGTGGTCAATTAAGAAGCCAAGAGAGTTTCTTTAGTAGCCAATCTGAGTCCCCACCTAGTCACTTTAGTGAAGACTTGACCACTTTAGAGAATGACGCTTAAGTGATGTATTGTCCTCTTTTGAGGTAGATAGGTATGAGGCAAGGTTCGCTTAAGAAATAATATGCCTCTTTAGGGACGATCTCTTAAGCAGTCAAATAGCCACTTAAGCGGTAACCATAGGGGTATTTATTTCACTCTTCACTCATTTTTCCTCCCATTTATTTCAAGCCCTAAGTCTTTCAAAACCCCATAGATCTTAGAGAAATTAGGAGATTGATTCTTCGATAATCGTCGGGTGTTGGTGAGCTCGAAAATGTTATTTCCTCATTGTAATCCTTGTAAGTTTTTGTCTAATTCTTGATTTAATTCTCTGATTTAGTCTTAAACCCCTAGTTTCTTGATATGTTGATTTTGGTGTTATTTGATTTAGAAATTTATTCATTTTGAGGGTAAATGATCCTTGAGCATAGGGGTTGAATCCTCGAGGAATGAAAAAAATAATTTCAATCTTGTGAGTTAGAAGTCAACTAGGAGTTGGCTCATAATGTGGTATAGAACAAACATGTAAGTAAAATTGTGTTTTTTAAACCTTTTTAGAGCTAACACTTTTATCATCTTTAGAATACAATTTCAAAGAAAGAAATAATTAGAGTTTAACCAAAAGTGGATGAGACCAAGTATGGGTTCATGCATGGGAAATTGGATATTTCTCTAAATTTAGAAAAAATTTATGGGTAGGCTGGGTTATGGGTCTTTAGTGTCAGTTTGTCAATCAAACACCGAAATATCACAAATGCGTTCTTTCGAACACCTTATAAGTATGACTATTTGAAGAATTTATGCTCTCAATTCATATCCTTATGTCTAAGAGATACTATTAAATAAAGTAATTTAAGTTCTTTTTCACTCCCATTCCTCACCCATCTCCCCTTTGTCAAGGATGATAAAGGTTCAAGGGTAATTTGAGGTTGCAACCTCTAATTCTAAATTAAAACACGGAATAGATACAAAATCAATGTCAATTATCTAATTAGAAAGACAAATAAATGATACCTATAAAATAATCACAATCAATTTATGCATAGAACCAAGATAAGAAATTAGTTACTCATAGAGAGAGAATGTAGAGATATATTCAGATTCTCTTCAATTGATCCATTAAATCATAAGATAATACAATATTCAAGCGTCAGATTTAATAAATCATCAGTTAAAACCACTAATTTCTCAATTTAAATATAATTGCAATGTTTCTAAGCATAATAAAATTACAAGAACGTTAAAATTTAGCTTGAAAACCCTTATTTAGATCCAAAATTCATATTTCAATGAAATTGAGAAAATACCACCACACTGATGACCAGTTAGTGTAGGTGCCAGTGCATGTGGATGACTTTCATGCATATGTCACTCACATAGGTTCCATTGGTACCTCACATGGGCCACCCTTATGTGTCGGTCCCTCAGGTATATGCACAGGTGGCCCCCGATAAGCCCAAGTAAACTTTTAAGCTCCATTTCTTCTATTTTGATCTCCACTTGACTCAAATGACTTGGTCAACTTTATTTTCAACCTTTACCAGGACAAGTGATCATTATACATGATATTATCCTTGAATCAATGGAAAAATATGATAATTTAAACTTACAAAGTACTAACAAGTCATCAAATTGGTGACTCATCAAGGGATGTGTTGATGGTTTCAAAGTTGTGATTCTGCAAGCGGATCCCACATAGGATTTTGACTCAATTTTGAACCCAAACCATAAAAATTCACTGTGGGTATCATTATATTAATATTAATATGTAGCTCACTATTTTGATAGCATGGTGCAGAGGCTTCTTAGAAGGAAAAATCTCCAACTTAGCAGACTTTAGTGAGTATTCTTCGACGTCTAGGTAGACAAGGCTTACTCTCCTCATAGATTGAGTTTTATTAAGCTATCATTATGATATTATGCTTGTCTTGTGTTGGTAAATTATGACTCTATTGTATAGTTAGCAAAATTTAGGTTATTTAGCCAGTTAGTGAGCCGTATTAAGGAGAATTTGCCTTTCCCATCCATTCCTTGGAATGAATGGCTACCTTAGGACTTAATGAGAGTTTTTAGCACCTTGTATAGAGACTTTGTAACCTTAGTCTAGCTTGGGGTAGAAATTACCTTAGAATAAACTTTGGGGTTAGAAGCGGGTCCCCCCAATCCCATTTTAGGTCAATATTATAATAAGCTTATTTTATGCGTAAGAGTTCCTCTCTTGTCATCTTATTTGTTTTATTGAGCCTTTGGAATGATTTAGACACTTTTTAACTTTTGACTAGACTTGTTCGAAAGATTTATATAAAGATTAGTTTGCGTTCGACAATTATGATAGTAAGACCGATTTGAAACCAAAACCTATGATACTATTTTTTATTCATGTTTGATATTTATGATAATATTTCCAGTTTGAGCCTATATTAAGGGATACTTATGAGGATTATGGAACAGGCTCAACTCTGGTGTTTATGGTATAGGAGGATTCAATAGTTATGATTTTGAGTTTCAGATTCTTTAGGATTATTACTATCAGTATTTCTTTCCTAGTTACATCCACCAGGATTATGGGGGCTAGGTAAATTATTTACTTATTTTTGCACCTTCTGGGATAATGGGTTCCCAAATAGGCTTTAGTTGGTTAGATTGTTTTTTATATTATTTACTAAGTCATTTATTTTATGTATTCAGAGCATTATTCTAGGTTTTCCCTTTTCTTGACTTTGGTTTACTATATCGCATTTTATTATACTTTTCTTATGATATAGATCAGTCAGCCGATGATGCCTACTGAGTATCTATTGTTTTAGTACTCATACTATACTTTTGTATCTTTTTTCGGTATAAATCTGAGTACTAACTGCCACCATTAATGTCCGTACTACTGCTGGTCTGAGTTCGGAGATAAGTGAGCTTTTAGAGATGGACTTTCTCTCCTTCTTCTATTTTTGGATGGACATTCTAGTTCAATACTATTGTATATTTGATACTATTGGTACTTTTATTCTTTTGCTAGAGGATCTTGTATCGACCTTAATAGGTAATAGGATATTTTTACTTTTTTCCTTATTTATATCCAGTTGTGCTACCATTCTTATATTTTATGGATTATAATCTAGTTACTTGCATAATTTTGATATTTGCTCTACTTTCCACTAAATAGCCCATTAATTATTATTCCAGGCTATGGTTTTGATTACCTACTGGTTGGTTACAGTAGGGGCTATCATGATTCATAAAATTAGGTCATGATAAATTGGTATCAAATCCTAGGTTCATTGGTATTATTGGTACAAGAGCAAGTGTCTAGTAGAGTCTTACAGATTGGAACAATGATGTCTATTTCTTATCTTCAAGAGGCTATTGGACAATTTTAGGATATCCTCACTTTCTTTATTTATTTTGTGCTATGAGTCTGAGTGAATTTCTAAAATTTACCTTATTTCACTTTTTCTCAGATGGCCAGGTTACGAGCTACTGTTACTGGAGATAGGGAGCCCAAGTCTGCGACTAGGGTACTATCAAAGGTCATGGTTGACCTAGAATTTTAGGGCAGGCGAGAGCTGTATCCCTAACTAGAGTTACATATAAGGAGCCTTTCACCAGATCCTATTTCTAGTTCCTCACCAGAGATTCCTCCACCCTAGCCGTGGTGGATTATGAGGCAGCGTAGGTTCTACTGGGGTTTATTCCTTTATTACTTCTCAGAGATATATTAGTTCAGTTGTTGGGTTTGGTTTGTGATTCACCATCTAATAGTGTTTAGTATATAGATTAGAGTGGTATAGAGGTAGAGGCACAGTTTGTAGCTCCAACCCCTAGAGTTGAGACCCATCCAATGTTGATAGTTGCTCAGCCGGTAGTCATCCAAGGAGCAGATGATGTGGGCCGGTTGTTGAGATTGACTCTACCTAGGTTTTTCTGAGGCACCAAGCCAAAATGTACTCAATTTCTTGACTATTTGTAAGGATTGGGTCCATAATTTAGGCCTGGTTGAGACTTACAATATTGATTATACTACTTTTTAGTTTAGACTGGCAGCTAGACATTGGTGGAGAGGTTTGATTCCGGGCCAGCTGGATCTCCTCCTTTGACATGGACTCAATTTTCTAAGGTTTTGTTGGAGAAGTATATGCCTTGTAACCTTAGAGAGCATCTTAGAGATCAATCTTAATATTCGAGAAGGGTTCTTTGACCATCTTAGAGCATGAGGCTCGGTTCCATAAATTATCCAAGAATGCTACAACTATCTTATCGACTGAGTATGAGTGGATTTAATATTTTGTTTAGACGCTGAGACTTACTCATTGCAGGGCTACCTAGAGTTTAGTTACTGCTGATAGGTGTTTTATTGAGGTCTTTGATTATGCTGTGACCATGAAGGAGATACATAGCGAGGTGCAAGGGGGAAGTGATATGAGATCGTATTACTAGGGTAGTTTCAGTGGGAGCAGAAGTGGATCATGGTTTAGAGGCAGAGATTCTTAGGATAGATATCCTTTATATCATTCTTATCAGCACTAGAGTCAGTCTAGTAACCCCATTCGTACTATACTTTAGATTATTGATGAGGGTCAACCTAGTCACATTGACTATCCTAGAGTGAGTAATGGCCAGTCTTTGAGATGTGCACCATCTTTGTTTTTTATCCAAGGTTTCTATTTTAGACGAGCCGAATCTTTTGGACCGAGTAAAGCGGCAAGGGCGTGTTATAATTGTCGAGCATTCAAAAAATATTCTAGAGAGTGTCGGGATAGGTACACCTATAACGCAAAGTGTTTTACCAATGAGAAAAGTTCCATCCCTCAGCTAAAGGTGGTATATAGGGTTATTGGGGTGGTTCTCAGGGTTTTTCTGAAGGTCATCAGGTTGGTAGGATACGTTATCGGTCATATGCCTAACTAGGTGGCGGGTGAGGTCACTTATATGTTGTACCTGGTAAACCAGAGCTAGAGTATTTGGTTGTTGTTATTACAAGTACGATTTTAGTGGTAACAATAGACTTTTTCTTTATTTGATCTGAGATCCACTTATGTTAGAGTTTCTTGGGATTCCTTATTAGTGTCATTACATGTACTACTTCCGTAGGTGATTCTTTAGAAGTGGATCGGGTTTATTGATATGTGTTATGACTATTTTAGAATTTCATACTTAGGTTGAACTTATTGTATTAAATATAATGAACTTTGATGTCATTTTGGGTATGGACTGGTTATTACCCCTATCATGCTGCCTTTGATTGTTTTTCCAAAACTATTTTCTTAGCCATGCCTAATATTGCCAATTGTGTGGCATGAATCTATTAGCCACACGCCGATGGGGATATTTCTTATGTTTGGGATATGAGAGTTTTATTAAGTGTTTGTGAGTCTTATATTACTTATATTCATGATATTGGTGCGGATAGTTCTTTTGTTGATTTTGTTCCTATAGTCTATGATTTTCCAGACGTCTTTTTGATGCGGCATGGTTTCATGGCACTTTTGATACTTAAAACCTACAAAAATATGCAAATACTTAGGCCATTTTGTTAGGCATGAAGTGTGTTTTAAGTGTTTTGCATGATAATTAGGTTGGATGTGGCGTGGAACAAAATTAAATGAAAAATCTTTAAGAATCAAAGTTCTTGACTGGACTACATGTCGTTGGGTCACTCTATAACTCGTAGCCCAGGTCATGCTGATAAGAGTGAAGGCCACTAATTCGAGGAGTGAAGTTGAGGCTGATTTTGATTCGTTAGGAGTGTCAACGAGTTGTGGTGTGAGTCATTCTAAGAAAATAGGCAAAAGTCCCGAGGATAGCCGTGTTGAAACCCCAGTAGAAATGGATGAAGACTATGAGTCATCACGATAAGGTACAACTCATGTGAGGAGTCATTCTGAGCATGGAGAAAAAGTACTGAAATGTGAAAATGTACTGGAGTGACAACGACTCTAGTCAATGACTCGTAAGGGTATGACCTTGAGTCATTATCACTGACTAAAGAATGGAAGAAACAGAGATGACAATGAGTCACCGCCAGTCCATATGGCTCATCGCTTGAGGCATGACCACATCCGACTTAATTTTCCTATTTTGTTTTGGTTTATGTTTCTTTGTTATTTTTAGAAACTATAACTACCCTTGGGATAACCTTATATCAGGTTACACACTTTATACTCTAACAAACATATTTTGGTTCCAAGATTAGACTTTTGATGTCAAATCTTCTTGTTCTTGGTTTTTGATTATGTAATCGATTTGAGACTTTGGGCTTTATTTGTATATTATTATGAGGTTAATTCTATGCTTTCTTTATTGAGTGTAATGGATTGTTTCACAACTATAAACGGCTAATTCCCTTAGCTAGGGTTGTGTGAACCTTGGTGGGTTAACAAAGTAGGGGAAGTGTGAAGTTTGAATAAATCATTATTATTGCTTGTATTGGGATCTTTTTCATATTATTTGCTTCCTTGGCTATTGCAAAAGCTAAGGACTTACCTTTATCCTGATCATGTTCACAAGAGAAGTCAAGATTAGGAAAAGAAGGTTATAATAGTGATTCGAGGATATCAACCCTTATATAATAACTTGAGACCCATAAGGTGAAGGTTAAATTGGGATGAAAGATAATGGTTAGTAAGGGGACACCTTGAGACTCACAAGTGAGTATCAATGCTATACTGGAAGAAAGACTTCTCATAACCTATGTTGGCTATATAGTTCTGAAACTTAGGGACTGCTACTAAAGGCCTCACCCTGGAATGACAGGTGATCCTTTATCCTTAGGTTCGCTCGGTGCAAAGTTCTACTCCCAACTGAACTGATACTGATATAGATCAAAGTTTAACATGATTCAAAACTGATTATTGCTCAACCTGATAATACTATAGGTATAATGGTACAATATAATCTCAATGGATAGTAACTTTAAATTTGAAACATGCATGAATATTGTAACGCCCCGAAGTTGTACCCCGCATGCTATACGGTTCTTACGACCCCGAAGGACCAACAACTAACCCATGACAGATATTTGCTATGAGCACTGAATAATATACTAAAATAAATATGGAAAATAGGCTGAAATGCCATAAGGTTCAAACATCTAAAATACTGCTAAAAATATCAAACTGTAATGATAATCTGTAAAACTGAATACTATCTGAAAACTAGTCTGAAACGCCTCTAAATTGAATTGTCTGAATGTGGAGTTGATGGGAAATCCCCAAACTAACTCCATCTACTGAAATGCTGAATCTACTAAAATAATAAAATAAAAGAATATCCAGGAATGATAAGGACTCACTACTAATATACTACTGTTGGCTGAATCTGAATCTATCTATGCGCAATGGGGAGCCTGAGCATCTGAACCTATGATATAAGACATCATAGTGCAAATAAAGAGTATGCGTTAGTACGTGGAATGTACTGGTATGCTGATGGGGTAAGGCTGAATGCAAGGGTTCATATGCATGAACAATAACTGACAGTATGATATAAAGTAACTGAACATTAGTGTATATTAATAACTGATACTACTGTAAATACTGAGTGTGCACTAAATGTGCATATAAATAAATACTGTGACTAAGCTTGTCTGAAGCTAAGTCCTAAATTATGATACTGAGTAACTAATATCTAAAGTTATCGATTACTCATTTACTGATACTAGTTGACTGAATCTGACAGTCTTGATTCTGTAAAACTAAACTAAGTTCTATTCTAAATATTGAAACTAAGACTGTGGGAGGTAATCATCTAACCAACATACCCCAAATAAGATAAAATAACTGAGTTGGGGTCCAACCTGTGACCCCAGTTGGAAGAGAGTCAGTATCAAGTTGTAAGGTTAAAACAACTCATCAACCCTCAACTGTCAGGTTAAATATCACAACTTACGCTGGCTACGTAGTTCTGGAATGCAAAGATTACTTCTAAGGATCACACCCTGTACTGGTAGGTGAGCACTCATCCTTGGGTTCACTCGATGCTGAATCCTACTCCTAATTGAAAGACACTAAACTGATTGTACTGAACTGATACTAAGTTTACTAAATTTTCTTAAGTTCTGTAGCTGACTGAGTTCTACTGAGTTCTATAACTGACTGAGAGTACTACTGTTCGTGACATGACTGAGGTTCTGTAACTGACACCGACTCTAGGCACAACTAAATTTTTGGGTATTAAATACGCCAGGACTCGATAGCATGAAAAATAAAGAATAATATACTCTTGAAAATCTTAATCATTCATAGAGACATTTTCTCAAACACTTGTAGGGCATAAGCTTATACATATACTAACATGCCATGATTTCATTAATTCATTCACATGGGCATTCTATCAAACACCTATAGAGCACAACTTAATGCACATAATCATGGTTAACACATAAGCATGTCAATTACAATTCCCTAACTTGTAAATTTATGGATTATGACATGGGAATTTCACAATTCAATGTACATGCTATTCAAACTTCATGAAATCTACAATTAATCATGAATTGGAACTCATTTAATATCTAGAACACTAATACAATCAAATTTCAAGCATAAAAATCATGAATCGTTGATCTTAAAGTTTTAAAGGTGGATTCGTGGACTTTAAGGGTGAAAGGGACCCATAGATGAACACCTAACATACCCTGGAATATTTGTTCTTAAAGATTCTTGAGATTGATCTTGATTTCTTGGATCTAGAGTTTGTTTTCTTAAGAGAGAATGCTTTTAATTTGGGGGAAAATTGATTAAGAATGACCTTTAAAACCTTTTTAGGGATTAAATCCCGTATCTGGGCATGTAAAAATCATAGAAAAAGACCAATTTATCCCAGTACGTCACTTTTAATTTTTGAGAAATTTTACCGACCTAGAACCCTGGCATGATGCGGTGCTATTATTTTGTGTCTATAGAAAATGATAACTGGGAACTGAGGGCTTGGCGCAATGAGGTGGGATTGCGACGCCCCATTTGTTCTGAAATCTAGACTCACCGTCATGCGGTGGGATTGCGTTAATACACTAGAAAGTGACAAACATGAAAATGATCCATGGCGCGATGCGCCAATATCCTGGAGAAACACTAGAAAATGACAATTGTTATTTTGACATACTCCGCGATGGTGCTACTGGCCTGAATGACAGTGTTTAACGACTGAAACTTAAAATAGCCATAACTTCTTACCCGGTTATCGGATTTAGGTGAATTTTATATCGTTGGAAAGATAATTCTATTTCCTATGCAATAGAAGGCTATAAATTTTAAAATACTGAGTATTTAAAATATTTTATATTAGATAACTCATGAACGTAGAGTTAAGTTATGTGTGAGAAATACGGGGTATTACAATATCTCCCCTTGGGAACAATCGTCCCCGAATAAAACTGATTAAGCTGAGACACTGATAGAATGAGTTAACATGCTTAACATGCATATCTGATGCATGACTACATGACTGAAGCTACTGAGAAGATGGGTTTTTATATTAAACATGCATATCTGAAGCATGAGTACATGACTGAATTAATTCATGAATGCATGACTGAATATGCAACGATAATGAATACCAAGTTTATAATTATATCTGAACAAGGAACTGAGTAAAGCTAAGGAAAACTGTTACCTTAAGATGGATCTGAGTTTGCAGAGAAGAGGTGAGGATACTTGGTTCACATATCTGCTTCAAGTGCCAAAAAACTTTGGCCAAGGGAACTTCTTTGTTCCTCAGGCGAATCTGATAATCGAGGATCTAGACTGGAACCTCTTCGATAGAAAGATCATTTTGAATATTTACATCCTCTTAAGGAACTTTGACTGCTGGGTCACTAATGCATTTGTTTTGCAAGGAGACGTGGAAAACTGGGTGCATTGAGACTAGATCTGAAGGCAACTCAAGCTCATAAGTTATCTTTCCAAAACAACTAAGAATTTTATAAGGACCGAAATATCGGGGACTGAACTTTCCCTTCTTGTCGAACCTCTTTACCCCTTCATGGGAGATATTTTCAAGAACACAAAATCACCTATCTCAAATTTGAGATCCTTTCTCCACACATTTGTGTATGATTTCTGTCAGTTTTAGGAAGCCCTAAGTCTTTCTCTGATTAACTGAACCTTCTCTAAGGCATCGAATACTAGATCATGACCTACTAATGTGGCCTTACCTACTTTGAACCAACCAATTGGAGATCTGTATCTCCTACCATAGAGAGACTCAAATGAAGCCATCTGAATATGATAATGATAGCTGTTATTGTATGCAAATTCAATCAAAGGAAAGTGGTCATCATAACTACCCTTAAAATCGACAACGCAGGCTCTTAACACATCTTCTAGAGTCTGAATGGTCCTTTCTACTTGACCATCTGTCTGAGGGTGGAAGGTTGTACTGAGGTGAACTCGGGTACTAAGACCCTTTTGGAATGCTTTCCAGAAATAAGAGGTGAACTAGGTACCTTTATCTAAGATAATGGATACTGGAACTCCGTATAACTTGACCAACCCTCTAATATAGAGTTTACCAAGTCCTCAGCTGAATAGCAAGTATGAACTAGCAAGAAATGAGTTGATTTGGTCATCCTGTCTATGATAACCCATATAGAATCATGATGATGATGAGTACAAGGAAAACCCATCACAAAGTCCATGTTCACTTCTTCCCATTTCCATGTGGGAATACTGAAATCCTACATAGACCCACTAGGCTTCTGGTGCTCAATCTTAACTTGCTGACATGTAGAACACTTAGCTACAAACTTAACAATATCTCTCATCATCCCACTTTACTAATAGATCTCCTACAAATTGTGGTACATCTTAGTGGCCCTTGGACGATAGAGTAACTCACACCATGCACTTCTGCAAGAATTCATTACCTTAAGTCATCTACACCCAGCACACATAGCCAACCCCGATAACGTAATACACTATCTCTCTCTTGGGAGAAAACCTCTATTTTCTGATCTCTGGCTGACTCTTTCAACTTAACAAGACTGGGATCTCTATCCTGCTTTTCCTTTACCTTAAAATCTAGAGAGGATTTGGAACTGTTCTAAACCCATATATTGCCTTCTACTGAATCGACTAAGCAAACACTTAGTCAGTAAATCTAATGAACTTCCTGAGCTAACTTCTTCTTATTGTTCTCCACATGAGCAACACTACCCATAGACAGTGTACTGAGAGCATCAACCATTACATTAGCCTCGCCCAGGTGATACAAAATACTCATATCATAATCTTTCAATAACTCTAACCACCTTTTCTGATGCAAATTTAAATCTTTCAGAGAAAAGACATACTGAAGGCTTTTGTGATCTGTGAACATATTAATATATACCCCATACTAGTAATGCCTCTAAATCTTTCAGGCAAATACTACAGCTGCTAACTCGAGTTCATGGGTCGGGTAATTCTTCTCATGAGGCTTAAACTGTCTAGAGGCATAGGCTATGACCTTAATTCTATGCATAAGAACATAACCAAAACCTACTCTGGATCTATCACAATACACAACAAACCCATCTGAACCATCCGGTAGAGTCAAAACTGGGGCTAAGGTGAGTCGAGTCTTCAACTCCTGAAAACTCTTCTCCTAGGAATCTGACCACTAAAATTAGACTTTTTTTTGAGTCAATCAAGACATGGGGATGCAATAGACGAAAACCCTTTAACAAATCAACAGTAATAGCCAGCTAAACTTAAGAAACTCCTGATATCTGATGGAGAGATAGGTGTAGGCCAGTTTCTCATTGCTTTAGTCTTTTAAGGATCAACACTAATGCCATCACTATAAATAACATGAACAAGGAACGCTACTGACCTTAGCAAAAATTCACTCTTACTGAATTTGGCGAATAGTTGATGAGTTTTGAGAGTTTAAAGTATGATTATGAGGTGATTTGCCTAATCATTTTTGCTACAGGAATAGAAAGAATTCCATCAATAAAGACTATAATGAACATGTCTAAGTTCTGCTTTACCACTCGGTTCATTAAGTCCATGAAGGCTATTGGGCATTGGTAGGACCAAAGGACATAACTAAAAACTCAAAGTGACCATACCGGGTTCTAAAAGCTATTTTTGGAATGTCATATTCTCTAATACTGAGCTGATGATAGCCTGATCTAAGGTCTATCATAGAAAAGTAACTAGCACCCTAAAATTGGTTGAAAAAGTCATCCATTCTGGAAAGTGAGTACTTATTCTTAACAATGAATTTGTTCAACTGACGATAGTCAATACACATTCTAAGGGAACCGTCTTTATTATACACGAATAGAACTGGTGCGCCCCATGGAGAAATGCTGGGTTTGATGAATCCCTTATCTAGGAGATCCTTCAGTTGTTCTTTTAATTCTCTAAGTTTCACTAGTGCCATTCTGTATGATAGAATAGATATGGGTTGAGTATCTAGGAGAAGGTCTATTCTGAAGTCTATTTCCCTAACTGGAGGAACTCTAGGAAGATCTTCGAGAAACACATCTGAGAATTCATTACTACTGGAACTGACTTAAGAGTTGGAGTTTCTGAGTTAGAGTCTTTGACTTACACAATATGATAGACACATCCTGTGGATATCATCTTTCTCACTCTAAGGTATAAAATCAACTGACCCTTAAGAGCTGTGGTACTACCTCTCCATTCAAGGACTGGTTTATTTGGAAACTAAAAATAAACTATTCTGTTTCTATAATCAACTGAGACATAACATGAGTGGAGCCAATCTATGCCAAGAATGACATCAAAATCTAACATCTCTACTTCTACAAGGTCTGCTGAAGTAAATTACTGAGATATAATAATCGGACAGTTCCTGTATACCCCTTGGGCTATAATAGATTTACCTACTGGGGTAGAAACTGAGAAAGGCTCTGCAAAGATTTTTGGATTAACTCCAAAGTTAACGACTATATAGGGAGTTACAAAATATAAAGAAGCTCCAAGATTTAGCAAGGAATAAACATATAAATGGAAGATTTATAACATACTAGTGACCACATCAGGAGAATTTTCTTGATATTTTCTAGAATAAAGTGCATAAAGCTTATTTTGGCGTTGCTCACTGGTGGCACTAGAAGCGACACTCTGCTAATTCGGGTGACCTGACTGAGCTGAAGAATGAGTATTATAACCTTGACAACCTAACTGAGGATAATCTCTAACTCTATGGCCAGGCTTTCCACACCCAAAACAAACATCACTGCCAGCTCTGCAGACACCCTTGTGGTTTTTATCATATTGCTGACATAGAGGATTTATTCGTACACTGCTGATACTACCTTGAGACATAGATCATGGCGCCTTATCATTATTACCATTTTTGAACATAGGTACTGGAGCACTGGCTGCAGACAAAACTAGAACCAAAGACTTTGGATTAAACTGGGAACGGTTACCACCCTCTGACTTAGGCTGATTGAAATTGAAGCTATCTATTCTAGCTCTATTGTTTTGACTTTCTCTCTTTGATCTTAGCCTCTTCTATCTACTTATCATGGATCATAAGTCTGTATATGTCCATCTCCTTAATCAACATCGCTGTTTTACACTTCTTACTACACTATCTGACACTTCAGATATGAACTTGCTCAATTTGGACCTATTGTCTGCTACTACATAGGGAACATATCTAGCTAACTGAGTAAAATTGAGGGAATATTCTTTCATGCTCATACTGCCTTGCCTAAGGCTGATGAACTCTAACACCTTGTCTTCACTCAGCTCTAAAGGAAAGAATCTCTCTAGAAAAGTAGTAGAAAACTCTTTCCACTCGATGGGCTATGCATCTGTGCCTCTTTCTACCTTCCATTATTTAAACAACGTATGAGCTACATCCTATAGTTGATAGGTAGCTAACTTAGCACTCTCACTGGAAGTCATTCCCATAATGCCTGTGACTTTTAGAACCTGATCGATGAACAACTATGGATCCTCTTCTGACTATGGGAGGATTCATTCGGGTGAAGTCCCAAATCTAGGCTACAACAGTATTGGCCGCTGGGTTGGCTTAAACAATAGTTGTCCGTTCATTCTATGCTGTGACAAAATTAGCTAGAGTAGCGAATACAACTCTAAATTCTTCATGGGAGACATGCTCGTCCAAGAGATCTGCCTAAACGGGCTAAGGTTCTGTCTAATTTTCGGTACTCCTTTTGTTAGTATTTTTGGGAGGCACGTTCTGTAAACAAAAAAAAGAGAAAATGGATTAGACTGAGAGTTTAACTTGAGCTCATGCTCACTCACACAATATGAATACTGAAAGAATGGAAAATTATTCCTAAAATATATCATAGCCCTCTGTCCAAAAGTTTTGCGTGCTACACACCCATGCACAAGACTCTACTAGATATGGCTTTCAGACTTCCTAAAACACTGTTTAACCTTAGGATCTGATACCAAGTTTGTAATTCCCCAAGCCTATACCCCAGACTCTACACGGTGCATAAGACCCCAAAGGACAATAAGCTAACCCATGATTGATATCTTCTATGAGCACTGAATAATATAGTAAAATAAATGTGGAAAATAAGCTGAAATGCCAAAAGGTTCAAGCAATATGAAATAGTGCTAAGAATATCAAACTGTAATGATAATTTATAAAATTGAATACTATCTAAAAATTAGTCTGAAAAGCATCTAAACTGAACTGTTTGAATGTGGAGTTGATGGGACAATCCCCCAACTAACTCTATCAACTAAAATGCAGTGTCTACTAAATAATAAAATAAAAGAATATTCTCAAATGATGAGGACTCACTGCTAATCTACTACTGTTGGCTGAATCTTAATCTATCTATGCATGATCAGGAGCCTGAGCATCCGAACTTATGATATAAGACATCATAGCACAAAGAAAGAGTATGCGTCAGTACTTGGAATGTACTGGTATACTAGATGGGGTAAGGCTGAATGTAAGGGTTCATATGCATGAATAATAACTGACTGTATGATATAAAGTAACTGAACATGAAAGTACATAGATAACTGATACTACTGTAAATATTGAGTGTGCACTAATGTGCATATAAATAAATACTGTGACTAAGCTTGTCTGAAGCTAAGTCTTGAATTTTGATACTGAGTAACTAATATCATAAGTTACTGATAACTCATTTACCGATATTGGTTGATTGTATCTAACTGTCTTAATTTTGGAGAACTAAACTGAGTTCTATTCTGAAGATTAAAATTGAGACTGTAAGAGGTAATCATCTAACCAATATACCCTAAATAATATAAGATAACTGAGTTGGGGTCCAAGCTATGACCCCAGTTAGAAGGGTGTCAGTACCGTGCCACAGGTAAAGACAAATGAAGAGTTACCCTCATCTGGTAGGTACTCTAATGAGAATGGTGGAACCCTCATCTATAAGGTTAAAACACCTCATTAACCCTCAACTATAAAGTTAGATGTCTCAACCTACGCTGGCTACGTAGTTCTCGAATGCAATGATTGCTTCTAAGGATCGCACCCTCTATTAGTAGGTGAGCCCTCATCCTTGGGTTCACTCAGTGCTGAATCCTACTCACAACTGAAAGACACTGAACTGATTATACTGAACTGATACTGAGTTTGCTAAATTTTCCTATGTTTTGTAACTGACCGAGTTCTATTGAGTTTTGTAACTGACTAAGAGTAATACTAATCATGACATGATTGAGGTTCTATAACTGACACTGGCTCTAGGAACATAGCTAAATTATCGGGTATTAAATACCCCCAGGACTCGATAGCATGAAAAATAAAGCATAGTATACTCTTTAAAATCATAATCATTCATAGAGATATTTCTCAAACACTTGTAGGGTATAAGCTTATACATATACTAACATGCATGATTTCATTAATTCATTGACATGGACATTCTATCAAACACCTAGAGAGCACAACTTAATGCACATAATCATGGTTAACACATAAGCATAGCAATTATAATGCCCTAACTTGCAAATTCATGGATTATGACATGGGATTCATAATTCAATGTATATGTTATTCCAACTTCATGGAATCTACAATTAATCCTGAATTGGAACACATTTAATATCTAGAACACTAGTACAATCAAATTTCAAGCATGTTAATCAAGAATCGTAGATGTTGAATTTTTAACTATGGATTCATGGAATCTATGGGTGAAAGGGACCCATAGATGAACTCCTGACATACCTTGGAATATTTGTTCTTGAAGATTCTTAGAGAAATTCTTGAGATTGATCTTGATTTCTTGGAGCTAGAGTATATTTTATTGAGAGAGAATGCTTTTAATTTGGGGGAAAATTGATTAAGAATGACCTTTAAAATGTTTTTAGGGATTTAATCCCATATCTGGGCATGCAAAACTTATGGGAAAAGACCAATTTATCCCTGTACGTCACTTTTAATTTTTGAGAAATTTTCCTGACCTGGATCCCTAGCGTGATACGGCGCTATCACGCCATGCTCTAGAAAATGACAACTGGGAATTGAGGGCTTGGTGCGACGTGGTGGGATTGCGGTGCCCCTTTGGTTTTGAAATCTGTAATCATCATGACGCTATGGAATCATGTTGATACACTAAAAAGTGACAAATATGAAAATGAGCCTTGGCGTGATACGCCAATATCGTGGAGAAACACTGGAAACTAACAATTGTCATTTTGACATACTCCGTGATGCGCTACTGGCCTGAATGACAGTGTTTAACAACTGAAACTTAAAATAGCCATAACTTCTTACCCGATTATCGGATTTTGGTGAATTTTATATTGTTGGAAAGCTAATTCAATTTCCTATGTAATGGAAGCCTCTAAACTGAAATATAATGAGTATTTCAAAAAATATATATTTGATAACTCATGAACTGAGGGTTAAGTTAAGCTTGAGAAATACGGGTATTACAAATATCTAGGTATCAGATGTTTATAACCCACCAGTAATGAATGATACATTAAATATGATAACATTATTAGAATATTGTAAAGAATTTCATAACTGGAGACCGCAAAACATAATATCTTATTAAACTAAGGGAATTTATAATTCTGAGTATGGAAAGATGCCAAGCTCATGAAAATAACATATACACATGGTTCAATTACAAGGATAAACTAAAATTCTAAGAGAATTCATACGTGCCATGGAACCCTAAGCATGAAGGATAAGTTAAACTTGAGGGTTTTAGGAAAACTTTGGGACTCAATAGGTGAAATGGGCCCATTGATGAATATCCCACATACCTGAATATAGAAGCCTTAAGTGATTTCTTGAATCAAGCTTAAACTTAAATAATCAAAGTTTGCTATAGAGAGAGAAATAAATCATTTCTTTTGATTTCTTTGAGTTAAATTACGCTTAATCATGGAATTGAGGGTTTTTGGTATTTTATACCCCCCTTTGGGAAGCCTACACGATGTGGCTTAGGATTTTAAAATAGTGGGAAAAGTCTTAAAAGCCCTTGAAAATCATGCAGGAATCTGGGTTCCATTCGTTACGACTCACCCTATGACTCATGACGTCTTTTTATGAGTCATAGTCTGATTCATAATCTAGGGTCCTAGGACCTTAGGTCCTTACTACTTTGACTACGACTTCCCTGAAATGGCTCATTATGATTGACTATAAATCATTAGTTAGAGTCGTAGTCTGAAACTTGGGTCTTGGATCATTCACTAGTTAGTCTATGAGTCTGCATTTTGACACATAATGTATGACTATAAGTTAAATGCTAGACTCGTAACCAAAGAACTGGGTTCTTTGCGGGACACTGTTGTGACCATGAGTCCCTCCTTATGACTCGTAGTCACTGATTACGAGCCATAAAGTTGAGTTGTAATCTGTGGGTGCATAACTTGGGGCCTTCACTAGAGTGACTACGTCTCACTTATGATGACTCATCACGTGTGGTAGCGACTCATTACTTGAGTCTTGTCACGACAATGTGTTACACCCTTAGGGGAAAGTTTCCACAAATTCTTGCCATGACATCAAATTAAGACAAGACTTGAAATGTTAGAAAGCTAATTTGGTGGCCTATCTCTTGAGGGGTGTAAAGCTTGAAATTTTTTGATATTATAGTGATTCATAAGTTCAAAGTGAAAAAAAAATGCAAAGTCAATCCAACTAGTAGTCTAGCTTCTTATTTATTTATTTATTTATATAATATCACTTTTTTGTTTTGTTTTTGTCCTGTTTTGATTTGTTTTTGTAGATTTAGGGGAAGTGTGAGTACCTAAATTTAAATCTAAGATTTATACTTTAGTGTGGGATATGCGCGACCCTTGATGAAAATTGAAGAAACATGTTACTAGTTAGGCCCTAAAGGGTCTCAGAAAGTATCTTTCACCCACATTTCATTTTGTTTATTGCTTTGGATGCACCACATGATTTTAAGTGTGGGGTGGGATATCCTTCAATATTTGTTAAGGGTAAAATATGCTATAGGTCTTATTTACTTATTTTTGTGGGAAAAAAAGAAAAAAATGAAAAAGACTAAAAAAAATACAAAAAGATTTGACTTTTATTCTTTAGATTAAAATTTTGTTTTTATTTTTTTATATCTTTAGTTTCCTACCCTTGATATTTCTTTTTGATTCTTTTTCGAAGGGGCCCCTTTGAATCCTATTTTTTTTAGGAATATATTTTTTCTTCTTTTATTATTTTATTTGTTGGTGTATTTTCTTTTGAGAGAAGAAAATATTTTATTTGGTTGATACTACAATATAGACAAAATTTTAAGTAGTACTTTTCTGTGAATGCTTGAGTATAGAATAAATAATAAACTTTTTGATATCTAGGCTCATGTTTGTGACTATATATAACTTATTCTTATTTTTGTATCCTTTTATGACCCTATATGTCTTAGAAGTGGAATTTATCCATCTTAATTGATAATTGTGCCATGTGTGGTGAGGATTTTTGGTATATATTCCATATTTTTATGAGACGACTGCCAGTTACATTAGGGAGACCACTAGAGAGCTATTGGGTATCTCGAGAGGTCAATCTAGTAAGCATTAAGCAGACTGATGGTGGAATAAAGAGGTTAAGAGAAATGTGGAGTCTAAGAAGGTTGCTTATGCTAAGTTGCTTAATAGAAAGGATGATGAGGAAAGGTATTCAAATAAAGAGGTGTATAAGGTATCTAGAAGAGAGGCTAATTTAGCAGTTATGATGGCTAAGACATCAAATTTTGAGAGCTTGTATGCGGCTCTAGAGGAAAAAGACGGGGATAAGAAGTTGTATAGGCTTGCCAAGGATAGGGAGCCAAGGGAGCATAACCTTTACCAAGTGAAGTGCATCAAAGGAGAGGATGGTATAGTATTGGTTGAGGATGCCCTCATTAGGGAGAGGTGGCAGTTATATTTTCAAAAACTTTTGAACGATGAGGGGGACAAAGGTTTTGTATTGGGGGACTTAGAGAAATCTTAGGAATGCCGCGGTTATGGTTATTGTAGGCATATAAAACTTGAGGAGGTCAAGAGAGTTATTTATAGGATGTGGTGGGGTAGGGCGATGGGCCAAACGAGATTCTAATGGATTTTTGGAAGACCACTAGCCGAAAAGGTTTGAAGTAGTTGACAAGGATATTTAATAGTATTTTTAAGGCAGTGAAGATGCCTGAATCATGGAGGTAGAGTAAGATGATTCTAGCATATAAGAATAAGAGAGACATTCAGAGTTGCAACAACTATAGAGGTATTAAGTTGTTGAGTCATACTATGAAGGTTTGGGATAGGGTGGTTGAGTTGAGGCTGAGAAGGATTATGACTATCTCTGAGAATTAGTTTGGTTTCATGAAAGGTTGCTTGAATACTAAGGCCATTCACCCGATGAGGAGATTGGTGAAGCAGTTTCAAAAGAGGAAGAAGGACTTGCACATGGTGTTTATTGATCTTAAGAAGGCATATATCAGAGTTCCCAGGGAGATTCTGTGGAGATGCTTGGAGGATAGAGGGGTGACCATGGAATACACTAGGTTGATTTAGGACATGTATAATGGTTTGAATACTCGTGTGAGGATGGTAGGTGGAGATTCAGAGTACTTCCCAATTCAATAGGGTTGAACTAGAAATCGACTCTTATCCCATTTTTATTTGCCTTGGTGATGGATATTTTGATGCGACATATTCATAGGGAAGTGCCTTGGTGTATGTTATTTGTAGATGACGTGGTACTAATTGATGAGACTCAGGGAGGAGTTAATGATGAGTTGGATATTTAGAGATAGTCGCTTGAGTCTAAATAATTTTGGTTAAGAAGAACCAAGATGAAGTACTCGGAGTGTAAGTTCAGTAATGTGTCACAGGTGGTTGTGAAGTAGGACTCTCAAGCCATTTAGAAGAGGGAGAGTTTCAAGTATCTAGGGTCTATGATTCAGGGTAATAGTGATATTGATTAGGATATCACGCATTGTATTGGGGCAGGGTTGTTGAAATAGAAGCTCACTTCGAGATTTCTATGTGATAAAAATGTGCCCCCAAATCTTAAAAGTAAGTTCTATAGAGTGGCAGTCCAACCGACTATGTTGTATGGAGTAGAGTGTTGGCCAGTTAAGAACACCCACATCCAAAAGCTGAAGGTGAAGGAGATGAGAATATTGCGATGGATATGTAGATATACCAAGAAAGATAGGGTGAGGAATGAGATTATTCAAAAGAAGGTAGGAGTTTCTTCAGTGGAGGACAAGATGTAAGAAGTGAGGTTACGTTGGTTTGGGCATGTGATGAGGAGGGGCTCTGATGCTCTAGTGCAGAGGTATGAGACACATACTATGGATGGTTTTAGGTAGGGTAGAGATAGACCAAAGAAATATTAAAGGGAGATGATTAGGAATGATATGGAGCAGTTACAACTTACGAATGGCATGACCCTTGATAGAAAAATATGGAGGACATGAATTAGCGTAGAGAGTTAGGGGGTGGGAATGCGTCGGTAATAGTAGGGGAGAGTTCTTTTGTGTTTGAAGTTTCCTGTTCATGGTGTAGTGGCTGTAGGATTATCTTGTGGCTAGCGGTGTTAGTTTATTTTTCATACCGTACTAGTTTATATGCACTTATCTTTTGTGTTTGTTATATTGTTAGTTTATTTTAAGTACCATACTAGTTTATATGTACTTATATTTTGTGTTTATTATACTATTATCGGTCCTAAGATGGGGGTCTATCGGAAATAACCTCTCTACTTCACCTGAGGTAGTGGTATGGTCTGTGAATACTCTACCCTTCCCAGACCCCACTATGTGGGAATACACTAGGTATGTTGTTGTTGTTGTTATTGTTATTATTATTCCATATTTTGCATCTCACCCTAGAACTTGCCCTGGATGTTATTGAAGTAAAATTAAAGGTATTGTTTTGTTTAGAATATGATAATAGGATTTCTTTGATATGTCTTGTAAATTTTAGCCTTTTCAAATATTATATCACTAGTTAGTCTCTTTGAGCCCATAGCCTAGTTTTTGGTAATTATAATTTTACCTTGCTCCATCTTTTTTGAATCACTAATTTTCGCACCCTACTTTCTTGAGCACTATAGCATAGAATGAGTCAAAAGTTGGTAAATTTTAAGAAAGTGGATGTTAAGTGTAATAGGTAACCAATGATAGCTACAAATTGATGAAAATGCCCTCTTTGAAAGTATGTGACATGAAAAGAAAAAAAATTGATTGACGCATTCTTGGTTTGATGAGAAATACTAGTGAAAGTAATTGATGAAGAGAGGGCTAGTAAAATAATGTGATGAAAATAATGGGTGATGAAGTTTAAAAAGTATAAAGAGCTTAGGAAAGTGTAACTGGCTATTATATAGTGTTTTTACTTGTCCTGTAGACAACATTACAACTCATTAAAGTCCTATTTGATTCTACCAGAACATAATTAATTAGTGGAGATGTACATAATGGGCAAACTTATGGTTCTTTGTGCATAAATGTGAATTTTTTGGTTTGCGTGAAAGTTGTTCTTTGATGCTAAGTCCTTAAATTATATTTTGTCTTTTGAATTAAGTATGTTGACTATTTATTCTTGTGAGGGAACTTGTTTCATGCTAGATAGGTGATGTTATTAAATTTCTTTGACACAAGAATAGATAAACAAACTTAGATTTGATAAGTTAGAGTATATCTTTGAGGTCAGAAGGTTAAATATTTGTTGTTTGTTTATACTTCTTGCATAATGATTGAAAAGTGTACTTGATATTATGAATTGTTACATGGTATGATTGTTTGTAGCAGCCAAAGAGATGGTGTTCCTAGATTTAATTAATTTTGATGAGTTTTAATGCTTGCTCGAGGAAGAATAAGATTCTAAGTGAGGGGTGTTGATGTGAGACCAAAATTACATATATTTAGTTATTATTTACCTCATACTTAATATTTTTATCAATCCATTCTAAGCATCAATTTTATTCATGCTTAATATTATATTTTATGTGTAGAATTAAATTGATTTGAAGATGAAGAAATTTAGAGCAACAGTGGATAAAAGTGGAATGCTTAGTGGAACAGAAGCAAGCACCTGGAAAAAGGAAAGAGTTAGGTAGCAAGCAATAAATGAAATCAAAAGGAAAACAATTGACACATGAAATAGAAATTGGAGGAAATCACGTTCCTGAACTGTTGGTGTAAGATGATGACACCAAAAATAAGGATCACAACTTGAAATGGGTTATATAAATCGGTGCAACAATCCCAGGCCGCGTGGTTTTTTCCATCCATTTTTGGATTCAGTTATTTTATTTTTGGGTTTCTCTTACACCAATGAATATTTCACAAGAATATATTTTATGTAACTTTTGACAATTTTCAACAACTTTTCAGAAGTATGTTATGAACCTTTTATTAGAGAAAGCTTGGAGCCACCGTGGAGGCTGGAGAAAATTGATATATTGTTTTATTCTCCATCTTTATTTATTTTTCTTTGAGAATTCAAAAATTTGAATTTACTCTACTCAACTTGTAAGTTCATAATTATGATTTTGTCTATGATTTCTAATTGTGATTTTTAAGTCATGAGTAGCTAAATCCCACAACTAGGATTATGAGAACTATGATAGATTAACAAAGCAGAGAAGTGCTAAGTCTTGCTTGCTTGATTTTCTTGTATGTATTGTAATTTTCTTTGATTTAATTTCTTTCTTAATGACTACAAACATTGAGAACCTATCTGTATTCGATACTTACTTCAATAGAAAGGTAGAGATTAGGAAACAAAGACCCTTACAGTAATTTGAGGCTACTAACCCTTATCTAATTAAATTGACACTCAAAAGGTAGTAGTTAATTTGGGATCCAGGATAAGGGTTAGTAAAGCGACACTCAGAGGATCAAAAGGTGATGCATGAAATTCACCAAGGGCATGCAAAAGATGGTTGGTGATACGTAACTTGTTAGATTCTGCGTGTAATGCATTGAGAGAGTTTGATGAAGTACGATAAGTATGCGAAGTTAGAAAGTTGGGGAACACAGTCCTAGTTAATCATTTTCATTGATTTTCTCAACATAAATTGATATTTATTTACTTTTTCTTAAATTTATGAACTGTTGACTTGTTCATTTTAATCCCCCACTTTCAAAAATAATTAATTCATAGTCCAATAACCGCATTGACCTAGGCCTTAACTATATTGCTCGTGGGATCGGCCCCAACCTAGTAATTATTCGATGATCACTTTATACTTCATTGTGAGGTATAATTTAGGAGATACCACTTTCCTACTGAACTATGTAGCCTTCCTCTTGAGCATGATGTTGAGTTTATTATTGATCTTGAGTTAGGCATCCGACCTATTTCTATAGAACTATACTGTAGGACTCTGTCGAGCTTAAGGAGCTAAACTCTCAGCTTTAGGATCTTCTGGGTAAGGGTTTCATTAGGCCAAGTCTATCAACTTGGGGTGATCCTATCTTGTTTGTGAAGAAGAAGAGTTATTCTATGCGTATGTGCATCAATTATAGCTAGCTAAATAAGTTGACATTGAAGAATAGGTATCCCATGCCTTGTATTAATGGCTTTTTTGACCAGCTTTAGGGATCGGAGGTGTTCTCTAAGAGTTTTCCAATTATCATCAGTTGAGGATTCAGGTGACATCCCAAAGATAGCCTTCAAGACTTGCTATAACTATTATGAGTTCTTGGTGATGTTCTTTGGTTTGAGCAATGCCCAGCCGTGTTCATAGATTTTATGAACTTCATGTTCAGAACTTATTTGGACTCCTTCATTATTGCGTTCATAGATGATATTCTTTTGTATTTGAAGAGTAAGGAGGGGCATGAGCAACATTTGAGGATTGTACTCCAGACTTTGAAAGATTATAAGCTTTTTGCTAAATTCTCAAAGTGTGAGTTCTGGATAGAGTCTATTACATTCCTAGGATATGTGGTGTCTAAGGATAGGATTATGGTGGGTCTAATAAAGATTATGGCTATTCCTAATTGATGGTTTGTTGAGGGTTTTGCTACAGTTATAGTGCCGATGAATAGATTAACCCAAAATAGGTTCTTTTCTAGTAGTCCGAGAAGTGTGAGTTGAACTTTTAAAAGCTTAATAATTTTATCACTTCAACTTCTATATTGACTCTTCCTATTGAAGGAGTGGGGTTCATCATATATTGTGATATTTTTGGTGTTGGTTTGGGTTATTTTCTGATGCAACAAACCTGAGTTATTTCTTATGCATTGAGGAAACTAATAATTTATGAGTGTAAAACCCCCACTATGATTTAGAGTTGACAGATAGTTTTTGTGGTTAAGATCTGAAGGAATTATTTATATGGCCTTAATTGTGAGATGTAAACTGATTACCATAGTCTTCAGTACCTTATGATTCAAAGAGAGATTAATTTGAGACAATACAGATGGATGGAGTTGCTGAAGGATAATGACATCTCTATTCTATACTATATGAGCAAGATGAATATAGTAGTGGATGCCTTGAGATGAAAGATGGTGAATATGGGTAGTTTGGCTTCTATTTCTATTTCTATGCATCCATTGGCGTAGGACATCTTATACTAAGCCAACTTGATGGTTTGACTTGTTATTTTAGACTACAGGAGAATCCTTTCTAGTGTTGAGGTTGGGGCTACTTTATCTAAGCAGGTTTAGAGTGGTCAGTTTAAGGATAGTGGACTTTGTTGCATCTGTGTTCAGGTACTGAGGGGTGAGTCTAGGATGGCTACCATGGATCTTGAGGGTGTTCTAAGGTATGATGGTTGCATTTGTGTTCCAAAATTTAGAGGCTTGTTTCAGTTGCTATTACATGAGGCTCGCAGCTCCAAATACTCTATCCATCCTAGTAATTAAGATGTACAATAATTTGAGGAAACACTACTGGTGGAGTATTATTAAGAGAGATTTAGTGGCCTTTGTAGCTCATTACCTATGTTGTCAGTAGGTGAAGATTGAGCATTAGAGGCCTGGCGGCTTGATTTAGAGATTTCCCATTCCTGAGTGGAAGTTGGAGAGGATCACCATGGACTTTATTAGTGGTTTTCCTTGCACCTCCCATCGTTCAGACGAAATTTGGATCATTGTAGATTGGTTGATCAAATCAACATATTTTTTTCCTACTTAGATGTTCTTTAATGATGAGAGGTTTTCCCATATCGATGTTCGTGAGAGAGTTTGCCTGCATTTAGTATCCATAACTATTATTTTAGACAAGGGCTCAGTATTCTCTTCTAGCTGATTGATGACTATTTAGGAGGATTTGAGAATTCAAGTGTAAATTAGCATTACTTTTCACCCTCAGACCGACGAGCAGTCGGAGCAGACTATTCAAGTTCTTAACTATATGGTACGGACTTATTTTATGGACTTTGGAGGTCAATGGGAGTAGCACTTAGCATTAGAAGTGTTTACCTATAATAATACCTACCATTTGAGCATTGCTATGAAACCATTTGAGGCAGTATATAGTAGATAATATCGATAACTAATGGGATGGTTTGAGAGCTCCAAGGTTTGTCCCCGTGGTACTAACTTACTTTTCGTGTCGTTAGATAGATTCTGTATGATTTTGGATAGGCTGAGGGTAGATGAAAGTAGGTAGAAATCTTATGTAGATCATATACCTTGAGACTTGAGGTTTGGAGTTGGAGACCGAATATTTCTTTGAGTGTCACTCATGAGGGGCGTGATGAGGTTTGAGAGAAAGGGCAAGCTTAGTACCAGATATATTGGCCTTTTCGAGATACTTCACACAATTGGAGAGGTAGGTTGTGAGCTAGCCTTTTCCCCAAATTATTCCACTGTTAATCTAGTTTTTCATATTTCTATGCTGCGATATTACATACTCGATGAGTCACATGTGCTTCGATGGGAATTGGTTCAGTTGGATGAGAGATTGGCTTTCGTGAATGAGCCAATTCTCATATTAGCCAAGGATGTCATGTAGTTGTGATCTAGAGAAATTTCTGTGGTTAAGGTGTAGTGGTGACACTGCCTAGTAGAGGAGGCTACCTAGGATATTGAGAGCGAGATATGGGCCTAATATCCCCATCTGTTAGAGCCTTTAGGTACATCTTAACCCTCTACTTTCACGGATGAAAGTCCTTTTAGTAGTGGATATTTTAATGACCCTTTAGGTTATTTTCTGCATTCCCATACCATTTTTTGATTTAAATCTTTCCTATAGCTTTCCTAAGTCATTTGCGACTTTCAGGAGTTGTAAGTTTGGTTACTAGTTAGTTTATCTAGCTTTTAGAGAAAATTCCCTATTTTAAAGTCTTCGCTGGTAAGGATTGTCTATCGGGAATTATCTCCTGGTTAATGACATTGTATGCCAATTCTAATAGTTCCATCAGGTTCAGAACATCGATTTTAGGTTAAGGGGACCTTTGGTTTGGGTATCAAGGCTTCCAGACTCATTTTAGGCTATTGGATGAATTTTGATAAAAATGGCCTTGGGTGTGGGTCCCATATTTCATCAAAATAACTTTGGATGGAAATTGTGATGGTTCCTTTGAGTCTAAAATATCGAATCTGATAGGGTATCATAGTTTATTTGAATTCATGAGATTCCAAGTCAATCCCAAGGGATTGATGGGAACTTTGAAAAACTAAGTTTTAGCTGGTGCAACTGCTTAAGTGTCCATGAGAGATGTTTTAGTTGCCAAGCTGGGTCCCCACTTAGTCACGTTAGTAGAGACCTGGCCGATCTAGAGGACGTTGATTAAGAGACGTATTATTCACATTAGTGATAGATAGGTCAGGGGCAAGGGTCGCTTAAGCGTCCATGTGCCTCTTTAGCGGTGATCGTTTAAGCGGTCAAATGGACACTTAAGCGGTAATCGCAGGGCATTTAAATTTATTTCACCCTTCACCCATTTGCTCTCATTTGTTTCAAGCCTCAATACTTTCAAAACCATAGAGATCTTAGAAAAATTAGGAGATTGATCCTTAAGTGATCGTGGGGTGTTCAAGAGCTTTGGAAAGTCATTTACTCATCTCATACTTGTAAGTTTCCATATAATTACTTATTTAATTCTCCAATTTACTCTTAAACCCCTTTTTCCTTGATGGGTTGATTTTGCTGCTGTTTGGGCTCAGAATTTACTCATTCTTGAGGGTAAAGGATCCTAGAGCATAGAAGAACGTGTTGACTGTATCAAAGTTATGATTCTACAAGTAGTCCCCACATACGATTTTGACTAGATTTTGGACCCATAGCATAAAAAAGCACTATAGGCATCATTATTATCGTATTAATATGTAGATCACTATTTTGATTGCATGGCATCGTGTGGAGGCTTCTCGAAAGGGAAAATCTCCAATTTAGTGGATTTTAGCGAGCGTTCTTTGACGTCTATAAAGTCTAGGATTATTCTCCTCATACATTGAGCATTATTATGGCATCGATATGATATTATGCTAGTCTTGGGTTGAGATATTATGACTTGATTTTATATTTAGCAAAATTCGAGTTTTTTTAGCTACATTAGTGAGTCATATTTGGGAGAATTTTCCCTATCCATCCATTCCTTGGATTAATGGTTACCTTAGAACTTAATGAGACTTATTTAGCACCTTATAATGAGGCTTTGGAGCATTAGTCTAGCTTGGGATAGAAATTTCCTTAGAATGGACTTTTGGGGTTAGAAGCAGGCCCCCTACGTTCCACTTTATATTAATATTATTATTATCTCCTTTTAGACCTTAGAGGCTCTCTTCTGTCATCTTATTTATTTTCTTAAGCCTTAGGAAGAATTTATATTAAGACTGGTCTGGGTTTGATAATTATGATATTAAGACAAGTTCGAGTCTAACTCCGTGATACTAATTCAGATTCAAGTCCAATATTTATGATAATATTTCCAATTTTACTCTAGTATTGAGGAGTTACTTATGATAATTAAAGAACTGGTTTAAGTTTGGTGTTTATGGTATGGGAGGATTCGATAGTTATGATTTAAAGTTCCGATTCTTTGGGATTATTATTGTCAATACTTCTTTGTTGGTTGCATCCACCGAGCTTGTGGGGGATCAGTTGGGTTATTTTCTCTTGTTTGCGCCTTCCAGGCTTATTGGTCCCAGATAGGCTATGGTTGGTTACATTTTTTATATTATCTACTCGGTCATTTTTTTCTATATTTGGAGCATTATTACTGGTTTGCCCTTTTTTAACTTTAGTTTACTTTCTCGCATCTTGTTGTACTTTTATTATGATTTAACTCAGTTGACTGATTATGCCTACTAAGTACATATTGTTTTGTACTCATGCTACACTTCTACATTTTTTTGATGCATATACGAGTACTATCTACCACACTATTGATGTCTGTACAAAGGTTGGTCGGAGTTTGGAGAAAGGGTGAGCTTTCAGAGCTAAAGTTGACTTTTTCTCCTTCTTCCATTTTGTGATGGTCTTTCTATTTGAGACTATTTTGTATTTTATATTTTCTAGAGGCTCTTGTACTGACCTTACTAGGTCATGGGATATTTCTACTCTTTTTCTTATTTATCTCCAGTTGTGCTATTGTTCTTATATTTTATGGCTTGTAATCTAATTTCTTGCGTAATTTCGGTATTTACTCTACTTTTCCATCAACTAGCCCATTACTTTTGGTTTTGGGATATGGTTTGATGTACCTACTAACGGGTTAAAGTAGGTTCCATCATGACTCATGTAATCAGGTCGTAACACTCAAGGTCCATGGGTCGTACCCTAATTAGAATCTGCACCGAAAGAATAGTAAGAGTGAGTATGGTCCAGTTTTACTTAGTAGGCGTCATAGACCGATCAAGCAAAGCAAATAACTAATCAAGTAAAGGATACTATGATCACACTTCCCCTCCATAAAGAAAAGTTCCCAAATATGGCACAAACTATATCTCCTAATAATTCTACAAGTATAATAACAATATAGTGTAACTGCATACAGATATATAAAGAAAGGCTAAGTTATACGTTAGCAAACAACATGTGAGAAATACAAATGATGAAATGTAATGGTATCATAAGGAAAGAATGTTTTAATATCACCTCATATACACCTTTTGAGCATAAGATTTCAGGATAGGAGCCATGTGGGGTTCACAACCCATATACTATTACAATCTCATATCTCAATTAACCTTATCGACACATCTCATGATCAAGGCATTTTATACACTGTTTCATTTTCTTTCAAATCAATGTATCTCTGTGGTACCAATTCTATGAATTAGGATGAATGAAATTAGGATGCATGCTCATAGCCAAAAAAATATCATCTAATGAGTCAACTCAATAATGGTATAAATAAGCTCAGACATTCTCAAATCTCAAAAGATCATGATATAATATATCACATGACACCACAATAATAATGTCACTTCCCGAGCTGAGGCCCTAGATGTAATGAGAACCCCGAACCATGAAGGCTCTGGTGCCCCTTTTTTTCTTGCAATCATGCACAACAATCGTTCAATATAAAGAATTTAGGGAAAGACATAACAAAATGGAACCATGGCCAATCTCATAACACTTGAACAATTTGAAAAGAAATTCTTAATATTCAAAACATATGAAACTAGTCTGCGAAATCTCTAACACTACATTATCCAACATATGTCTAAAACAAAACTGGGACAAGGCCCCCAGTCAGACTATAAATAAAAAAATGATAATGTTTATATAAGCCCGGCCTTCCGGAATAGAGAAGGCTCACCACCAGTGAATCTTAAAAACACCAATCTACTGCTTAGCTGGACCCTGGGACTGTGCCTCAGATCCTGAAATATAGGGGTCAATACAGATGTTCTGGTACATAGATCAATCCAAAATAATGTACTTTTATAAAACATAAGTGAGAGTAATTCATAAAATAGTTTACATACCATATATGAAAAACACATGGACATGAATTAAATGACTTCGAAACATTTCTTTGAAATCATGAACCACTCTTTATATTACTTCTGAGCTAGATGGTACACCCTATTATCTGTAATTCCACGGGTTATATAGAATCCACCCTTGACTCGGCGGCAAAGCCTCCGATCCAAGTTTGCCGCAAGGATTGGAGTATCAATAAGGGGAGACACGCAAGGCCACACAACATGGTGTTATGATCCCCAATCAAATCAACATGTCATGGTAGTGCACAAGACCACAAAGAATGGATCCTAATCATAGTCCCAAATTGGGATGACATAAATCAAGGTATATAAGACCACAAAACATGGTACCATAATCACGTGTCGGTAAATCACGATTTCTAGCATTAAGTGTTTCAACTCGTACTTTCTTTGGGTAACTATATAAATCTCTTTAAGCCCATTTTTAACCTTTTCTAGACATGCATCTTTCTGAATTCAAAATCTGAGAAAAATCTGTATTTTAGTCTGTTCTGAATCTGCTATGGCATTCATCTATTTGGTATCATCAGACCAAGAATTGCAAATCATATATCTATGCCATACATTATCATATTATAGCTGTTTCATTCAAATTATGTTTAGACCACCAAGTCATTCAAATAGTATAATAGATTTCATGTTTTCAAAACATATGTCAAACCATGCAAAGATTTTCTTTTTCAACATTTCAAAAAATGGTGGTCAATTTCTCAAACAATCGTGCAATTCCTTTGATTATCACCTTTAGCATTTAAAAACAAGAAATTATCACTCTCTTCGATTCACAATTAACATAAAATCCATATAAGTTGGTAAACCCTTGGTTTAGGCTTTAAGACATGCAATTGATAACCCTTAACTTGTAAATTAACAAATAACATAACGAGAGAGGGAAATTCGTTCTTCATGCCCTCAATTCATATTTTCAAACTTCAAACACATACATACATATCATATATATATGATAAAAAATCAATCTTTAAGGGAAGGCCTCAAGACCAAAACATTATATCGTTCAATAGGTTTCTTAATGCATAACCTTTAATTTGTTTTCAAAACCCTTCATGAGTATATGATTTTATAATTTTTGAAACTTACTAAAATGATTTAAATATGTCCATGTAGTTTAGGAAAATCCCACGTACCTTATGTTATTTAGTTTGAAGATTGGAACTCTAATCTTGACCTTTTTCTTGAAATCTTGAACTTAGAGGAAACCTTAATTTTCTCTTGTTCTTGAGAGTGGAGAGGATTTGAGATATTTTAAAACTGATAAAAGTTGATTAATAACGCTTAAGGGGCAACTTAATTAGTAGGGAACTTTTTTTTTTGGAGTGAGGAAAATAAAAAATTACCCCTAAGGAAACCAAAGAAGTCACAGAATTTCATCAGTTGACGACCATGGTTGATAGCCCATCACTCAGGTGATAGCTCGTCACCTAGGTCGTCAATTTTGGGCTGGATTTTACCACTTACTACCCTAGGCTGACGACTAGGGCTGATGGGTCGTCACTTAGTTGATGGCCCATCAACATTGTCGTCACCTAGTTGATAAGTCATCAACTTCGTCGTCACATTTTGGCAGACACACACTTCAAAGTAAAATGAGCATAACTTTCTACTCCGATATCAGATTAAGGTGAAACCAGTTGCATTGGAAAGAGGACTCAAAGATATTTCTTTTGATATATGGTAGGACATCTAACTACTTATATAATAGGATTAATGGTCATTGAAACTTGACCCAAGCTGAAACATTCAATAAAACTTAATCGATAGAAACGTTCTCAACTTGTCTTTGAGTTAGGAGATATTTGTGAACTCAATTCATATCTAAAGGTATTACCACACTATAGAATAAATCATAACACATATATTAACAAAGAATCATTTGGTTTGGGTCTATACGCGTAGGCGTAACGGTTTGAAATCTAGCCCCAAAAAAATGTGGTGTTACAAATAAAAAATCATGTAAGATATCAATAATATCAATTCAAGCCTCCACTCTGGCATCAAAATAATAACAAAGTTAGTTAATGTTCAAACAAAATCAATACCTTCCTTCATACAAACATCATAATAATAGTAATCTCTCAAGTCCAATGATAATATTCAAGTAAACTCTCTCACATGCAACACGATAAAATAATAATCTCAAAAGATGAATATCATGATAAATCCCAACCCATAACATACTTTACATAAATGGATAACTACCCAACCCGTCCTAAACAAAGTTAAGCCATAACCTACCTTGAAAAGTCATAACACGAGCTTGAGTACTTTAAGTAGAAGCTTTTCCTTTTACATGCGATCTTGGAATTAATCCAATCTATCAAAAACATAACCTACATATTAAAATGAGTCTAATGATACTCACATTTGTTACTTTTATTTTGGATTAAAAATAATTCAAAAATTGAGCCTAACGGAAAAGGGTAAAACAATAATTTTATTGAAGAATCAAACAATAAATATGAAAAATCATCGTAAATAAGTTGAAATCTAGCTTGAAATAAGAAAAACTATTTTCTCGTTCAACTAGGTAAAACCCCAAAATTCCAAATTAAAATCAAGGGTTTGAAGATGTTTTTCAGATAAAACGGCAAAATGGTCTAGTAGACCCTATACTTGTATGAGTTTGTATTATTGACCCTTGTAAACCATTTGCCAACTGAACTCTTAAACTCAAAGAATCATAATATTTCAAATCCCTCTTATCATTGACTAAGCCTAGGTGGCAACTTAACGGATGGGTTGGAACAAATGTGCAATTTCATGCATGTAAGGTGTGCATACATACAAGTTTTAATTAAAAATAGTTAAATAAATAAAATCTACTTTGTTCTTCACTTCACCCACCCACCATAACCCTACCCCTCTATTTTCCCCCTTTTAACCACCACCGTACTACCAACCATCCATTTTATCCTATTTCTCACCACTTTCAAAACTATAATCAATGTTTGATAAAAAACTACAAGCCACAATTTTCTCAAGTAGTAACCCCAATTAAAAATTTTCTCAAACCAAAGAAGAAACTACAAAACTACAATATTTTCAAGTAAAATTTTCCAATTTTCCTAGTTCATGTGTGATTATAAATGAAAGGTGGAGGGTTGCTTAATTATGTTTACTAGTTCTTCAAGCCTTTTCAGTGGTGGTTGGATTGTGGTTATTGGAGAGCATTGTCGGAGATAGATCTTATCATTAATGGACAAAAATAAAGCTGTGGGTATTGTGACGGGTTCGGGGTTGAGTTTGATTAAGTAGTGGTTGAGTTGTCATTATTCGTCACTCCGCCAAAACTGGTGTTTTGATAGAATTTGATTGAATTCTGAGAACAAGGGAAAGGTCAATTTGGTTTTGGGTGTTAGGTGGATTTTGATAGTGTTCTGGCAGTATGGTGCTGGTTCTAGAAACAATGAGATAAAAAATAGCAAAACGAAGGTGAGAAAAAAGAAAGGGGAAAGATTATCAGAAGAAGAAAGATGAGAGGACGAGGGTGCTTGTAAAATTATATTTTAAAAAACAAGTTGATTTCCTATGTATCATTGAAAATGACATGGAATTCCACGTGTAATAGTTTGTATTACATGCAATTAATTATATGAGGAAAGGGTTTAAAATTTTATGTTTTATTGAATTTAACATTTGGTTGGAAAAGGGTAAAGTAAAAGGGTCTAGAATACAAACTCATATATGTACAAGGGTCCAACAAACCATTTTGCCAGATAAAATCAATAAATAATGATTGAAGTTATATTTAAAATCTTATGTAAATAATTTTGATGAAAAACCTTCTTTAAAATCTCCGATCCCATGGTTCAAAAATGGTAGAAAATTAAGAAAGAAAGATTTAATACTATTCAGATGCACAATTCCTCGCGATTGCACGTCCAACCATGCAATCATGGAAGAAGAGTCACACGATCGTAATAGAGTCCCGACCCAAACCAAGCAAAAATAGAGAAACACCATGCGATCATGACAAACAACAATCTGATTCCCTGTGACTGTGACCGCCCTCCATACAATCGCGATGAGAAAGTACCTGGTGCACCAAACACTGTGCATCCATAATGATCTTAGTCTAAAAATTATTTTGAATGAACCCTTAGGATTTGTTTAGTACTCCATAGAACTAAACCAATTATACTACTAGGCTAATTTTAATATTTTGGATCCTATGGAATCATTGAATTTATCAAATAGGTCATTTTAAATAAGTTAACTCCTGATACCCCTTTGGGATAATTTAACTAATTTTTTATCTAAAGGCTCAAAACTTAAATTAAATACTCAAAATCTGAACCAACTATGCTGCTAATACCAAGAACTACATTCCAAATCTAATAGAATAAATAGGAACACCATCATACTCTTGAATTATAAAATATGGACCAAAGTCAAACTAATCACTTTTAAGGATGCTCAAGACCACAAACTCACTTTAATTACTTTGGAGATCGTGCCAATCATCCCCATGATATAAAGTAACTATAGGGAAGGACAAAACAATAATAACACAAATAAATCTAAAAGATCTAAGTATTATTACATCTTGTCAAACATAAAAACCGTTAAAATGTTTTAAACCTTAGTGCTTTATCGATGTTCTCGAACATTGTCTTCATTAGGATAACGTGTTCAGTTATTTTACAATGTAGAACCATCATTCATAACTTTGTTAAACCTTCTTTAGCCTAGCTCTTAGGATCTCTAGTCTACTAGGTAGAGTTTCCACCAGATGACAAGGTCTTAAAATCATTCCCCTAGATGATATTTGAATTTTCTCCCTAGTTAGGCCTTTTATAAATTGATCTGACACATTAACATTTGACTTTATGTCAAACGGTATTATGTCTTCATTGCATATGATGAGATTTTTCATTTTTGATGGTGCTCCCTGCCTTACCCATTACAGCTTAACTATCACAATGTATGCTTGTAGGTGCCAAATATTTAGGCCAAAATGGAATATCTTTCAAGAAATTCTATGGACACTAACCTTCTTCACCAGTCTTATCTAAAGTTATGAATTCAGATTCCATCGTAATGATTTCTATGAAACTGCTCCTCCACCAAGGATAAATATAAATCCACTTGTCGATTTAGATTTATTATATATAAAGATCCAATTCACATCATGTAGAAACCCTGAGGGTTGGACCAAATAGTGAAAGTGTAGGATGAGTAAAAACACAAGATTTTTACATGAAAACCCAGGAAGGAAAAAAGCATGGCTTGCCCTCACAAGTACTAAACAAATCCACGATAATCAACCTCCTAATTGCATAGATTTTAGCCTACCTCTAGGCTTCTTTTGCTTGTAGCAACTCTAGTACAATCTCATCGTGGTAACTCAACCAATGACTCTCTTCACTGATTAGCTCTAATCAGCAATAAGCTTAGGTAACTCTACCTACACACTCATAAAATAAAACACTACTCTTATAGAATGAGTAGTTCAATTACAAATCAATACTCATTGAAGAACAATCTCCAATTTAAGGTCTCATAAATAGCTAAGATCTTGAGCATTGTTTAAATGGGATTTTTGCAGCCTTTCTTTGCTCTTTGTAATTTTCATAAATCACTTGATAAAGAGGTGTCTCTTTAATTTTATAGTTGAGTGATGATTATGGCTAAAAGATCATTGGAACAGCTGTCCTAATCAGTACAAAATAGCACCTGCAAGTTCGTTACACAAGCTAACAAACTGTGCTGGCAAAGCATGTCAACTGTATTGTATCTTGCACATCCAGGGACCTGTACCCTTGCAGTTAGTCGTTTATCATCAAAACTACATATAGCATATCACTATATCTTTCAAGTACCAAAATGTATTTGTTATAATGCAAAACATAGTTTTGAGTGTGTTTTAGATACCCCAAAACTCATTCCATTGTAGTCCAATTAATTTGATGAGGATTACTTGTGTACTGACTCAATTTACGAATAGCACATGCTATATATTTCTGGATATAATTCATTATACATATAAGACTTCTAATTGCTTTTGTATAGGTCAGTTGTGAATCGTTTTCACCTTCATTCTTTTAAAGTGCAAATTTCAAATCAATTAATGTCTTTATAATATTGAAATTCAAATACTTAAAATTGTCAAGTATAATTTCAATTAATATGACTGTGAGGTTGATGAACCTTGTGGAGTCCTATTAATTTTATCCCTTATATTACATCAACAACTGATATGTCTTTCATATAAAATATGCTAGTGTCATGACCTAAACCAGGGCCTGGCCGAGATGAGTATCTCAAGTCCCACATGGACCGAAGTTCACCCCCTGATCCAAACCAATCCAAACACACCACACCCTAAAATAAGCTGAATTTAGAACATACAACAAGATAAGAGAATATCAATTACAAGACATTAGAATAAGTTTATAACGAAAACCAATGGATTCCAACATCAATGACAATACCAATACCGGTATCGATACTAATACCGACACTGTGCCCATGCCAACAGTAGTTTGACAAAGCCTATAATTAAAATCAAGAGTATCAAGTTGGGATATGCCCCCAACCATAGCCAAAAACCAAATCCAATGAAATAGTAAAAATGTAAAGGAAACCATAAACATGAAATGGGGTCTTCCGAAGTATGGAAGCTCATCACTTCAATCTGACTCGTTAGCTAATCCCGAATCCAAGTCACTGAGAAGGAGAAGTGGAAGTATAACCAGTTCCTACATCTCGTGGGGATACAACATCTGAAAATGATTAGCAGGGTAAACGCTAGTATGTAACTAGGGGATAAGGATAACATAATGATATGATCAAAAGTTTAAAATCATTCAAAGCCAATGCACATAATCAAATGCATAAAAATATATATATATATATATATTTATATATATATATATACATATATCACATACTGGGATAGGGAATAAGGCTTAACATGCATTTTAAAACCTTAGTTTGGATTACGTAGCTCAACCATAATACAATAGTACCCATAGGCTATATGGGCCCCAGCTCTCACCCCTTGGTCGGAACCTAATGCGTGTAGCCGCATGAAGCGGAGAATAATCTCATATATATGCACTAAAGTGTCTTAGGCAACTAATCATATGATGATTTACGGGGGACTCGAATCTCCCTAATCATGAAATAACAATAATAAGGGGGTATCGAACCACTCTGGTCACTTTGACCCTGCATTGGCAAATCCGATTTCCAGTATTGGTCACTAAGACCTCCACTTTTACGACTCAACAACAAAACCCTTATTAAAGACCAATTTAAAACAATTATCACACATTCCCATTCAATGAACCATATTACACTTTTAGGAATACATTGTTGGTATCATCATATCAACTACACTTGCAAGGTAACACATCATGCCAAATCAATTTCCTAGTTCATTCACTACACCCATGCACCCACAAGTTAAAAAGCATATTAAAATTAGGAAAATCATATATATAACGATGAGAAACATTGTTCAATTTATAACATTCAAAACCCCCAACCTTTGTTTTCAAAATCGAAAAATAATCTTATAAACAATACTTTAAATCATATGCTTTTACATAATTATCAAAGAGAGAAAAGAAACATGCCTGAATAAGTAAGGTGTATGAAGAGAAATCACCCTTGAGAGCCCTAATTAACCAACCTCTTGAAAGCCTAGCCTTAACTTTAATAGGGAATTCGAGAGAGAATTTGGGAGTGTTTAATCTGCTAAAGTGTTGAATGAATGCCCCAAAAATGTTTTATAGACGTGGGGTCTAAAGGGTTTTAAATGGAAAATGTCTAAAGTGCCCCCAACTTACAACCTAGAAAAGCATCGTCTTTGGTTACGAGTCAATCCCTTAACTCGTACCCATACCTTACGACTCATGACCATGAGTCATAACCAAGATAGTGACTAGAACCCCCATACACTGCCCACGTTATGACTCCACCAACCCACTCATAATGAGATCTTACGATTCATAAGATCTAGTCATGAGTAACATAGAACCCAAATAAATTAAACACTAGACACCCTATGATTTGATCTTGCGACTCGTGACACGTGATATATCCTTATAGTGCATAGTAAGCCACTCGTACTCAGGGCAAAACTTTGCCACTATGTTTTTGATTGGTTATAAGCAGGATCCCATGACCCGTAACCACATCTCATGGCTCATCACCATAAGTCGTGACCAAGGCAATAAGCCCAAAGCTCAAGAATTTTCAATGGCCAAAATCTAGGGTGTTTCAATTTTCCCCCATTTTGATCATTTATCCTCGAATGATGGGACAAGGCAATTGCTGGCAAGATTTGATCGTATATTCCCCTAATCTTACACATGATTATTTGGAGCAGAAAACAAGAATGAATACTTGGACTTCATGTCCTCTTCGGCTTCCCATGTATCCTCTTAAACCTGTGGTTCCTTCGTAGAACCTTTATTGAAGCTACGTCCTTCATCTGCAACCGATGAACTTGCTGATCCAAAATTTAAACTGGGACTTTCTCATATGATAAGAAATTCGAAATACCAATATCTTTAATAGGCACAGTCTACGATGGATCACCCACACATTTCCTCAATATCGAAACATGAAATACCGGATGAATGAAGCTCAATCTAGGAGGAAACTTCAACTCATACACATTGTTACCAACCCTCTTCAAAACCTAGTATAGGCCAAAGTACCAAGGACTGAGCTTTACTTTATTCGAAACCGCATTTCTCCCTTCATGGGAGATACCTTTAGGAATACCCAATCACCAATCTCAAACTCTAACTACCTACCCCTCATATCCGCATAGGACTTTTGGGGACTTTCAGCAGTTTTAAGTCTATCCCAAATCATCTTTACCTTCTCCATCGTTTGGTGAACCAAATTTGGGCCAAACATTTCCGCCTCACCAATATTGAACAACCCAATAGAAGAACTACACATCCTAATACTAGAGTGGTAGCTGTTATTATATGAAATCTCTATAAGGGGAAACTGATCAACCCAACTACCACCATAGTCAATCACACAATTCCAAAGCATATCTTCTAATTTCTAGATAGTCCTTTTTGCTTGCCCATCTGACTGCGGATAGAAAGCAGTACTAAGGATCACTTTAGTTAACAAATCTCTCTAAAATGAATGTTAAAATATGATGAGAACTGTGTACCGCAATCTGACATAATAGAAACAGGCGGTCAAAACAACTTTACAACCTCTTAGAGGAACAACTTCACATAATCCTATGCTGAATAATTAGTCCTTACTGGCAAGAAGTGAGCATACTTAGTCATCCTATCCACTATGACCTAAATTGAATCAAACTGATTTTAAGACTAAGGAATACCGATAATGAAATCCATATTAATTACCTCCCATTTCCATACTGATATTTCAATCTCTTGAGTTAACCCACCAAGCCTCATGTGCTCAACCTTCACTTGTTGTTACACTATGCATTTAAATACAAAATTGGCCACATCTCGCTGTATATTGTTTGACCAATAAATCTCTTTAAGATTGTGATACATCTTAGTCAAACTAGGATAAACAAAATAACGTGACTCATGAGCCTCAACCAAGATCCTCTCTCTTAACCCATCTATATTGGGAATACATAATCTACCTTGGTACCTCAAGATACCATTGCCACCAATCTCTAAAGCTATAACCTTTTTCTGATCTGCATCTCCCTTAATCTTCATTAAGATAGGAGCCAGTACCTGCTTCTCTTTTATCTCAGCAACTAGGGATGTCTTTTCCACCTCTTGCATAAATACCCCACCATCCTTAGAGTCCAAGAGACGAACTCCAAGGTTAGACAAATGGTGAATATCTTTCACCAACTCCTGCTTATCCTCATACACATGAGCTAGACTCCCCATGGATAACCTGCTAAGAGTATCAGAAACCATATTAGCTTTACCTGGGTGATAGTGGAGACTCATGTCATAGTCCTTCAGCAACTCAATTGACCTTCTTTGCCTGAGGTTTAACTCCTTCTGGGTGTACACATTTTACAGAATCTTATAATCAGAAAAGTTATCTACATGGGCGCCATACAAATAATGATGCCGGATCTTCAATGCAAATACCACAACCGGCAACTCCAAGTCATAAGTCAGGTAATTCTTCTTATAAACTTTAAACTACATAGAAGCATAGGCCATTACCCTACCATGCTGAATCAACGCACAACCAAGTCCCACCCAGGATGAATCATAATAGACAACAAAACCATCATGCCTTTCGGCAGAGTGAAAACTAGAGCTAAAGTCAACATAACTTTCAAATTCTCAAAACTACCCTCATAAGTGTTAGACTACAAAAACTTTACCTTTTTTTGGGTCAACTTAGTCAACAGGGTTGCTATAGTGAAGAAACTCTTAACAAATCTCTATTTGTAGCCGGCTAAACCTAAGAAGCCCTGAATATCAATTGGAGTCATGGTCCTAGGCCACTTCTTAACCACTGCAACTTTCTGTGAATCCACTATGAACCCTTCACTAAATATGACATGACCTAGAAAGGTAAAAACTTTCAACTAGGATTTCCACTTCCAAAACTTAGCATACAATTGTTGATCTTGCAAAGTTTGCAATACGATACGGAGGTGATCGGCATGATTCACCTCACTCTTGGCATTCACCAGAATGTCATTTATAAATATGATAACAAACAAATCTAGAAACTGATGGAAGACCCTATTCATCAAGTCCATGAATGCCGCTAGGGAATTAGTCAAACAAAAACATAACTAAGAACTCATAATGGCCATATCGGGTTTGAAAAGGCAGTCTTAGGGATTTCCACTTCCCTAATATTTAACTGACAATACCTGGATTGAAGATTGATCTTACAGAAGAACTTATCACCCTAAAGCTTGACAAATAAATTATCAATTCGAGGATGAGAATACCTATTCTTCACCGTAAATTTATTCAACTGATGGTAATCGATGCACATTCAAAGGGAACTATCCTCCTTACATACGAATAAGATAGAAGCATCCCACGGAGACATACTAGAATGGATTAATCCCTTGTCAAGGATGTCTTTGAACTACTTCTTAAGCTCCTTCAACTCAATCGGAGCCATTCTATAAGGATGGATAGAGATAGGATGAGTGTCCGAAACAAGGTTAATTCCAAAATCAATCTCCCTATCAGGAGGGCTACCAGGAATATCAATAGGAAAAACCTTCGAAAATTCATTAACCACAAGAATAGATGTCAATGAAGGACCCTTCGAGTTAGTATCTTTAACCCATACCAAATGATAGAGACATCCTTTAGAAATCAACTTTCAAGCTCTAAGATATGATATGAACCTTCCCTTAGGCACTAGAGAACCCCCTTCCCACTCAATGATTATTTCATTGGGGAATTTAAACATAACCTTACGAGTTCGACAATATAAGAAGGCATAACACAAATGCAAGTAATCCATTCCTAATATGACATCAAGATCAACCATGTCTATCTCTTAGGTCAACTAGATTTTCTCTACCTCTAACAGATACCATACAACCCCTATAGACTCTTCTAGCAACCACAGAATAACCCACCAAGGTTGAAACCAAAAAGGGATCATAGATAAACTTGGGACCAAAACCAAAATACACAGCCAAAAATAAGGTCACATAATAAAGAGTAGACCCTGGATCAAGCACGCAATACACATCATGATAAAAGTGTCGTAACATACCAGTGGCAAAATCGGGGGATACCTTAGAGTCCTGGCAGGTAGCAAGAGCATACAAGCGATTTTAGCCAGTACCGATACTAGAAGTAGAAATAACACCCTTTGGTACAGGAGCTGATGAAGTGGCAACAAGAATTTTATTCCCCCTGAAGCAGCATTAGAAGGGCAATCCCTTTGCAATTGACCAATCTGGCCATATTTAAAACACTTGTTCCCCACGTGGACTAGAGATCACTCCCAAAATCTAACTAAACCAAACACACCACACCCAAAGTAGGCTAAATTTCAAACATATAACAAGCTAAGATAATGTCAATTGCAAGACATAAAAATAAGTGTATAACAAAAACCAACCGATACATGCATCAATGGCAATACCAATACCCATACCGACACCACCCATGCCAATAGTAGTCTGACAAATCCTCCAAAAAACCAAGAGTATCCAATCGGGACATACCCTCGACCATAGCCAAAAACTAAATTCAAAGGAATAGTCAAAATATAAAGGAAGCCATAAACATAAAATGAGGTTTTCTGAAGTATGAAAGGTTACCACTTCAATATGACTCACTAGTTGATCTAAAATCCAAGTCGCTGAGTAGGAGAAGTAGCAGTATGACTAGTTCCTGCATTGTGTGGGGATATAGTGTCGAACGATGATTAGCGGGGTAAACTCAAGCATTTAACTTAGGGATAAGGATAATATAATTATATGATCAATAGTTTAAAATTATTTAAACCCAATGCACATAATCAAATGCACGAACATATATATATATATCCATATATATATATATCACATGTTAGGATAGGGGATAAGGCTTAACATGTATTTCAAAACCTTAGCCTAGGTTATGTAGCTTAACTGTCATACAATAGAACCTATGAGCTATATGGCCTCGGATCTCATCCCCTGGTTGGGCCTCAATACGTGTAGACACATGAACTGGAGAATAATCTCAAATATATTCACATGAGGGACTCGAACCGTCCAATATATACTAAGGTGACTTAAGAACCCAATCATATGATGATTTATGGGGGAATCGAACCTCCCTAATCATAAAATAATAATAATAAGGGGGACTTAAACCTCTCTGGTCACATTGACCCCTGCGTTGGCAAATACGATTTTCAGTATTAGTCACTCAGACATTTACTTTCATGACTAGATACATAATCCTAATTAAATCCTAATTTAAAATAATTATCATACATTCCCAATCAATGAACCACATTACACTTTTTTGCATACATTGGTTGTATCATCATACCAACTATACTTGAAGGGTAAGACATCATGCCAAAACAATTTCCATTAACTTAGAAAGAGCAACTCCTTTTGTTCATTAATACACATTGGGAAACACTAACTTTCTTTGCTTATTAAATCCTACCATTGTATTTCAAATACTTTTTTATGTCATGCAATAGTTCAAGACTAGTTCAGTTTTAAGGATTTCCACAGTTCTCATATCTAAAACCAATTTCACATTATAGGGTTGGGGTTATAACCACTTCAAAGCCACAAGTTTGGGAAAATCACAATTCCTTAGTTCATTCACCATACCTATGCCCCCACAAGTTCAAAACCATATTAAAAGCATGAAAATCATATATATAAACCATGAGAAAGATTGTTCAATTCATAACATTCAAAACCCCCAACCTTTATTTTTAAAACCAAACAATAATCTTATGAACAATACTTTAAATCACACTTTTACTCAATTAACAATGAGGGAAGAGTAACAAGCCTGAGTTAGTAAGGTGTACGGAGAGAAACCATCCTTGAGAGCCCTAATTGATCAACCTCTTGAACACATAGACTTAACTTGAATAGGGAGTTTAAGAGAGAATTTGGGAGTATTTAATTCGTTAAAATATTGAATGAATACCAAAAAGTGTTTTATGGACGTGGGGTCTAAAGGGTTTTATTAGGGAAATATCTAAAGTTCCCATAACTTAAAAGATGGAAAAGCATCATCTTTGGTTACAAGTGAATCCCTTGACTCATACCCACACCTTACAACTTATGAGTAGGAGTCGTTACTAAGATATTGACTAGAATCCCCATACACTGCCCATGTTATGTGCTAACGCTCAAACTACAGCTCTCGGAAGAGTGTAAGCGGTTGCTGTCAAATATAGAACCCAACTGGGTTGGGTGTCGAATCCCACAGGGAATAGCTGGTCACTAAGTAAGCAAAGATTAGTAGACTTTTGGTGAAAGTCTCGTAAAAGGGGGGATTTTGTAGCGTGCAATAGTGTAATAAAATAACAAAGTAAAAACGGAGAATAGCAAAGTAAAAAGGAAAAATATTTAGTAAGATATTAATCAATGAGAATTGGGAGTTGGGGTTATGTCCACCTTATGAGTTATACGTCTCTATTGGCTATGAGTTATGCGGAATTCAGCCATGCATGTGCTTATAGAGAAATGTATTCTATGGTAAATCCAAGCGTCTTTTGACCTCACAAGGACTATTTCACTTTAACTCTTTCGAGCTTAAAGCGTATCTAATGGTACAAATTCTCCAAGAGGTTAATCCAGTTACGGCACTAACTTTTTAACAGGGGTTGGTGCCCTATTACCTTGACATTATCTCTTTTCCAGACATATAACTTTTCTTTTGAACAAGTTAATGCTATACTGGCGTATCCTATGTGTTTTCAACCACAAGAATTTGAATTAAGATGAAGAGAATAATGATATAAGCAGCATAAGTGTCAAGAACTTACAAACTCATAGCAATAGATAGTATCTCATAAGGCTTCCATAACCCCAACAGAGAAGTTTAGCTACTCATGAGTGCAAGGGAAATCACAATAGTCATTATCATTATACCAAAATAAAGATCTCGCGTGTAGTAGGGTTTTGTATGGCTTGTGGTGTGAAGACCTTGCAAGTAGCGTTTCTCTTGTTGTGAAAATTTAAGACGAATAGATGAAGAGAAAGTAAATAAGAATTAATTGAAAGCAAATTGTTTAGAGTTGTAGATGAATGAATTAGAATGTGAATGATGAGAATAATGATGTGTGTCTAAAAACTGCAGCAAAATAGGGTATTTATAATACCCATATCCTATTCCTATAAGGCTACTGCGTACTTATCCTAATCCTAATAAATTACTGCATCATTATCCTAATCCTTATAGGTTACTGCTGATCCCCAAAGTCTAGGAAAATGCTGTTTTTGCCTGGGACAGGTTTCCCATGCGTCACTTTTGGTCCTAGGCGTCCAAGCTCTCCTTTCCTTCTTTCGTGAAGCTTCCTTTGGCGTCAAGTTATCCATAAAATGCTGAAATCTGCATCATTTATACCTGAAAACTTGCTAATCACGTTTGTTAGCTCACTTATTGGAAAAAGGACTAAAAGTGCATGAGTTATATATTTTGTCCTCAAAACTTAGCTAAAATATGGGTAAATTAAAGCACTTTAGACGTGTAAATACGCCTATCATCAGCACCCCACACTTAAAGCTTTGTTCGTCCTCGATCAAAATATCATGTTCTTCTAAATATCCACTTAGGGTTTCACAGTAACAACACAAAATATTCATCAAGACAGGCACGACACTTATTACAAAGAGTATTTTTTTGATCACTTCTATAAACAATTCAACCTCTAATATAGACTCGTGATGATGGTTAATTCGTATTCAAAAGTTAAGGCACAGAGAATCATACACTACCACCCAAAACTCATCAACCATGTGTGTCTCACAAAATATAACCCATAATCACTCACAAGTATTGTATATGTTTCAAACATGGGTATAAGATTATCCTTGCTCTCACTCTCACAAAGAATTCATATGTTGAAACTAATGACCATAGGCTTGCCCTTAGTGTAATGCTCCACTAAATATCAGAATGTTAAGCTTAGGATCAAATAGGTCTTTACAGGTTGTAATGTAGGCTAAGGGACGGGTAGGACTATTTTGGCCAGAAATAGTGACTATGTTCCTAAGCGCTTTAATAAATCACATTATACCATTTATGCTTTCTTTCAAACAACCTTTCTACTTTCTTTTAATCTACCACCCTTTCTCACCTCTTTTATTTTTCAATTTTGAACAGAATTAACTTTTTATTTTTCTTTTCCTTTTTCTGTTCATAACACACCTCTTATGATAGCAATTATTTTTCATAACAAATTCAAGCACCAATACATTCTAAGGCACTATTCTCACCCAATTTTCTCTTATTTTGTCATATTACTTTACAATTTAAAGCACTTAGGACTTTGGATCAAATTATAGTCTTGAAAAAAATGGATTGGGCTTACATATGAGGCTGTCAAAGAAAATAGGCTAAAGGCTCAAAGGGGGTTATCTAGGATGATGTCCATGGGTAGATAAAATGAAGGTAAACAATCATAGGTTGCCAAAGAAATTCCTAAATCATCTCCTAACTCACACTCTTTATTTTGCTTTACATACATACCAGGCAAGTTCTAGCATCAGCCACAAACATAGAATATACTATCACCTCACACACACAAGGCACATGGTCGACTTTATTAGAAATAGTATAGACTCTTGACCCAACAGATGGAGGAATTGAACCACACACTTATCACATAATGAGTCACTATTAGAGCATAAACGTCTCAATAGTAATGATTTTATCACAGACTCTTGTCGTAATACCATGCTGCCTATCAGAACAATTTCATGCAAAGTTAAAAATTTAAAAATTTTAAAAAAATTTAACTACTAAAAAAAACAAAACAAACAACCATAAATAAATGCAAATGCAGATAAAGAAGGTTAGCATGCAAATACCAGCACCCCACACTTAGACAGGACACACTGTCCTCAGTGGAAAATAAATAAGAAGAACCTGGTTAGTCGGACTCCTCCTCTATGTCTGAGGTCATACCCCCTTCGTCGGAATCATCATCAGAGTCGTCGTCATCAGAGTTCTCCTCCACGTCGGAGTCTGGCATTCGACTATCATCATCGGTTGGCACATCGTCATCAAGAGGTTCCTCAAAGTACACACCTACTCCACACATTTGCCTTGCATGCTCATTCATTGGGTAGTCATAATCCAGCTGTTGGAGCTCTGCAGCAGTTGGAACACGACCTCCGCTCATCATGGTAAACCGAGTCATGCCATAAAGATGGCGAAAGAAACTCTCATCCCGAGCATGCCTTTCTGCAGTGGTAAGGTTGACGCTATGCGTGGTTTCAGCATCTTTAACCTTTGTGAGGTCAACCTTGTTTGGGTTGTGTGGGAGTTTATGATCAGTAGGTTCCTCTTCTATGTCCTCCTTCCTCAATATTGCAGTCAACAGATTGCCAAAGCTGAAGTGGGACCTCTTGTGTAGCGTAGCTTTACGCATTGTAGATCGAATAATTGCTCCAATATTGATAGGGACATTATTCATCAATGCGTACACCAAGAACACTCTATATCATGTTATCTTTGTGTATTGGGTCCCTGGAATCAGACAAGAGTTGACTATTTGCATCCATATCTGAGCTTCTCTATTCAAGGAAGCATATGGGAAGGTGTTGTGCCGACCGGTGTCCTTGTGTCTGCTCCATCGTGCCATAGATCTTGTTCCACACAATGTGTGTCTAATTTGCCTGTACGGAGGTCTGTTATACAGCTCCTTGAATGGTGATGGGTCAACAGATGGCAAGCCTAGAAAGGAGTTGAAGAACTCCGCATTTAGTTGCAGAACTTGGCCCCGAATCTTTACTTCATTCCCTGTAGTTTTTGGTGACCAGTTGGTGTAGAATTCTCGTGTTAAATCAAGATTGCACTCTCCCATATCTCGGAAGATGAAATCAAGATGTAACCCCATTATCTTAGCCAACATACGAGGTTCTTTCTTTGCTAGGCTCTCCTTGTGTATCAACTCCACATGAACATATTTTTTCTATTTATTGTTCCTATACCACTCCTTTCCTTCCTCCTCGAGGACCCATTTAATTCCAAACATGCGGCGAGGTATTTGCAGCGAGGAGGATTCTCCTTGCTCTTTTTGTCCCCTTTTTTGGCCTTTTTGTGAAGTGGTTGCTTTTTCTTTACCTTGTCTTGGTTTTGGTGCCATTGTACCTGAGATTAAAATAATAGTCATGTTAGCTTCATCTCAGTGGATACAATCAATAAACAATCAGTAGTGGCACCACCCCACACTTAGTTTGTTTGTACGAACTAGTGAAGTGACCGATGTCGATTACTCAGATTTCATCGATATACGTTTAGGTGTTATGTTCCAATAATATAATCAGTGCAGTCATACTTCATGAAATCTTGGCAATACTTTCATATTTGATATATCTTTTGAGCAAGACTACTCCATATAGATTGAATCAAGTTTTAGGAATAATCACAATTTCGTATGTTTGTAGTCAACCATGGTTTTCACCTTTATACACAAGTTATTCCAACATGTAAGATTTCTATTGACAAGATTATGCAATGTTCTTGACCATGTCAATTCCGCAAAAGTATGACAGTGCATCAAAATTAAATACAAGTTGGAAACAAGTCAAGATCATTCTTACGTATTCTTTCCCTCACTTAGTTGTATCACAACAAATTAATCACATTCAACTCACCAATACTACTTCAAGATTTAACAATTCATAATAGGCATAGTAGTGTAGTACTTACGGAACATAAAAAAAGAACAAAGAAGTACTTACTTGGTTGATGGCCTTGGAAGATGGTCTTGTAAAGTTAAAAGAGCAAAAGGAAAATTTTTGAGAGAATTTGGAAAGGTAGGCGGCGCTTAGGTTGGATTTGCAATGTGTTTTTGGTCTAAGACTAAGTATCTTATTTATAGGGCAAGCTTAGGTCAGGTTTTGACCCATTTAGAATCAGATTTGGAGACCAAAAGTGACCATAGGCGGCGCCTAGTGCTTTGCCTATTCTTGGCATAGGCGACGCCTTTTGAAAAGCCTAGTTGAGCATAGGCGGCGCCTATGCCATGGCATTGTTAGGCATAGGCGGCGCCTATGCCATGGCATATGAGATTCAGAGGCAAAAGTCTTTTGCGTAGGCGGCGCCTATGCTATGGCATTGTTGAGCATAGGCGGTGCCTATGCTATGGCACTCTAGAATCCAAGATCTTAGGCCATAGCATAGGCCTTGCCTTGTTCGTGGCCTAGATTTGCATAGGCCTTGCCTTGTTCTTTGCCTATATTTTCATAAGTAATGCCTAACCCATAGCCTTTTGCTTCTTCATTCCTAACTTACCACCTTCAACATGCAATACTTCCAAATCAAAATTTGAAACCAATCTCCTCCTTTACACCTTTTGCACCTACATTTACTCAAAAACAACAAAAACGATTAGAACGATGGGTTGCCTCCCATCAAGCGCCTTAGTTTTGGTCATGGCTCGACAAAATCCTAGGAAAACAAAAACAACAAAAACAATTAAAAATGATGGGTCGCCTCCCATCAAGCGCTTGATTTATTATCGCGGCACGACATAGCTATCTTGATTACTTAGACTTGATCGAGATAGATGGTGGATCGTTTTCTGAATAGATTCAGACGACAATGAAGCTTACTTGTAGGCATGCAATCTTCTTCGAGATGACCCTTGTGCATACATATCCGAGGCGGGATACCAATTATATCATCAATAGTCCAACCCATAGCTCTCTTGTATCTCTTCAGAGCAGAGATGAGAGCCTCTACGTGCTGTTCACTTAAATTATCCGCCACACTCACAGGAAGTGTATCTCTACTTCCCAAGAACGCATACCTTAGATAATTGGGGAGCTCTTTCGATTCTAGCACTGGGGGCTCTTCAATGGAATTCTTCACTGTTGGTGAGGGTCGATTCTTAAGATCAGGGTCCAGCTTCTTAGGGGCATTAGAATAGGACTTTATTCCTGTTAGAGCACAAACAGTTTCTTCATATTCTTCAACATCCTCATGCTCATAATTCGAAAGCACCTCAGATAGTGACTCATCAGTAAGCTGCTTTTCTACCGGTAATTCTTTGTCATCTTTATAATTAACTTCATCTACAAAGAACACATCCATATCTTCGGGTTGCTTCATTGCTTTGTATACATCAAAATGGATCACTTCGTCATTTAACCGAAATAAAAGCTCATTAGCTCTCATGTCAATAAGCACACTTCCGGTTCTGAGGAAAGGGCGTCCCAAGATTATGGGAACTTCAGAATCCACCTCGCAATCGAAAATAACAAAGTTTGCAGGAAAGATGAAGGTAGACACCTTCACCAACACATCATTCAAGATACCCACAGGTCGTTTTACCGACCTATCTGCCATCACGATCCATATATTGGTTGGTGTAGGGTCGCCCAACCCTAACTTTCTGTAGACGGATAGTGGCATCAAATTGATGCTAGCTCCCAAATCACACAATGCCTTATCAAAATTCATAGATCCAACCGTGCAAGGAATAGTGAAAGCACCAGGGTCTGCCTTTTTCTGTACTAAGGACCTTGTGGCAATTGCACTGCAATGATGAATATTATCTGCCGGCTTATAGCTTACTGCCCGCTTCTTTGTTAAAAGGTCCTTCATGAATTTAGCATACCCAGGCATCTGTTCCAACGCCTCAACCAATGGAACATTAATGGTTAGCTGTTTTTACATTGACATGAATTTATTGAACTTGGTATCATCAGCTCTCTTCTTTAATCTTTGAGGAAAAAGGTGGTGGTGGAAGAGGAATAGTTTTCTCCACGACTTTCTTTTCCTCTTGCTTCAGACTGGAACTCTTTTCAGGCTGTGGACGTTGAGGGGTGACGGCATTGATGCCTTCTTTAGCTTCTTCAGCGGCTTCTGCATCATCTGTGATATCATCGGCTACTTGCTTGCTTTGGGATGAATTCTCCAGCACCTTACCACTCCTGGTAGTAATGGCCATGCATGTTCCATCGTTCCTTGGGTTTTGCACTGTGTCGCTAGGTAAGGTGCCGACTTTTCTTTGATTTAATGTAGCTGAAATTTGACTCAATTGTTGCTCCAGCTGTCTTATTGAAGTGGAATGTGAGTCAACCAATTGCTTCATTGAGGCCAAATCATTTATTACCTCAGTTACTCCCGTGCTGGTTGCCTCCACTCTTTTCAACAGCTTAGCCATCATATCTTCCATGGACATATTTCCAGAACCAGACGTAGTGGCCTCTCGTCGTCCAGGAGGAATATACACGCCACTCCTGTCAGTCTTGTTCTTCAAACTACCTTGATCCCGGTCCTTGTTTCCAGAATTATCATAGTAGTTCCGACCTTGGTTTCCTTGGGCATTGCCTTGGAAACCCCCTTGATTGTTCACGTAGTTGGCTTCTTCCTCAGAATCAGATTCCTCTCTTCCTTTTGACGCAACTGCTTTGACTTTTTCGGTCTTCCCTGATAGTAGATGCTTTGTAAGAAGATCTACTTGTGTTTTCATGTGCGCCAAATCTTGATCACGTTCTTCTTCTCTTCTCCTTTGTTCTGCAGTCATGCCTATAGAAAAAGTGGGGCTTGCTACCTCAGAATCTCTGGTATGCCATGCCCTACTTTTCTTCGTCATACGGTCTAGCATATCACTTGCCTGAACAAAGGTGAGGTCCATAAATGATCCTCTAGCCGCATTATCCACCACAAGTTTAGTTACTGAATTCAAGGATCTATATAGTATCTCCATCAGGTGAACATTGGTCATGTGATGGTTTGGGCACCTCATAAGCTTCTTCTTGAATCTCTCCCATGTTTCGTGGAGGGCTTCAGTTGGAAGCTGTCGAAAATTGCTGATTTCATCTCTCAATTGTGTTCTCTTGGATGGTGGAAAAATCTTTCTAGGAAAGCGTCTTTCAATTGCCTCCAATTAGTGATAGAATCAGGAGTCATCCCATTCAACCATAGAGTTGCCTCCCCAGATAGAGACAATGGAAATAAGCGCAACCGAATTGCATTCTGTCCAACGCAGGATTGTCGAATGACTTATATGTAGAAATAAAGTTGATCAGATGCATATTCGGATCATCGCCTGCTAGTCCACCGAATAATCCCTTGAGTTGCAATAACTGAATCATGGTGCTAGTGATGTTGAACTTTGCTCCGGGTGCCAACGGCGGAAGAATAATAGCTCCTGTGGCACCAGCTCCATCCAAATCGTCATCATCATTATCAAAAGGCATCTGCATAGCTCAGCGTTCAGGCTTAAATCTGGCTTGACGATCTCTTCTGTTTGCCGGTGTCGCCATCTCAGCTTCACGCCTAAGGTTTAGTAACTCATCATCACCCAAGTCCTCATCATCAGGATTTGCTGCTCGCCCAGGGTTATCGATATTTTGTTGATGCACTTGAGCGGCAGCCAAAGCAGCTAGTCTAGCCTGCTCCTGTTGAGCAGCCCGTTGCGCCTCCATTCTTCCAATCTGATGTGGTTCAGGATTGATAGGTAATAATGGTTGTCCTGAACTTCGAGTATGGGGCATGTATTGAACAAAACCTGTAGAAAACAAAAACAACAACTAAAAGTAAAGTACGAGAATCTTTGACCAAAGGGTCTAGTAACTATTACAAACTTAGTAGACAACCGTATTCCCCGGCAACGGCGCCAAAATATGATAACGCTCAAACTACAGCTCTCGTAAGAGTGTAAGCGGTCGCTGACAAATATAGAACCCAACTGGGTTGGGTGTCGAATCCCACAGGGAATAGTTGGTCACTAAGTAAGCAAAGATTAGTAGACTTTTGGTGAAAGTCTCGTAAAAGGAGGGATTTTGTAGCGTGCAATAGTGTAATAAAATAACAAAGTAAAAACGGAGAATAGCAAAGTAAAAAGGAAGAATGTTTAGTAAGATGTTAATCAATGAGAATTGGGAGTTGGGGTTATGTCCACCTTATGAGTTATACGTCTCTATTAGCTATGAGTTATGCGGAATTCAGACATGCATGTGCTTATAGAGAATTGTATTCTATGGTAAATCCAAGCGTCTTTTGACCTAATAAGGACTATTTCACTTTAACTCTTTCGAGCTTAAAGCGTATCTAATGGTAGAAATTCTCCAAGAGGTTAATCCAGTTACGACACTAACTTTTTAACAGGGGTTGGTGCCCTATTACCTTGACATTATCTCTTTTCCAGACATATAACTTTTCTTTCGAACAAGTTAATGCTATACTGGCGTATCCTATGTGTTTGCAACCACAAGAATTTGCATTAAGATGAAGAGAATAATGATATAAGCAGCATACGTGTCAAGAACTCACAAACTCATAGCAATAGATAGTATCTCATAAGGCTTCCATAACCCCAACAGAGAAGTTTAGCTACTCATGAGTGCAAGGGAAATCACAATAGTCATTATCATTATACCAAAATAAAGATCTCGCGTGTAGTAAGGTTTGGTATGGCTTGTGGTGTGAAGACCTTGCAAGTAGCGTTTCTCTTGTTGTGAAAATTTAAGACGAATAGATGAAGAGAAAGTAAATAAGAATTAATTGAAAGCAAATTGTTTAGAGTTGTAGATGAATGAATTAGAATGTGAATGATGAGAATAATGATGTGTGTCTAAAAACTGCAGCAAAATAGGGTATTTATAATACCCATATCCTATTCCTATAAGGCTACTGCGTACTTATCCTAATCCTAATAAATTACTGCATCATTATCCTAATCCTTATAGGTTACTGCTGATCCCCAAAGTCTTGGAAAATGCTGTTTTTGCCCGGGACAGGTTTCCCATGCGTCACTTTTGGTCCTAGGCGTCCAAGCTCTCCTTCCCTTCTTTCGTGAAGCTTCCTTTGGCATCAAGTTATCCATAAAATGCTGAAATCTGCATCATTTATACCAGAAAACTTGCTAATCACGTTTGTTAGCTCACTTACAGGAAAAAGGACTAAAAGTGCATGAGTTATATATTTTGTCCTCAAAACTTTGCTAAAATATGGGTAAATTAAAGCACTTTAGGCGTGTAAATACGCCTATCATCATTATGACTCCACCAACTCACTCATAATGAGATCTTATGATTCATAAGGTCTAGTCTTGAATATAGCACTGGACACCCTACAATTTGATCCTACAACTCGTGGCATATCCTTATGGCTCGTAGAGAGCTACTCATACTCAAAGTAGAACTTTGCCACTAAGTTCTTGATTTGGTTATGACCAGGGTACCATGACTCGTAACCACATCTTACGACTCGTCACCACGAGTCGTGAGCAAGGCAGTGAGCCCAAAGCTCAAAAATTTTTAATGGCCTAAATCTAGGGTGTTTCAGCTTGACAACATCACTTATTACTATTTATGTCCGAAATATCTCTATGTTGATAGACATATCATCAACATACAAACAAAGAATGACTTCATGATTTAGAGTATTTTTAACGTTAACATATTTGTCATACTCATTGATCTTTAATTCATTTGTCAATATAATTTGGTCAAATTTGCATGCCATTATTTGAATGCTTGTTTTAGTCAATAAGGTGAATTAACAAGTGTACATACATATTTTATCTTTACCAGGAACTATAAAACCCTTAATTTGTTTCATGTAAATTTCTTCCTCCATTTATTCATGTAGGAAGTTGTTTTTACATACATATGATGGATTTATAAACCACATATGCCACTAGTTATAGTAACAAATGAATAGATGTTATTCTTGTTATTTCAAAATGATCAAGGGCTTTGTTGTCTATATTATTTAACAACAATTCTTTCCTTGTATTTGTCAATAGTTCCATCAACTTTCATTTTTCTTTTAAAGATCCTTTTGAACCTAAAGGCCTATTTCTCAGAGGAAGATTAACCAATTCCTAAGTATGGTTGTTTAATATTATGTTAATGTCAGTATTGACTGCCTTTTTCCAAAATTATGAGTCATGATATTTCCCAAAAGTACACCTCCTTATAAGTATAAATCGGTCAATGCAAAATATAGTTACCAAACTAGGTTGTGGTCGGTTCCATAGGGAATAGGTCAAACTCACATCTCAAACTTGTGTAGTATCTGGAAGTACGGGAAAGTTAATGGGGGGAGTATTTCGATGGAATGTTACAAAGTAAAAAGAATTGGTACTTTTAGTTGTAAACAATCTAAAACTAACACTAGGCTTTTGTTCCCTTTAGCTTCAAACCCCGTGGATTTATCGTTCTCTGTCGAACTATTCCAATACCTTACATGTAGAATCTGACAAGTTATGCATCACCCTTTACACTGTGGACTCATTGGAAATCTTACTCTTTACCTTGTGAGTCTCAGAGTGTCACGTTACTAACCCTTGCGCTGGATACCAAATTAACTATTACATTTTGAGTCTCTAGTTAATTAGATGAGAAGGCGGGAATTATTAGATGGAATGGGGTCTCAAATTACTATTGTGATGTTTTTTCCTAAGCTCTGCCTCTCTTTTAAAGCAAATAGTGATTACAGGCGAGAACTTAATGTTGGATACTACTAAGAAATCAATTGATCTTGAGACAACCCTAATACGTGTAAGAATCTTTATCTAGAATGACTTGACGCTTTCTCTTCTTTGTTATTCTGCTAGGGTTCCCATGACCCTAGCTAAGGAAATTAGCCACTCATAGTTACAAGATAATTCATAGAATTCATAGAGAAAATCATATAATCAATCTCACAATAATGAAAGAATAAAAACCAATGTCTTAAATTGAATAACAAATTATAAACCGAGAACAATAAGATCCCAAGATCAAAAACCGAATCTTGAAATCAAAAGATGCTTGCTAGAGTATATGGTATGTAAAAGAGGAAAACTTTAATTAAACGTACATAATAATGACTAAAAACATCATAGAAATGTGTATAGGTTACATGGCCTTATGACCCAAGATGATCACCTCATTGAACCCTAGCCTTGAGTTACAAAGAAGAATTTGAGAGAGGATGGTTGAGAGTAATGAGAATGACCTTTGTATATTGAAAACTGATAGAAATAGGTCCTTATAGCAATTAAAAATCATTTATAGGTGAAAGGGCCCCTTTACCCCTCATCCCCCTTTAAAAAGAACAAGATAGCCTAAAATTACTATAGGTTTGTGGCACTAACCTTCTCACGGAGGTCCATCCTCTATGTCATGGACCATATCGCGGTGATTATCTTCCATGTGATGGAGGTTATCGCAGAGACTAACCTCCGTGGCACACTAATATTGCGGAGGCTTACTACCTCCGTGGTCTAATACCACCCCGAACCCCGTCAAAAAATTTTAAAAATCTTTCGGGTTACCCTTTTAACATCCCGAAACATAATTTGAGTCAAATATCAATATTTCAAGCACGGGAAGGCCAAAATAAAATATCAAAAATTTTAAGGGTGTACATTATCCCCCTTAGTATCATTCGCCCTCGAATGATGAGCTAGGATACGTTTTGCACGAGAATAATAATAATACACCAGAATCAACTGATAAAAATTCAAATAACAAACATGAATAATGGAATTCATTCCTCAAGATTCTTTTTCCATCACATGTAATAGAAATGGATACTTAGCCTTCATATCCTCTTCTGCCTCCCAAGTGGCTTTTTCTACTTTAAGGTTACTCCAAGGACCTTTACCGATGATACATCTTTATTCCTAAACCTATGAACTTGTCTATCCAAGATCTCCACTGGGACCTCTTCGAAAGACAAGAAATCCAAGACATCAACATTCTCAATAGGAACCACCAAGGAAGGATCGCCCACGCATTTCCTCAACATGGACACATAAAACACAGGGTGAATAAAACCCAAACTCGTAGGAAATTCTAACTCATAAGAAACACTTCCCACTCTATTCAAAATCAAACAAGGACCAATGTAATGGGTACTAAGCTTCTCCTTCTTTCTAAAATGCCTTACTTCCTTCTTGGGAGACACCTTCAAGAACACCCAATCACCCACATCAAACTTCAACTCTCTTCACCTCACGTTCGAATAAGACATTTAGCGACTTTGAGTAGTCTTAGACTATCCCAGATCACTTTCTATAATAAAATGCCTCAAACAGAGCCATACCAATGCTAGAGGATAGTTATTATTACATGCAAACTCCACAAGAGGTAAGTGTTCAGCCCAACTACCACCATGATCAATTACACAGTCTTAAAGTATATCTTCCAATATCTAAATAGTCCTTTCTGCTTGTCCATTTGTCTATGGGTGGAAAGCGGTAATAAGGGTCACTTTAGCCCATAAACCTTGTTGAAATGACCACCAAAAATGAGATGAGAACTGAGTACCACGATTAAAAATAAAAAAAACTAGAACACCATGCAACTTCACGATCTCCTGAATAAACAATCTTGCATAGTCCTCAGTATAATTAGTCCTTACTAGCAAGAAGTGAGTAGACTTAGTCATCCTATACATGATGACCCAAATAGTTAAAAAGTAGTTTCAAGATCGTGGAAGGCAACATAATCCATATTTATCAATTCCCATTTCCATATAGGAAACTTTATTTCTTGGGATAACGCATCGGGCCTCAAGTGTTATACTTTCACTTGCTGACGCACCATGCACTTAGCCATAAAATTAGCCACATCCCACTTCATGTTATTCCACCAATAGATCTCCTTATGGTCGTAATACATCTTCATCGAACCAAGACGAACCAAATAACATGACTCATGAGCTTCGGTAAAAATTCTACCTCACAGCCCATCCACGTCGGCAACACACAGCCTCCCTTGGTACCTCAAGATACCATCACCATCAATCTCAAAATCCATCACCTTCTGCCTACTCACACACTCTTGATTTGCATCATGATAGGGTCTAATACCTACTTCTTCTTTACCTCAGTGCCAATAGATGACTTTACCACTTTTTTCATAAATACACCACCATCCTTAGAATCGAAGAGACGAACTCTAAGATTAGCCAAAAAGTGAATATCCTTCACCAAGTTTCGCTTTTCCTCCTCCACATGAAATAAGCTCCCATAGATAACCTGCTAAGAGTATCATCAACCACATTAGCCTTACTTAGATGATAGTGGAGACTCATGTTGTAGTCTTTGAGAAACTCAAGCTACCTCATTTGCTTGAGATTCAACTCCTTCTGGGTAAATACAGATTGTAGGCTCTTATGATCTGAAAAGATATCAGCATGGAACCCATATATATAATGCCAGCAAATCTTCAATGCAAACACCATAGACAACAACTCCAAATCATGAGTTGGATAATTCCTCTCATAAACTTTCAACTACCTAGAAGCATACGCTACCACCTTGCCATGTTGCATCGAAACACAACTATGTCCGAAATGGGACACATCATAATAAACAACAAAGCAATTACTACCCTCGAGAAAAGTCAAAATCAGAGCAAAAGTTAATTTATCTTTTAGCTTCTCAAAGCTTCCTTCACAAGTATCGAACCATAGAAACTTCACCTTCTTCTGAGTCAACGCAGTCAAAGGTGCAGTAATCGATAAAATGCTCTTCACAAACCTCCTATAATAACACACTAAACCCAAAAGGCTATGAATATCGATTGGAGTTATGGGTCTAGGCCACTTCTTAACCACCGAAAACTTTTGTGGATCCACCATAATCTCTTCACTATAAACAACATAACACAAAAAATTAACAGCATTCAACCAAAACACACACTACAAAAACTTAGCATATAGTTGTTGATCTTTTAGGGTCTACAACACAGCACGAAGGTGATTGGTATGATCTACCTTACTTTTTGAATATACCAGAATATCATCTATAAAAACAATCATGAATAAGTCTAAGGACTGATGAAATACCCAATTTATGAGATCCATAAACATTGTCGAGGCATTGGTCAACCCAAAATGCATGACCAAGAACTCAAAATGCACATACTAAGTACGAAAGACAGTCATACGGATATCATCCTTTCTAATCTTTAACAAATGATAACCTAACCGAAGGTCAATCTTAGAGTAGTACTTAGCACCCTGAATTTGGTCAAAAAGATCATCAATCCTAGAAAAAGGGTACTTATTCTTCATCGTCACCTTATTCAACTGAAGATAATCAATACACGTCCAAAGAGAACCATCTTTCTTATGCATGAAAAGAATGGGATCACCCCATGGAGACACACTATGGTGAATAAAACCATAGTCAAAAAGATCCTTCAACTACTTCTTAAGCTCCTTCAACTTAGCTGGAGCCATTCTATAAGGAGGGATAAAGATAGGACAAGTGTCTAGAATAAGATCAATCCCCATATCAATTTCTCTATTAGGAGGAACACCAGGAAGACCATCAAGGAAAACCTCAGAAAACTCCCTAACCATGGGAATGGATTGTATAGGATGACCTTATGAGTTAGAATTATTAACCCAGACCAAATAATAAAGACAACCCTTGGAAAATAAGTTTTAGGCTCTAAGATATGATATGAACCTCCCCTTAGGTACTAGGTAACTCCCTTCCCACTCAATAACTGACTCATTAGGGAATTTACAGATGACCTTATGGGTTCAACAGCCTAAAGAGGCATAGCACGAGTACAATTAGTCCATCTCTAACATAAGTTCAAATCTAGCATATCTAATTCAATTAGATCCACCAATATTTTTCCACCACCAATAAATACCATACCACCCCAATAGACCCTTATAGCAACCACCGACTCACCCATCGGGTAGAAATAGAAAAAGGGTCCAAAATACACTCGGGACCAAAACCAAAATACACAGCCAAAAATAGGGTCACATAAGAAAGAGTAGACCTCAGGTCAAGTAAATAGTACACATCAGGTGATGCCTCAGACTTCTGACGGGTAGTAAGAGCATGCAAGCGATTCTGAACTATGCCGGTACTAGATGTGGCACCCCTTGGTGCAGGAGCTGAGGCATAGCAACTGGAACCTTATTATCCCCTAAAGAAACCTTGCCCCTAGGGAAATCCCTCAGTATAAGTCCTAACTGGCCATAATTGAAACACCAATTCTTACCGTCATCATAGAAGCCGTGATGCAATCGACCATACAGTCTATAATGAGGATATGACAAAGCTGATTGGTCCCTACTAGCTTGAGATTATCCATCCTATCCCCTAAAACCATCACCGCTCTAGAAATAAAGATCTCTGAATAGTTTTGGATAGGGTACATTAGCCGTCGAATATGAATCTGAGTTGCCCCACCTCTTCTTTGACCATTATCCAGCATATCTACCACTCTACTACTGACCTTCACCCTGATCTAAATACCAAAACTTCATACACTTCCTATCCCCCATATTCATTTGCTACTTTTTTTCTACCTTATCCTATTACATATATACCACAAGTCTAGAGATGACTATATCCTCGTTCAATGGGGAAGCTTTGCTCTCCAAAATCAACTTATGAGATAAATTAAAAAGAAAATTTCCTCATTTTAGTCCTTATGCTAGACACTAGCTTAGAAGTATATCAAGACAACTGTTGTAATTTCAAGGCATACTCTTTTACTGACATCCTGCTTTGCTTTAAATTCACAAACTCCTCCACTTTTGCCTCCCTCAACTCCTGAGAAAAAATAATGCTCAAGAAAGGTACTATAGAAATACTCCGACAAAGTATATTCAGCATTATCACCCTTAAGTCGCTCTCACTCCTCATACCATTAGTATGCTATGGCCTTCAACTGATAAGCAGAGAATTCCACACCATCTACCTTGGTAGTATGCATAACCCAAAAGATCTTCTCTATCTTATCTATTAAACTTTGAGGATCCTTGACAGTGCCCAAGCGCACATGCAAGTGTACGTGTCTTATCAAGTAGTAAAGTGGCCTAATTAAAGATAAGTATCTATCCCAAGGGGACTTGGTTAAAAAATGGTTCGATTTCAGTTCACGATTTACATTCAACTGGGGCAAAAGTAACCAAAAGACAGATTGGATTTTGTAAATTACAATTAAAATAAATAGTGCATAAAGTAAAGATCTTGGACAATCAATAGGAGTAAAACCCAGGGTTGAAGCACTTTCAAAAATCATACTATGTTATTGTATTTCATTCATCAATTCACTTATCTTGGTTGTTGATTCATAGCATTAATCACCTGATCATGGTGTCATCACAACACCTCTCTGGAAATTGCATCTTAAAATTTGGTTAAGTGTTGAACGTTCTTCCTTCGACCCAAGTCTTTGTGGTGTCTTTCTAATGGTTTTCAAGCCTCCAAATCATCTATATATCATCATATTAAGCTCACAAAAGATCCTACAAGAATACACCACACGAAGTAGAGGTTCAAACAACACAACATCCATCACGACAAATCAAAAACAAGAGCTTAGACTAGGCAAATTTCCATGATCTTCCACTTTATGTTTCAACTTTTTAACTGACTTACTTGAACTTTGTACACTATCAAAAAGTTATTCCATATATAATAACACCATTAAAACTGTTTAGAACACATTAAACACAATAGAATCCAATAAAAGAGACTAGACAATCACCTAGCTCAAGCTAGTAACACTAGTTTCATCGATTGAACTCTAAGTGGTCAAATTAACCCAAACTTGTTTAGAATATACTTTGGACATTGTAATGACACACATTATCACCTAGATGCTTATTTACATCAATATGAATACCTTAAGTACTCAATTTATCCTCAAAACAAGGCAAAATAAGCTAGAATAGTGACACTAGAGTGCATAAATACACCCAACCTCACCACCCCACACTTAAACCTTTGTTCATACTCAAACAACTCTTTACTTCAAGAATCATAAGTTGGAGACTCTAAACTTCTACTACATGCAAGACACTCAAGCTAGTACTACAATGACAATACGAAATGCAAGTTTCTACACTAAGCATGTTACTTACACAATTGAAAGCTCATGAACACTACTCCAAACATCCTAGCCTCAAGAATTTACTGACCTAGTTGGCAAACTCCTGCTTGTCACTCAATCAAGGATGTCATAAAAATCACCCACATTCATCAAGCAGGTTTCCCTTACAACAAGAGAGTTGCCCATAATCCCTCTCAATTAAGTAATTTATAACATGATGGGTACAAGAATTAAATTACGCTCACTCTCACAAAGAATTCACAAATTACACACAATGAACCATAGGATTTCCCTTATTCTAGTGCTCCACTAATATTAGAATGTCAAGTATAGGATTAAATAGGTCTTTTCTAGGTTGTAATGTAGGTTAAGGGGCGGGTAGAAACTATTTAGGAATAGTAACTAGCCTCTCTAAGCGCTTTAATATACTACATTATAGATTTAAAACCAATCTCCAACAACCAATTTACACAATTTTTGTCTACCCCATTATTTTATTTTTCCCCATCTCTTTTAAGCATTTTCACAATCACATGGTAGGTGTACTTCTTATTCCTTCAAGATTTAATTTTTCTCATTTTTTTACAATCATGGGAATATTTCTATCACCATTTATATCACTCCCAACCACCACACATCAAATATAAACACCAATAAATCTTACTTTGGGGCAATCAATTTCACCTTTATCTTCTTCAATTTGTCAAACTCCTTACTAAATAAAATTTTCATTAAAGCACTTAAGAGCTTTTTGGATTAAATTATGGTCTATCAAAGAACGGGATTAGGCTACATATGAGGCTACCATAGAAAAGGATAAAGGCTCAACGGGGCTTACTAGGATTATGCACAAGGGGTAGGACAAATAGAAGGTATAAAACAAGGCTGTCAAAGAAATGCCTAAATTATCCCCTAAACCCCCACCCTTTATTTCGCTTTACACACAGGGCAAGTTCTAGACATCACATGTAACAAGGAATGTACAAAAACTTACATCACACATGACACATGCTCAACTCAATAGGATTATCATAGACTCCTAACCAAACAATAGCATGAATTCAAATTTAAGCCAAAAAGTACAAGAGTCAAAAAATTGAGCCTAGATGTCTCAAAAGTAGTAATTTACCTATTTTTCATGCTTTTACCAAACAAAATACTTGTACCATGTAATAAAAATAGCACCAACAAGAATATCTTAAACTAAAAAAAAATTAAATTGAGCCAAAATTTAGTAATTTCCCACCCCACACTTAAAAATCTACTTTATCCCCAAAGTGAATTTAAAACTAAGAGACAAAAATACTCCCTGAGGACTCTAGGCCTAGCTAGTAGCATCTTTTGTATTAATGGGATCCATGGGACCCCACACTCAGTTTTTTGCCATGCTTTAAGCTTAGGTTTTTGGTACTCTCACTTTTCATTAACCTGGGACTCAATCAAAAACAAAAACTACGTGAAATAAAAACTAAAAACTAAAAATAAAACATACCTACTTAACTTGGATTTCCTCCTAAGTAGTGCCTAATTTAGTGTCGTGGCACGACCCAACTACGACTTAGTCGTTATATATCTCACACTTGTCTCCATCTTCTTATTCACTTCACCCTTCTTAGGTTTGAATTTTCAAGAGCAGTAGATTCCTCAACTTTAGTATTTTTAGTCTCAGCAATTAATATCAAATCAGGCTTAGGCGGTAGAAGCTTAGGCTGATCAATCAGGTAGTCGAAAGAGGTTTTTGGTGGACTAGCTACCCCACACTCATCCACTTCAATCACATTAATCATACACAAATCTTTATATTGGGATGTTAGTGTGGGTGCTTTGTATACATCAAATACCACCTCTTCATCCTTTACCCTCATGAGCGTGCCTTCTCTAACATCAATCAATGATCCTCTGATTGCTAAGAATGGATGCCCCAAGATGATTGGTACCTGTTCGTCTACCTCAAAATAAAGAATAGTAAAGTTAACAGGAATAACAAATTTACCTACCTTTATGAGTACATCCTCAATGATTTCTTCCGAATAGGCCAAGAATCTGTATGCAGTTGCAAAACTACCTTGGTCGATTTAGACTTTCCCAAGCTCAAATTTTCAAATAGAGATAGGGGCATTAGATTTATGCTATCCCCTAAGTCACTTAATACATGGACCACTTTACTCCCAATTTAGATAGGAAGAGTAAACTTCCCCAGATTTCTCAATTTCTTGGGGATTTTCTATGTCATCACAGCGCTATACTCTTCAGTGAGTGTTATCACCCCCACATCCTAAAATTTTACCTTATTAGCAACCACATCCCTCAAGTATTTTTCATTCTTAGGCATACCCTGCAAAATATCTAACAAAGGTAAGTTAATGTGAAGCTCTCTGAACGTGTTAAAGAACTTCTTAAACATTGCATCCTCCTTAGCTTTTATGTGCTTTTGAGGAAATGGTAGTGGTGGCACTTGCTTCTTTTCTGTTTCAGAAACAACTATCTCTTTTAAGTACTCAGACTTTCTTGACTTATCAGCATCTTTTTTAGAAACCTGTTAGGGAGTCAAATCTGCATCTACCTCCTTTGTTGCCTTGAGAGGTTCTTCTTAAAGATTTTTACTGCTCTTCAAGGTGATTGCCATAACCTGCTTTGGATTTTTTGTATTTGTTGGAAAACCACCATATCGCCTAGTATTTAGTACTTTTGTATCTACCCCACTTGAATCTCTAAGCTTCTATGAGTAGCTTGCGAATCTTTTTATGTTTGCAGCCAATTATGTCTGACTAGCTAGAAGCTGCTTTAAGATCTCTTCCATGTTGCTAGTTGACTGATTTCCTTGTGCCTATGTTGCTGAATTTATTATTATTGCGCGTTCCATGGCTTAGTCTGCCACTTTATGTTGTAGGCATTACCATAATTTAGCCTTTGAGCATTACCTATATACATCACTAATTTCGGATTTAAAGCACAAATAGCTGCTAAGTGACCACTATTACTGCACACTTCACACCAACCTGCAGCTTGTTGGATGGTATTGACTGTGGCTGCAAGTTGTGGAGCTCCTAATTTTAGGCTGCTGAACTGAGTGTTTATCATATTTTGCAATGCTGCAACCTGAGCTGATAAGGTAGTGAACTGGTCTACCTCTAAAATACCCATAATTATTTTTGTGGAACTTCTAGAATCTAAATGACATTTGGTATTTCCTTGTGCTATGTGGTTTAACAATGGGTACAGCTCATCATAAGTCATCTCCGGCGCTTGACCACCTGCGGCTGAATCTAGAAAAATCTTTGTATTGTGATTAAGTGCTTCTACAAAAGTATGAGCAAGTACCTCATTGGATTGTTGGTGATGTTGAAAATCCTAAAAAGGGACTTAAAGCATTCCCAAAAATGATATAGATTTTCATCAGGCTTCTATTTAAAGCTCACTATCTCACTGCGAAGTCTCGCAGTCTTGCCTGATGGAAAGAATCTGATGAGGAACTTTCTGGCTAAGTCATCCCATAAAGTGATTGAATTACCCATCTCTACATTCAACTACCTTTTATCTTCCCCCAACAGTGAATGGGGAAAAAGTATTAGCCTCACATACTCTATACTCACCCCAGTCGGAATGAATGTGTTAGTAAACTCAATGAAAGTCTGCAAGTGGACTTGTGGATCCTCGTGTGAAATCCATGCAAATTGTCTACTGCTGATAAGAAGCTACGCCATGTTGTGCATTAACTCGAAATTCCCCCAGTAGACGGTCTTTGAATTGAGGAAGTCAAATTCATCGGAAGTAGGACTGCCACTTCCCTCACTGTCCTGCGTGCCTATTGTTCTACAGCCATTATAGCAGGATTCTCTTAATCTTCGGTGATTTGAGGAATTTGGGGGAGAAGGATTGCTTCTCTTCTTTGTTGATAGTAAAGTTGCTCGGATTCTGGGTTTGGTTTAACCAATTCCTGAGCCAAGTGTTACAGCTCACCGCGGATTGGATCAACTCTTTTCTTGGCTTACCTTCGGTCGACACAGCACCATTCAAAGAGCTGTACAGCAGGCCTCCTTATAGAGAAATACGACACACACTTTGTGGAAGCAGATCGATGGCAAGGTGGGGCAGACATAAAGAAACCGGCCGACACAACACCTTCCCCTATGCTCCACTAAATAGGGAAGCAAGAATCTGGATGCGCATTGTCAACTCATGCCTTATTCCTGGGACTCAATACACCAAGATATCAAGAGATAGAGTGTGTTTCGTCTATTCTTTGATGACGAATGTCCCTATCAACTTTGGGGCAATAATTCGATCTACCATGAGGAAAGCCAGACTCCACAAAAGGTCCCACTTCACATTTGGAAATTTGTTGACAGCAATCTTGCGGAAGGAGGATATCGAAGAGGAACCAGCTGACCACAAACTCCCACATAACCCAAAGAAGGTTGACCTCACCAAGGTCAAAGATGCTGAAACAACTCATGGTGTCAACCTTACTACTACGGAGAGACATGCTCGTGATGAGAGTTTCTTCCATCATCTCTATGGCATGACACGATTCACTATGATGAGTGGTGGACGTGTTCCAACTGCTGAAGAGCTCCAACAGCTGGACCACGACTACCCAATGAACATGCATGCACGGGAGATGTGTGGAGTGGGCGTATACTTTGAGGAACCTCTAGATGATGATGTGCCGACTGATGACGATCGACGCTTGCCTGATTCTGACGAGGAGGAGAACTCTGACGACGAATCTTATGATGATTCAGACGAAGGGGGTATGACCCTCGACATTGAGGAAGAGTCCGACTAACCAGGTTCTTCGTATTTATTTTCCACTGAGGGCAGTGTCCCGTTTAAGTGTGGGGTGGCAGTATCGCATGCTATACTTCTCTATTTGCATCTATGTTTGTTTACTTTTTTTGTGTGTGTGTTTTCGATTTTTTTTAGTTAAGTTAAGTTTTTTTTTAGGAGTCTAATTTTTTCTAGCTTCGCATGAAACTATTTTTGATAGGCAGCATGAGATTATAACAAGAGTATGTGCTACAATTAGGACTATTGAGACGTTTAGGCTCCAGTTGTGACTCATTATGTGATATTGTGTGGTTTAATTCCTTCACTTGTTGGGTCGAGAGTCTATATTACTTCCAATCAAGTTGACCATGTGCCTTGTGTGTGTGAGATTAATAGTATCTTCTATGTATGTGGCTGATGCTAGAACTTGCTTAGTATGTATGCAAAGCGAAAATAAGGAGTGTAAGTTAGGATATGATTTAGGCATTTCTTTGGCGACCTATATTTGTTTACCTTCAGTTTTACCTACCCATGGACATCATCCCTAGTTAAACCCTTTTGAGCCTTTAGCCTATTTCTTTGACAACCTTGTATGTAAGCCTAATCCATTTTTTTCAAGACCGTAATTTAATCCAAATTCCTAAGTGCTTTAAAGTGAAAAAGTTATGTGACAACATAAGAGGAAATTGGGTGAGTATGATGCTTTAAATTGTAATGGTTCTTGAATGTGTTATGAAAAAGAAAGTGCTATCATAAGAGGTATGTTGAGAAAAGAAAAAGGAAAAGAAAGCTGAAAAGTAAGTTGTGCTTAAAATTGAAAAACAAAAAAAGGAGAACAAGGGTGGTAGAATAAAAGAAAGAAGAAAGGTTGAAAGAAAAAAGTGTCAATGATACAATGTGATGTATTAAAGCGCTTAGGAGCTTAGTCACTATTCCTGGCCAAAATAGTCCTACCCGTCCCTTAGCCTACATTACAACCATCAAAAGACCTACTTGATCCTAATCTTAACATTCTGACATTTAGTAGAGTACTACTCTAAGGGCAAGCCTATGGTCATCAGTTGCTACATATGAATTCTTTGTGAGAGCGAGAGCAAGGATATTTTGATACCCATGTTTGAAAAATATGCTATATTTGTGAGTAATTATGGGTACTATATTATGAGACACACATGGTTGATGAGCTTTGGATAGTTGTATATGATGCTATGCACCTTAATGTTTGTATGAGAGTTGATCACCATCACGAGTCTATGCTAGAGGGTAAATTGTTTCTACTTATAATCGGAAAGCTACTCTTTGTTGATAATTGTTGTGCTTGTCTTGATAAATGTTTTGTGTTGTTACTGTAAAAACCTTAAGTCGATGCTTAGAAGGACATGATATTTTGTTCGAGGACGAACAAAGCTTCAAGTGTGGGGTGTTGATGATAGGCGAATTTACACGCCTATATCAATATATTTTGCCCATATTTTAGCCTAGTTTTGAGAACAAACTATATATTTCATGCACTTTTAGTCCTTTTTCCTATAAATGAGCTAACGAACATGATTAGTAAAGTTTCAGGTATAAATGATGCAGAATTCAGCATTTTATGGCTTACTTGACGCAAAAGAAAGCTCACGAAGGAAGGAAAGGGAGTTTGGACGCCTAAGGACCAAAACTGCTGCATGGAAAGTCTGTCCCGGGCTAAAACAACATTTCTGAAGACTTTGGGGACTTACAGACACAAAGCTGGATTTTGACAAAGATACATTAACCTAGTACAATTGGGTTATGTATTTCATTAGTTTATTTGGATTATGATAATATTACCTTAACCTAGTACATTTGGGTTAAGTATTCCATTAGCCTAGTAGGATTTGGTTATTTGTTTCATTATCATAGTAGGAGTAGGATATGGGTATTATAAATACCCTATCATGCTAGAGATTTCTATTCATTCCTCCCTTAGTGGAGAGAACAATCTTTCTATTCTTCACTTAATTCAACAATTAATTTTCTTCCATCCCTCTCATCTTCCACTACAAACACTTCTAATCTACTCTTCTATTCTTAAATTCCACAACAAGAGAATCGTTACCAAGCTAAGGAAACACGCCTCACGCCTATCACTTGATCTACACGCCATTACTCAATATCGTGATATAATAACAATGTCAATCGTGATCTCCTTCGCATTCATGGGTAACTAAACTTCTCTGTTGGGGTTATGGAAGCCGAATGAGTTACTATCTATTGCTGTGAGTTTGTGAGTTCGAGACACGTATATTGCTTATATCATTATTCTCTTCATCTTAATCCACATTCTTTGCGGTTGCAAACGCAAGAATACGCCAGTCTAACATTTAACTTGTTCGAGAGAAAGGTTATTTGTCTGGAAAAGAGATAATGTCAAGGTAGTAGGACACCCTTTCCTATTAAAAAGCTAGTGCCGTAACTGGACTAACCTCTTGGAGAATTCGTACCGTCAGACACGCTTTAAGCTCGAGAGAGTTAAAGTGAAATAGTCCTTGTTTAGGTCGAGAGACGCTTGAATTTACCATAGAATACAATTCTTTATAAGCACATGCATGTCACAATTCTACACACTCATAGCCAATAGAGACGTATACCTCAGAAGGTGGACATAACCCCAACGCTTCAATTCTCATTATTTACAACCAACGCAACAATCTCTCTCTTTTTACTTTATTATTTTCAGCCTTTCTTTACATTACTTGCAAGACAAGAATTCCCCCTTTTTACGAGACTTGCACCAAAAGTTTAGTAATTTTACTTACTTGTTGGCCAAGCTATTCCCTGTGGGATCGATACCCAACCCAGGTTGGGTTCTATATTTGCTAACGACCGCTTTACACTCCCACGAGAGCTGTAGATTGAGCGTTATCAAAAATTGGCGCCGTTGCCGGGGAATACGAGTTTCAATCAAGTTCGTGATAATTACTAGACCCTTTGGTCAAAGATTCTCGTACTTTTACGTTTAGTTTTTGTTTTTGTTACTGTAGGTTTTTACTTTAGTGCATGCCCCATACTAGAAGTTCTGGTCAACCGTTATTACCAATCAATCCTGAACCACAACGAATTAGAAGAATGGAAGCACAAGCTGAAATCGATAGGATGGCTGCTCAAACACGAGCAAGCAAGATTAGCTGCTCTTGCCGCTGCTCAAGTCCAACAACAAAACATTGATAATCCTGGGCGAGCAACAAATCCTGACGATGAAGATTTAGTTAACGAAAAGTTAATACACCCAAGGCATGTCGCTGAAACTGAAACACCTGCCAACCGAAGAGGTCGACAAGCTCGGTTTAGGTATGATCGCCAACCTATGCAGCCAGCTTTCGACGATGATGATGATGATCTTGATGGTGCCGGAGCCACTGGGGCCATAATTCCACCACCATTAGCGCCCGGAGCCAAGTTCAACATCACAAGCACCATGATTCAGTTATTGCAACTCAAGGGATTATTTGGTGGACTAGCAGGCGATGATCCGAATATGCAGCTCATCAACTTTATTTCTACATGCAAGTCCTTTGACAATCCTGGTGTTGGTCAGAATGATATTCGATTACGTCTATTTCCATTGTCTCTGTCTGGGGAGGCAACACTATGGTTGAATGGGCTGACTCCTGATTCAATTACAAATTGGAGGCAATTGAGAGACGCTTTCCTAGAAAGATTCTTTTCGCCATCCAAAAGGGCTCAATTGAGAGATGAAATCAGCAACTTTCGTCAGCTTCCCTCTGAAGCTCTTCATCAAACATGGGAGAGGTTCAAGACAAAGCTAGCGAGATGCCCAAACCATCACATGACTAATGTTCACCTCATGGAGATCTTGTATAGAGCCTTGAATTCAATAACTAAACTAGTGGTGGACAACGCAGCTGGAGGTTCTTTCATGGACCTCACCTTTGGTCAAGCAAGCAATATGCTAGATCGCATGACGAAACAAAGTAGAGCTTGGCATACCAGGGGTTCTGAGGTAGCAAGCCCCACTTTATCTATTGGCATGACTGCAGACCAAAGAAGAAGAGAAGAAGAACGTGATCAAGACATGGCGCACATGAAAACACAAATGGATCTTCTGACAAAGCATTTATTATCAGGGAAGACTGAAAAAGTGAAAGCAATTGCGTCAAAAGGAAGAGACGAATCTGATTCTGAAGAGGAGGCCAACTACTTGAACAATCAGGGGGGTTTCCGCGGGAATGCCCAAGGAAACCAAGGTCGGAACTATTATGATAAATCTGGAAGCAAAGACCAAGGTAGTTGGAAGAAAAACAATGAAAAGAGTGGTTTGTACGTTCCCCCTGGTAGACGTGACACCACCACATCTAATTCTAGAAGTATGGAAGACATGATGGCTAAGTTATTGAAAGGAGTGGAAGCAACGAGCGCGGGAGTTACGGAGGTGATTAATGATTTGTCCTCCATGAAGCAATTAGTTGATTCTCATTCCACTTCTATCAAGCAAATAGAGCAGCAATTAAGCCAACTTTCAGCAGCATTCAATAAAAGAAAGGTTGGCACCTTACCGAGCGATACGGTGCAAAACCCAAGGAATGATGGGTCATGCATGGCCATCACTACCAGAAGTGGTAAGGTGCTGGAAACTTCAGCAACAGGCAAGCAAGTGGTTGATGAAATTGCGGACATGTACGTTACACCTAGTGACGTTGCAAAAAGAGATGATGTCGCAACAACTACTTCCAACGTCAAGGACGTTACACCTAGTAACGTGCAGCCTGAAAAAATGGAAAAACGGAAGCAAGAGGAGAAGAAAGCCACAGAGAGAACACTTCCATACCCACCACCACCTTTTCCCCAAAGATTGAAGAAGGTGGCGGATGACACTAAGTTCAGCAAATTTATGACTATGTTGAAGCAGCTGACCATTAATGTTCCACTGGTAGAGGCACTTGAACAAATGCCTGGGTATGCGAAGTTTATGAAAGATCTTTTGACTAAGAAGAGGGCAGCAAGTTATGAGATGAAGGATGATGTGCATCATTGTAGTGCAATTGCTACCCGATCGATAGTTCAGAAGAAGGCCGACCCCGGAGCTTTCACTATTCCTTGCACCGTCGGATCTTTGAACTTTGCCAAAGCATTATGTGATTTAGGAGCCAGCATCAACTTGATGCCATTATCGATCTACAAGAAGTTGGGGTTAGGAGATCTTACACCAACCAATATGAGGCTTGTCATGGCGGATAGGTCGGTAAAACGACCTGTTGGTATTTTATGCGATGTATTGGTAAAGGTTTCTTCATTTATCTTCCCAGCAGACTTTGTCATCTTGGATTGTGAAGCAGATTCTGAGGTTCCCATAATCTTGGGGCGCCCTTTCCTTGCAATAGGAAGTGTGCTCATTGATTTGAGAGCTAATGAGCTTTCATTCCGAATAAATGACGAAGTGGTTCGTTTTGATGTTTGCAAATCAATGAAGTAACCCAAAGATCTGAGTGTATTTTCTGTGGCTGATGTTGTCCTTGATGATGAGAAAGAACGACTTGAAGAAGAGCAAATTCTTGATGATCCTTTGGAGGTTTTGCTCATGAAAGGAGAGATTGAGGATGCTGAAATTTATGAAGAAGCTATTTGTGCTCTATCGGGATTAGGGACCTATCGCTATACTCCCAAGAAGATGGATCTTGATCTCAAGAATCGACCCACACCACCAGCTAAGCCATCTATTGAAGAACTACCCACGTTAGAATTGAAGGAGCTGCCAAGTCATTTAAAGTACGCATTCCTAGGAAGCGAAAACACTCTTCCAGTCATAGTGGCAGCCGATTTGGGTGAGCAACAAGTTGCAGCCCTTATTCCAATCTTACGCAAGCATATTAGAGCCATTGCATGGACCATTGCGGATATTATTGGTATTCCACCTGGGATTTGCACACATAAAATTCAGCTTCAAGAAAAGTGCACACCCACCATTGAACATCAAAGGCGTTTAAACCCACCTATGCAAGAAGTGGTGAAGAAGGAGATTATCAAGTGGTTAGACACAGGAGTTGTATATCCTATCTCTGATAGCCCATGGGTAAGTCCTGTACAATGTGTTCCCAAGAAAGGAGGTATGACGGTGGTCGCAAATGCGAAAAATGAGCTTATTCCACTCAGGCCCGTTACTGGATGGAGAGTATGCATGGACTACCGCAAGCTGAATTCTTGGACACTCAAGGATCACTTCCCCATGCCATTTATGGACCAAATTCTAGATCGATTAGCGGGGAAAGGATGGTTTTGCTTCTTGGATGGTTACTCAGGTTATAATCAGATTTGTATTGCTCCCGAAGACCAAGAGAAGACAACGTTTACATGCCCATATGGTACGTTTGCCTTCAAACGTATGCCATTCGGGTTATGTAACGCACCAGCCACCTTTCAACGTTGTATGATGTCTATTTTCTCTGATATGGTTGAAGACACTTTGGAGGTATTTATGGATTACTTTTCAGTTATTGGTGAGTCTTTTGAAGCGTGTTTAGCAAACTTGAGCATGGCATTGCAAAGATGTGTAGAGTTCAACCTTGTGCTGAATTGGGAGAAGTGACACTTTATGGTAAAAGAAGGAATCGTTCTTGGGCACAAGATCTTCGAAAGAGGAATAGAGGTTGATCGATCAAAAATTGAGGTTATTGAGAAGTTACCGCCTCCAATTGAGGTGAAGGGAGTTCGTAGTTTTCTTGCCCATGCTGGGTTCTATCGTAGATTCATCAAAGACTTTTCCAAAATTTCTAGTCCATTGTGCAAACTACTGGAGAAAGATGCGAAGTTTGACTTTAATGAAGATTGCTTAAAGGCATTCGAATGCCTTAAAGGAAAACTCATTGAAGCCCCTATCATGGTAGCACCAGATTGGACGCTCCCGTTCGAAGTCATGTGTGATGCTAGTGGTGTAGCCGTTGGTGCTGTTCTTGGACAGAGAAAGGAGAAACTATTTCATCCTATCTACTATGCGAGTAAGGTCCTAAATGAAGCCCAAATGAACTACACTGTTACTGAACAAGAGCTCCTAGAGGTTGTGTATGCATTTGAGAAGTTTCGTGCCTACCTATTGGGTACTAAGGTGATCGTCCATACAGACCATGCAGCTCTTAGGTATCTAATGACAAAGAAGGATGCAAAACCAAGGTTGATTCGATGGGTATTGCTGCTGCAAGAGTTCGATTTTGAGGTCAAAGATAGAAGAGGTTACGAGAACCAAGTGGCCGATCATCTATCTCGACTTAAGAATGAACATGTGGCGCAACCTGAAATTCAGATTGATGATGAATTCCCTGACGAGGAGATATTAGCAATAACAGTGGAGAAATTACCATGGTATGCTGATTTTGCAAATTTCGTGGTGAGTAATATGCTACCTGCCAATTTATCCTACCATCAAAGAAGGAAGTTTATGCATGACGTTCAGCACTACTATTGGGATGAGCCTTATTTGTTTCGAAGATGCGCGGATGGTATCATTCGACGATGTATATCCCATGAAGAAGTTCCCACTATATTAGAAGCATGCCACACTTTGCAAGTTGGAGGACATCATGCAGGCAATAGAACGGCAAGAAAAGTTTTGCAAAGTGGTTATTATTGGCCTTCGATATTCAGAGATGCATACGACTATGTTAGAAGGTGTGACCAATGCCAACGTCAAGGTGCTATTTCAAAACACCATGAAATGCCCCTGTCCAAAATTCTGGAGGTAGAACTCTTTGATGTGTGGGTCCATTCGTGAATTCGTTTGGAATGAAATACATCTTGGTTGCGGTGGATTATGTTTCGAAATGGGTTGAAGCTGTAGCATTGGCCGACAACGAAGGAAAGCGTGTTGTAGCGTTCTTAAAGAAGAATATCTTCTCTCACTTTGGAGTACCTCGTACTATCATAAGTGATGGAGGATCTCACTTTTGCAACAAGCTATTCAAATCTGTATTGGCTAAGTATGGTGTCAAGCAACATAAGGTGGCTATGCCTTATCATCCCCAAACTAGTGGACAAGTAGAGGTTTCCAATCGTGAGATCAAGAAAATCCTTGCAAAGACGGTTAATGCTAATAGGAAGGATTGGTCTAGGAAGCTAGATGATGCACTATGGGCGTATAGGACTGCTTTCAAGACACCCATTGGTATGTCACCTTATCAGCTAGTTTATGGGAAGGCTTGTCATCTACCCATTGAGCTCGAGCACAAGGCATTGTGGGTATTGAAGCAATTGAACTTGAATTGGGATGATGTGAAGAATCTGAGGTTGGAGTAGCTGAACGAACTAGATGAATTCTGTCTCCATGCATATGAACGATCGGATTTATATAAGGAGCGGATGAAGAAGTATCATGATCAGCGGATTGTTCGACGAAACTTCCAGAAAGGTGACATGGTACTACTCCTTAACTCCAGATTTAAGCTCTTCCCAGGTAAGTTAAAATCGAAGTGGTCTGGTCCATTTAAAGTCATCCAAGTCTACTCGTCTGGAGTAGTCGAATTGGAAGGCAATAAGGGTGTTGTTTTCAAAGTGAATGGCCAACGTGTTAAGCCTTATATCGGTCCTCTTAACTCGATGAATGACATGGCCATCACTTATCTCGATGAAGTCTAAGTAATCAAGATTATTACGTCGAGCCACGACAATAAATAAGGCGCTAGATGGGAGGCAACCCATCGTTTTATCGTTTTATCATTTTATCATTTTGTCGTTTTGGTACTTGTTTCGTTTTTGATAAATGAAAATCCAAAAATAAGAGTCGTGCCACGACCAAAACTAAGGCGCTTGGTGGGAGGCAACCCATCGTACTAATCGTTTTCATTTGTTTTGAGCAAAAATAGGTGCAAGAAGTATTCAACGGGGAGATTGATTTCAACTGACGATTTGGACGCATTGTATGGTAAAGTTGGTAAGTTAGGAATAGTGATGCATAAGGCTATGGATTGAGCCTTTCTCACGCCAAAATAGGCTTCGAGGAAGGCTAGGCCTTGGTAAAACTAGGCCACGAATGATGCACAACCTATCCTATAGCCTAAGGTCTCAGAATCTAGAGTGCTATACACTATGCGCCGCCTATTCCTAGGTATGCTTTTGACTATGAGCTGCCTATGCTATGGCATTTGGTCTGAGTATCTCATATGCCATAGACTATGCGGCGCATATGTCTACAAATGCCATAGACTATGCAGCGCATATGTCCCATTATGCTATAGACAATGCGCCGCATATGTCATTGATATGCCGAGCATTATGCGCCGCATATGTGGTATTTTTGTCTCCAAAACCGATTGTAAATGGGTCAAAACCCGACCCATTCTCTTCCTATATAAAGGGGACTTAGTTTTATAACACAACCACACTAGAATATACCCTAAAGGCGCCGCATACTCTTCCAAATCTTCTCAAAATTTTCTTCTTTTGCTCTTCCAATTCACAAAACCATCTCCACAAGCTTCAAGCAAGTAAGTACTCTCTTATTCTTCATTTATTTCTCATAAGTACTACGTTTCTATGTCTATTATGAATCGCTAAATCGTATAAGATTGTTGGTGATGTTCATGTGTTTGGATTGTTTATACAAAATCATGTGAGTGAACATGTACGTAGGAAAATCCTGACTTGTTTTCGACTTGAAATTGGTTTTAATAGCATTGTTATACTATTTGCGGAATTACTATGGCTATGAATAGTGCTTAAGGTTGTTGTTTGGATACTTACATGTTAGACTATCCCGGCCATCGGGATAAGACTTATAGTGCCTACCGACATAAGAGGTTGTGATTGTTGTAAGAATAACTATTCCATGTGGTAACCCCTATGTAGTAGTGTTGCTATATCTACCATGAAAGTAGTCCAATGGCTGCAAGTAAGTGATGCATTGCTGATTTTCTTGTCGGAATACAATCCTAAAACGTATGTCGACGAAATCTGAGTAATCGACCACTTTCACTTCACTGATTTGTGTTAACAAAACTAAGTGTGGGGTGGTACCCCTAATGCTTGTTTATAGATTGTATCAAGTGAGATTGTGCTGCAACTAACACTATTTCTAGTCTCAGGTACAATGGCACCAAAAGCGAGGCGACGCAAGGAGAAGGCTACCAAGTCCCAAAAGGGCAAGAAGAGAAGTCGCAAGGACCAAGGAGAATCATCCTCAGCACAACTACCCCGCAGAATGTTTGGAATAAAATAGGTTCTTGAGGAGGAAGCCAAAGAATGGTACAGGAACAACAAAGAACGAAAATATGTTCACGTCGACTTGATCAACAAGGACACCTTAGCAAAGAAGGAGCCGCGTATGTTGGCAAAAAATAATGGCATTGAAGCTGGATTTCATCTTCCGCGACATAGGAGAATGCAACCTTGATTTAACAAGAGAGTTTTATGCCAACTGGTCGCCGAACACAACAGGCAATGAAGTCAAAATTCGGGGCCAAGTGTTACAGCTCACCGCGGATTGGATCAACTCTTTTCTTGGCTTACCTTTGGTCGACACAGCACCATTCAAAGAGCTGTACAGTAGGCCTCCTTATAGAGAAATACGACACACACTTTGTGGAAGCAGATCGATGGCAAGGTGGGGCAGACATAAAGAAACCGGCCGACACAACACCTTCCCCTATGCTCCACTAAATAGGGAAGCAAGAATCTGGATGCGCATTGTCAACTCATGCCTTATTCATGGGACTCAATACACCAAGATATCAAGAGATAGAGTGTGTTTCGTCTATGCTTTGATGACGAATGTCCCTATCAACTTTGGGGAAATAATTCGATCTACCATGAGAAAAGCCAGACTCCACAAAAGGTCCCACTTCAAATTTGGAAATTTGTTGACAGCAATCTTGCGGAAAGAGGATATCGAAGAGGAAGTAGCTGACCACAAACTCCCACATAACCCAAAGAAGGTTGACCTCACCAAGGTCAAAGATGCTGAAACAACTCATGGTGTCAACCTTAATACTGCGGAGAGACATGCTCGTGATGAGAGTTTCTTCCGTCATCTCTATGGCATGACACGATTCACTATGATGAGTGGTGGACGTGTTCCAACTGCTGAAGATCTCCAACAGCTGGACCACGACTACCCAATGAACATGCATGCATGGGAGATGTGTGGAGTGGGCGTATACTTTGAGGAACCTCTAGATGATGATGTGCCGACTGATGACGATCGACGCTTGCCTGATTCTGACGAGGAGGAGAACTCTGACGACGACTCTTATGATGATTCAGACGAAGGGGGTATGACCCTCGACATTGAGGAAGAGTCCGACTAACCAGGTTCTTCGTATTTATTTTCCACTGAGGGCAGTGTCCCGTTTAAGTGTGGGGTGGCGGTATCGCATGCTATACTTCTCTATTTGCATCTATGTTTGTTTACTTTTTTTTTTGTGTGTTTTCGATTTTTTTTAGTTAAGTTAAGTTTTTTTTTAGGAGTCTAATTTTTTCTAGCTTCGCATGAAACTATTTTTGATAGGCAGCATGAGATTATAACAAGAGTATGTGCTATAATTAGGACTATTGAGACGTTTAGGCTCCAGTTGTGACTCATTATGTGATATTGTGTGGTTTAATTCCTTCACTTGTTGGGTCGAGAGTCTATATTACTTCCAATCAAGTCGACCATGTGCCTTGTGTGTGTGAGATTAATAGTATCTTCTATGTATGTGGCTGATGCTAGAACTTGCCTGGTATGTATGCAAAGCGAAAATAAGGAGTGTAAGTTAGGATATGATTTAGGCATTTCTTTGGCGACCTATATTTGTTTACCTTCAGTTTTACCTACCCATGGACATCATCCCTAGTTAAACCCTTTTGAGCCTTTAGCCTATTTCTTTGACAACCTTGTATGTAAGCCTAATCCATTTTTTTCAAGACCGTAATTTAATCCAAATTCCTAAGTGCTTTAAAGTGAAAAAGTTATGTGACAACATAAGAGGAAATTGGGTGAGTATGATGCTTTAAATTGTAATGGTTCTTGAATGTGTTATGAAAAAGAAAGTGCTATCATAAGAGGTATGTTGAGAAAAGAAAAAGGAAAAGAAAGCTGAAAAGTAAGTTGTGCTTAAAATTGAAAAACAAAAAAAGGAGAACAAGGGTGGTAGAATAAAAGAAAGAAGAAAGGTTGAAAGAAAAAAGTGTCAATGATACAATGTGATGTATTAAAGCGCTTAGGAGCTTAGTCACTATTCCTGGCCAAAATAGTCCTACCCGTCCCTTAGCCTACATTACAACCATCAAAAGACCTACTTGATCCTAATCTTAACATTCTGACATTTAGTAGAGTACTACACTAAGGGCAAGCCTATGGTCATCAGTTGCTACATATGAATTCTTTGTGAGAGCGAGAGCAAGGATATTTTGATACCCATGTTTGAAAAATATGCTATATTTGTGAGTAATTATGGGTACTATATTGTGAGACACACATGGTTGATGAGCTTTGGATAGTTGTATATGATGCTATGCACCTTAATGTTTGTATGAGAGTTGATCACCATCACGAGTCTATGCTAGAGGGTAAATTGTTTCTACTTATAATCGGAAAGCTACTCTTTGTTGATAATTGTTGTGCTTGTCTTGATAAATGTTTTGTGTTGTTGCTGTAAAAACCTTAAGTCGATGCTTAGAATGACATGATATTTCGTTCGAGGATGAACAAAGCTTCAAGTGTGGGGTGTTGATGATAGGCGAATTTACACGCCTATATCAATATATTTTGCCCATATTTTAGCCTAGTTTTGAGAACAAACTATATATTTCATGCACTTTTAGTCCTTTTTCCTATAAATGAGCTAACGAACATGATTAGTAAAGTTTCAGGTATAAATGATGCAGAATTCAGCATTTTATGGCTTACTTGACGCAAAAGAAAGCTCACGAAGGAAGGAAAGGGAGTTTGGACGCCTAAGGACCAAAACTGCTGCATGGAAAGTCTGTCCCGGGCTAAAACAGCATTTCTGAAGACTTTGGGGACTTACAGACACAAAGCTGGATTTTGACAAAGATACATTAACCTAGTACAATTGGGTTATGTATTTCATTAGTTTATTTGGATTATGATAATATTACCTTAACCTAGTACATTTGGGTTAAGTATTCCATTAGCCTAGTAGGATTTGGTTATTTGTTTCATTATCATAGTAGGAGTAGGATATGGGTATTATAAATACCCTATCATGCTAGAGATTTCTATTCATTCCTCCCTTAGTGGAGAGAACAATCTTTCTATTCTTCACTTAATTCAACAATTAATTTTCTTCCATCCCTCTCATCTTCCACTACAAACACTTCTAATCTACTCTTCTATTCTTAAATTCCACAACAAGAGAATCGTTACCAAGCTAAGGAAACACGCCTCACGCCTATCACTTGATCTACACGCCATTACTCAATATCGTGATATAATAACAATGTCAATCGTGATCTCCTTCGCATTCATGGGTAACTAAACTTCTCTGTTGGGGTTATGGAAGCCGAATGAGTTACTATCTATTGCTGTGAGTTTGTGAGTTCGAGACACGTATATTGCTTATATCATTATTCTCTTCATCTTAATCCACATTCTTTGCGGTTGCAAACGCAAGAATACGCCAGTCTAACATTTAACTTGTTCGAGAGAAAGGTTATTTGTCTGGAAAAGAGATAATGTCAAGGTAGTAGGACACCCTTTCCTATTAAAAAGCTAGTGCCGTAACTGGACTAACCTCTTGGAGAATTCGTACCGTTAGACACTCTTTAAGCTCGAGAGAGTTAAAGTGAAATAGTCCTTGTTTAGGTCGAGAGACGCTTGGATTTACCATAGAATACAATTCTCTATAAGCACATGCATGTCACAATTATACACACTCATAGCCAATAGAGACGTATACCTCAGAAGGTGGACATAACCCCAACGCTTCAATTCTCATTGTTTACAACCAACGTAACAATCTCTCTCTTTTTACTTTATTATTTTCAGCATTTGTTTACATTACTTGCAAGACAAGAATTCCCCCTTTTTACGAGACTTGCACCAAAAGTTTAGTAATTTTACTTACTTGTTGGCCAATCTATTCCCTGTGGGATCGATACCCAACCCAGGTTGGGTTCTATATTTGCTAACGACCGCTTTACACTCCCACGAGAGCGGGTCTTTAAGCTATCATCCTACGTTTGAATCAGGTACGGTATCTAAGTACATCCTTTTCCTAGACACTAATTCATATTCCTTATTTCATAAAAGACTACGAACCATACTTTCTTCAATCCCATGTTCTATCTCCCTATTCCCTCTCCCGAGTTCACAAGGTTGACAATGGGAGTATTCTATGGGTGATCAAGCCTAAAAATAGTTAAAATAATATTGAACATACAACCAACAATGATAATCAAATAAATGAACTAAAATCAAAACAATAGTACTCATGTATTCGGCTTCAACCCCGGAAAGAGGGTGTTAGCGACGCATAGTCATAATCGTAATCACTAGATTGTAATTAACAACTAAGGACATGAACGAACTAAATTAAAATGATAAAAACCTAAGTTATGACATTATAGAATCCTCCTTGATGCTCCAATACATTCCAATATGATTAATAACAAGTAGAAAGATATATTTATAGTGGACAACAAGTCCCAACCGTATAAGATTCAAATTGTACTTTTTTTTGTCGTGTATTGATTGGACCTCACGACGCACAAGCTGGAGACATATGTGGGAGTCGTGTCGCTAGCTCAGGTGACTTTTGTGGAGGTCGAGTCTCAAGCTATGGAGACGTGTGTGGGTGTCGCGTCGCGAGCTCATCGCGACATCTCTCTTGAAATTGCATCTTGAAATTTGGTTAAGTGTTGAATGTTCCTCCTTCTACCCAAGTCTTTGTGGTATCTTTAAAATGGTTTTCCAGCCTCCAAATCATCTATATATCATCATATTAATCTCACAAAATATCCTACAAGAACACACCATACAAATTAGAGGTTCAAACAACACAACATCCATCACAACAAATAAAAAACAAGAGCTTAGACTAGGCAAATTTCAACTTTTTACTTGACTTGCTTGAACTTTGTACACTATCAACAAGTTATTCCACATATAATAACACCATTAAAACCATTTAGAACACATTAAACACAATAGAATCCAACAAAAGTGACTAGACAAACACCTAGCTCAAGCTAGTAACACTAGTTTCATCGATTGAACTCTAAGTGATCAAATTAAATCCAAACTTGTTTAGAATACACTTTGCACATTGTAATGACACTCATTATCACCTAGAATCTTATTTACATGAATATTAAAATCTTAAGAACTCAAGTTATCCTCAAAACAAGGCAAAATATGCTAGAATAGTGACACTAGAGTGCAGAAATACACCCAACATCAATCCTCCTCAACCTTAGTACCACTGAAAGCCGGAGGACTTAACCTTATAAATTGGCCAACTCTAGTAGCCTCAATTGAACTCCCAGCAATACCAGAAGAAATCATCTAACGAGATATCACCAACAGAAACAACAAATAAATGGATTGGCGGAACTCAGCATTAGTGATATCTCCCTGAGGTGATTGAACAGGAGTGTCACCCTCTTGAGAAGGATCAGTGGAGGCAGGTCGGACTCTACGGAGACAATCAGAAGTAGCGAACCTATTCCAGATCTATAGCCCATAAGTTGAAAGAGACCTGCCAATATTATCCTCAGGCGAGATAGATAAGTTTCCATGATCTTCAGATCGTCTAGGAGGCGTGATCTGAAAGGTGAATAAATGGGAGTTAGAGGAATCCAATACCTTAGACTCTATAGCATGAAAATAATACAAACAAGAAAGGGAAACATTCTTAAGTGCCTCGTAGCCTCTCTTACATAAGTATGGCATGATACACATCCATAAAAGAGACTCTACTTGACACAGCTTTGTGGAAACCCCATGTCACTAAAACCTGGGTTTTGATACAACTTTTTCACGACCCAAACCAGGGCCTGGCCATGAAAGGTATCTCAAGTATATCGAGGATTGAAGACCACCCTCTTAGCCTATTCCAAGATAACCAATATATATATATGACAAAATACTAAAGATAAACCCAAAAGTCTATATGAGATCAATATCCAAAAACCATCCACAATACCAAAACAAGTACCGAACATCAACCATAAAGCCCATATTCACAATAGTCCAACAAAGCCTCAAATCGAATATCAGTAAAATATCGGGACATCCCCCCAACCATTGCCAAAATAAATATAAGATAAAGTCTAAGACAAAGGAAATCAAAACATGAAATGAAGTCTTATGAAGGATGAAACCTCAACACTTTAAGTCAACTCTCGATCTAACCACGAATACCTGATCACTGTGCAGAAAAGGTAGACTTGCCTTCGAATCCTACGTCGCGTGGGGATACAGTGTCTGAAAATGGTAAATTGTTGGAGAGTTAACATGTAACTCAGGGATAAAGTAGTAAAGTAATGTCATAATCCTTAATATGAATACTAGTAAAACCCAATGCATAACATCATTGTAATACGTACATATATATGTATATCATATGCTGTGAAAAAAAAAGGTTTAGCATGCATTTTTTAATTATTAACCTGGACTATGTAGCTCTGTCATCCTAAAGGCACCCACGGGCTATATGGTTTCAGCTTCCCCAAAATATAAAGTGTGTCTCATGCACACGAGCACCATGACCAAACTCCACATCGACAAATATGAGTTTCTAATATTAGTCTACACAACCCCATTGAAGCCCATATTAAAACCATTTACATATTCCCAACCATTTATCAAGGAGTCTTTTATTGAGGCATTTCCCGTTGGTATCGTCATACCAAAATTAGAGCTTGCAAATATATTCCATTTTTTCATACAAAACCTTTAAACCAAGTTGACTCCATAATTTCCAATTTAAAACTAAAGCCATGGACACCAAGGCCTTTCCAATACCATTTGAAACCCAACCAATTCATGTTCCATTTACCATTTATGCAATGCAAGGTTTCAAAAAGAATATTCAAACTAAGTGATAAATCATATTCCAAAACTAATTATGTAGGTGGTCCGAGGTTATTATCAATTTCCATACAAAAACCATTTATTTGGGGAATCCATTGTACCCATAAATTCATTCACCATCCCTATGCACCCAAAGAGTTTATAAATCATCAATTCAATGTATAACAATTCTATAATAATCATGGGAAAACATTTAAACCAAATACATTCAAAACCCAACAACAAAACCATGAATAATAAACCAATTTTTATGCCATTAATAAAATACAAGTATAGGGAAAGAGGTACATGACTTAATTGCCAAGGAATTCAAAGAAAACCACACCCTTAGGACCCTAGATGATCACCTCCATGAACCCTAGCCTTGAGTTGAAAAAAAAAATTCTAGAGAGGATGGCTGAGGGTAATGAGGATGGCCTTTGTATATTGAAAAAGATAGAAATAGGTCTTTATAGAAATTAAAAATTATTTATACGTGATAGGACCCTTTACCCCTCATCCCTCTTTAAAAAGAACAAGACAACCCAAAATTACTATAGGTCCGTGGGACGAACCATATCGTGGAGGTCCAGCCTCCGTATCATGGACCTTATCGCGGTGATTATCTTCTATGTCACGAAGGTTATCGCGGAGACTAACCTCCATGGCACGCCAACATATCAGAGGCTTACTTTCTCCGTGACCCAAAACCACCCCGAACCCCATCTGAAAATTCTAAAAGTCTTTCGGGTTACACTCTTAACATCTCCGAACATAATTTGAGTTAAATATCGATATTTTAAGGACAAGAAGGCTAAAATAAAATATCCAACATTTTGAGGGTTTTACAATATATATATATGTATATCAATATAATCATTCTCCGGTCTTGTTGGGTATCAATACCATCATCTCAACATCCTTCAACCTTGTCGGGTATCAATATCATCATCATAATATCCTCCGGCCTTGATGGGTATTAATATCATCATCACAATATCCTCTGACCTTGTTGGGTATATATAAGTATATCATCCAAACCATCAATGTATATATATAATATGTGCACGAACTTAAGTCGTGGCTAAAAGAGTGTAAATCCACAAGCCTATTGCCCAAAGTGAACTTCAGGACCAAATCATTATAAAAGTGTAGAAAGGGTCGAAAAACATCAACATCAGAGTAAATTATGTATCGGAATCGGTCTCGGTCAATTCTCATTTAGTTAGATAGTTATTATTGTAAAGAAATCTATTTTAAAGATGAAAAGTAGGTTTTAATCTCTTATTTAGGAAGAATAGTCATAAGATCATAGTTTAACTAGAATCACATCATTTATAAATATAATGATCATGATGTACAAAATTTACGCAAGACATCACCAGTATCCAAATGAATAAAACCATAAGCATCATACTGCATCTTCCTTTGTCCCATACCGGAGAGATGTGCATATAAATATGTACATATTTTCATAAACTACAACCGTATCCCTTACAAGGATAAACACTTTTCGGATATCCAACCAATATCATAACACAGCCTTTGGCCCAATAATGTGTCCGGAATAATCATAACATCATAATCACGGCCTTAGCCCACATACGTATCCGGATCTCATATCAATAATCATGTATATATAAATTATCTCATAACTATAGGCCATAGCATATTCATGAGACATAACATCTCGATAAGCTATGAAGCATATCTATAATCATCCCACATATAGGAGGCATCTCACTTTTAGCAGGCACAATGCATCAACAAGCATTCTCATAACTACAACGTATATCACATCTATGCGGCATTTCGTATGTATAAGTCATGTATCAAGACTATGAGGAATATCATCTTTATAGGTCAATTATCATATCTAAGACGAATAACATCTCTAAAGGCCCAATATCACATCTAAGAGAAACAACATCTCTAATGGCCCAATATCATGTCTAAGACAAAATAGCTCTCTAATGGCCCTATATCATATCTAAGAGAAATTAGCATCTCTAAAGGCCCAATATCATTTCTATAAGGAATATCATGGCCATAAGCCATTAGTCATTATCCGGGGAAAATTACCATCACTATTCAACAAACCACCAAGTAACTTTACACTAAGTTTTGGTAGTCTCAACTATGCCTAAAATTTGTAAATACGTCCACAAAGGCTAACACAAGTCTTCGCCTAAGGTGGGTCGAACGATCCTACTTCTAATCTTCAATTTCCATATTTAGGCAACTTATTCCCTAAACTAAACTAAGGTATCTAGTTCAACTTCTAGATGTCAAGTAAGTCATAATCAATCCTAAGATAGGAACTTCATCTATAAACATGGGCATTTATGTCAATTCTACCTAAATTACGATTTTAAGATCACTAGACTAGCCCAACTAAGGTTAATCATAATAACCATAATTCAGCCCAACTAAGGTTATTCATACTAACTACGATTCTAACACATAAACAACATCCTAAACCAAGCATTATGTCATATCCATGCTATAATTTAGTCCAATTTATGAAGAAGGCAATAGGATCCAAAAATGGTATTAAATATTTCAACTTACGAGTCAAAACCCTCATCTAACCCCCCCCCCCCAACTTCAATATTCAATACTAAGTCATTCTACCCATAATCAATCTTAGCATTCACATGGAATATATAACACGTATCATCTTACGAAGAAGATTGGACAGAAGCCTGCCTAAAAGTCGAACCACAAATCCTTACATCATTTAGCAATGACTATCTTCACTTCAAAATCCCAAAATGCCATCACACTATGAAAATTGTAATCTACTCATCAATACGAGAATAACGATATCCATATTGCACCATTGTACTTTGGGTTCATAAACGACACTAAAAAACCCCAAGTGAGTCCCACTTATAGAAATCACGTTTCCAGGGTCAACCCAACGTTCATACATGAACAAGAAATCATAACCCTCAAGAAATGGGTGAAAATCAAGCAAACTTTGGGCTAAAATCAATCTCTAAGCTATATTGGGGCTTTGGGTCAAAACTAAGGAAATTCACTAAGAATTTGATGTAATCTTACCATAAATCAAATGATAATCATGATAATAGATATTTAGGAAGCTCACAAGTCACCCACAAGACTAACTTTTGAGTTACCACACTTATTTAGGTTCTTTAGGTCTCAAGGATAAAGAGAAAATGCCTAAATTTGCAACATTGGGGTCTACTTATAGAACCTTCAGGCAAAGAGAGTCGTGATCGCCGTCGCTAGGACCGTAATAGCCATGCCTCAGGATTCATTCAGAATTTTATTCTCGCAAATAAACTTTTTAACCACACTAAATTGACATTCTAGATGTATTGGCAAAGTCAGATTTTTGATTCAAGGTGGTTTTGACCAAATATAGGTCCCACACTCATATTTCCAAATTTTAAACTTTCCGACCAATAGGTCGAAATAAGCTTGGGTTTATTGGACCCAAACTAAAGGACTACCAAGCCTAAAATCGATATTCAGGAGATACTAGTGCAGTCAGAATTTGCATACGAGATTGTTTTACTAAAGTTTTTGCCCGGTGGCTATTTGGAACCAATGAAAACTTTTAATTTGGGAATTGGTTCTAAAAACCAAACAAACTTCCCAATAACTGAACGGTCAGTCCCAGCAAGTCATAAATGACTTGGGGAAGCTATAGAGAAGCTCAAAGAATGAAAATAAATGGAATTATGTAAAATGACGGGAAGGGTCATTACAATATCCACTACTAAAAGGACTTTTGTCCCCAAAAGTCAATGGATAGAAAGAATGTTAAAAGCTCGAAGGGGTGGGGTATTGGGCCCACAAGCTTTATGCACGACTTCTCAGATAACCTCCACGAAGAGAACACTTGCAAGGGATTTTACCATAGGTATCCCTTTCCAACCAGCACTCTCACTTCACTTCCAAATAGCAAAAACATAACTTTCATCACTAACTGGCCTTTAACTAAACTGAAAAGGTTGATGCATGACAATCTGAACCACAACACACAACTACCATCTCGATATCCATGCAAATCTATGAAGGCCCATCCAAGCAAAAACTTTCCCAATACATGAGTCATACCACCGACTCCAAATCTAGCTATAACCTTCTTTTACCAATCCATACTTGCTATCTACTCCGAACCAAGAGGAAAACTACCCGAGTGTTGTCTGTACAAACTCATTACAAAGATATAGAAATGATCCACTGAAAGTCTATATGGCAAACACAAGAATAAGCCCATAAGGTATTATTTGGGCTCACAAATAGAGATAATCAAGGAATACAATTTATGCATATGCTACAACTAGTCTAGGTGATAATCAAACTGAAATCCGAAAGATCAAGGCATAACTACTCATCCTGAACAATCCGCTCCAAGATGTCCCATCAATTGAGAATGAATCCATAATGAATCCAAATCAATCAAACTACCCCCACTGAGTAAATCATCCAAAATTACCAATGAAAATTGGCAACTCGAGGTCAAAACTAAAAGAAACAATACCGAATCCATGGGCTATCATCTGAATGCACATCAACTATAAACTATCCAAAGTCAAGAAGACTGAATAGACAACCATAGAGTAGAATCAACCAGTCTATAAATGAAATCCAAATGAAGGAAAATCTAAAACGAAGGTTGCACTCAATCTTTTTAACTCCAAGCTAAAATCTCAACACTAAGGTTGAATCGCTTGATCGCAACTACCCAAATCAGACCTAAAGACGGACAGACATTCATGCTCCAAATCTATCATAACTTCCAAATCACCATTCTAAACCATCAAGTCAAAATTGACCCGAAAATCCAATCCAAGGTCAAACACTCACATCAAATATACTGTCCAAATTAAACATACTTGTGCCAAATCATGCCAAGCTAGAATGGAAACATAGCTGAAGCACAAAATCACAATAGAGGATAAATCACTAACTGAAAACCTAGGATATTCACTCCATATCTGCTGGAGGGCATGAACTATTAAAGCATACTTAAGAACTCCCCAAGGGTGTAAACTACACAAGAAATGGCAAAAACTCTAGCAACTTAAAGAATGCAACTTAAACTAGAAATAACAAGTCCAATACTCCATCTCGACAGAGAATAACCATAGGCACATATCATCAAGGAGGTACACTCCACCAAGACTCATCGGGACGAACAAACTCAGAAATGGGGATTTTTTGAAACCACATAAGAAGGACAATTTTCACTCGATCCCGCAAAGAATCACATTACCGAAGAAGAAATATGTCAATCTCGAAACCAAGGTCAAAGCCAAAATCGCTACTAGAAAATCAACAACTCATGAAAGAGAATTTCTAATTTACCAACTCACGAAGCGATCATAGGAAATGCCACCTACCTCTAACTCTCCAACTCCACTAGATAACACCATATCACAGTATGAAAAGATCTTCCAATCTTCACACTAATAAATATGGCAACCACCATTAGGGAATGAACCTAACACGTCTAAGAGATGAACTCAAGGCATCTTAATCTCAAAGTCAAACCCACTATCGAGCGATGAAATAGCCACAAACAAAGAACAGACTCAAACTAGTCAAGCTCAAAATGGGCTATGTAGAAAGGGATAGCCAATACAAAATCATTCGTACCCTGGAGGCAAGTCTAAGAATCTTAACTCAAGGACATGCAATATAACTAAATTTCTAACTCTAGAACTATACAGAGCCACAGAAGGTCAATTTACCTTCAAAATCATAATACATTCTCGAATAAATCTAACACAACTTACCAAGAGGGAAAACAATCAACGTCGCTGCTAATTAAAAGAAATAATCCAATCGGACTATATCTACTCAAGCCACCAATAAGATCACAAAGAATAAAATACTAATTAGATAACGTTAGTCTAAATAGCTATTTAGCGAGGATCAATTACATCAAGTAATAATATCAAATAATACTAATAACCTCAAGCAGTGATAGCAAAAGCAATAGCAATATCAACACAAATATAATGAATAGGCGGTACCCAAATAAACATCATTACTATGTACAACTCGAAGGCCACAATAAGGCTGATGTGCCAAGATAAATGGGACTCGAACCTCAATGCTATACTCATATTGGTAAACTATATTAATAAAGATCTACTTTATTCACTACTAAAATAAATAAATCATGGGATTAGTCATATTATTATGAATTCAATAACAAGGCACACAATAAACAATACAAGCTCATCTAAGCATATAATTATTAATGGGTATGAAGACCACAATACACACATGATAAAAAAGTAAGAATACGGCAAATAAAAGCACACCAATCATGGAGACATCCATAATCACATATCTAATGTATCTAAGGGAGAAAAAATCTGAACGGGTCTAACTCGGACCGACCGACTTAATCATCAATCGAGGCTCCAAGTGCACTATTTCTAAACAAAGATACCACAGCATTACAAGGCTATTCTAAATAGGGTGAATGACTAAACATCTAATGTTGGGGACATTTTCTAGTCCAATAACTGATCTCTCTGCAGTAGTAACAAGCTTTTGAGGCTCTAATCCTAGAGAGCAACATAATCTAAGCCTAAATGGATGGCCAACTGACACTGAGAGAAAACTCTAGTAAAATATCAATACTTTCTGCAACCATAACCTATCTCTAATACCGATTTGTTATGACCTAATTTCTCAAGTCATGATAACGCCTACTATAACCTACCAGTATGCAATCCAAACCTATAGTCCAAAATGGCTAGTAACGGACTATAAAATATACATAAAAAAATATGGAATAGTTAAAATAGAAGGTCAAATACATAATGAAGTCCCAAAACTTGGTGGTATCAGTACAAAAGCTTCTAATATAATATAAGAGTATAGAAGTTAAATATCAAAGGAATTATTTTGATATAACTTATCACTGTATACAGTATAGAGACTAGTCTAATATATAAGATGGAGGTAAGTAATACTCCAAATATCAAAAGCTCACTCTAAGTCTCCGTACGATGGATGATCTGTATGACATTAATGGTGATAACCCATACTTGATCTGCAAGCTACAGAAGTGTAGTATGAGTCCCAAACAAATAGTACTCTTTAGGCAACTGCCAAGTAAGCTCCAAAGATAAAACAAATATATATAGCATATAAATAGAACGAAAACTTCACCCCAAGTATTCAGGAACCACATAAAATAGCCAATGAGATAGTAAGGATAACCTATCCTTTTTTATGCCCAAGAGACTAACATAATAAGGCTATGAACGTATCAAGGATAAACTATCCTATTTCAGCCATACTCAAAAATCTCAACACTACGTTGTATATCCCTGACCAATATATGAATGAAGGATAAAAGAAGATCATATAGCTATATACAAGGCCAAGGAATGAATATACAATATGAATAAAGAAAGAAAGGGATATACGATAATACCATAGCTATATATATCCAATTATGAATATGTATAGATATAAGGTCAACTCGAAGTATAACCTAGATCATCATATCTTCATTTAAGGTCTCATAATCCTAGCAGGATTTAGTACTAACATTCTCAGGGCTTCTAATCCATATGTCTTATCATAAATTGATCATGAATAACAATGAGTTCATAATATAGAAGATACCAGAATCATACCTCAAATCTTGATATCGAATCAAAGACTAATTAGTCATAAACTAGCCATAACAATGATCATAATAATGATAATAACAATATCAATAACAGCACGATTAACTAGCTATTCCATATAACTAAATCCTATTCGAGCATGTGCCTACCCCTACCACCCCAGGCACAGAAGGTTCAATTAGCAGATAACAATATAAGGCATAGTCATCACTCATATCTATGTAGCTGGCCCATACCAGCTCATAGACATAGGCACATACTGGTGATAGGTGATGCGCAAGTAAGTATGAATGCAACAGAATTAACAATACCATAAACATCATCATCATCATAATTATCCTCTGACCTTGTCAGGTATATATATATATATATATGCCATACATAGGGCTAGTCGGACTTGAATCTGTAGATGTACACATAGGAACAATAATATAATTATCATCCGACCGTGTCAAGTATCAACATCATCATGCCAACATCCTCCGACCTTGTCGAGTATTAATATCATCATCATAATATCCTTCAGCCTTACCATGTATCAATATCATCACCATAATATCCTCCGGCCTTGCCGTGTATACATAACCATATCATTCAAACATCAATGTATATATATAATAGGTGCACAAACACAAGTCGTGGATAAAAAGGTATAAATCATATGTTCATTGCCTAAAGTGAACTTTGGGACTAAATCATTATAAAAGTGTAAAAAGGGTTGGAATACCTCACGATCAGAGTAAATCGTAGTGTCAAATCATAAACCAAAATCAATCTCAGTCGATTATTTAAAACATCATTATTAGCCTCTTTTAGGTACATAAATTAATCATTTAGTTAGGCAGTTATTATTGGAAAGAAATTTAGTTTTAAGATGAAAAGTGAATTTTAATCTCTTATTTAGGAAGAATAGTCATAAGATCATAGTTTTAACTAGAATCATATTATTCAAAAATATAATGATCATGAATATACCAAATCTATGCATGCCATCATCAGTATCCAAATTAATGAAATCATAAGAGTCATATTGCATCTTCCTATGTCCTATAGTGGAGAGATGTGCATATAAATATATATGTATTTTCATAAACTACTACCGTATCCCTTACAAGGATAAACACTTTCCGAATATCCAAACAGTATCATAACATGGCCTTTTGCCCAATGATGTGGCCAAAATAGTCATAACATCATAACCACGGCCTTAGGCCCACATAGGTATCCGAATCTCATATCAATAATCATGTATATATAAATCATCTCAAAACTACAGGCCATAGCATATTCATGAGACATAATATCTCTATAAGCTATTAAGCATATCTGTAATAATCTCACATATACGAGGCATCTCACTTCTAGAAGGCATAATGCATCAATAAGAATATCTCATATCTATGAGGCATATCACATCTATGAGGTATCTCAGATCTATAGGCCATGTATCATGACTCTGGGGAATATCATCTCTATAGGTCAATTATTATATCTAAGAGGAATAACATCTCTAAAGGACTAATATCACATCTAAGAGGAAATAGCATCTCTAATGGCCTAATATCATGTCTAAGAGGAAATAGCATCTCTAATGGCCCAATATTATCTCTAAGAGGAATTGGCGTCTCTAAGGCCCAATATCATTTCTATAAGGAATATCATCGCCATAAGCCATTAGTCATTATCCGGGAAAAAATACCATCACTATTCTTCAAACCACCAAGCAACCTTACACTAAGGTTTACTAGTCTCAACTATGCCTAACATCCATAAATAAGTCCGTAAAGGCTAACACAAGTCTTGTCCTTAGGTGCGCCGAACGATCCTACTTCTAATCCTCAATTTCCATATTTAGGCAACTTATACCCCAAACTAGGCTAAGGTATCTAATTCAACCTTTAGATATCAAGTAAGTCACAATCAATCCTAAGATAGGAAATTCGTCTAGAAACATGGGCATTTATGTCAATTCTACTCAAATTACGGTTTCAAGTTCACTAGACTAGCCCAACTAAGGTAAATGATACTAACCATGATTCCAACACATAAATCACATCCCAAACCTAATATTATATCATATTTATGCTACAATTTAGTCTAATCTAGGGAGAAGGCATTAGAATCTAAAAAGGGTATTAAGCATTTCAACTTACTGGTCAAAACCGTCATTTAACCCCCAACTTTAATAGTCAATACTAAGTCATTATACCCATAATCAATCTTAACATTCATGTTCACATGGAGTAACTAACAAGCATCATCTTACGAATAAGAGTGGATAGAATTCTACCTCAAAGTCGCACCACAAATCCTTACATCATTCACCAACGTCTATCTTCACTTCAAATCCAAAATTCCATCACACTATCAAAATCATAATCTACTTAACAATACGAGAATAATCATATCAATATGCACCATTATGCTTCAAGTCCACAAACGTCACCAAAAAATCCAAGTAGGGTCCCACTTATGAAAATCATATTTTTGGGGTCAACCTAATGTTCATACATGAACAAGGAATCATATTCCTTATGAAATGGGTGAAAACCAAGCAAACTTTGGGCTAAAATCAAGTCCTAAGCTTTATTGGTATTTTGGACCAAAACTAAAGAAATTCACTAAGAAATGTCATCACTCTTAAGTTGAAATGTCCATACAACTCTCAAAATCACCCACCCCTACTCGACCCCCAATCCCCTACCCCCTACTGTCCCCCATCTAAAAAAAATATTTCAAATTTTTCTTACCTCACCCCCTACCCAAAACCCAAAACCCAAACCCCTATCCCCTACCCCTCCCAAAAGAAATATTTTTGAAAAAAAAATCAAACTTTTTTCTTACCCCCCTCCCAAAATTTTATTTTTTGAAAAATTTTAATTTTTTCCCTACCCTACCATCACTCTCCTAACCCCACCCCACCCCCACGCCCTACCACTCTCCATCCAAAAATAATATTTCAAAATTTTTTATTACCTCATCCCTTACCTCAAAACTCAAACCCCTACTTTCTCCAAAAAAAGATATTTAATTTGTTTTACAAAAAATCAAACTTTTTGCTTATCCCCCTCCTATCCGATCCCCCCACCCCTCAAAAAAAAATTTAAATTTTATTTTTTAATTTTAATTTTTTCTTACCCCGACACCCACCCCCTACTATCCCCCAAAAAAAAGTTTAAAAAAAATTCTTATCCTACCTCTACCACCTATTTTGACAACCCCAACCCCCGCCTACCAGCCTCCTTCCTAAAAAATAAAATTATTTTTTAAATTTATTTTAAAAAAAATTAAAACTATTTTCTTATTCCGTCTTTCTTATCATATTCGTTCTTATTGTTTTTGTTAAATATATACAAATACTTTTAGAAAATATATACTTACCCAATTTGCATAACGAATATAAGAATATAAGTACAAACAACTTATTTTTCTATAAAATATGTTTCCTCCTCTATATCAAACACACCCTAAAAAAGTATTTTTCAGGATCAAAAATTATTTTTCTAAAATGTATTTTTACGTTTTAGCTAAACACTAAAATGTATTTTATGAAAATATTTTTTCATTCACCAACCAAACACTAGAAAGTATTTTTCAAAAAATATTTCCACTCACCAATAAAACATAAAAAAACAAGTAAGAAACCAACTTGTTTTCCACGAAACATTTTCTAGGAAAATATTTTTCATGGAAAACATTTTCCTTCATACCAAACACACCCATAGTATTTGAACTTTTTTATTTTTTGACAAAAAATACTTTATTATCGCCAAGTTGGTTGCCACTTTGAGCTTAACTTGCCCTTAATTTGAATCATCAGACCACTGAATCATATGTTCTGATACAACTTGTTGGATTTGAAATCGATAGGGCATCATGTGAAAGTTAATAGTTTGTGAATCATATAGGCAATCAATCATATGACAAAGAAAAAATATACTAAAAGCATAATTATTATATAGTTTGGCCGATTGACCTACATATGAAAAACTAATATAAAATTATCATACAAAACTATGAGAGAAAAATCTCCACATAAATAAGACTTTCTAAACGACTACATTTTAGATGTTATTGTGTGATGGTATAAGAAAAAAATTACTTTTTCCTTTTAGTAAAGTAAAAATAATTATGATATTATTTTTATTTTCTTTTCAACGAAAATTTGTTAACAAAATCAAAGCAAAACCTAAGAGAAAGCAAGCTTATGTGCAGCGTCAGAATCACATTTAATGCAATAGCACAATTTTTCTCTTACTTTTCAAGGACAATTGAAGAAACATTCTCAAAGGCTATGACATTGTGTACAGGGGTTATTGCAGGATCAAGTATGGTTCTAGCATCTCAACAAGAAAGAGCACTTGGTGCTTAATATCCTAAAATGATAAAATTCGCAAATTAAAAGCTTAAAGGTGTCAAATTGAATAGCTAAAACTTTACATGATTCTTCCAATATAAACTAAAGAGCAATTGTATGATTCCTTGAATAAATACAATATCTCCCAAACAAGTTGAGGTTGGCTATATATGAATCCTCATTCTTCATTTAAACTCATAGTATCATATTATCATCATAACAATTCCCTGAAAAATAGTTAAAATAATTTTAGTCAAACGATCACTATATATTTGACCAAAATATCATCCACAACCCCCGTTAAGCTAAACAATACATTTTAGGGCTGCACATACACAAGTAAATGGATGGAGGCCACCCTAATACATATTTTGGGCAAAGGTAAGTATTAATAAAATTATAAAAGTATATATAACAAAAATGGGCTCTCAACTGTAAGAATATGGTCACATAATGGTACTAATGGTCTGAAATGATCTTTGCTAAATATGAAATATCCAATTGTTACAACACAGGAAAAGATAAAACTAAATCATGACATGTAGGACTGCAGTCAAAGATCACCTTAAACCGTTTTGACTTGACTTGTCATCCAGCATCTTTATTAGAACAATGCTGACTGTCTCCTTCAAATGTTTACTCTTATCTGGCAGTCACACTCAACAATGAAACACTCATCTTCCTAGTTGCAAATTTCCACTAAATCTAGACTAAGAACAAAGTTTTGAATAATCTTTGCTATCACTTGAGGCATACATGGAACTAAGACACAATGCAAAGATCAATGAGCACACATGCAGTCCTCATCTGTCAGTAAGTGTCAAATAGATTTTCAGTGAACATACCCAACTCAGAACAAGAAAGAATAGAATTAGATACTAATATAAAATATTTTTTAATCCATTCATCACGTCATATTAGATTGTAACATTCTTTCCTAACTCAATATATAATTACATAACGGCAAAGGAACCAAGTAGAGAACGGTAACCAAACAGCAAAGCAGATAGCAGGATTCATCTTCCCAGATAAAATTCACAGGCAATGAAGCAAAAGGACAAATAAACTTGGTTGATCTTCGCAATAAAAATTCAACGAAAAACAAAGCAGAGGCTGGGAAAGACAAATGGAAAATGTTCAGCATTAACCAAAGTGCAGATGCAATGTTGATAGAAGGGAACCTAATGTTATTTCTGAACATTTTAGGGTACAAGAATCTGTAATTTGACACAATAACTTCAACACTAGTTCAAGTTTAAAACAAAAACACTATGAAGTACAACAACACCCTCAACACAAGATCAAAGTGATCTTTCTAAGAACAATGTTTTATTTTTCCAAAAATTAAGATGAAACAAAAATGTAAAGCCAAGTCCCCCGACTTCATGGAGTGTCCTTAAGGAATAATTTCTCACTGTACCTGAGGTTTTGAAATCTTCCTCCTAGGATAAAATGGCTTTTAATCCAACTATAGTGGTACCTCAAATAATTGGATTCGTCGAACTCACTCAACGATTTGATTGATCACAAGGAATGTTTTGAAGATAAGAAGAGTTTGTATTTCAAAAAAAAAATTTCATTCCTAAACATGTGGATAAATATAGGTTTATATAGCCATCACGTATCCTTTCCAAAATGTGGCAATGGTTCATCCATAAAAGTGTATTCTTTGGAAGAGTCATGTCTTTTCATTCGAAACATTGTGTCTTTTTCTGAACAGTCACAACTATCTGAGCAGTCACTCCTTTTCCAAAATAATATTTCTTTTCATAAAAGCTTGTGTCCCTCCATTTTCCATTCACACCAATTAAACCCAACAATCCCCCACATGAATGGGGAATCGCTATTATTTGTAAAACTTTATGTACAAATATGTGATCATCAAGCAAAGACTAATTGTGTCTGGATAAGTGGGTTTTCCTTTGAACTTTTCGTAGTGAACATGCATCGGATGCACTCGGTCAATCGATATATTTGATATCTTTGAACCGTCGAACTTTAATGTACACCTAGATAACACATGTCACACAACCATCCTTTTACCGTTTATGGTTCTCATAATTTTATTCTTTTCAGCCATGAACACGTCCCGGTATCATGAGATCTTAGAGAATAGGCCTTTACTAATATTCTTCATAAAGCGGCTTCTACTTCGCCCTCACATAGGTGATTTCTAAACGCTCAATTCTATAGATTTAAACTATTTGGTCAAATCTGCCAAATTTAGATAATCATTAAAAGACTTTTCACCTTAAGTCTTATCCGTGTTTACTAAATATTTTCTACATCATGAGAATGGGTTGGTATTTTGACAATGTTGAACCTGTTAGACACAACTTTGTTTGATATCCTTGAACCTTGATCTTAGGATCTCCAGTCTGCTAGGTAGAGTTACCGCCATGCTGACTTGTCCAAGGCCTTAAACTCATTCCCTTGGATGTTCTCTCAACTCCTTCTCTAGATTGGCCTTTTGTAAGTGGATCCGACACATTATCCTTTGACTTCACATAGTCAACAGTGATAATTCTACTAGAGAGAAGTTCTTTAATGGTATTATATCTCCGTCTTATGTGATGAGATTTACCATTGTACATCATTCTCTCTGCCTTACCTATCGTCGCTTGGATATCATAGTATATACATAATGGTGTCACTGGTTTAGGCCAATAAGAAATATCTTCCAAGAAATTCCAGAGTCATTCTGCTTCTTCATCGGCTTTATCTAATATGATAAATTCAGATTTCATTGTAGAGCGAGCAATACAAGTTTGTTTGGAGGATTTTCAAGAGACAACTCCTTTACCGATAGTAAATACATAGCCACTCATGGATTTTACTTTGTTTGATACGGTGATCCAATTTGCATCATTATATCCTTCAAGTACCGTGGGATATTTATTATAATGTAAAGTGTAGTCTTGAGTGTATTTAAGATACCCCAGGACTCTTTTCATTGTCATCCAATAAGTTTATTAGGATTACTCGTGTACCGACTCAACTTACTTATAGTGCATGTTATGTCTAGTCGTGTATAGTTCATTATATATATCAAACATCCCAATACTCTTATGTACTCCATTTTTAAGTCACTTTCACCTTCATTCTTTCAAAGTGCAAAGCTCACATCCAATGGAGTCTTGGCAATACAAAATTCCATATACTTGAATTTTTCAAGTACCTTTTCGATGTAATGAGACTGTGACAATGCCAACACCTGTGGAGTTCTATGGATTCTTATCCCTAAGATCACATCCGCAACTCCAAGGTCTTTTATATCAAACTTGATTTCGAGCATTCATTTCATTGCATTTATGTCTGAAATGTCTCTACTAATGATCAACATATCATCCACATATAAACACACAATGACTTGGTGATTTGGAGTGTTTTTAATATAAACACATTTATCACATTCATTAATTTTGAATCCATTTGCCAACATGGTTTGGTCAAACTTTGCATGCCATTGCTTAGGTGCTTGTTTTAGTCTATAAAGTGACTTAACAAGTTTACACGCCTTATTTTCTTTTCCTAGAACCACAAAACCCTCAGGATATTTTATGTAAACTTCTTCCTCTAATTCTCGATTTAGGAATGCGGTTTACACATCCATTTGATGGATTTCAAGATCATATACCGCCTCCAAGGCAATTAACATTCAAATAGACGTTATCTTTGTTACCGGTGAGTACGAATCAAAGTAATCAAGGCCTTATTTTTTTTTGAAGCCTTTTACTACAAGTCTTTCCTTGTATTTGTCAATAGTACCATCCGCTTTCACTTTTTTTTGAAGATCCATTTAGATCCTAAAGTTTTGTATCTTGGAGGAAGATCAACCAACTCTTATGTATGGTTGCTTAAGATTGAATCAATCTCACTATCCACTGCCCCTTTTCAAAAGGATGAGTCCGAAGATGCCATTGCTTCCTGAAATGTTCGAGGCTCATTTTCTAAGAGAAATATTATTAAATCCGATCCAAATGAAGTTGACATTCTTTGATGTGTACTCCATCTCAGATTCTCATCATTATGTATATCCTCACTTGGTTTATCTCGAGGTCATTTAGACCCTCTAATATACTGTTCATGAGGCTTATTAGTTGACTTCAATCGACATCTTTTGATTTGTGTGCCAGATGGCAAAATAGACTACACTAGTAGATCTGAAATATTAATTTTAGATTGATAACATGGATGGTGTAGTTTTATGACTTTTATATCTCGTTTGACCCTCCATTTAGAAAATTGCAAATTGAGTTTTGGGGGTCAACTTTGTAAAAATGATGTTTGTTTAAAAATCTAATATCTCTATTGAGTCTGGAGCATCGAATTTAGTGGGGTAACATAGTTTATTTACGTACTCGAGATTTTGAATGAATCCCGAGTGCTCCGCGGAGACTTGAAATTCTCCAAGTTATCAACTGGTGCACCACTTAGCTAGTGCACACACTTAAGAGATGCTTGTCATTTAATCTACTTGTTCTGACAACCAAAATGTCGCCTAAGTGACATAAGACTCGTTTAAGTGATGACTTGGTCTCTTAAGAGACAATGACATCCTAAATGCCTATTGCTTAAGCAATAGCCAAGCTGTGTATGCGATGAGGAAGGATTTGCTTAAGCGACACATGTTCGCTTAAGCGATAGCTGCCTAAGCAACCAAATAGTCACTTTAGCATTGTTTGGGTAGGATTTATCCCCTTTTTAAAGATTTTTTCACCATTTTTGAGACTTGAAGCTTGGGAATCAAGTTTTTGAGCATTTTTTCTATTTCTAAGCTTGGGTAAGCTCCAAACTCCTATTTTAACTACTTTTCTTTGATTCTTATCATTTAAACATCATTAAAACTTAGATTTAAAGGTGAAAATTGGGGATTTTGGTTCAAAAGGCCTAAAATAGTATTTTTTTTTCTATTTGAGCCCCAATTTCAACATATTTTTACTTGGGTTTTCTTCTATGATCTCCTTTAATCTTAGGAAATATGTTTTTAGATAAAAATTTACAGTTTTACCCTTCTTTTTCGAAAACCCATTTTCGGGGTTCATTTTACCCCATTTTGAAAATAGGAAATATAGGTATTGTTGGTTTTATTTTGACATATAGATTTTATATTTGGATGTTTTAGTTTATTTTGGATCCATTTATGAGGGAAAGACTGTGTAGTAGGCTTTCTAGTTTGATTTTTAGCATTTGAGGTAGGTTATGGTTGAACTTTCTTCAGACTGGGCTGGGTAGTTAATATTGGTGCAAAATTATGTTAAGAGTATGGGAACCAATCATGAAAAGGGCTATATTATAGTGTCGTGCCTGTGTGGGGGCCTATATACTATTGCTAATTGGTAATTTTGGTATATTATTTGTTATGTGTAACTGTGTGGGGTCTCATATGATATTGTTGGCCTTGTGTGTGTAAAATTAATTATATCTTGTTTGGTGAAAAAGACTAATATGGTATCAATGGTATATTTTGGTGTATTTTACTCTATTGACATATAGATTATGTTGGATTTCATGGATGGTTGTATATTAGTAGATATTTGGCTCACTTGGTTGGAATATAAATTGGTCAGATATGGAAATTCTCATTCTGGTTGGTTGTGAACATTACATCCTCATATCATATACATTCATAAAATATTAGTACCACCGTGGAAATACTAAAACATTGGTTTTTTCTGACAGAAAATGTGACATCTTTAAAACCCTCTATCGATGGATGTGCCAAAGAGGAGATATGGATATGATATTAGATATGGATTGTATATGAATTGATGAACCCCCCCCCCCCCCCCATGGGTCTTACCTCGGGAGAATAACTAGTTGTGCGATGACCTCGTGCATTATCATTATCATCGCATTTTATATACCTTAGGCTCTTTTTGTGTCGTATTATCTTCCTTGATTTGAGATTTGTCTATGTGCACTACTTACTTATTGCCTGTATGTGTGATATCTGGATACTTGTGCTTTCTTATCGTATTTATATGTAGCATATGTGAATATTATAGAACTGTTAGTGGAGACAATATGGGATACCATTCGAGATATCTTCTGATTACAGGTGACATGCCCATAATGTATATTTTGTATGCTTTATTTTCTGGTTTGCTTAGTCAGCCTTTGATACCTACTGAGTACAAGTGGACCATACCCACCCCTACTACGCCCTTTCAGTGTAGATACAAGTATGAGTACACCTCATGAAAGTTGATTTAGGCAATATTGGAAGCCCATTCAAGGTAGCGGTTGATCTATTCATTCGGAGTTGGATACTACATTTTCTCATCTAGACTATGTCTTTATTTGTATTTGTAGATGGAGTTTCTTTTTTTTTTTTTATATCCTATGTATTTTGACTTATCGTTGTATTAGTTAGTTCTTACACCGTGACACCAAGTTTTGTGGTATTGTATGTTATCTTGACTATGTATTTTAGCTTTTACTATATGTGTGTTCTACTTCATTCTAGAAGTCTTTCCTTAGGTTTGGTATTGATTTCTTATTTCATATCAGTTTGGATAATATACTTACTTGTCAAGTCTTGCAGCAATAAGTGCCATCACGACACATTGGTTTTTCGGTCATGACAAATTTGTATCAGAGCATCCAGGTTCATTGGTCTCAACAGTGTAACAACGGGGTGTCTAACAGAGTCTCACGAATCGGTGCATAGACATCTGTATCTATCTTAGAGAGGCTATAACATGTCTTCAGGAAACTTTCCTTATGTCTTTATTTATCATGCAGATCCTTTATACCTTGTGTTCTAAGTTATATTTTACTCTTTTTTGTGCAGATGGAGAGGACTATATCCAATGAGGCTAGAGATGCAAATCCATTATCTGAGAAGAGAGTCTAGTCTAGAGGGAGAGTTGCGATTCATGGCTGGGCTTGACGTGGAGGATGGGCATGAGGATATGCCCCATCTAGAGATAGCACTAGAGGGCTTTCCCCTGAGCCTCAAGACAAGAATATTGGAGATATGGGTCCTACTCAGGTTTTACTAAGTTCGTCTACCTCAGTCCTGGAGGGGTTACTGGTTTACTTTCTGGCCTAGTTGGAGGATACTCCCTTGAATGCACTTGGTGTTCCTCTAGCTCCGAGTATTATACCTCCGTCTATGCCAGAGTCTGCTTATGGTGTTCCTCTAATTCTGAGTATGGATCCTCCTATTATACCGACATCTGTGTATGGTACTTTTGAGTGCGGTTTTTCTTTCAGTGCTGGTATCTGAGTATGGTATTTTGAGGTCAGGAGTTAGTCCTTTTTCTGTGATGCTTTCTCAAATGGGTTCTTTGATGGCCAAATTTATTATTCCTTCTATTATTGCGACTGCCGCTATGTTTTTGGAGGATCAAAAGAGGTTTGAGAGATTAATTCATTTGGGTCCTTCTAGGTTCAGTGGTGTTGTAGGCAAGAATGCCAATAAATTTTTGATGTATTGTCGTGATAAGTTGTATAACCTTGGTTCGTTTGAGTCACATAGGGTCGGTTATACTACTTACCATTTGAGAGATGCAGCCAGAGATTAGTGGTGGTCATATATTAGTTGTTGACCTCTTGGTTTGCTAGAGATGACATAGAATCAGTTTATACAGGTCTTTTTGGACAAATTTATGCCTTTCAGTTATGAGAGATGAGTTTGACCACATAGAGTAGGGCTCCATTAATGTTATGGAGTATAAGACATAATTTTATGCCTTGTCTAGATATTCTTATGCTAGTATTTCCATCGAGTCTGAAAAGATTTAGAAGTTCGTGAAGGGGTTAGATGTTGCTTTTTATCTTGCTATGACTCAGATAGTAGTGTATAGAGCATCATTTCAGAGTATTGTGGATCATGCTAAGATGATTGAGTCTAAGCTTCGAGCATCTCAGGGAGGCACCAAGAAGATGCACCGTTAGGGTGAGTTTAGAGGTGACATCTCTCGAGTTAGAGATTTTAGAGGTTTTTGCGGGTACCATGGTAGACCAATATAGGTAGCCTTATAGAGTTCAGGTAGTGCTTCTTCTTTCTTGAAAACTTCAGGTGGTCATCCTTGTTCAACTATACCTCCTTCCATTGAGCCGGGCCACAGAGTTTGTTATATGTGTGATGAGATTGGCTATTTGGCTAAGGACTATGCCCACCATGTCTTCAGAGCTATTTTTATATTGGTTGTGAGAGGTAGAGGTTCTACTGAGGGTGCGAGAGACAGAGGTAGCGGTGGTGGATTGAGGTTCTACTTGGAGGCTATCTCCTTTTTAAGACACGTGGTCACCAAGGATGGTATTATGGTTGATCCAACCAAGATTGAAATGGTTTGTGATTGGGCTAGGCCTACTTTTCCTACCGAGATTCAGAGTTTTATTGGTTTAGTAGGTTACTATAAATGTTCTGCTAAGGGTTTTTCACTAAGAATAAGATTTCCTTCTAGTGGTTCGATATTTGTGAGGCGAGCTTTCAAAATCTTAAGGATTTGACTTCAGTTCTTATCTTGATCCTTCTCAAGAAGGTGATAGCGCTCAATCTACAGCTCTCGTAGGAGTGTAAAGCGGTCGTAGTCAAATATAGAACCCAACTGGGTTGGGTATCAATCCCACAGGGAATAGCCGGTCAACAAGTAAGTAACGATTATTAGACTTTTGGTGCAAGTCTCATAAAAGAGGGGGGATAGTAACCTGCAATTGATGTAAACAAAATAATAGAATGAAAACAGAAAATAGCAAAGTAAAAAGAAAGAATGTTTAGTAGGTTGTAAAACAATGAGAATTGAGGAGTTGGGGTTATGTCCACCTTCTGAGTTTACGTCTCTATTAGCTATGAGTTATGCGGAATTTAGACATGCATGTGCTTATAGAGAATTGTATTCGATGGTAACTCCAGGCGTCTTTCGACCTATTCGAGGATTATTTCACTTTAACTCTTTTGACCTTAAAGCGTATCTAACGGTACGAATTCTCCAAGAGGTTAATCCAGTTACGACACTAACTTTTTAATAGGGGATGGGACCCTACTACCTTGACATTATCTCTTTTCCAGACAGATAACCTTTCTTTCGAACAAGTTAAATGTTATACTGGCGTATTCTTGCATTTGCAACCACAAAGAATTTAGGTTAAGATGAAGAGAATAATGATATAAGCAGCATACGTGTCACGAACTCACAAACTCATAGTAATAGATAGTATCTCATTCGGCTTCCATCATCCCAACAGAGAAGTTTAGTTACCCATGAGTGCGAAGGAAATCACAATTGACATTTTTATTATACCAGAAGAAGAATTTCGTGTAGCACAAGTGTGGTAGGAGTTAGGCGTGATTTCTTGCGAGTAACGTTTCTCTTGTTGCGGAAATTAAGAATAGTTGAATAGAAGAAGAATAAAAAGCAGTATTAATGGAAAGATTAGAAGAGTTGTAAGGTAAGATGAGAGTTAAAACTAGAATTAATGAGGAATCAATAAAAATCTCTAGCAAGATAGGGTATTTATAATACCCATATCCTATTGCTACTAAGCTAATGAAATACTTAACCAAATCCTACTAAGCTAATGAAATACTTAACCAAATCCTACTAAGCTAATGAAATACTTAACCCAATTGTACTAGGCTAATGTATCATTATCCTAATCCTAATAAATTACTGCTAGTCCCCAAAGTCTTCAGAAATGTTGTTTTAGCCCGGGACAGATTTTCCATTCATCACTTTTGGTCCTTAGGCGTCCAAGACTCCCTCTTCTCCTTTCGTGAAGCTTTCTTTGGCGTCAAGTAATCCATAAAATGCTGAATTCTGCATCATTTATACCTGAAACTTTGCTAATCATGTTCGTTAGCTCACTTACAGGAAAAAGTACTAAAAGTGCATGAAATATATAATTTGTTCTCAAAATATTGCTAAAATATGGGTAAAATATAGCACTATAGGCGTGTAAATTCGCCTATCATCAACACCCCACACTTGAAGCTTTGTTCGTCCTCGAACAAACTATCATGTCCATCTAAACATCAACTTAAGGTTTCATAGTAACAACACAAAATATTCATCAAGACAAGCACAACAATTATCAACAAAGAGTAGTTTTCTGCTCATTAGAAGAAACAATTCAACCTCCAACATAGACTCGTGATGGTAGTTAATTTATATCCAAATGTTAAGGTACAAAGAATCATACACAACTATCCAAAACTCATCAACCATGTGTGTCTCACAATATATTACCCATAATCACTCTCAAGCATAGTATATTTATCAAACATGGGTATAGAAATATCCTTGCTCTCGCTCTCTCAAAGAATTCATATGCTGCAACTGATGACCATAGGCTTGCCCTTAGTGTAATGCTCCACTAAATGTCAGAATGCTAAGCTTAGGATCAACTAGGTCTTTTACGGGTTGTAATGTAGGCTAAGGGACAGGTAGGACTATTTTGGCCGGAAATAGTGACTATGTTCCTAAGCGTTTTAATACATCACATTGTATCATTAACACTTTTCTTTCAAACAACCTTTCTACTTTCTTTTATTCTACCACCCTTTTTCTCCTCTTTTGTTTTTTCAATAGTAAGCAACTTTTCAGCTTCCCTTTCCTTTTTCTTTTCATACCTCTTATGATAGCACTTTCTTTTTCATAACAAATTCAAGCACCAATACATTCTAAAGCATCATACTCACCCAATTTCCTCTTATTTTGTCACATGACTTTATACTTTAAAATACTTAGGAATTTGGATCAAATTATGGTCTTGAAAAAAAAATGGATTAGGCTTACATATGAGGTTGTCAAAGAAAATAGGCTAAAAGCTCAAAAGGGTTAACTAGGATAATGTCCATGGGTAGGTAAAAAGAAGGTAAACAATCATAGGTTGCCAAAGAAATGCCTAAATCATCTCCTAGACTTACACTCTTTATTTTCGCTTTACATACATACCAGGCAAGTTCTAGCATCAGCCACAAACATAGAATATACAATATCCTCACACACACAAGGCACCTGGTCGATTTATTGGGAGTAGTATAGACTCTTGACCCAACAACTGAAGGAATTATACCACACAATATCACGTAGTGAGTCACAATTAGAGCCTAGATGTCTCAATAGTCATGATTTTAGCACAAACTCTTGTTATAATCTCATGTTGCCTATTAGAATAATTTCATGCGAAGCTAAGTAAAAAAAATTTAACTACAAAAAAAAATGAAAAACGAAAAAAAAACTCAAAGAAACAAACATAAATAAATGCAAATGCAGATAGAGAAGTAAAGCATGCAAATACCACCACCCCACACTTAAACGGGACACTGCCCTCAGTGGAAAATAAATACGAAGAACCTGGTCAGTCGGACTCCTCCTTTATGTCGGGGGTCATACCCCCTTCGTCGGAATCATCATAGGAGTCGTCGTCATTAGAATTTTTCTCCACGTCGGAGTCTGGCATGCGTCGATCATCATCGGTCGACACATCATCATCAAGAGGTTCCTCAAAGTATGTACCTACTCCACACATCTCCCTCGCATGCATATTCATTGGATAGTCATGGTCCAGCTGTTGGAGCTCTGCAGCAGTTGGAACACAACCTCCGCTCATCTTGGTGAACCATGTCATGCCATAAAGATGATGGAAGAAACTCTCATCTCGAGCATGTCTCTCCGCAGTAGTAAGGTTGACGCCATGTGTTGTTTCAGCATCTTTGACCTTTGTGAGGTCAACCTTCTTTGGGTTGTGTGGGTGTTTGTGATCAGCTGGTTCCTCTTCGATGTCCTCCTTCCACAAGATTGTTGTCAACAGGTTGCCAAAGGTGAAGTGGGACCGCTTGTGTAGTCTGGCCTTCCGCATTGTAGAACGAATGATTGCCCCAATGTTGATAGGGACATTCGTCATCAATGCATAGACCAAACACACTCTATCTCTTGTTATTTTGGTGTACTGGGTCCCAGGAATAAGGCAAGAGTTGACAATACGCAACCATATTCTTGCTTCCCTATTCAAAGGAGCATAGGGGAAGGTGTTGTGTCGTCCGGTGTATTTATGTCTGCTCCACCTTGCCATGGATCTACTTCCACAAAGTGTGTGTCGAATTGCTCTATAAGGACGTCTGCTGTACAGCTCTTTGAATGGTGCTGGATCGACTGAAGGTAAGCCAAGAAAGGAGTTGATCAAATCTGCATTGAGTTGTAGAACTTGGCCCCGAATCTTGACTTCGCTGCCTGTGATTTTCGGCGACCAGTTGGCATAAAATTCTCTTGTCAGATCAAGATTGCATTCTCCCATGTCGCGGAAGATGAAATCCAGATTTAGTGCCATGATTTTCGCCAACAGGCGCGACTCCTTCTTTGCTAGGCTGTCCTTGTTGATCAAGTCGACATGAACGTATTTTCCTTCCTTGTTGTTCCTATACCATTCCTTGGCTTCCTCCTCAAGAACCCATTTTATTCCAAACATGCGGCGTGGTAATTGCATTGAGGATGATTCTCCTTGCTCTTTGTGGCCTCTTTTCTTGCCTTTTTGGAAAGTGGTAGCCTTATCTTGTCTTGATTTGGGTGCCATTGTACCTGAGATTTAGAACAATGTTCATGTTAGCATCATCTCAATGGATATAATCTATACACAAGCAGTAGGGGTACCACCCCACACTTAGGTTGTTGATACAAATTAGTGAAGTGAAAGTAGTCGATTACTTAGACTTCATCAACATGCATTTTAGGCGCTATATTCCGACAAGAAAATCAGAGATGTATCACTTCTGGCAACCTTAGCAATACTTTCATGTTTAGATATAACAAGACTACTACATAGGGATTACATCCTGGTATAGTTTCTATCAATAATCACAACCTCCTATGTCGGTAGGCAATTATAAGTCTTTTCCAGATGAACGGGATCTTCTAACATATAGGTATTCAAGTGACAAGGTTATGCAATGTTCATGACTATAGCGATTCCGCAATTAGTATAACAATGCATCAAAATCAAATTCAAGTCGGAAATAGTTTAAGATCATCCTAACGTATATGTTCACTCACATGGTTTTGTATCAACAATTCAAACACATTAACATCACCAATATTTCTTCAAGATGTAGCAATTCATAATAGACATAGCAACGTAGTACTTACGAAAAATAGATGAAGAATAAAAGAGTACTTACGTGATTGAAGCCTTTGGAGATGTTCTTGTGAAGTGGGAGAGCAAAAAGAAAAATTTTGAGATATTTTGGAGAGTATGTGCGGTGCCTAGGTCAAGTTTCCAAGGTGTTTATGTTTCAAGACTAAGTCCCCTTTATATAGGAAAAGAATGGGTCGGGTTTTGACCCATTTAAAATCGGTTTTGGAGACAAAAAGTGACCATAGGCGGCACCTTTAGCTTTGCCTATGCATGGTATAGGCGGCGCCTAATGCAAAGCATTTGCTAGCATACGCGGTGCCTAGTGCAATGCCTTTACTGACCATAGGCGGCTCCTTTAGCATGGCATATGAGATTCTGAGACCAAATGCTTTAGCATAGCCGGCGCCTATGCTATAGCATACTTGAGCATGGGCGGCGCCTATGCCTTTGCACACTAGATTCCGAGACCTTAGGCTATAGTATAGGAGTTGCCTTGTTCGTGGCCTAGTTTTGCCTAGGCCTAGCCTTGCTCGATGCCTATTTTGTCATGAGCAATGCTCAATCCATAACCTTATGCATCTTAATTCCAAACTTTCCACCTTTACCATGCAATACGTCCAAATCGTCATTTGAAACCAATCTCCTCGTTGAATACCTCTTGCACCTACATTTGCTCAAAACCAATGAAAACGATTAGTACGATGGGTTGCCTCCCATCTAGCGCCTTAGTTTTGGTCGTGGCACGACTCTTATTTTTGGATTTTCATTTATCAAAAGCAAAACAAGTACTAGAACGAAAGAAAGACAAAACAATAAACGATAAATGATGGGTTGCCTCCCATCTAGCGCCTTATTTATTGTCTTGGCTCGACATAGTTACCTCGAGTACTTATACTTCGTCGAGATAAGTGATGGCCATATAATTTATCGAATCAAGAGGACCGATATAGGGTTTAACTCGTTGGCCATTCACTTTGAAGATAACACCATTGGTGTCTTCCAACTCAACTACTCCAGATGAGTAGACTTGGATAACTTTGTATGGACCAGACCACTTGGACTTTAACTTACCTGGGAATATCTTCAATCTGGAGTTGAAGAGAAGTACCATATCATCCTTTTGGAAGTTTCGTCGAACAATCCGCTGATCATGATACCTTTTTATCCGCTCCTTGTATAGGTCTGACCTTTCATATGCATGGAGATGGAACTCATCTAATTCGTTCAGCTGCTCCAACCTCAGATTCATCGTATCATCCCAATTTAAATTCAATTGCTTTAACGCCCACAATGCCTTATGTTTAAGCTCAATGGGTAAATGACAAGCCTTTCCATAAATTAGTTGATAAGGGGACATGCCGATGGGTGTTTTGAATGCAGTCCTATACGCCCATAGTGCATCATCTAGCTTCCGATACCAATCCTTCCTATTAGCATTTACCGTCTTCGCAAGGATTTGCTTGAACTCCCGATTGGAAACCTCTACTTGTCCACTCGTTTGTGGGTGATAAGGCGTGGCTACCTTATGTTGCTTGACACCATACTTGGCCAACACGGATTTGAATAGCTTGTTGCAAAAGTGAGATCCTCCATCGCTTATGATAGTACGTGGTACTCCAAAGCGATAGAAGATATTCCTCTTCAAAAATTCTACAACACGCTTTCCCTCGTTGTCGGCCAACGCTACAGCTTCAACCCATTTTGAGACATAATCTATAGCAACTAAGATGTACTTCATTCCAAACGAATTCACGAATGGACCCATGAAATCAATGCCCCACACATCAAAGGGTTCTACCTCAAGAATTTTCGTCATGGACATCTCATGGTGTTTCGAAATAGCACCTTGTCTTTGGCATTGGTCGCATCTTCTAACAAATTCATAGGCATCTCTAAATATTGAAGGCCAATAATATCCACTTTGCAATACCTTTCTTGCCGTCCTATTGCCTGCGTGATGTCCTTCAACTTGGGAAGTGTGGCATGCTTCCAATATAGTAGGCACCTCTACATGGGACATACATCATCGAATAATACCATCCGCACATCGTCGAAACAAATATGGCTCATCCCAATAGTAGTGTTGTACGTCATGCATAAACTTCCTCTTTTGATGGTATGATAAATTGGCAGGTATTACATTACTCACCACAAAATTTGCAAAGTCGGCATACCATGGTAACTTTTCTGTTATCGTTGCTAGGACCTCCTCGTCAGGGAATTCATCATCAATCTCGATATCAGGCTGCGCCACATGCTCGTTCTCGAGTCTAGATAGATGGTCGGCCACTTGGTTCTCGCAACCTCTTTTATCTTTAACTTCGAAATTAAACTCTTGCAGCAGCAATACCCATCGAATTAATCTTGGTTTTGCATCCTTCTTTGTCATTAGATACCTAAGAGTTGCATGGTCTGTATGAACGATCACCTTAGTACCCAATAGATAGGCACGAAACTTCTCAAACGCATACACAACCGCTAGGAGCTCTTGTTCTGTCATAGAGTAGTTCCTTTGGGCTTCGTTTAGGACCTTAATCGCATAGTAGATAGGATGAAATAATTTCTCCTTTCTCTGACCAAGCACAGCTCCAACGTCTACACCACTAGCATCACACATGACTTCGAACGGGAGAGACCAATCTGGTGCTACCATGATAGGGGCTTCAATGAGTTTTCCTTTGAGGCATTCGAATGCCTTTAAGCAATCTTCATTGAAGTCAAACTTCGCATCTTTCTCCAAGAGTTTTCACAATGGACTAGCAATTTTGGAGAAGTCTTTGATGAACCGACGATAGAAACCTGCATGGCTGATAAAACTACGAACTCCCTTCACCGAAATTGGAGGCGGTAGCTTCTCAATGACTTTGATTTTTGCTAGATCAACCTCAATTCCTCTTTCGGAGATTTTTTGCCCAAGAACGATTCCTTCTTTTACCATGAAGTGGCACTTCTCCCAATTCAGCACTAGGTTAAATTCTACACATCTTTGCAACGCCATACTTAGGTTTGCCAAGCACGCTTCAAAATTCTCACCAACAACTGAAAAATCATCCATAAATACCTCCAAAGTGTCTTCAACCATATCAGAAAAAATTGACATCATACAACATTGAAAGGTGGCTGGTGCGTTACATAGCCCGAATGGCATACGTTTGAAGGCAAACGTACCATATGGGCATGTAAACGTTGTCTTCTCTTGGTCTTCGGGTGCAATACAAATCTGATTATAGCCTAAATAACCGTCTAAGAAGCAAAACCATCCTTTCCCCGCTAGTCGATCTAGCATTTGATCCATGAATGGCATTGGAAAGTGATCTTTGAGTGTCCAAGAATTCAAATTTCGGTAGTCCATGCATACTCTCCATCCAGTGACGGGTCTGAGTGGAATAAGCTCATTCTTCACATTCGCGACCACCGTCATGCCTCCTTCCTTGGGAACACATTGTACCGGGCTTACCCATGTACTATCAGAGATTGGATACACAACCCCTGCGTTTAACCACTTGATAATTTCTTTCTTCACCACTTTTTGCATAGGTGGGTTTAGACGTCTTTGATGCTCAATGGTGGGTGTGCAATTTTCTACAAGCTGAATTTTATGTGTACAAATCCCAGGTGGAATACCAATAATATCCGCAATGGTCCATCCAATGGCTCTAATATACTTCCGTAGAATAGCAATGAGAGCTGCAACTTGTTGCTCACCCAAATCTGCTGCAACAATGACTGGAAGTGTGTTTCCACTTCCTAGGAATGCATACTTTAAATGTCTTGGCAGCTCCTTCAATTATAATGTGGGTGGCTCTTCAATAGATGGCTTAGCTAGTGGTGTGGGTCAATTCTTGAGATCAAGGTCCAGCTTCTTGGGAGCATAGCGATATGTCCCTAATCCTGATAGAGAACCAATAACTTCTTCACAATTTTCAGCATACTCATTCTCTCCATTCATGAGCACAACCACCAAAGGGTCATCAATAATTTGCTCTTCTTCAAGTAATTCTTTCTCATCATCAAAGAAAACATCAGCCACCGAAAATACACTCAGATCTTTGGGTTGCTTCATTGATTTGCAAACATCAAAGCGAACTACTTCTTCATTTATTCGGAACGAAAGTTCATTAGCTCTTAAATCAATAAGCACGCTTCCCGTAGCAAGGAAAGGACGACCCAAGATTATGGGAACTTCTGAGTCTGCCTCACAATCCAAAATAACGAAGTCTGCCGGAAAGATAAATGAAGAAACCTTTACCAAGACATCACATAGAATACCAATAGGTCGTTTTACCGACCTATCCGCCATTACGAGTCTCATGTTGGTTGGAGTAGGATCACCCAACCCCAACTTCTTATAGATAGATAATGGCATCAAATTGATGCTGGCTCCTAAGTCGCATAATGCTTTGGCAAAATTCAAAGATCCAACGGTGCAAGGAATAGTGAAAGCGTCGGGGTCAGCCTTCTTCTAAACTATTGATCGGGTAGCGATTGCGCTGCAGTGATGAACATCATCTTTCAACTCATAACTTGCTACCCGCTTCTTTGTCAAAAGATCCTTCATAAATTTTGCATACCCAGGCATTTGTTCAAGTGCCTCCACCAATGGAATATTAATGGTCAGCTGCTTTAACATAGTCATGAATTTGCTAAACTTCGTGTCATCCGCCACCTTCTTCAATCTTTGAGGGAAAGGTGGTGGTGGGTATGGAATTGTTCTCTCCACGGATTTCTTCTCCTCTTGCTTCCGTTTTTCAGCTTTTTCTGACGTCGTTGACGATAGGATTAGTTGTAGCGGCATCTTCTCCTTTTGCCTTATCATCAATGTCCACTACTTCGTCAACCACTTGCTTGCTTTTTGCTAAAGTTTCCAGTACCTTACCACTTCGGGTAGTGATGGCCATGCATGACCCATCATTCCTTGGGATTTTCACAGTATCGCTAGGTAAAGTGCCAGCCTTTCTTTGATTGAGTGTTGCTGAAAGTTGGCTCAATTGCTTCTCTATTTGCTTGATTGAAGTGGAATGAGAATCAACTATTTGTTTCATAGAGGACAAATCATTAACTACCTCTGTTACTCCCGCGCTTGTTGCTTCCACTCCTTTCAAGATTTTAGCCATCATGTCTTCCATACTTCCAGAACTAGATGTGGTGGCATCACGTCTTCCAGAGGGAACGTACAAATCACTCTTTTCATTTTTGTTCTTCCAACTACCTTGGTCCTTGTTTCTAGATTTATCATAATAGTTCCGACCTTGGTTTCCTTGGGTATTACCTCGGAAACCCCCCTGATTGTTCAAGTAGTTGGTCTCTTCTTCCGAATCAGATTCGTCTCTTCCTTTTGATGCAATAGCTTTCACTTTTTCGGTCTTGCCTAATAATAAATGCTTTGTAAGAAGATCCATTTGTGTTTTCATGTGCGCCATATCTTGATCGCGTTCTTCTTCTCTTCTTCTTTGGTCTGCAGTCATGCCAATAGATAAAGTGGGGCTTGCTACCTCAGAATCCTTGGTATGCCAAGCTCTACTTTGCTTCGTCATACAATCTAGCATATTGCTTGCTTGACCAAAGGTGAGGTCCATAAAAGATCCTCCAGCCGCATTATCCACCACTGGTTTAGTTATTGAATTCAAGGCTCTGTATAATATCTCCATTAGGTGAACATTAGTCATGTGATGGTTTGGGCATCTCGCTAGCTTTGTCTTGAACCTCTCCCATGTTTCATGAAGGGCTTCAGTTGGAAGCTGATGAAAGTTGCTGATTTCATCTCTCAATTGTGCTCTTTTGGATGGCAGAAAGAATCTTTCTAGGAAAGCATCTCTCAATTGCCTCCCCAGATAGAGACAATGGAAATAGACGTAATCGAATTGCATTCTGACCAACACCAGGATTGTCAAACGACTTGCATGTAGAAATAAAGTTGATGAGATGCATATTTGGATCATCGCCTGCTAGTCCACCAAATAATCCCTTGAGTTGCAATAACTGAATCATAGTGCTTGTGATGTTGAACTTGGCTCCGGGCGCTAATGGTGGAGGAATTATGGCTCCAGTGGCTCCAGCTCCATCAAGATCATCATCATCGTCGTCACAAGCTGGTTGCATGTGTTGGTGATCATACCTAAACCGAGCTTGACGGCCTCTTCTATTGGCAGGTGTTGCGATTTCAGCATCATGCCTTGGGTTTAGTCACTCGTCATCACCTAAATCCTCATCGTCAGGATTTGTTGCTCGCCCAGGGTTATCAATGTTTTGTTGGTGTACTTGGGTGGCGAAAAGAGCAGCTAATCTCGCCTGCTCCTGTTGAGCAGCCATTCTTTCGATTTCCATTTGTGCCTTCATTCTGCCAATTCGTTGTGGTTCAGGATTAATAGGTAATGACGGTTGACCAGAACTTTGAGTATGGGGCATGCACTGAATAAAAACCTGCAGTAAACAAAAACAAAAACTAAAAGTAAAAGTACGAGAATCTTTGACCAAAGGGTCTAGTAACTATCACAAACTTAATTGACACTCGTATTCCCCGATAACGGCGCCAATTTTTTATAACGCTCAATCTACAGCTCTCGTAGGACTGTAAAGCGGTCGTAGTCAAATATAGAACCCAACTGGGTTGGGTATCGATCCCACAGGGAATAGCCGGTCAACAAGTAAGTAACGATTATTAGACTTTTGGTGCAAGTCTCGTTAAAGAGGGGGGATTGTAACGTGCAATTGATGTAAACAAAATAATAGAATGAAAACAGAAAATAGCAAAGTAAAAAGAAAGAATGTTTAGTAGGTTGTAAAATAATGAGAATTGAGGAGTTGGGGTTATGTCCACCTTCTGAGTTTACATCTCTATTAGCTATGAGTTATGCGGAATTTAGACATGCATGTGCTTATAGAGAATCGCATTCGATGGTAAATCCAGGCGTCTTTCGACCTATTCGAGGATTATTTCACTTTAACTCTTTTGAGCTTAAAGCGTATCTAATAGTACGAATTCTCCAAGAGGTTAATCCAGTTACGGCACTAACTTTTTAATAGGGGATGGGACCCTACTACCTTGACATTATCTCTTTTCCAGACAGATAACCTTTCTTTCAAACAAGTTAGAAGAAGAATAAAAAGTAGAACTAATGGAAAGATTAGAAGAGTTGTAAGGTAAGATGAGAGTTAAAACTAGAATTAATGAGGAATCAATAAAAATCTCTAGCAAGATAGGGTATTTATAATACCCATATCCTATTCCTACTAAGCTAATGAAATACTTAACCAAATCCTACTAAGCTAATGAAATACTTAACCAAATCCTACTAAGCTAATGAAATACTTAACCCAATTGTACTAGGTTAATGTATAATTATCCTAATCCTAATAAATTACTGCTAGTCCCCAAAGTCTTCAGAAATGTTGTTTTAGCCCAGGACAGATTTTCCATTCATCACTTTTGGTCCTTAGGCGTCCAAGACTCCCTCTTCTCCTTTCGTGAAGCTTTCTTTGGCGTCAAGTAATCCATAAAATGCTGAATTCTACATCATTTATACCTGAAACTTTGCTAATCATGTTCGTTAGCTCACTTACAGGAAAAAGTACTAAAAGTGCATGAAATATATAATTTGTTCTCAAAATGTTGCTAAAATATGGGTAAAATATAGCACTATAGGCGTGTAAATTCGCCTATCATCAGAAAGGCGCGAGTTTTTACCATTTTTTGTGATACTTTTGGTGTTGGGTTAGGTGTTATGTTGATGTAGGAGGGAAGGGTGATTACTTATGCTTCTCTTCAATTGAAGCCCTATGAGAGAATTACCCTACCCATTTTTTGGAGTTGTGTGCAATTATTTTTGCCTTAAAGTTATGTAGGCACTACTTGTATGGAGTCCATTATGATATTTTCTCGGATCATCATAGCCTTTAGTATTTCTTCACCCAGTGAGATATTAATATGAGGTAGTGCCGTTGGCTTAAGTTGCTTAAGGATTATAACTTGACTATTCTTTATCATTTAGGCAAGGCTAATATAGTTGCAGATACCTTGAGATAAAAGTTGACTAGCATGGGTAGTTTGGCGTATCTTTTGACCCAGGAGAGGCCTTTGGCCTTAGAGGTGCTGTCTTTGGCTAAATAAATGATTAGGCTCAATATTTTTACACCTGGATGTGTTTTGGCATTTGTGGAGGCAAGGTCTTCCTTGTTGGAGAATATTTATACTCATCAATTTAAGGATGTTTGGTTGAGAGTTATTCAGGATAAGGTATTGAGTGGTGAGGCTAAGGAAGCCTCACTTGATCTAGATGGTGTCTTGATGATTGGTGGCCGAGTTTTTATATCGAGAGTGGGTGATCGAATTAGATTGATTTTAGGGGAGGCTCACTATTCTAGGTATTTCATTCATCTGGCAGTGACTAAGATGTATCATGATTTTAGACAACATTACTGGTGGGATGGTATAAGGAAGGATGTAACAGATTTTGTAGCTCATTGTTTATGTTGCCAACAGGTGAAGTCTGAGTATTTGAGACCTAGTGGTTTACTTTAGAGGTTACCCATTCTCGAGTGGAAATAGGAATGGACCACTATGGACTTTGTGATTGGGTTGCCTCTTACTTCTTATGGTTCTGATAGCATCTAGGTCATCGTAGATCAATTAACCATATCTGCTTATTTTATTCTAGTTTAGATTTCTTTCAGTGCTGAGATATTGGCCCGTATCTATATTTGTGAGATAGTCTATCTTCATAATGTACCAGTGTCGATCATCTCAGATCAAGGTTCAGTATTCAGGTCCCACTTCTGGAAGACCTTTCAAGAGGATTTGGGTACTCAGGTTGATCTTAGCATGATTTTTCAGCCCGAGACTGATGGTCAATTAGAGTAGACTATTCATGTTTTGGAGGATATACTTTGCGCTTGCATCATAGACTTTGGTAACACCACCTAGATTTATCGAAGTTTGCATATAATAATAGCTACTATTGCAGTATTGATATGGATTCATTTGAGGCGTTGTCACTCTCCATTTGGTTGGTTTGATGTTCTGAGATTAGACCTCGAGATACGAACTTGCTTCGTGAGTTATTGGATAGAGTGCAGATTATTAGGATAGACTTCTAGTGGCTTAGAGTAGGAAGAAGTGTTATGCAGATCATAGACTTTGTGCCTTGAGATTTAGTATTAGTAACTGAGTTTTACTTTATATGTCCCCCATGAAGGGTGTGATGAGGTTTGGAAAGAGGGATAAGCTTAGCCCCAAGTATATTGGACCAATTGAGATTCTTCAAACTATTGGCGATGTGGCTTATGAGTTGGCTTTACCCTTAAATTTATCAGCTGTTCATCCAGTTTTTCATGTTTTCATGCTTCGGCATTACATTTTGGATGAGTCTCATGTCATTCATCGAGATTCAGTTCAGCTAGATAAGAGGCCGTCTTTTGTCGAGGATCCCATCTCTATTTTAGCTAGGGATGTTAGACGGTTGTGTTCTAGAGATATTCCGGTGGTTAAGATTTAGTGGAGTTATCGACTTGTAGATAAGGCTATTAGGAGGTCGAGTCAGATATGCATAGTAGTTATCCCCAGCTTTATGTGGTCTTAGGTATTTCTCTTTCCTTTAATTCAAGGATGAACTAGATTTTTAGTGGTGGATGGTGTAGCAACTTGATTTTTGGTGATTTATGTGAAATATTTATTTTTTTGTGATTTAACCATTTTACCCCTCCCTGTGATCTTGTTGTGGTAATTTTGGAGTGTGGGGATGACTAATACGATATCCAATGTATTTGGGTGTGGTTTATGCGAGATTTTAGTTTTTGATGGTCTTAAAGGTTTATTAGTTGACTTCAATGGACATCTTTTGATCTATGTGTTGGATGGAAAAACGGACTATGCCAGCAGATTCAAAATGTTGATTTTAGGTTGGTAACATAGTTGGTGTGGTTTTACAGCTTTTATATCTCATTTCGACCCTCCGTTCAAAGAAATTGCAAATTGGGTTTTAGGGGTAACCTTTGTGAAAACGATATTTGTTCCAAAATCTGATATCGCCATTAAGTTTGGAGCGTTGAATTTAGTAGGATAGCATAATTTGTTTGCGTATTCAAGATTTTGAATGAATCACAAGGGGTTCGCGGAGACGTGGAATTTTTAAGTCTCTAGCTGGTGCACTCACTTAAGCGATGCTTTGGTCGCTTAGGCAACTTGGTTTGATAGCCAAAATGTCACCTAAGCGACACCGAGCTTGCTTAAGCGAGTCTCTTAAGCGATAATGGCATCCCAGATGCCTGTCACTTAAGCGACAGCGTAGTCGCATATGCGATAAGGCAGGTTTCACTTAAGCGACGCATGGTCTCTTAAACGATAGCCGCCTAAGCGACCCGGCAGTCACTTAGGCGATGCCTAGGTGTGATTTATCCCCTTTTTTGAGATTTTTTCACTATTTTCGAAACTTAGAGATTAGGATTGAGTTTTTGAGCATTTTTTCCATTTCTAAGCTTGGGTAAGCTCCAAACTCCTATTTCAACTACTTTTTTTCGATTCTTATCATTTAAACTTTGTGAAAACTTTAGATTTGAAGGTGAAATTTGGCGATTTTGCCTGAAAGACCTAAAAATAGTATTTTTTTTAATCTAAACCCCACTTTCAACACACTTTCACTTGGATTTTCTTCTATGAGATCCTTTAATCTTTGGAAATATATTTTTGGATAAAAAATTCCTGTTTTACCCCTCTTTTTCAAAAAATCCATTTCGGTGGTCCGTTTTGATTCATATTTTGGAAATAGGCAATATGGATATCATTGGTTTTCTTTTGACGCATTGATTCTATATTTGTATATTTTAGTTGATTTCAGGTCCATTCATGAGGGAAAGGCTCTGTGTAAATGGCTATCTAGTCCAATTTTTGGCATTCGAGGTAGGTTATGACTTAATTTTATTCAAACTGGGCTGGGTAGTTAATATTGGTAAAAGATCATGTTAAGGGTATGAGAATCAATCATAAAAAAGGCTATATTGTTGTGTCGTGCTCGTGTGGGACCCTATATTGTTGCTAATTAGTGATTTTGGGACATTTTTCTCTATGTGTGACCATGTGGGTTCTTATATGATATTGTTGGCCTTGTGCATGTGAAATTAGTTGTTTCTTGTTTGATTAAAAAGCCTAATGTGGTATCAATGGTATATTTTGGTGTATTTTACTCTATTGACATATGGATTACGTTGGATTTTATGGATGGTTGTATATTAGTAGATTTTTGGATCACTTGGTTGGTATATATATTTGTTGGATATGGAAATTCTTATTTTAGTTGATTGTGAACATTACATCCTCATATCATATATATTCATTAAACATTGGTACCACTGTGGAAATACTAGAAACACTAGTTTTTTCTAACAGAAAATGTGACATCTTTAAAATCCTCTACCGATAGATGTGCCAGAGAAAATATATGGATATGGTATTGGATATGGATTGTATATGGGCTGATGAACCCTCCATGGGTCCTACCTTGAGAGTACATCCCAGTAGGTGTATACAGAGGTTATGCGACGACCTCATACACTATCATCATCATTATCATCATCACATTTTACATACCTTGTGTTCTTTTGTGTTGTATTATCTTCCTTGATTTGAGATTTGTCTATATATATCACTTACTTATTGTCTATATGTATGATATCCGTATACTTATGCTTCCTTGTCGTATTTGCGTGTAGCATATGTGAACATTGTAGAACTATTAGTGGAGCCGATTTGGGCTACCGTTTGGGATATTTTCTGATTGCAAGTAACATGCCCGTAGTGTGTATTTTGTATGCTTTATTTTTTACTTTGGTCAATCGGCTATGATACCTACTGAGTATAAATGGACTGTACTTACCCCTACTGCACCCTTTTTATGAAGATCCAGGTATGAGTGTGCCTCACGACAGTTAATTTCAGGCGATACTTGGAACTGATTTGAGGTAGTAGTTGATCTACACATCTGGAGTTGGCTATTACCTTTTCTCATCTAGACAATGTCTTTATTTGTATTCTGAGACAGAGTTGCTCCTTTTTGGACATCCTATGTATTTTGACTTCAAGTTGTATTAGTTAGTTCTTACACTGTGACACCAGGTTTTGGGGTATTGTATGATATCTTGACTATGTATTTCAGCTTTTATATATATGTGTGTTTCAACTCTTTTCTAGGAGTCTTGCCTTTGGTTTGGTACTGATTTCTCATTTCATGTCAATTTGGGTGTTAGGCTTACTTATCAAGGCTCGTGAGAAAGTGCCATCATGACCTTTTGTTTTGGGTCGTGAACAAATACTCTTAAATGATCAAGAGAAGGAGTCTTGAAAAACATCTCAAAAGAAGATTTACTCCCTAACACAATAGAATGTAATCTATTTATGATGTAAACTGCAGTAAGGACACATTCACCCTATAAATGAATAGGTATAGCAACTTGAAACCTCAATGATCTAGCTACCTCTAGGATGTATTTATGTCTTCTTTCCATAGTACTATTTTGTTGAGATGTGTACACACATATAGTCTGATGGATGGTGCCTTGCGAATTCAAAAAATCCTTAACTGAATGCTTGATAAACTCTGTGCCATTATCAATTCTAAGCATTTTAACAATAAAATTATATTGAGTCTGAATCATTGGGAAAAGAGTTTGCAATATCCAACGAGTTTCTTTCTTAGAATTCATTAAGAAGACCCAAGTAAGTCTAGAATAATCATCTACTATAGTAAGAAATTTTCTCTTACCATCAATATTGGGAACTCTATTTGGTCCCTAAACATCTGCATGCAACAAATCATACTGCACTAGATTTACTGACACTAATTGGAAAAAAGAAGTTTACTTTGTCTCGCTAAGAGACATAAAGGGAAAAAATCATAAGAATTATTTATTCTACTATGCTTGAATCTCTCAATTTTCTGTAGGGTTGATAAGAGTATGTGACTAAGACTTTTGTGCCAAATATCTAGTGGAATAAAGCTCTTAGCAGCTGGTCCTGATGACAAAGTGGCTTTATTATAAGTAAAAGTTGGGGTCATGTTCTTCTAAGCTACATCTCCAAACAAGTACAGTCCATCTGATTCTCTACTAATCCCCAATGCCCTGCCATTGCATAGATCCTAGAAGATATACATTTTAGGGTAAAATCCCACCATATATCTCAATTCCTTAGTTAGCTTAGATACTGAAAGCAAGTTAAACTTGAAGTTAGGGACATTACTGATTTGATGATCCTTCAATATGTTCCCAGAGCTTGTGTGAGTATATCAGATTTTTCATGATTTGGCAAGTGTACTAAGCCAATTTTAGCTAACAAAATCGAGTCATTCAATAGAGTTGACCTTTAGACCATATGATTAGATGCTTATGTGTCTACTACCCATTGTGTTTCCATCAACCTAGACAATAGGGACATAGAAATACCCGTGTTTGATCCTGAAGTACTAGCTGTGTTGGCCTTAGCATCACTTTCCTGTCTATTATTGATGATCTACTGAATCTACTGGTATTGCTTGGGTGGAAAAATTAGTGCTAATGATCATGAGTTGAAGTCGCACTCGGTGTTTCCCTATTCATATTGTTTGTTGCAGCTTTGGGATTATACCTTACCTTTTGTCTTTGATCAAAGGAACTTTTATATCTTGCTGATATCTTCGGTCACTTCTCTTCTCATTGTTATGCCTCATGTCAGTAGAATATCTATCATTCTGAACCCTCTATTATTGTTATAGCTTTGTGTATTTTGAGTGTTTCAGTAATCTCTCTCAATTTAAGGTTTATTGTTTTGATCTCCTCTTTCATTTGGATAATCATGCAACTGAAAAAATACACCTCTAGTATGGCCAGGATTTTCACAATAATTATAATACTGATTAGCTTTAGTAAGATTAAAACCTTGACTTGGTCTATTTGACATTAACACAATAGATTTATTAATATCTACTTCTTGCACAACCTTAGATACTGACTCTTGTCTCTTCTCTTGGATGATTAGGGCATAGATTTGGTTTAAACCAAGTAATGGTGGAATCATGAGGATCTAACTCTTAGAACTAGAGTATGAGTCATTCAATCCTATAAGAAACTGGAAGATCCTATGCTTCTAAATATAGTAAAGGCTTGCGATGTCTCATAATCAGAAGTTGGAGGGGGAATCAATGCACAAATTCATCTCGCAGATCACTGAGTTTAGATAAATAAATTGAAACTGTGTTGGTACCTTGAGCAAGAAAGGCAATCTCCTTGTGAAAATGAAATGTTCTCATACTATTTTTTTGTCAAATATCTCCCTCAAATTCTCTCAAACTCTACCCGAATCTGATGCATATACAATCCCAATCATCAACTAATTTGAAATAACATCCATAATCGAGGACAAAATAATTGCATTGCATCTTTCCCATCGCTTCTATAATGCTTCAGTGTATGTAGATTTTACGCAACTACCATCAACAATACCAAACTTGTTCTTCCTTAACAATATAATTTTTTATGCCTTCTCCATAATGCATAATTTTCTACTCCAATCAACTAAATTGCCATCAGTGTCATGCCTGGCATATCTATTATTTGTAAATATAAAGGATTATTGTGATCTATTTCTAGGGTATCACAATTAGCTATAGTATCTTCCATTCCAGCTTCAATAAAAACTTTGAATTGGGTTTTGCAGAAGGAAAACCAAAAATTGTGAAGAAGAAGAACACTAGATCGCTGTCTCTGATACCATATTAAGTTCAGCAACCATGAGAGAACCCATGGATTTAATGCTGAATAAGCTTGGAGTTCAAACAAAGAAGAAAGGAAAGCACTTCCATTCACATGAAAAATATCTGATCGAATATACAAAAATGAACTAACTTCTCATAAAGTTGTGTTGTACATATACAGGAAAAATATCCTAGCTGTGATCCACTACCCTACTTTATCTTAGGGATAACTAACTAGTAACTATGTTGTCAATTAATTATACATTAAATTAGTTGTAACCTAACTGCCACATCACAAGGGTTATCATCCATAACTAGACATCTCGTGTTGGGTATGGAATGTGGGACTTCCTGACCAGGACCCAAATTTAGTCGGGACTTAATGTGTAACAAAAAACATACCCAGTGAAATCCCACAAGTGAGGTTTGCAGAGGGTAGAGCGTATGCAGACCTTACCACTACCACAGAAAAGTAGAGAGGCTATTTTTGGAAGACCTTTGGCTCAAGTGCAGCAAACTTTAAGAGGGTTGCATTGGTGTAGGAAACTTAAAAAAAGAGTTTTGCATTGGTGAATTCAAACTTAGATGATAAAAGGGTTGCTTAGATTTTAAGTACTCTCCACCTTTAATTCGAGGTTGTTGGTTCGAATAACCGAGGAAGGAGCTCCTGGGGAGAGTTAAAATAATAATTAAAAAATTCAAGATTAGACAGTGTGGGTTCTAGGTTTAAAGTCTATGTTCAAAACATATATACATATATTTGTACTCTTGCATAAGGTTCGAGTTGGAAGCTTTAGGTTCTTCTTGACTCGTGGTTTTTTCGTATAACTGAATTTCTTTGAATATTTGAAAATGTTTACCCAAGAAAATGACCAATAAGAATTTCTTTGAATGTCTGATAGTATTCACCCAGGAATTGACCAATGAGCTTCCTTCTACTGGAGCCCCTGCCATCCTTGCTAATGGTCGAAAGAAGTGGGATATTGTTTACGGTGGAGGCAAATCTAATAATAGATTTAGATTTGAGTAGAACAAATTTGTGGATGATAGTTATCTTAAGGAGAGGGATGCATTTGTGTTTGAACTTTCTGAATGCAGTGATCACAAAATCCATTCAAAGGTTCAAATTCTCAAGGGTGATTTCCCAGCTGAATTGATTCCTGAAGATAAGGAGGGTGTAAGAAGTAACAACCCAATAGTATTTGGTTAAAAAGTACTCTTCTAATTGTTGGAAGTCTAGATTACTGACAAGTATTTAGAATTGTATTTAGTCAATTTTATTTTTTGCAAGATACATTCATGTTCTATTAACTTACTTCAGGCGGATGCAGTCTCTATTTTGTTCAAAAATTTGCCTTTTTATTTGTCCTATGTATATATTGTCTTAATTGTGACTGTGTGGTTATATTTTGGTTGTGTCTTAAGTATTAACTCTTCTGTATCATTCAGAAAAATGGAGTCTAGTAGTTATCTTGACAACTACTTTCCTGTTGTTAGCATGTCAATATAAGAAAATAATCTTACTTTTTGTACTTGAAATCGTAAAGCTTTCTTTCTTCCAATGTTCAACCTAGTTTCTAAGGCTTTTTCATATTTTGTCGGTTAAACTTACCAATAGTCTTTTACACTGAAGAAATCCACATTGTTTAGATATTTCCAAGCAAACTATAATAAGCCTTGAATAGTTTTTTGGAAAATTCTGAACGTTTTCCATTTTGAGATAAAAATTCTTTATTTTGAGGAAGTTAATGAGAATTCTCTTTCACTGTATGAAAGATTTTGAAAGAACCCATTTTAAGTTAAAGATTCTAAAACACGTTTTTACTAAGAAATTATTTTTTCACAAAAGAATCCAACCACAAATCAAAGTTTTAGAAAATTCTAAAAAATTTCCACTTTTTTCCGTGTTGAAAGCTTAAGATGGGAGCTGAAAAGAAATTATTGTACATAATTTTTTGTGCAACCTTTGTATCATTTCTCATATTCTTTTTTTGTATAACAATGGTGTCGAGGCCAGCTTGCGCGCACATCGACTAATATCAAGGGATACCTATCACCTCCCACCAGCAATAGGTAATAGGTAACTTATCATTTCTCATATTCTTGTCATCCATTTTGGTTTTTAGCTCATACTACTATGCATTTTCATTACATAGGAGGCTTGCCACCCCTTGAATCACGGTCTGAACTATCCCGCTGCATTTGCATACTATATTTCAGGTAGAGGGAGAGATGTGACAATTTTTTTAGTTGTTTTTTAGTTGTGCATCACTCTACAAATAGGTTCTTATTGAATAATGTTTTTGATAATAGTGAAGAAGGTGGAAGCTTGGCTGACTACTTATTGAAAGACCAAAAAAGAAATCAGAAGTCATGCTACAATTGTAAATAAACATTCCCTCCCCACCCTGGCTTTAATTAACTTTCCCACAAGAGTCTTTTTTGATAGAAGAGGTTAAGGGACAAAGTGACTCTTAAGAACCTTTATGAGTGTGTGTCTTCTAGGGAAAATTTCAAAAGAAAGGATTATTTAATTATTTTACTGCCTTCCATTCTAGCTATGCTTGATGCTAGTGAAATTTGTAATAATATTCAGGATTTTGGGGCTGTGGATATGGTTGGAAAGCCTGATTGGTTCAAGTGTTCAACCAATATAGTGGTAATAATAAGGGCGGTAGTGACTTTGTTGAAGGTGGATGGTGGATGGTATTGGTTTGTTAATTTAAGTGCCTCTGATTATCCTTTAATTACACAAAATGGTATGTTTTGCTTCAGCTAAATTGGTTATTATTTTTTGAGTTTATTTGTTTGGATAAGATAGTTTCTGATTGACTAATTGAAAAGTTAGAAGCTCATATTTGCTGAAAAGAATCATGATTTTTGAATTTTGGGAGTCAGTTCTGTACATTTGCTTAAAGTTTCAAAACTGCTTTTGTGTTGTTTTTACTAGAGCCAAAGGTCTATTAGAAACAACCCATTTACTTGTATGGGTAAGGTCTCCATATACACTACCCTCCCCAGACTCCACCTTTGGGATTATGGGTGTGTTGTTGTGTTGTATGCTCATTCTCTCATTCTCCGAGACTAGAAAAAACTTTTGGCATCCTTTTTATGCACTACAAAATAGCTAAACAATGTTGGGAATTGTTTTTTATTATATGTGGAATTTCTTGGTTTGATTTTGTTAGGTTTGCTTCATAGACTATAGCTACAAGAGGTCCATAGAGTAGTGATCCTAGAGGAATGGTGGTGATGAGAATGTTGTGATTGATTCCTACACTATTGGGCCCAAACAACTCAGAGGTTATGGACACTATTGCTGAAAATACAAAACCAAAGCTCAACCAAAATAATGTTCTGGCAGCACTCAATGCAACTTTGCTTCCTGATAAAATAAGAAAAAAGAAACCAGTGGTGTTGGAATCAGTGCAAATGCAAGCCATGCGATCCTTTCATAGCACATCTTACTGCATCTAGAAAACTATTTCATCTATTAATTTTTCCCTATTATGGTGATTAAGAATAGTAAAGTAAACTGTGAAATACTTACTTGCAAAAAAAAATCTTTGGCGGTTAAAAGCAGGCGCCTGAAGAAGGAACATGCAGAATGGAGTACAACCAGAAAGCTGATCTTTGATCTATATCCAAGTGATTCTGAAATTTGGCCTAGACTGTTGCTGTAAATTAGTACGAGTGTCCCCTTACATAAATATGCTAGGTAATATAGCAAAAAATCCAACCTACGCATGAGCATATTTGTGAAATATTCTTGTCAAAGAAGTAGCAAACGATCTTTCAACATAGAAGTGCTAGCCCAACTTTCCTTCTCTTTTGAACTATAAGAATTTCCATCCAAACATTCATACTTGAAGCCTTTTTCTATATCATCTCGTTATGTATTCCAAAATCATCAGTATTTTTATCTTTAAGTGGCATATAATTAGGATGGAACAGTTATGACCAGTCTTCTGTTAACCCTGGTGCAATCATTGGTAGGACCAACAAGAATACTACACCATCCAAAAGGATATGAGCTATCTATACACTATATGAGATTAAGTCCAAGATTAAGAGATAAAGGCCGATTAAAGCTGCAAGTAGGGTTAGACATCGAAAATTGAGATATTCTTTGTGAACAGAATCAATATAAAGGGTTTGAGAATAAGGTTACTAGAGGACTAGAAAAGCCGCAACTGATGTGACAAGGGGGAGAGGGGGTGAATTAATTTTTTTTTGAGTTGACTGATCTGTCTTGACAGTTAATGCACCTACAGATTAGTGAACTTAACAACAAAGGAATTAAATCAAGTGCATAAACAAAAAAGTAAGGAAGAACAAACACATTTATCCTAGTTTGGATCACTAATGTGGTGCCTACTCCAGTTCCATTGGGTTTCAAGGGGGTTTCCTTTAGAGCTTTCAATGTCAATAATAAAGTTATAGGGTAGCTTGAACAATTTTTGAATCTTATTCTATTATTTAAATCTCCTCAATTGGTATAACCAAATTGACTCTACCTTTCTGTAACTATTGTAAACTAAAGATTACAAAGATTTGTGAAGACTAAAAGATGAGACAGATGAGTAATTCACTATGAAGTTGCATGAATTGTCTTCTGTCTTCAGTCTTTGTATATAGTCTTCATTTCGTATAGATTTTTTCTCTAAAAGAAAAATCTAAGTAATTTCTTCTCAATCAAGGATTTGAACTAATTCATTGACTGAGGATTCACATCATATGGTACGTCCATATCAGATATGTTTGCACGTATGATATGATTTTTCTTTCTTGGATATAGATTCATAGCCATACATGTACATATCATATATGTCCATGAAAGGGGTGTGATCTTCCTTTCTTCCGTGGCTCTATGTGAATTCTACTTGCTATGTTTGCTATGTGATTGCCCTTAGTACAATTAAATCCTTTTAGTCAGGGATCTTGTTATATCTTTTCATAATGTTATTCCAATTTGAACTCTAGGATGATATTTCTTTCCCTAATTACATCCTCAGTGTATCTTGCACATTTCTTTTATTAGTTTGTCATTATTAAAACAAATTATATCAATATAAAAGGATAACAATCTCCCTTATTTTGATAATGACAAATAATAAACATTAGTTGACTTCTCTGTATCTGTAGTCGTTGGCTCCCTCTTTTTTGTTGACACTTTTGAGTCATCATCAGTTGACGTATGTGTATATAGTCAGCTAGATGACTCCCTCTTACTTGGAGACCTATCTAATGCTTGGATTTATCCTTCTTTGACATAATAAAAAAATAGGGCAAGCAAGAATAGACAAATATAGTAAGCAAACAAACCATATATAACAAACTACCAATCAATGTTCATGCAAAAGACGGGGGGGGGGGGGTATGTAGATTGCATGCTAGATAAATTTAAAATCTCAACTACACACCCAAAAAATGTAGAGAACATAAATCCCTTTGAATGATCAGTCAAGAAATCAACGTTTAGATAGAAAGAGGTGAGGGTGTTGTGCATATTGTGACAAAAGCATTCATAATACTTTTCAGCATTTTTGAAGAAGTTGGAGTAGGAGTTTTGGACTAATAAAGCAAGTTCGTTGTAGGAGGAGTTGGCTTCAGATTTGATAGAGTCAACCTTCACAAATAGCCTATTGAAAAGCTTGATACCTTCCTGCTTAAGTCCATCAATTGTCAAGCATACTTTTTCCACATCAATGTTGGTGTCTTTAATAGTTGCAATAGCCTACTAGTTGACTCACAAAGACTCAACAATCCTTCCTCTATTGTCATAAGGCATTCCTTGATTTCCTCCATTTTCTTCATGACTGGGAGCACATGATTAGGTGAAGGTGTTGTGCATATTATGAAAAAAGCATTCATAAGACTTTTAAACATTTTTAGAGAAACTAAAATAGAAGTTTTGGACTAATATAGCAAATTCATTGTGGAAGAAGTCCGCTTCGTATTTGATAGAGTCATCTTTTGGAAATAGCCTGTTTAAAAGTTTGACACCTTCCTACTTAAGTCCATCTATTGTCAAGCACACTTTTCCCACATCGATGATGGTGTCCTTACTTAGTTGCAGTAGTTACTTACCTTGGGTTTATCAGTATTTTCCTTTGTGGCCCATTCAGTGTCGACCAGGACATATCCCATGCTAGAAAATATTTTAGAATCATATATAGCAGAGACTTTGACAGCAGGGTACTCAAAGAGATCAATAGAGCAGTAGATAAGAATTCTCATAATCAACAGTCCACAAGGTAAACTAGCAGAGGTATGTGCATCTACTGCACTCTCCAACATATATTCGCGGAACCATACATCCTAATTGATTTTCTATTTCTTACACATATAGTACAATGCATCTCGACAAGTGACATTGCTAAGGGAACCTTTTCTTGGGATTAGGATGGTGACGATAATGTGAGCCAAAATTTTGTATTTAAAGTAAAGTGACAGTGGACCAAAATTTAATAAACTGACTTTCGAACCAGAGACAACTTTCTTTGCTTCTTCAAATTCTAAACTCAAATTATCAAGAAATGTATCATTCATAAAAGGGATAACCCCTAAGGACTTGGTGTCAAAAACTTTTTCAAACAAAAAATCATTTAGAATGATTCTGGTCCCAAGCACAAGAGTTTCTGACTCACCATTGTTTAAAAGGCGAAGATTTGCATGAAACAGGCATAAAGGGTCTTCATAAACTTCCAATCCACAAAGATGAAATACAAGAGATAAGTCTTGGGCTTTGGAAAAAAACTTGCATTATAGTGGGATTCCCTTAACTGAGAGAGATTCACAATTCTTCCAAGCATAACTGAGCGATTTTTTAAGGTGATAAATTATTTCCATTGTGATACAATCCAAAACTTATGCATTCTCTTTGGCAGGAGAATTCTAAAGGAGAGAGATGGGTTTTATTAAGGGGTGAATTGGGGCCATAAGATGAATATTTTTTTATAGATAGTCAATTGCAGGGATTGAGAATATGCTTCCTCAGAGGATCCGGAGATAAAAGCTGGGTCATGATTGTCGGAATGGCAATCTAAAGGATTCTTTGTAAGATTTTCCATAGATCTTGTTTGGGTCATTGGAGGAATTAGAAAAATGAGGTTTGAAGAGGGTATAAAAGGAAAAGAAAGAAGGTAAAATGGTGGAAAGGTGAAAGGAGGTGACTAATGAAGAGAAAGGGGTACAGTCTTCATGGGAAGAGAAAAGGTAAAATAAAAAATAAATAAAGGAAGAGAGAAGGTGAGGCGGTCAAAGTGTAAAAAGGGGTGGATAAAAAGGTAATGATGATGAGTCAGAAGGGTAAAAATTTTGAACATATTTAAGGACAAAATATTTTTTGAATTATTTTTTAGACAAAATAAGGATAGTACAATTAAATATCATTAATGCATATGATACCAAGACTTTTTCTTAAAAAATGGACTCTTTCTTATAACAAAGATTTTGTAAAAATATCAGCAACTTGATTTTTAGAATCAATAAATTTTAAAGAGACGTCTTTATTTTTTACATGATTACAAATAAAATGATGTTTGATGTCTATATGCTTATCTTTATAATGATGCACCATATATGTAACGCCTCAAATTCTGAACCCCGGATGCTACACGGTGCTCATAATCCCGAAGGACCACAAGCCAACCCATGACTGATACCTATAACTGAGCACTAAATAACATAATGTAAAATGCAAAAATCTGGCGGAAAACTTGACATAAGGTTCAAAACTAAAATACAACTGTATAAGGTATAACAATACCAAACTAAAATAACTGTCTGAAAATACTCTAGTCAGAAAAGCCTCTAATCTATCTGAACTGTGGAGTTGATGGGACAATCCCCCAACTAACTCCATCTACTGAAATACTAAATTGAATGAAATAATAAAATAAGGAACATCCTCGAATGATAAGGACTCACTGATAAATCTATTGCTGCTGGCTGAATCTGAACTGTTAAGGGTGCTCGAGAGCCAGTGAATCTAAACCTATGGTATAAGCCACCATAGATCAAGAAAGTATGCATCAGTATGAGAGAATGTACTGGTATACTAGATGAGGTAAGGTTAAATACAAGGGTTTATATGCATGAACATAAAACTGACTGAATAACATGAGACTACTGAATGAGGATGCATGCATAAAAACATAAATTGTAACTGAGGTCATACTAAAACTAGATACCGAGTTTTGACTACTGTCTAACTATTATCTAAGTTTACTGATACTGTAATACTAATAACTGGATCTACTAGTACTGGATTACTGATGATTGCTATGGGGTCGATCCTATTTAACGGCTGACCCCTAAGATCAGGCCTATTTAGCGGGTGATCCCTGAATCTGTTGATACTAATACTGATTGACTATATCTAATAGTCTTGAATTTGTAGAACTATTTAAGTTCTTTACTGAGCTAAGTGACTGTATCTGACATTCCTAAAATAAAATTCTGAACTGAGTTTTATTCCGAAGACTGAGACTGAAACTGAGACTGTGGGAAGTAATTATCTAATTGACATACCCCTTCTATCTAATTTAGGGTCCAACTCGTAACCCCAGTTGTAAGGGTGTCAGTACCGTGTTATGGGTAAAGACACTACTGTGGTCAAGTCTATCTGATGAGTGACCCTGAATAGAAAGTTAAGCCTAGTCTGACGGGTGACCCCTGGGAGGTAGCCAAGCCTTAATCTGATGGGTGAATCCTCATCCTATGCTAACTATGTAGTTCTGGAGTACAAGGACTGCTACTAACGACTTAGCCTAACTAATGGGGAAGCCGTCATCCCTGCTCTGGCTTGGTGCTGAATCCTTCTCCCAACTGAATAAACACTGAACTGATTCTTAGACTATACTAGACTGGGTTGAATCTGTTAGTGATCATGTTACCTAACCGATCTAACTGAGTTCACTGGGTTCTACTGACTGATGGAATACTACTGAATTCTGTTATCTGACTAAATGTTATTGAGTTTCTGAACTGATTACTGAAACTGGATTGGACAAATACTGAGATTATTGAGTTTTCCTAAGTTCTATAACTGGTTGAGTTCTACTAAGTTCATGGCATAACTGAAATTATCTTGAAACTGACACTGGCTCTAGGTAATCAGCTAAATTGTTGGGTATTGAATACCCCTAGGACTCGATAGCAAAAATTAGTAAGACATAGCAAATTTTTAAATTACATGACAATAGTCAATCAGTCACAATATAATCAATGAGGCATTTCATCAAGCACTTGAAAGTTATAAACTTGTAAATGTATAAGGATTCATACTAATGTCTTATGATTCATTCAATAAGTCCTTTCATCAAACACTTGGCATGCATTAACTTATACATAAATGAGGGTTTCTTGTCAACATGCTATAATGACTCTTTTTCATTTACATAGGCATTTTATCAAACATATGGGGAGCATGATTTGGTCATACAACAATCATTACATCTAAATTATCATGGCTGCATCAATCCACTTGCAAATTTGAAGGGTTTATCATGAGCATTATGCAAAGCATCACATACTAGGACCAAATCTTGGAACTTGTAATCTAAAACATGAATTAAAACCAAACAACAACATGAACATGAACTTCAATTCTGACAAATCATGAAAACTCATAAATACACAATCTTTATATTTGAAAGAAGATTCTTGGGCTTCATAGGTGGAAGAGACCCATGAATAAATATCTCACATACCTTAATTCGGGAGTTTCCTGGAGTTCTTAGAGAGATTCTTGGGATTAACCTTGATTCTTGAGACTAAGGTTTGCTAATTTGAGAGAGTGTGCTTTTTTTCTTAAGGAATAATGAACATAATGAACAATTTTAGCTATTAAGGGTATAAATCCCGTATTTAGGCTGACTAGGGGCTTTCGGAAATTACCAAATGGTCCCTAAAATTTAATAACGGAACCTGAACAAAAATCCCAATTTTACATACTGGTGTGATGAAGTGATATCGCACCAGCTCACTGGAAAGCGAATGACTGGGAAATTGGTTGGTGGCGTGACGCGGTGGTATCGCGTTGCCACCTTGGATTTGAACTGGAAGGGCACCGCAATGCGGTGGGATCGCGTTGATGCACTGGAAATTGAAAATTCTCAAATTGAGCCTTGGTGCGATGCGCCAATATCGCGTAGGCTCTCTAGTTTTTGACAAATGCCATTTTAGCTGGCTCTGCGACGCGCTAAAGTACTAGGTGATACACTATCTCACTAAAATGACTCTAACTCTTCGCTCGGGTGTTGGATTTGAGTGAATTTGGTATCGATGGAAAGCTAATTGAATTTCATACGCAATGGTAGGCTCAAATCTGAAAATTACTGAGTATATTTAAAATTTTATGTAGGATAATCCTATGTACTGAGGGTTAATCTAGGCTAGAGAAATACAAGGTATTATAATATATTTAGACATACTAATTGCACTAGTATTATCACACCTGATAGGTACAAATTCAAATGATAAATCAAAGTCAAGTAATTGATGCATAATCTATAGAATTTGAGTACCACAATTTTCGATGGCTATGTATTTAACTTTGGTTGTTGATAGAGCATCTGAAGCCTGTTTCTTGCTATGCCATGAAATTAAGGCATCACCAAGAATTTGGCAGGTTCTGCTAGTACTTTTTCTACTATTTCTGTCACCTACAAAATTAATATCTGAATAGCCAACTAAATCAAAATTAGAAGAATGGGGGTACTATAGTCCAATGTCCTAAGTCCCGATGAGATAACGAATGATTCTTTTGACGATATATGGGATTCCTAGGGAGCTGACTTAAACCTTGCACACTTACAAACACTAAACAAAATGTTTAGTCGGCTTGTAATCAAGTATATCAGTGATCCAATTATTCCTCTATATGTCTTTTTATTAACATCTTTTTCAGATGTATCTGAGTCGAGATTTGTTGAAGGACTCATTGGAGATCTGAATGCTTTCCCCTTTTCCATTTCAAATTTTTTGATAAGCCCCCTTACGTAGTTGGTTTGAATGATAAAGGTTTCTTTGGGAGTTTTCTTGATTTGTAATCCCAAGAAGAATGTTAGTTCCCCCATGAGACTCATTTCAAATACTTCTTTCATAAGATTTGCAAAATTCTCTCAGAAAGAGGTGTTAGGCTACCAAAAATAACATCATCCACATAAATTTATACAATGAGTAATCTGGAGTCCATTTTTTGAGTAAAAAGAGTAGTACCTATTTTTTCGCTTTAAAAATTATCATTTAACAAAAAAGTACTCAACCTCTCATACCAAGATTTTGGAACTTGTATGAGATCATAGAGTGCTTTTGTGAGTTTGAAAATGTGATTTGGATAAGAGGGATCTTCAAAACTAGGAGGTTGTTTAACGAAGACCACTTCATGAATAAATCCATTTAGAAAAGCACTCTTAACATCCATTTGATATAACTTAAAGTGTTTGAATGCATCAAATGCTAAAATAATGTAGATAGACTTTAGCCTTGCTATGGGAGCAAAGGTTCCATCGTAGTCATTACCTTCCTACTGGGAGTAGCCTTGAGATACTAATCTGGCCTTATTTCTGATGACTTTTCATTCTTTATTTATTTTATTTTGGTAGACCCATCTGGTTCCGACAACTAAGTAGTTTTTTTATCATTCTACCAGTTTCAAGACTTGATTTTGTTCAAATTATTCCAGTTCTTCTTTTATGGCATGGACCCATGATTTGTATTTTAGGGACTCATCAACCTTTTTAGGCTCAATTTGAGAAACAAATGCTATTGAAGCTTGTTTCCTTAGGGAAGATTTTGTCTACTTTTGATTTTTTGGATTTCCAATTATAAAGTTATTTGAAAAAATTGCACTATGCCTCCATTCTCTTAGAAAATTTTTTGTTGAAGTTTTGAAATTGAAGCTAACTCTAGTTGAACCATAGTCGATTCTGAGTTGACTGGCTCAGGATCTATCTTAGTAGAAGCTTTGTGCTGAGAGTTATTTACCTATTCTTCATCAAAACTCAAGCTCACAGAAATGGGATTAGATTTATCAAATACTATATTCATAGTTTCTTGGACACATAGAGCTCATTTATTATAAGATCTATAGGCACAACTAGTGGGAGAGTAACTAAGAAAAATACCTTCATCGCTTCTTGGATCGAATTTTCCCAAATTATTTTTACATTATTGTGAATGAAGCATTTGCATCCAAAAGAATAAAAGTATCTTATTTTAGGATTATTTCCTCTCCATAGTTCATAAAGTGTCTTCTTAATGATTGGTTTAATGAGACACCTGTTGAGAATATGTTATGTCGTGCTTACCGCCTCTGCCCAAAAGTGATTAGATAAGTTTCATTCTAGAAGCATAGTTCTTGCAATCTGTTGGGGGGATCTATTTTTTCATTCCATCATGCTATTTTGTTGAGGGTATTGAGGGGATGATAAGTTATGAGAGTAATCATTTTGAGCATAATACTCCTCAAAGGCTTTGTTTTCTAATTCTCCTTTATGATCGCTATGGACATACGTGTTAAAGTACCCTGCTTCTCTTTGTACTTTTTCACAAAAGATCCCAGAATTAGTAAATGCCTCATGCTTATGAACAAGAAACATTACCCAAGTAAAATGAAAATAATCATCAAATGTAACAAATAGATATTTTTTTCCACCAATACTTGCGGTCTTGATAGGGCCAAATAGATATATAAAGGTTATTTGAAGGGGCCTGGTAGTACTGACAATGTTTTTGACTTTAAAAGATGTTTGAGTCTATTTACTAAGTTGATAAACATCACAAATGTGATCCTTTTCAAATCAGTTTTGGAAGACCATTCATCTGTTCAAGTCTAGAAAGTTTTTTGATGGCATGCATGTTGACATGCCTAAGCTTTCTGTGCCACAACTACATGTCACTGTCTTGGGTAGTAAGACATGTTAGAGTAACAAATCAGGATTTTTATAAACATAAATATTATCAACACGATCACTAATAAAAGTAAGTTTTCTTTTTTCATGCTTGATGGAGCAATTGTCGACTTTAAAGGATACAGTGAATCCTGCATCGCATAATTGACTGATGCTTAGAAGATTTTGTTTGAGTCCATCAATGAGATATACTTCAATGAGTTTGAAGGAGGGTATGAGCTTCACAGAGCCAACTCATATGACTTCCACTTTGGCGTTATCACTGAACCTGACTGGTCTGCCTTTAATTTTCTTTAGAGATCAAAAATTTTCCTTATTTCCAGTCATGTGTTTGGAACATCCGTTGTCTATTATCCACATTCCTTTCTTGTAGTTTTTGCGGACATGTTTTTGTAAAATAAGAGAATTAATTTTGTTTAGGTATCCAAGTAGTCTTGGGTCCCTGGGGGTTAGATGTGCTTCCTTTTGTCCTCAAAATCCATAACCTTTAGATCGTTGTCTGCAGTTATGTGATTTGTAACCTCTTTTACCACAGGTGTAGTAGAGTAGTCCATAAAAAAAAGAAAGAGGTTTTAGCAGAGTTGAAAAAAATTAATGAAAAGGTTGATTTAGTGTTAAAAAAATTAGATTTGCAAGAACCCTGACTTGGTAATTTTATAATACTATTTAATTGCATTTTTACATCATCAAGTTCTTCTTGAGGCGAGTCTATTTCAGTTTGACAAGCTTCAAGTTCAATTTGCCAATTTCTTTTTTCCTCTTGAATTTTTGTTTTAACTGAGCTTGCTAATTTTTCCTTTCTTGCAAAATTTTATTATATTCATCGATTACCTTTTGAAGTTTATCAGTAATCATGCCAAGATTTGATTTAAGGAGATTGCAATTATGATAATTAAAGGGCCTTACCTCACCAGATTCACTCATTGCCATGAAGCACATAGTTGTTGTCTCTGCATCGTCCTCAGTTTCATATTCATAATTATAGACTCCAAAGTTTTTCTTTTTCTTCAATGGAATTCTCCTTAACTCTGGATAGTTTTGCTTGATATGACCTAGTTTTCCACAATGATAGCAGCGATCATCGTTTCTCACAAAATCATTGTTCTTGTAGCTTGGGGGTCTCTTCTGCCTTTGTCTTAGAATTTGTCTGACTGCAAGATTTATAAAGTCCATTCCTTTGGTGTTATGTATCATCAATGCTTTCATCTTCTCCCAGAGTTACAACATTAAAGGCTGCATGCTTTTTCTTTTCTTCCTTGTTGTACCTATATATGTGATTCTATTCATAAGCAATAAGATTGCCTCACATTTCATCATATGTCATGTTGTGGAGATCTTTATCTTCTAAAATAACGGCCTTGATTTCCTATGATTTTGAAAGACTCCTCACAAGCTTCTTGACTTGAATGCTATTTGAGTAGATCATACCTATGGATTTTAGTTCACATACAAGTTTGCTGAATCGTGCGAACATTGACTCCACGCCTTCATTTTCTTCCATTTTGAGCAGTTCATATTCGTTGACCAGAGCACTAATCCTTGCTTCTTTCACCTTAGTAGTACCTTTATAGGTTACTTTCAGTTTGCCCCATATTTTTTTGGTCATTTTGCAGGTTGATATCCTATCGTACTCTGCTCCGCTAACTGCACAGTAAAGTAGACTTATAACTCTTGTATTAGTTTAAATTACCTCTTATTGTCTTTGGTGATCTTAAAATTTTTGAAATCGTCCAAGTCAAGACTTCTTGATTCTTTTTTACTCTGCTTGTCCTTGTGATCCAGCCCTAGTATAAGTTTTGGTCCCTTCTTAATGACTACCCAAAGTTGAAAGTTATTTGATTTTACGAAAATCTTGAATCTATTTTTCCAATGCTAATAGTATTTTCCATTAAAGTATGATGGTCTTGTTGATGAGTTCCCATCTTAAAGCAGTGCTCCTAAAATTTGGTAGTTGGTCATTTGATCTTTACTCATATGTGGTTAAGTAATACTGCACGGTGAGACCTGCTCTAATACCAATTAAAATTAAAGAGAGGGGGGGTGAATTGAAATCTTTTTTTGAATCAACTGATCAGTCTTGACGGTCAACTCACTAGTGAACTTAACAACAAAGGAATTAAATCAAGTGCATAAATAAAAGAGTAAGGAAGAACACAAAGATTTATCCTAGTTCGGATCACCAGTGTGGTGCCTACTCGAGTCTCCTTGGATTTCAAGAGTTTCCTTTAGAGCTTTCAACGTCAAGAATGGAGTTACAAGGTAGCTTAAATAATTTCTGAATCTTATTCTGTTATTCAAACTTGTGACACTTCCTCGACTGGTATAACTAAACCGACTCTACCTTTTTTTTGTAACTATTGTAATCTAAAGATTAAAAAACTTTGTGAAAACTAAAAGATGAGACAGATAAGTAGTTCCCTGTGAATTTGTGTGAATAGTTTTCTGTCTTCGGTCTTCTTTTTATAGTCTTCATCTCATATGGCTTCTTTACTCTAAAAGGAAAACCCAAGAGATTTCTTCTCAATTAAGAATTTGAATTGATTCATTGATTGAGGATTCACATAATATGGTATGTCCACATCATATATATCCATATGTATGATATGATTTTTCTTTCTTGGATGTAGATTCACAACCATACGTATCCACATTAGATATGTCCATGTAGGGGGTGTGATCTTACTTCTTTCTGTGGCTTCATGCGAAATCTGCTTTCCATGTTTATTCTGTGATTTCCCTTAGTACAATTGACTCTTTTTAGTTAGGGATCTTATGAGATATTTTTATGATGTTATTCCAATTTCAGCTCTAGGACGATCTGTCTTGCCCTGATTACATCCTCGGTGTATCCTTCATATTTTCTTTATTAGTTTGTCATTATTAAAATATATTATATCAATATAGGAGCCTAAAAAAGGGTACTAGACCATTAAGAAGAAGGTATAGAGTGTCATCTTTGGAGTTAATAGAATTGGCAATGAGGTTGTATAGGGCTGCAATTTTTGAAACTTAAGCTCAAGGACAATGCAAATGTCCTATTTGCTGGGAAATGTTTGATGCACAACACATAGGATACTGTATTAAATCAGCAGATACTGCAGCCAGCCAGCACACACAACAGAAATACCTGCAAGATTTATCAGTGAAAGCTTGAGAATGGGAAATAAAGAGAGGGTGAGTTAAAAAGCTGAAGAAAATAATCATGTAATATCTAGGATTTCTGTTGTTTGCAATTTCAATTGATTACAATCAAGACACCATGGAACCATTTGAATCTTGAAGTTCTTTAAGATTTGCAAAGAAGTTTGGAAGCACCAAAATTTAATTGATTAGAATGGAAGGTAGCTGAGAATAAAATGTCCTCAAACGCCTTCTCCTTGGAGGCAGTCTCAGTATGGTTGTTAAAAGCAAGATTTTTACCCAATGAGAAACCTCATAAATGATAAATTAGGTTAGTTTGCCTTCTAAATATCGTATAACTTCACTTGATGGACATTCTTGTTTTATTTTACCTAAAATTATTTGATTAGTACTTCAGGGGGGTTGTCTTCTCTTTAACATAAACATAATGCAGAGCAGATTTTAAGCTAGTTTCAGTAAACAGAAGTTTTTATGCCTCTTTTTAACTTGTTTCCATGGTAGACTAATAGACTTCATGTTATTTTACCAACCATTATCTGTAGTTATGTTTCTATGTCTTATCTGGGAGGGTCCAAAAGTCATTTCTGAAATAATTAAGTTTGCTAATTTGTTGTATTAGCTCCAACAACTGTCAACCACCAGTCGAAAGAATCCAGAGAGAAGAAATTATTAGAAAAAATAAAAATATAGTGCAAAAAACAATGGGACATTCAGTGAACAACAAAAATTGGATTACAATAACATACCAGTGCTCCAATAAGTGGGGTGTAAGGAAGGTAGAGTGTGCATAAACATTACCTCTTCTGGAGGTAGTGAGTCTATTTTTGAAAGACCCTTGGCTCAAGTGTGACAAGTCAAATAGTTTTAAAAAAGAAAATACAGCAGTAGAAAAGCAAAAATTGGATTAAGTTCCCAAATTTCTTTTCAAGAGGGAGAAGACTGACCAAGAAATAAGGCAAAACAATGATTCTCTGAATGAGGAGCCATTGAAGACCATAACTAACAAACCCCATGAAAGCATCAATGAAAAGAACAACTGTTCCTAATGGGAAATATATAAGAGAGAGCCCAGAGCACCAACCAAATGCTTTCTCCAAATCAGAAGCCATGGACAGTAATTGAGTTGCACTTGTGAGATTCCATGAACAAATTTCAATTCAGAAGAACAGGAGTAGAAGTCAAAAATTGTCCCTGTAAATGCTTGAATCCATGTGCTTAGTATCAATATCATCCATTTACTTGATTTCTCCATAAATTTTTCTATTACTTGATTGCTTACTTTGTTTTTTTAACATCTAGGACCACAGTGTCATTATTGTTGCTGTTTTGCAGATTTTTGGGACTTCATCTTCATCAATTTATCATCCTCTACTTCGTACTTGTGCAGGTTACCTATCATCATTTTTACCATAAAATGTAGGTCCGCCACTTTATTTTAGGTGTTGGGTTCAATTGGTGTGAATGGAAAATGAAGGACACAACTTTTTATGAAAAAACATGTTATTTTGGAAAAGGAGTGACTTTTCAAATAGTTGTGTCTGTTCAGAAAAAGACACAATGTTTCGAATGAAAAAACATGACTCTTCCAAAGGATACACATTTTCGGATGAACCATTTCCACCTTTCGGAAGGGGAACTTGGTGGCTATATAAACCTGCATTTATCCACAGGTTTAGGAATGAATTTTTTTTTCTGAAGTACAAACTCTTCTTGTCTGTAAAACATTCCTTGTGATCAATCAAATCATTGAGTGAGTTCAACGAATCCAATTATTTGAGGTACCACTATAGTTGGATTGGAAGCCATTTTGTCCTGGAAAGAAGATTCCAAAACCTCAGGTACAGTGAGGGGAGTTATTTCTTAAGGACACTCCGTGAAGTCAGGACTTGACTTTACATTTTGGTTTCATCTTAATTTCTGGAAAAATAAAACACACTTCTTAGAAAGATCACTTTGATCTTGTGTTGAGGGTGTTATTGTACTTCATAGTGTTCTTGTTTTAAACTAAAACTAGTGTTGAAATTATTGTGTCAAATTACAGATTCTTGTAACAAAAAATGTTGAGAAATAATAATCTTAAGGAATAATTTTTAGAAAAAGAATTTTTTTTTCTGGTTGTTTGGTGGAATTTTCTTTTCACAAAAATTTATTTTTGAATCTGCATAGCTTGGTTTCTGGAGATTAATGCTTTTAGCTTTCTACTCCGTTTAAACTTAACTAGTGATTTGAAGAAATAAAATCTTCATCACAAGTTAAAGATCACTCAGTTGACGATTGGAAGTCATAAAAACTTTATCGTTAAACTAGAAACAAGAAGTGTTTAAAGTTGTTGCAATTTTTTAATAAGTATTTCGATATACTTAAGGTACTGTCTTGTGGTGATCAAAAATGATGACTGATAGTCAAATGCATGATGCTGGAATGACTATGGCAGCAACTAGTATTGCCACGATGATTCGTACTAATTCTCCACAAGCTATGGCACCGGCGGAGAAATCTGGGAAGTTCACGGGTATGGACTTTAAGAGATGCCAGCAAAAAATGTTCTTCTACCTCACAACTCTGTGTCTTTAAAGGTTCACGGTTTAGGAAGCTCCGGAGATTCCCGAGGGAACCTCTAAAAAAGAACACTTCATGATTGTGGAGGCTTGAAAACACTCAAATTTCCTTTGCAGGAATTATATCTTGAGTTGTCTCCAAGATGACCTTTACAATACTTATAGCAAAACCAAGACTGTAAAAAAGTTATGGGGAGCACTAGAACAGAAGTTTAAGATGGAGGATGTCGGAACTAAAAAGTTCTTTGTTGCAAGATTCCTGGAGTACAAAATGATAGACAACAAGTCTGGTGTTTCCCAAGTACAGGAACTGCAAGTGATCATCTATGATCTCCCAGCGAAAGGTATGATTTTGACAAGTATCATTGTTGAACAATTTAAAAATGTTCTTAGTATTCACATGAACTTTATTGTAGGTTTGATTGTGAATGAAATGTTTCAAATAACGGCAATAATAGAGAAGCTACCACCTATGTGAAAAGACTTCAAAAACTATTTGAAACACAAACGTAAGGAGATGTCAGTCAAAGATCTGATTGTACGACTACGCATTGAAGAAGATAACAAGGCTATGGAAGTAAAGTCAAGAAGCAATTCTACAATGAGTGGAGCAAACATTATAGAAGATGACCAAAACAACTTTAAAATATGAAAGAAAGCTGGAAATGAAAGAAATTAACCCAAGAAAAAATTCAAGGGAAAGTTCTTCAACTGTGGCAAGATTGGCCACAAGTCTACGGATTGTCGTTCCCCAAAGAAAGGGAAGAAGAAGGACTAAACAAATCTGGCTGAGTCTAAGAAAGAAATGGATGATCTGTATGCTATGTTTTTCAAATGTAACTTGGTGGGAAATCCTCGTGAATGGTGGATGGATTTTAGTACCACCCGCCATGTTTGTGCTAACAAGGAGTTATTTTCGACGTTCGCTCTGGCTCAAGTAGAAAAAAAAATCTACATGGCAAACTCTGCTACTACAAAAAGGGAAGGAACGGGAAAAGTGTGATTGAAGATGACTTTCAGAAAAGTGTTGACACTTAACAATGTCTTGTATGTTCCTGAGTTATGAAAGAACTTGATTTCTGTTTCACCTCCAGACAAGAACGGATCCAAATGTGTATTTGGTTCCAGAAAAAATATACTTAGTAAAGGAGAAGTATATGTAGGAAAAGACTACCTCAATAAGGGCCTATTCAAAATAATTGTAATGAATGTTGAAATCAATAAAAGTTCAAATTCTTCTTACTTGCTTGAGTCTCCTAATTTGTGGCATGAACGACTAGCCATGTTAATTACAAAACATTACAAAAACTGATTAACTTAGAAGTTTTGCCAAACTTTGAGTGTAATAAATCAAAGCGTCAAACTTATGTGGGATCAAAGTATGCTAAGCATTCGTATAAGTCTGTTGAAAGGAATTCAAATCCCTTAGATTTAATCTACACTGATATTTATGATATGAAGTCAACACCATCACGTGGTGGGAAAAAGTATAAAAACTGATTAACTTAGAAGTTTTGCCAAACTTTGAGTGTAATAAATCAAAGCGTCAAACTTGTGTGGGATCAAAGTATGCTAAGCATCCGTATAAGTCTGTTGAAAGGAATTCAAATCCCTTAGATTTAATCTACACTGACATTTGTGATATGAAGTCAACACCATCACGTGGTGGGAAAAAGTATTTAATAACTTTTATTAACGATTGCACTAGATATTGTTATGTCTACTTGCTAAACAGTAAGGATGAAGCAATAGATGCGTTTAGGAAATATAAAACTGAAGTTGAAAATTAGTTAGAGAAAAAGATAAAAATAATAAGAAGTGATTGGGGAGGAGAATATGAATCTTCCTTCGCTGAAATATGTGTAGAGAATGGAATTGTCCATTAAACTACGGCCGCATATTCACCTCAATCTAATTGAATTGTGGAAACAAAAAATCATACTTTGAAGGAAATGATGAATGCCTTACTTATAAGTTCAGGTTTACTGTAAAACTTGTGGGGAAATGCTATCCTTACAGCCAACCGTATACTCAATAGATTTCCCTATAATAAGACACAATTAATTACTTATGAAAAATGGAAAGGAAGGAAATCCAACTTGAAATATTTCAAAGTATGGGGGTTTCTAGCAAAAGTCCAAGTTTCGATGCCAAAAAGGGTTAAGATAGGACCTAAGACGGTGGACTGTGTGTTTATAAGATATGCTAAAAGTAGTAAAGCATGTCGATTTTTGGTTCATAAATTTGAACATCCGTATATTAATGAAAATATGGTAATTGAGTTAGATAATGCTGAATTCTTTGAAAGCATTTACCCATATTATTAAGATATAAGACAAGTTTATAGCTAAAGCTCTACCTATTGTTGTCATAGGATATTCAACCACCAATAAAGGTTACAAGTTATTCAATCAACATACCAAAGAGTTCTTAGTCAATGGAGATGTAGTCTTTCATGAATCAGTCTTCCCATTTAAGCATCTGAAGACTAATCATGGTCTTTTATTCCTTATTTTGGATATTATTAATGATGTTCTACTTGTTTTATCCTCTTTTACTCCTCCTCCGTTTCCAGTTGTCCATGATGATAATTCTTTACCTGTACTTGTATTTGATACTCTTCCAGATTTTTCTGCTGCACATGTTGATATTTACCACCTATTATTGTTGAACCTGCTCCTCTTCATCCTTCTTGAGGCATTCTTATTGAGTTGAAACTGCTCCTTCTTGGTTCAAGGACTATGTAGTGAATGCTTGTTATTATCCCATGGCTCATTATTTGAGCTATGACCCTATGACTCCCACTTATACTAAATTTTTAGATGCTCAGACAAATAACTTAGAGCCTCAACATTACTTTGTTGCTTTTAGAAATCCCAGATGGTTTCTTGCCATACAGCAAAAGATAGTTGCTCTTGAATAAATTGGTACTTGGAACATTATTGATTTACCTCCTGGTAAAGCTATTCTTGAATATAAATGGGTGTTCAAAATCAAGTATAAATCTAATGGGGATGTAGAGAGGTTCAAGCCGAGGCATATTGCAAAAGGCTTTAACCAAAAGGGGGGTATTGACTACACAGACACATTCTAACCTGTGGCTAAGATCCTGGCAATTAAATCTATTATTGTTGTTTCAGCTTCTCATCTTTAGCACATCTATCAGATGGAAGTGTATAATGATTTTCTTCAAGATGATCTCCTTGAAGAAGTTTTCATGTAATTACCTGCTAGTTTTCCTTTCTCATCTTCATCTTCTTCATTTCGCAAGGTCTGCAAGTTAAAGAAATCTTTATATGGCCTAAAACAGGCCTTGAATCTCACTAATGCCTTGATTGATTTGGGCTTTATTCAAAGCCATTTTGACTAATATCTTTTTACTCAACTACATGGTTCTGATGTTGTTGTAGTTCTTGAATATATAGTTGATTTTTTGATCATAGGGTATAAGCTTAACCTACTTAACTCTACTAGAACTGCATGCTCTAGAAATTTAAGATGAAGGATTTGGGACCCTTGAAATATTTTCTTAGCATTGAGTTTGGTATATTGATGAACCATAGAAAGTATGCCCTTGAGCTGATTGTTGACTCAGGGAAAAAAAGAGCTAAGCCTGTATCCACCCCAATGGATTGTAATCATCATGTCACCTCTTATAAACTTGATGTAGCCACAAACAGTTCCCAGGATGATAAGTTGTTGATTGATGTTGGGAGCTATCAAAAGTTAGTAGGAAGATTGTTGTACCTCACCATGACCAGGCCAAATATAACATATAATGTCCAAGCTTTGTGTCAGTTATGCATAAGCCTAAAGAGTTACATATGCATGTTTTCCTTAGAGTGATCAGATATATCAAAAAGTGCATGCAGGCTTGGCTTGTTGATGTCAGTAACCAAAGCTCAAATTTTTACAACATATTGTAATTCAGATTGGGCTACATGCCCACAGACAAGGAAGTCAGTCACAAGGTACATGGTGAAGTTTGGTAATCTTCTTATATCTTGAGAATAAAAAAATAGAATACCATTTAAATGAGCTCAAGAAAAGCAGAATTTAGGAGCATGGCATATACAGAGCTTACTTGGTTGATAGGCCTCTTTAAAGAACTAGGCATCAAAATCATTCAACCCATTGACTTATATTATGACAGTAAGGCTCATATAGCTACCAATCCTATATTCCACGAATAAACAAAGCATATTAACATTGATTGTCACTTCATAAGAAAAAAATACAGCCAGAATTGATCAAAACATATCACATAAGCACAAAGGAACAACCTGCGGATCTATTCAATAAAGGGCTAGGAAAGGTTCAGCACCATCATCTGATTACGAAGCTAAGAGTTAAGAATATTTTCTTACCCTTCAGCTTGAGGGGGAGTATTGAGCTTAGTGACATGGAAGTGAGGAGATACAACCAACTAGATATAGATATAGATACCTATCTTTATATATTTTTCAAATTCTAGAGAATTCTTCATATAGTCTAGACTACAATAAAAAAGTCCTTCATTTGTTGACGTGTCTACTTCTGTTATTCCATATAGACTATAGATTATAGATAATGATTGAAAAGAGTTGAGGTAAGGAGTAATTAGCTCCAAAAGGTATGGAATTTATGTTGCTTTTACATATAATAATTAGAAAATTACATGAAAAGGTCATCCTTAAGACTTAACTACATAAATAATAGTACCTTTTTAATATTACAAAATAATTTTTTTCTTTTTACATATATAGCCATTTTAGAAAAATGAGAAAAGATAATTATCATTCCTAATTTAATGTTATAACTAACTATCAATTCATCTTAATTTAAGGGATTATTTTCAATCTTCAAGTAAAAACATAATCCTTCCAAATCTTTCTCTCTCAAAGTATTCAAATTTCAAAATATTTTTTTTTCTTTTGGAGCAAAACATAGATAGTATTAATATTAATAATTCATTGCATTAGAAGATGACTTAAATAAACTAAATATCTATATCTATAATATATTAAAAGTGTGAAAACTTTTAGAAAAGTGATTTCAATTTTTTACCCTTCATTAAAATACTCCCCAATAGATAAGATTATCTTTTCACTTATTTCCTTCAATTATTATTTAATTAAATTAAATTAAAATCCTATAAAATTAAAGACTCCTAAAATATAATGTTTAACAATTCTAAATCAATTAGAACTTTACCTTAATTAAAAAATTATAATTTTACCTTAATTAAAAAAAAAACTCTACAATTAATTCTATTTCAGTCAAGTTTTTGGCGTGGTACAACCATGACCATCTACAATTGTGAATTTTTATTTTTTTTGGCCATCTTTTTCTTAATGTTTTGTAAACTCGTTTGATTTTTTCAAGTCTGTCCCTTAATTTTGTTTGCCTGTTCCTAAACTAAAACTTAAATTCCATTGTCATGTTTTTGCTATATTTTTGTAGGCTATAGAATTTTTGGTGATAAAGATATTCTTTTAGCTACTTTTTCAATTTGCTTTAAAGTTGCAATTTTTATTAGTTTTAATCATATTGTTCTATTATCTATTTTGTTGTAGTCTTTGCTTTCTTACTATTTGTTAACGTTATTTTTTAATATAGGTGGTAGATGAATGTTCAATTGAGTTTTGAGAAATTTTTGTATAAAGGATATTTTTAATCGTATTGTTCCAACATCTCTATTATTGTATTTTTTTTTCTTGTAATTTACAAATGATAGACAAACATTCAATCCGACTTTTATATATATAAATCGAGGATTCATTAAATAATTTTCTAACTCCTTGAAAGTAGAACATAGAAGAAGAGATGAATGGTTTAATTGATTAGCTTGTCAATTTTTTTCCCTTACGTGATGACTCACTTTGAAGCTCCGCTGCAAACCTTTTGCCTTTAGTTTCTCCTTCTTTTTAATTTTTAGAAATTCAAGGTTAATTTTTGTTCAGTAGTCAGTTAGTTTATTTATCTATTATGACATAGATTAAAAAAAAAAAAAACTGCATATCATTAGTTTTACTTTTAAAATTAAGCTTCTCAAATATTACTAGATTGATGATAATTTTTGTCACGGGAAGGAGGACACTGTATAATAACTTGTAATTTGAGGTAAGTTTTTAAAAAATTAGTATGTGTTTGAAGCTAATTTAGGTTTAGATTTCTTTTTTTACGAATTAAAATATTGGTAGTATCTATGTTTCAAGAAATAAATTTGTTTGTGATTTGAATTAACTTTTATAAATATTAGTTTGTTTTTTAAGCTAATTTAGGTCTAGATTTACTTTTTTATTTTTTTATCAATTGAAAGTTTGATAGTATCTATATTTGAAGTAATAAATTGTTTGTGATTTGGGATAGAATTTTCTTAAATTTTTATGTGTTCTTGAAGTTTGATAATAAACTATCATGTATTCTTGAAGATAATTATTAATTGAGATTTAATATATGAATTATACATTATCTACTATTTATAGTAAAAATTGTGATAGCAAGGGACTAAGCTTGTTGTTTCGTCCCTACACAACCTGAACACGTTTTTCATTGGTCATCGTTGAAAACTTTTTCCATCAAGTTATTTTAGATGTTGTAGATTCTTTTTTGTTTTTATCTACTTATTTTAATTTAGGTCCATGCGACCATTAGTACCTTGAGCACCTATTAGAATCAACTAATGTCAAGTTTGATGTTCTTGTTTTATCCATTTTGATTCACTGTTGAATTAGTTAGCATTTTCTTTGTTCTTGTTTTGGTACTCACAATGGATATGGGGACTTGTATTTCTTATTATCTAGCAGAGATTAAAAACAAATTACCGAACATGATATAAGACGGAAGTACTCAAGGCTTTACAAACTAAGCTAAAAATAACGACTATTATGGGTTTAATCTATGTAGTAGATTGTATTTTAAGAAGAGATATTTAAAATTTATTTTAAACTTTGATTGTTATTAATTCGAAACATCTCAAATTATAAAAGATATTACGTAGAATAAATTTAACGGAAAGTATACTTTTGGTTACATCTAACTTTACTCCTTAATTATTAGTCTGGCGATCATATATCATATTCCTCTTTAATTAACTATACTTTCTTATCTTTAAAATTATACATTATATTTTTTGAAATGATTGCACTTAATAAAATAAAGTATACACACAATAATTTATTTTTAATACATATTTATTCTTAATTAACGTTTGAACCTCGTGCAACGGTGCAACGCACGTATCCTAACTAGTATATTATATAATTCTCTCCTTCTCTCACTCTTATACATGATACTATTAAATATATATGTGACAAAAATTATATACATCGTATGATTAAATATATATTCAGAATTAAATAATATTTGCATATACATGGTATATTTAGATATATACAGAAATAATTTATAGACAATATAATCAAATGTATATATGTAAAATAATTATATAATGATGTTATAATAATAGACAATTATAATGTGAAAATAATTATGTACCTCAAAAGGGGATGTATTTCAAATGGAAAACAATCATGTACCTTAAAAAAAGGAACAAAAATAATTTTTAGCCTTATATCT